>CM035345.1:27307553-28507553 GCA_020226455.1 Prunus salicina
CACAATTTTCATACTACCATTTATAAAATTCGACATACATAAATCCAAACATTGAAATCTTCAATTGCCAGAAATTGAAATAATGGAAATCTAAATTCTATCATTTTAGAATTCTATGTCATTTTCAATTCCTTCATACAAACGGAGGGTAAAGATCTTGTGTTCAAATCTTTCCTCCTTCATTATCGCTTATATCAAAAAATAATAAATAAACTGCGAAAGAAACAAAAGTGACAACATGTATTTTCATGACCACTACCAAACACCTCTCTGTCTCTGTCTCTCTTAAATTCTCACCGAAACCAGGCTGGTGATGTTGAGGTCTGCCAATACCAGACAAACCTCCACACTCGGACAGACAGAGTGTAGAAGGGGCGGTGCACTGCTCACCCTTCTGCACACCACCATGTCTCCATACATGAACAAAACCCACAACACTTCCTGCCCAACTTGCATTGTCAAGCTGCTGTTAGCTAATAAAAGCCTTAAGCTGCCCGCAATAAATTAAAAATCAAAATATTGAAGCTCCACAAAATTTTCAATTGTTTTTCAGAATCAACAATGATCTTTTAAATTTAAAAAAGAACCCAACAAATTCACAGTAATTGACATTTGACGGGGGAGAACCTTTGTAATTTGCTTTCCCCCCCTATTTTTCTCATATAATGAAAAATAATTAAAGAAACGAATATTTCTAATTCGAAATTACAATTTAATTAATTAATTTATTAAGCTTCCAAGAAGCCGGTCATTCTGAGAATCGAATTCCGGACTTGACTCAAATCCCTTCCTTTAAGCGTCCGCCCGTTCCCCGTGCACACCGAGAACGCCATCTTCCCCGCAATACGACGCCGTACTATCACATGCGGCGGCACTATTTCTCCCTCGTCCCATTCCTCCTCCCTGTAATAATCGCCGTCGCTTTCGTCGTCGGCGCTGCCGAACCGGTCGAACGCGTTGTTTGGGATTTTCACCGGCACCGACTTGCTATTATCATTACTAATATTATTCCCCATTGCCTTCTTCTTCTTGGTGAAATTGGACTTGCTGTGGGGGTGAAGATGAGACCGGTAATCCAAGCAGCTTTCGAATTCTTGATTGTCGGAGAAGATGACCTCCGATTCTTGGAACTCGTAGTCGGCCATAGCCAGAGCCATAGAGCTGAGGGTTTTGGAGAAATTTGATATCAAATTGAAAGTGAAATGCAAGTTGGGTTTTCTGACAAGTTTGGCGATTTGATGGGATTTATTTGTATATTTATAGAGGGAGGGAGGAAATGAAAATCGTAGCGAGTACACTTTGATCGTTATAGTGTTGTCAGATGGCGTCACTGTCTAAAGGCTTGGAGTGCGGCCCCCGCCACCCTCTTTCTTTATTTCAATAAATTATTAATTTAATTTCATTATCTCTTTTAATTTTAACTTTTTTTATACCAGCAATATTAAAGGGTGGACAATTAAACCTAAACATCGGACGTAAGCATAATCAACTAACTTGAACTACAAGCTCCTTACACGAGGAGAAAATTTAAACATAAATGCAAGAGTACGGGCAATAGCGCGGACTTACTACCCTAACAAACTAGCTTGATTATCTATCAGCTTTTCTAGCTTCTTCCCCGTTTTCATTATCTCACGGCTCTTCTCTCCTCTTGGCTAACTACATATTTGACTTGGTGAGGTTTGGGTTGCGTTTTCTACTTTTTTTTTTTGGGGTCAAAATCTGGGTAGCTTATACTTTTTGTTCCAAATACGGATGCAGGGACTTGAGTAACTGTGCACGCTTGGTCAATCGACATCCTTTTCGGTATGTCAAATTCAAAAAATAATTAATAATATCTATTTATATAAATGGAAATGGGCGAATGTGGACTGAGACACAGAAATATTTTGCTGGATTTTTTAAAATAATTTCTATTGGATAGAAAATGCAGAATGATGTCAATGCTTAGCAATACGGTGGAGAAAATTTGTGTTATGTTGTCATCCTCATTAATTTGGTATCTGATTATCAACACACACACACACATTAAAAATATCCAATAATATCTCAATATTTAATTCTAAGCTCAAATTTTCTTTTTGGGAAATGGTTACAAATTACAAGCTGTTTCAGAAGCATTGGAAAATAAACATGAGTCATAAATAATAAAACTTCAAAGCTAGATATAGAAATATGATTTAGGAAAATAAATGTCACTTTTCTATTGAATTTTGAATTTATTGGTGATCCGCTTATTTGAATTTACTAGATTTTAGTTTGATACGTACGGAACTAAGATCTCAAGGGGATTTCATTTGTAATGTATTTCTGTGAGAAAAAGAAAAAAAGAAAAAAGAGCTATAAACATCACAAGGCACTGGACAAGCCGAGCCGAGTTGCTTGCAGTGAGTAACCAACCTGCGGTGGTGACTTGTTGAGAGAGCTGTAATATTCATCAATGATTGGGCGTCGGTGTAAAGCTAAGGATCAGCCAGCTCGGTGCATCAGACGGCTCATCCTGAGCTTGAGAGTGGGGCCCATCTCCCGGTTCCCGAGAGCGTGAGTTGAGGTCCACCTAATGTATCCGTAATAAGAGAAGAATGATGTCGAATACGACAAGCCAGTGGAGGAGCGACACGTGGGAGATGACATCACCGGCCACACAGGCACAAGCTACACGAGGCGGAATCTCAATGATTTGTGCTTGGGTGCCACGTTCCCGCCGTTGTTTTCGTGTAATAATTGGGTGAAGCAATCTTTTTTAGGACTTCTAAAGCGGTAAGTCTTGGTGTCGATGTTTAGGAACCAAACAAAACCCATTAATAATGCCCAGAGAGATGGAAAGAAAAAACTGTTGTTGTTAACTTGTGAAAAGGGAGAAGGTGGACTTTTGAGGGTATATTCCCCTTGGTATAGAGTAAGTTTTCATCATTTTAATCAAATATTGTTAGCCAACCTTGCACAAGTGAGGTAGGCTACTTGTCTACAACAGTGAATCCGCTATCTTATACGCAAGTTTGAGTCCATTTCCTCGTATATTAGATTAATTTAGAATAATGTAGACTACTGCTTGTAATATTTAAAAATATTATTAACCTGCTTTTTAAAGAGTTGCAATATAAAACTAGAATGTGTTAAATTATCAAATTTGAGCGAAGTGCTTAAATCGGGATTTGCATTTCAATAGTTAAAATAGGAAATGGAGTTATGAACATATGATGAGAATGAACGAGACACATTTTAATCCAACTTTTGATCAAATAAATTCTATAACATATTAGTCTAAAGTGCTTATAACCAAAACTATATAATGTGAGGTGATTTAACCAAAAACATATTATGAAAAAAACGAGAGCAATAAGCAAACAAAGAAGCAATGCAAAAACCATAGGGATAGGGGCAATGGTCCACTAGAAAAAAAAAACCCTTTACACCATTGAGAAAGCTTTGAATGCCTTAGTTAGATAAACGTACATAACTCTTTTTAGTGAAAACGACTAGTTAAGCATAAGGTTTGGTATTGGTCGATAGATATTTTTGTATGTATGTTATTCAATCTCATCTCTAATAAATGAATGAATACGACTTCAATCTCATCTCTAATAATGCGATTCAAAATCTGTCATTTTTGTCAAACAAAAGTTTAAGAAGTACACACTAATGTAGTGGTTTGAAACACTCCTAAAATCCGTTTAGTATGTTATCGGCCCTCTCAATATGAAAGGTTTTTTCAAAAAAATGTAAGAAAGAAATGTTAAGTGGCGTGAATTAATGTAAAATAAAAAAAAAAAATCTGAGTGGCATTTGTTGTTATTCTTTCCTTAGAGTTATGGTAATATAGATGTACAAAGATATGACGAGGTATAACAATGGACATACATCATGTTTTGGTCTGGCTGATATTCTACGAAACCTTATATCATATAAGCTGCATGTGATTCACTCCAGTTATGTCCAACACACGTAATATAATGCGTTCACATCATAACATTGGATCGTTTAAAAAAAAAACACAAGACTTTGAGCTATAAATTATAAAATTTATAATTAACTAGTTGTCACTAATTATAAACAAGATCTCTTGAGTTATAAATTATAAATTTATTAATTACAAAGCAAGCCATTAGTCCCAGAAAACCAGGAACTTTGAAGACCTTTTCTCCAAGTGATTAAGGGTTCGTTTGGGAGTGATTCTGGATAGGCCAATCCCAAATCACTCCCAAACGACCCCTAAATTCCCACAAAACATGGAATTTATTTGTTGTTTTGTTTTTCGGGTTGAAAAATTTGTTTGGGTAAACATATGGGATGTTCAAGCCCAATCCGTCTGGCTTACTCTGGACAGCTACTAAATGTCCATAATAATATATAGCCCGCATAAATGACAAATCCAATCCACCGTTTGAGAACTTATTTTTTGGCACCAAAAAAAAGTAAAAAAACATTTGACAAGAAATCGGCACAAGAAAAGTTGCAAAAATCCTCATACATATCTTCTCAATTTCAACACTAACATCAATGTTATTTTTTGGTCGAAACTAACATCAATGTTTATAAGGGAAACAAAATGAAACATAAGACTTTTGAAATAAACTAGGAACATGTATAACAACTAAAAGATGTGACTAAGGCTCAATAATCAGTTAGAGTTGACGTGGGAGTCGTGTGCCGGTCCAAGATAATTTAAACTATTAAACTCCTGGACGATTGGCTGCAGGGGAGGTTGTGGTTTGTTCGTCTCCGGTGCCTTAGTTTTGAAATATATCTGCAATGTGAACATTTTAGAGTCTGGATCCCAATTTGAGAAAAACTTATTGGGAGTGGTTTTGTCAATCTCTGTGCTAGGAACCCTAAAAGCAATTGTCTCGTAGGGTTCGGCTGCAAAGAGAAGATACTGGTATCTTTTGTCCACAGATTGAACTCTCTGCTCGTAAGATGACATAAAACGGTGCCGTGGCTTCGCACTAAATTCAATCTCAGGATATTCAATCTGGAACAGAAGAGACCTCTGGTTTGATTCTTCATCAAACTGCTTCGTCACTCGGTAACCAGGCCTACCAATTTTGACAGACTTTCGGACGTCCCCTTTTCGCTTTTGAGGCTGCAGGGGCTGAGGAGCAGGAGGAGCTTGTTTGGCCTCACGAGCAGCTCGCTGTGCCAAGTTAGTCTGATGGCTCTTCCCTTGCGTGTGGGCCAAGTAACTGCCCTCGTTCTTGTGCAGTGTCAAGCAAAGCTTGCACTCGTAGCTTCCGAGGTGGTTGCGCATGAAGTAGGGGTCTTTGGCAAGGTCGATGGTCTCGAGGGCGAGTCTTCGGAGACGCTCTTTGCGGTCGATGGCTTCGTTTTGGGCTGAGGCGGCGCCGCCGCTGCCTGGCTTTGAACCCCATTCTCTGTCCATCTTCTCACTTCTCAGTCACTGTTCCTCTCGGTCTTGACGGGTTTACGATTGAGAGAATTATATTGGATAGGTAGTTCTTGAATATTTTGATTGTGTGATGTTATGTTAACCAAAATATATATATATATTGCCTTAAGCTTTTTCCTAAAAGAACTATTAAAACCTATTTCTTGTAAGATTATGAATGAATTATGGTTAAAATATAGTGCCTTAAGGTTAATTATGGTTTTTCCTACAAGAATTAGGAAAGAAAAAGAAAAGCATTTCCTAGTTCTTGTAGGATTATGATGAATTATCGTTAAAATACATAAGGTTTTTCATACCAGAATTAGGAAAGCTTCTTTTCCTAATTCTTGCAGGATTACTAGGTCTATATCTATAATAGTGTCACACAATCTTTTGCTTCATTCTACGACTTGTGATTATACTCAATTGGTCCTTGTTTGTTCTGCAAGCTCAAAAAATCTTTGGTTTTCGTTTTGTTGTTGTGTGCTTTGTATTTCTTAGGGTTTCAATTATGAGTTGGAGAAGACAACGAGGTGAAGGTGGTGACCACAGTGGTTACTATTCTCAACCGTGGAAGAATCATTGGAGTTCATTACAGAAGAAGAGAAAGCAACAAGATCACAGCGTGAGCGTGCCTGACTGGGAAAAGCAATTCTGTATGAGGGCTGGCTCAGTTCCATGGGGAAAACTCGTAGAAACAAAGAAGTACATGATGTCTCTCCACGACAACATTGTTCAATGGAACGATTCTGCTGGCGAGGAGGCATTCAAAGATGCAAAAAGCCGGTTCTGGGCGGAGATCAACGGCCTTCCTTGCAACGTATCTTTGCCGGATCCTGACGCTTATATTGATGATGTAGATTGGAGCTCGTCCAACATTGATCCTGAGGTGATTTTGGACTTGGAAAGGAGCAGGGAACCTAAACCCTACTACTATGATCATGGTCAAATCCTAGATCCTGAGGATGTTGTCATTATTGGCCTTCATCAGACGGTCTCAAATGAGACGGTTGCGTGCACATGGGGTGAGTCCGAAGAGGATATGAAAAATAAAGAAAATGTTCATGAAAATCCTTGGGAGCCTGCTTCTGGTCATCAGAGCAAAGCTGCAGCCATGGGTGAAGGATGGGGCAGCAACACTTGTAACAAGTGGGAGAATAATTGCTCACGTGATGAATGGAAGTATGGTTCAAGGAAGACTTGTTATTAAGGAAGAGGTGATCATGGAGTTTCTTGGGGAAATTACAAGTCGGATGTAAATGGTGGCAGTTGGCGCCAGAACTCAAGATATAAGATTTCGAGATTTCTCGGTGATGATGGTTATCAGAAAGCTGGAGGGCGGTGGAGGAAGGAGGAACAAAGTTCACGTTGGTGACGAAATTACCTGACTTGATGGGGAGACTTGGAAATGCAGCAAGTTTTAAGGTTTCAATACAGAAACCAGTTTTGTACAAAGATTGATCATTTACAATACAATACAATATAATTTGGTTTTACTCTTTCTTGTGTTTTGTTTTTGTGATTCATCCCAAGTTTTATATTAGAAAATAAAATAAAATAAAAAGAAAAAAAATCTCCTTAGGCAGACTAACAGGCTCAGTGCGGTACATCTAAGTCCAGGCCCAAACTCACATTAGCCCACACAAATGACAAATCCAATCCACATGGAAGTTCCACGCTCTCTCTCTCTCTCTCTTTCTCTCTCTCTCTCTCTGTGTCCTTGCCTCTGTAACTTATGACCTCCACAGCTTCTAAGCTTAAAACCCAGATTTTTCAAATCCCCAAGGTATGTGCACTCTTCTATTTGCTATCAATTGAACCGACTTTTATGTTTATGCACCAAATATTCAGCTTCATCTTCAAGTTTGCTGAGTTGTTGATGCTCTCTAAGCTTCTTTCTGAATAAACCCATTTCGCACCCAGCGCCGTCGCACCCATAGCCGTCGCCATCTCCATCTCAGATTCATTTGGTTCGGTGGGTTTCGTATTGCCGTACCTGTATCCGTATGGGTGCAACAATTTAATGGTGTTACTGAGAATTTGTTTCACAGTGGGAAACTGTATTGCGACAAAGGAGAGGAGACTAATGTGAACTGCTCAAAATATTGAAAATTAAAGAAGAGAAGACGAATGTTTGTGAGTTCGGGAAATTCTACTTGTTGTCAGTTCCCTTTACCAGGAATTGTTCAGGTGAACAACTGAGCAACCTTATTCATAATTTGTCACATTTCTTTCCAACTCTACCTTATTCTACTTGGGTATTTAATTTCACTTCTTGGCTGACTCATTAGATGAAGACAACTGAAGCAACTTTGTCATTGGGGTTTGGCTTTTCTAATTGTGGAACTTCTCTCTTGTGGAAGGTAACTCAATTTGTTGACCTCATTGTTAAGGAAAGCAAGAACAAAATTGTCATGCATTTACTTTCCCGCTTGATTTCTAAAAGTTGGAAGTTTTCATTTGACAGTCTTCATCTCTATATCTTTCTTTTTCTCCTAGGGAAATTCTCTACATCACACGGTGTCTATAAATGCATTCAATGTCAAGTGCTCCTTCAAGCAAAGTAGACAACCTCTAACCAGTTCAAAAGCAATTGAGAAGTAAGTTTTCTATCTTTCTTTGTAATTAACTATAATATGTGCTTTTCAATGTAAAAATTCAAATGCTTCAGGACACTGCTTTTTCGTTCAAATGCTTGGCTGCACTTTGTTTTAGTATAAACTGACATCTATAGCTATTTACGAAATGTCGTTTATGTAGTCATTGGCCTTTAGGTTGTCATAATGCTTCAACAGGATGTACTTTGCATGAAATGTAGGAAAACAATCAAGAAGGTGGGAAGGAAAGAGCACCACTTATGGCAGAAAAGAGACTCGGCTGGGTCTGGGCAAAAGGCACTCAATCTCGTCAGAATTGTTAGTCTTCTTTCCCTCATAATCTTGCCTTTTCTCTCTCAAGCTTTATAACCTTATAAGACACGTTTATTGTTTGTATGGGATGTATGCCACGTTTTTTTTCAAAGTTCCAGATTTTAGATAAAATGTTTGAGATCCTGTTGCTGCGCTGTTTTTTTCTTCATTAACATTGAAATGACAGGTCTCCGGTCTACCTAATGAGAAAGAGACAGTTTATGGAGCATTAGATAAATGGACAGCTTGGGAGACTGAGTTTCCATTGATTGCAGCAGTTAAGGCCTTGAGAATCCTAAGGAAGAGGAGTCAATGGGTGCGTGTAATTCAGGTATGGCTTCTTTAGACTGTACTTCGGATTGTGTAGAATTGGTACTGCTTTACTTTAGGTGCAACCTGCTCTTAATGACCCCTGTTATCTAATAAATGTTTTCTAGAGAATTCATGTAACTGTCAAACAAGTGGAAAATTCACTTTTTCTAGTGTCCTTGCATGCAGTATACAAATTAGCTTGGTTCAATTTGAGACGTCATGTGCATAATTCCTTTATGGTATCATTGCATGTGGAATATAACTTATCCATGTTCAATCGGGGAACTAAACGTGACAAATCCACTTAACATGAAAACACAGAGGACGCCTCGAGGTGGCTTCGGATAATTAGTTTAGCCTCTCTAAGCCTTCTTAGGATCTTTTTTCTTTAACCAGCCTTATTAGTTGCTGGGTCTTCTCATTTTTAACTGTTCTAATGGTTTTAGGGATATAATTTTTGATTAGCAAAAGTTTAAGTAAGGCCCCATAATAAGGCAAATGGATGGATGCATTATAGATGGCTAATCCTTAGTGCTGGTTAGGTGGCAAAGTGGATGTTGAGCAAAGGCCAAGGAGCAACAATGGGAACATATGACACCCTTCTGCTGGCATTTGATATGGATCAGAGGGTAGATGAGGCTGAATCACTGTGGAACATGATTCTGCACACGCATACACGCTCTATCTCAAAGCGGCTATTTTCTAGGATGATATCTTTGTATGATCATCATGACAAGCAAAATAAGATAATAGAGGTAATGCAATACCACCCCACTAGCATTTCCACCTTTTTTGTTTTTGTTTTTTTCTTTGGTAAGGTATATTGTACAGTATTCTGGAAAAATGTCATAAGTTGAAGATGAATAGGAAATATCATCTTAATACTAAGATTTAAATCGCTTCCTGAGAAATTCAGGTATTTGCAGACATGGAGGAGCTGGGTGTAAAACCAGATGAAGATACTGTCAGGAGGGTGGCACGTGCTTTTAAGGAACTAGACCAAGAAGAGAACAAAACACTTGTTTTAAGAAGATACCAGTGTAAATGGAAATACATTCACTTTAAGGGTGAAAGGGTTAAAGTGAGAACTAATGCATGGGACGAAGATGACAACTTAAGCAACTGAAATGGACTTGCTGGCATTGACTTGAGGTTGCACAATCTCATCGTGATATCTGTTTTTCTTTTTTCTTTTTCTCCATTTTTTTACCCATAGATGAAGATATGTACAGATATAGGGTAAGATTCGTTGCTACATGCTAAAGATAAAATTCCATTGTAAGATCGACGATTCTGTATGCATCCATTTGAAGTAATGATAACTTTCTGAGATGAGCATATCTGGATTTTTTTATGTAAGTAGATTATTTTCTTTAGATGCAGCCATTGTTGCATATTTAAATTACGGTTTTGATACAGGGTGTTGTTAACATCAACTCTTGTTATCAGAGTTGTTCATCCTTTAGAGTTTTCTTATTATTCTTTTATCCTAAAAAGGGTGAAATAGGATTGAGACTCCATGGAGAAAATATTCCGTAAAAGCCCCTTGCTCCCGCAACCCCGTCAAGCACTCAATGCACAAAGAGTCCCCTATCTCTATTTTTGTGTTCCTATGACATGAATCAAAATCTAAAAGAGATGAAAGTGGCCACAGGAAGATTTGTTAAGCTAAAGACACTGCAATGGGACTCCTTACAGTATGGAGTCCATCAGTCCATGTGTACCACCCAAAGACATGCTCATCCTTGTCATGCTCGCTAAGCATCTCTTTTCTTGCTTTTACTGTTATTGTGAAGCTCTTCTTCTGGCCAACATGATCAAAGAACAGCATGCTCGGGGAGGCCTTAACCGAGATTCCCAGAGGCGGTTTGGAAGTAAAGAAGTAAATGCTTTTGCCCGCTCCAACATTTGTGACTGTCCTCTTAATGGTGATGGCGCGATTGAGTTTGGAGATTGCAATGGAAGGGTAGTTCAGGTTGGTTGCTGTGGGTGGTGATCTTGGACACTTGAATTTCGGGTCGACGTCCTTGAATCCTCCTATGCTGCACATGTACAGAAGGTAGTCTCTGTATGAAGCATCGTACACAAGGCCAGGGTCTGCTGCCTTGGTGGGACGAAAGTGGCCAGAGCCATATGCAAAGGGAGTAGCAGCATTGCCTGATTCATCATTCAATGGCATATCCAAGTTGTTTCTTATCTCAGCTGCAAGGCAAACGATAAAAGTTGGAGATCTTGGGTCATGACAATGCGATGCAGACAATTATGATCAAACACAAACCGGTTTCTTTGATCAAGTGTCCTGTCATGCCTCCAAAATGTTCTAGTATTTAATTTTACCTGTGGTCATGAGAGCAGATCTTATGGCAGCACTGCTCCAACTAGGGTGGATTGCTTTGAGAAGTGCTGCTGCAGCTGCTACATGAGGGCAAGACATTGAAGTTCCAGAGTAGATATTATACTGAGCAACTCTGTGATCGATACCATTCAACTTGGAAGGTGGATCAGCCTCACTCCATGCTGCCAATATATTCAGTCCCGGAGCTGTGATATCTGGCTGCTCGGGTGAAGGAAGAGAGTATAAGTTTAAAAACCATTAGAACAAGGCTATAATCACTGCTAAAAAAGTCACAAAATTTACCTTCAGAATGTTAGGGTCAATGACATTGGGGCCTCTGCTACTGAAGGAAGCCATGAATGGAGCTGGCTTTGTATGCAAGACTGTCCTTGCTGGTATAATAGTTGCAATTGGATGCTTGGTAGAGTTGATGTATTCAAGAATTCTGTTAGCATCTTTATGAAGCACTGAAGTGGCAGGAAGAACATGAGCATCACATGCAATTTCAATCCCATTTGCTGCACTGTTGCCTAAGATAAAACCAACACCCCCTGCCCTTTTCACTTCCATGCCTTTTCCAACTCTCATCCCACTACCTCTCATGCACAACACTATCTTCCCCTTAACCTTCTCAGGTGAGAGAGAGCCTGGAAGGCATTGTCTGCAGCCACATTGGGTTTTACAAGTCATTAATTAGCTAATCAAAACAATTAAGTGACTACTAATCATCTCTCAAGAAACACATAAATTAATTAATTAAATTTTAAATCATAGAGTAAACTTTACCCTGCCATATCTTTGGGCACACCAGTGTTGATAACATCTGCAGCATACACTAAAGGGTACATGTTATTCTCTTCCAGCTTGCTTGGGGTCACTGTTTCTCCCTGAATGTTGATTCAAAACATTTTCAGAACTACCATTTTTGTTTTGCTTAAAATTTTAGGAGCAAAACTAAACCAAATTATGCTTTAATTACCTTAAGTCTGATGCCATTTCCAAGCACAACAGGTGAGACAAATGCCCGGTCGAGGCTACTAGCACCAACTGTGATGACCCATGGAGCTGGATTTGACAATGTAGCTGGGGCAGGGCCAGAGTTCCCAGCACTACATGCCACCACAATGTTCTTCTTAGTAGCATGCAATGCTCCAAGAGAAATGCCATCACTTGTGTAATTGACAGGTTGACTTGTGCCAATTGATATGCTCAGTACATCAACACCATCGCCTATGGCATCGTCAATGGCTGCAAACATGTCTTCTTCAAAGCATGTGTTGCCATCAGCCTTGGACTGGCCTGGTATTGCCCAGCACACTTTGTACATGGCAAGGTGTGCCAATGGGACACCGCCAGAGGCGGTGCCACGGGCAAAACCCCCTATGGCCGAGGCGTTGGGAACGAGCCGTCCTGCCACGGTGGAGCTTGTGTGTGTGCCATGGCCATCCATGTCACGTGGTGATTGGTAGTCCTCTGAAGCATTTAGAGGGCCGTAGTTGTGCTCGAATCCTTTGAGGTAGTAGCGAGCTCCTATGAGCTTCCTGCAAAACAAGTCATCAAGGGTAAACTATGTGTCATATATTTGTGATTTTAAGCACAATGTTTGATTATTTCTTAGCTAGTTTCACTAGATGCAATGAAATTCCAAGTTCCACACTCAGTTAAAATTGTTAGAAATAATTATACCAATGGGTCTTTCTTACAAGTAACAAATGTAACACATTATTGGCTACAAACTATGACTGTCTAACGATAAGTCAAAAAAATAGAAATGCGGGTTAGGTCAATATGTTCGTTCCCTTGAGTTTAATTTGGTCACTATAGTTTATAATTTGTAAATTTTTTCAATTCAAGGACATCTATACTCAAAATTACTAATAATTGAGGGATCTTCTCAAATTAAAATAATTTGGAAACTACATGAAGTAAATATGATGCAATTGAAAATATAAAGATGAGAGTGAAACTTATGAAAACTACAGCCGCTAAAATCGTGATTTAGATGCAATGTGTAATCCAAGTAGCATTACTCATATAAAGCTGAGATAACAGAAGTGAGCAAACACCACTGAACTGCCCAATTGAAGTGGTTTCTTTCTCTGAGAAGAAAAATAGTTTGAGAACTGTGCATAAATAATTGGAAACTGGCATGGGGTCCATACTGGTTTTAGGGTCACTTTCCAATCCCCTCTATAGGCTAGGAAAATGCCTGGAAGTCCATGGTCACAGGCCACCAGCCAAAAGTTCACAAGATGTGAAACAAAAGCATCCAAAATAGAATTAAATCAGTTATTTGTTTGATTGAAACAAACAAGCAAGGGATCATGGATGCAGGCCCATAAATACTTTTAAATCTTCAGTTTTCAATAATCTCAGACAACTGTTTGTCAATTATGCAAGTCAAGTGGCCAGAAATATTTATCAATTATGCAGGGCCAGAAATACTTTAAAAATTTTATTTTCAATTATCCCAGACAAGTATCTATCAATTTTGCAGGTCACTGGAAAATGCTTCTTTCATGCAGTGGAAGGAAAGGTAAAAGATGAACATGCATGCCAGCCAGGCCAACACAAAATCTACTGCTATTCAATTATCCCAGACAAGTATCTATCAATTGTACATAAACTAATTTTATAATTTGTTATATAAAGAAGGATATATTTTTTAATCTAATCAATGATTAAAACTCTAATTCCTTGGTACCAGCAAAGGTTTCTCATTTCATTTACATTCCCAAAACTTACACTTCTGCAGAACCCATTTCTGTCAAAATATCCAGGAAATAAAAAAAATCATGAACAACCCTCATTCAAAGTCAAAAGATTTGAGTTATTTTTTATGGCATTTTTCATATTGTAAATTTTCCAAGTCAAAAGATTGGAATTTGGAAGGCATGCAATACTCTGGGTTCCTTCTTGACCCATCTCAAGTTCTCTAGTGTGGTGGGGTCTAGGTCTAGATCTAGCTAGGCTTCTAGGGTAAAAATCTTACCACACTAGAATCACCAAGTCAGAAAATTAAGTGGCAGCTGGAGAAGTATTTCCTCAAGACAAGAGAGAGAAAAAACATAGAAGACCACATGGATCCCCATGAAATTAAAATAGTTTGAAGTTAAATATGTGTTTCAAAGCGCAAAGTTAGCCATATGTTATGGAATTAAAATCACCTCACATGTAAACTCTAATTGCCTAAATGGCTGACACCAGCACAATTAGCTATACAGAAAAATGGCTACATATCAAAGAAAGTAGATGGAAGGAAGGAAGTTAACAATTAAATTTAACAAACCCACCTGTTACAGTGAGATGAATTGAAACCAGGTCCAGATTGGCAGATTCCCTTCCATGATTTTGGAATGGGTCCCATTCCTTCATCACTAAAGCTCTTTGATTCTGGCCAGACACCTGATCATAATATCAATCACATCATCATCACATGCACCCAATGGTACCCTCTTTTCTCTGGGAAACGCTTGTGTAGAATGGGAATAACACTGTTTTGCTATTCGCAGTCAATCACAGTGTGCCATGTGTAATAACTTTTTCACCTAGCATTCCAGGATAGCAAAACAGTGTTATCACTCTATCACACAAGTTTGTCTGCTTCCCAGACACACAAACACAAAGGAACTCACATGTGAAAAAATAGTCATTGGACAACAGAAGTCAAATATGAAATTGTTTGATTATATTGATGTTTTTTTTTTTAGTTTCTTTACCACTGTCAAGAACCCCAACTATGATGTCCTTGCCAAATCTGGCTTTGGATAAGAAGTCTCCTCCCATCTTGTTGCTTGTCCAATGCCTCTCTTCCTCTTCCATTATGCCTACAAACTTCCATGACCTTGTGGTGTGCATAGAGTACTTTTTTGGGTGGCTAGCCCACACAGAAACAACTTCTTCCAACTCTGCACTTACCATTAATTTCTGCAGTATTAGAAACAGAGAGAGAAGAAGGGTTTTTCTTTTTAATTAAGCAAATCCTGAATGGGAATTTGATTCGTTTGGTTTACCAGATAACTGGGAAGCTTCATCTTGAGTGAGCACTGCTGCAAAGCCATTGATGCTGTGCTTGTAGCTGTAAAGCAGAGAAGCTCTGGCTTCTTCCGCTGTTTCTTTCACAGAGAGCAAATATGAGTGATGTGTGTCCTCAATTTCATGCAGAGCTTTTTCTCCACTGTGCTCACCAAAGTACACTATGTAGACCTGTCATAACCAAACTCCACCACTATAAGAATTGCAAAGGAAAAAGATGAATATAAAATGGAGCAAAAACAGAATTCCATAGCCAAAAGAAGAATGACCTGTTTTTGTTCTGCACATGAGGCTAAGAGAGGAAGGAGAAGGAGAGAGAAGATGAAAAATGTCTTCATTGGTACTGTTGAAGATTGTAGTGCACACAATCCTGGACTGATCATAAGTGCTTATATATAAGTTAAAGAATCTAAAACCAAATTCTTATCTCTACATCCAAAGGTCCCTCATTTTTAGAGTAGGGACCTATATGAAATTTTGTATTCATATGGAATTATATTATAGACAAATGTTTCCTACTAACACTCATCTGCAGTGTTTACTTTATACCGGACTCTTCTTTCTTTACAGGATTAGTTGACTATTATTAGTATGTAACGTAGACCCCCTCATTATCAAGAATAAACAAAAAACAAAAAACAAAAGAAGTTTGACTCCTACCAAAACTGCTAATTACATCTTACAAGTGTTTAAAACGAATCTATCCATTCAAACTTTCAAATTAATCCAATCCAATCGAATCTAATTGTATCGATTTCAATGACTTCGAGCAAGATGGAGTTCCTATAAATTCATACACCAATATGGTTGGATAGACTTGCAGGTTTCTCCGTGAAAAATCGTTGGGTTGTGCACTTTTTTTAAGGTCTGGTTGTGTGTGTCATATGTGTGGCACAAAAGTATGTGATTTTGTATTTGGTTCTCTGCAACAACAAAAAATTATGTTTCAAACTTCTCTTAATCCAAGGTCGGATTAAATTTTCCTACAGAGAATAATATTCGAAACATTAGATGAAGACAAAGACAAAAGGGTAAAACCTTTTCAATCAAAGAACTTATTCTTTTTGCAACATGAACATATTAACTGTTCACTATGTCATCATTGAGCTTAATCTGGTTTAAAGTATAGGAATCATAATCGATAGGAAAAAGAATTGTCTCTGTGGGTCCAAATAATTTTTCAGTCACAAAAATAATACCAGCAAATTTTAAAGTAAAATATATTTGTGTAGAGGGTGCATAGGCCTTAGAGTTAGAGAGGGGGAGCTCCACTTGGTGTATAAGTCTAAAGAAAAATATATATTTGTGGGCTCAAAAGGAACCCAAAATTTCAAGGCATGCATGCACAGCCGATGGATTTGCCTGCATCATTGTACCCAATTGGCCCATGCTTACAACTAGCAGCATTGTCAATTACAAACTAATAATTCTCCCATGCCCTCCCATCTAGAATTGGTGATCCCTTGCATCTCACGTTTCTTCTTGCCACCACTCACCTTGTTATAACTTTTTTCCAAGGTTTGAAAATCATAGAATTTTCCAACTTTATATATATAGATGGACGGTTTGGATCATTGAATACAATGTCGGGTGCATCCTACAAGATGTTTATGCTGAATGACTTCTAAGATTTCACTTCTCTTTGAAATCTGCTCGTATGGATGACCTATATTATATGCATGCATGAGAAAGACATGGTACGTCCATTTCAAGAATGTCAAATTGTGGGCTGCTCCACTATGGGATTGTGGTCCTTGACTATATCAGCTCTTGCTTCACTGCTTTGCTTTGCTACTTGGTTGAAACGTGAGACCTTCTCTATGTTTATAGCTAATTACCCATAAGCTATAGGGGTTCATGGTATATGGGAAAGCTGCCAAATTAAAGTTGGACTTAATATTTGGGGAAAAAAAGACTTGGCTTCAAAAGTCAGAGAAAATAAGATAAGAAAAACAGAGGCTGATCTATAGGCTATGCCAGCCTGCTAACGTACGATAGCTAATCAAACAAGCAGCATAGTTGCAAAATTTGGATTAAAGTGACAGGAACCATATCGATTTATTTTTTCTTCCTTTCAGCTTTGTTCAAATTTAATGAATAATCTGAATATTTATATGTGCAAATATCTTGTTTTCTTCTAGCTACAGAAGCAATGTTTTGTGGATCTCAAAACCCGTCTAGCTAGTCGAGTTGGAAATTGTAGGGGAAGAAATTGGTATGTATTGTGAAAAAAATCTTGCAACTAATGTCACAGCAAAGCCATGCTATCTGGATCTCAATGCTTGGTTCTGCACCTTTTGGCTTGAGCAGCATTGGAATTAGGCTGTCATGTGATGAACTCCGTTATGAACCCTCAGCCAGCGCTTTCAAGAGAGTGACAACGTCATCCGATGATCCAAGGAGATATCGTGCACTCGATCTCTTTCGTCCAACAGCACAAGAGAAGTAATTGTCACCCTTGAGGTCAAGCACTGAAGAACCTTCATGCAGAGACATTTTATCACGCATTAGTGTTGGCCTCCAAGCATTCCCAATTCCATGAACCGTAGCTCTCTTTTCCAAAGTTGACAGGACCGTTGTTTCTTAAGGCGAGCTGCTTTGGAACCACTTTTAGTTGTGGAAATCCTTGGCACATATGTCATGGCAGGATTGGCTGCCGTAGGTCTAGGAACAGTTGGTGGTGCCTCCGAAGGAAGCTCTGGTTCAAAAAATGTGTAGACATCTTCGTCCTAAAGCAACGAATCCAAGTGCGTGACAAACTCTTCAACTATTAAAAATTCTATGACAAAAGTGATGATTAGGTCAATAAGTCAAGAAGAACCGGACCTTTGGTAGGAAGTGCCCAATACACAGGACATAATCAATTGGTGCTTTCATGCCTTTGTTATGGACTATTTCTCCTAAAATACGATCAATCGCTGCACCCTGAAAATACATGGAAGCAACACATAGGATCAACAAACAGGACCATCAGGTTGATCTAAAATATGGAAATAGGACTCCCATCTAATTAAAATGCATGTACCTTTGTAACACCAACTGCTCGGACCTCCACGGATCGACCACCTTGGACGACATCAACAGATGCATTTGAGATTGGGCCTGTCCACAGATGCTGCAGCAGATCTCTTGCTTGGAGCCTTCCAAACTCAACGTCTAATATTATAGAAATAGTGGCAATAAGTTTATAATGGAGGAAAAAAATGTAGCAGTATCACAGATTTAACCAAAATAAAAAACACAATAATAAAAAGAAAGACAACGACTCTGCTACCTGCATACTTGTAGTTCCATACAAGTGAAGTTTCACGAAGCTCAAAATGAGACCGCGGGTTCTCTCAGTAAAATACTCAAAAACATGCTGAAATCCAGAACGAATGTCAGAAATTTCAATTTACAAATGAAATTCATTCCGAAGGCAATGAAGACTGTTATATAATTGCTATATGAACCTTTACGCTGTCGACCCAATCCATATTTAAATTTTCTGGCATTGTTGTCATCCATTCTCCCATTGTAAGACGTAGGAACATCCCGTTTTCTGCTGCCAGCCACATGTTGTAGTCACCGAAGTTCTGCATAGCAAGCTGTTAGTCCAAAAGTATAACAAGCAAGGGGCCGGAAACAAAGAATTGCTGAAGAAGGTAACGGTACATCATCCAAGACGCTTCTGTCACTTCCGCTGAGGACAACAATTGTTGTCTTTGAGTCATCGCAAAGCTTTTTCAAGGGTTCCTTGAGATCTGGATGCAATTTAAGTTCCATTTCTCTAATTTGACCACCCCTTCTCCCGAGGGTGTCCTTTGGTTCAGTCAAAGTGGCATTGAATCCCTGCAATGGAAACACAGTGACGATGAAGATGAAGAAGATAATCTAAATTCGGGCCTAGAGACCCCCTCCGCAATCCAAATCATTAATTGCTACAACCATTTTAAATTGGAGTAGATTTGTAAAAACTTGCTTGTTTTCACATATAAGCAAAAGGGGGCAAGCACAAGCTTGTAGGGTAATTTTGAGTTAGTAAAATTGATAGATGTTTTAACTCATTGAAAATAATGTTATTCTGACATTGTTTCAACTACTTGTACTTGTGCAAGTAAAAATCAAGTATGCTCCAATAAAGAGTTGCCCACAAAAGAGTCTTGAATATACATTTATGTCATGACATGTCCTACTTAATTTCCACGTTCTAAATAACAAATTCAACTTCCAGTAATGAAAAAGAAGAAAAAAAGCATTGAGAGCATACCAGTATAAGTAATCGATTGCTGGATTGCAAATAACGATCAACTGCTACTTGGATTGGAAGTAAAGGAGGAATTTGTCTCGTCCTTAGTTGAGCTTCGACAATTGTGTCATTGAGTTCGCTACATAAATGAAAAATTCACCATTAAGCATGAACTTGAAGAAACGGGGAAAGAAATAGAGTGGAAAAGCTATGTAATAGCAGAATAACTATTTTTGAATTAAACATCTATTTCCCTTTAATCACTTTTCTTATCTAGTGTTTTCACAATAAGCTCTAAAAGGAAAATACAAGAACATGAGTTATAGTATAACAATCTATATATATATATATATATATATATATTACAGCACCATGATTTGATCAACACCTTACAAAGGTTGCAGCCCACTCCTGAGACGTGTGAGTTGTTACATGCATGAAGTTATGATGGTGACGCTTTTCTCTTTCATCAGCTGGCATATTTAAAGCATAACCTATGGAAGCAGCTACTTCTGTGACATTCCACGGGTTCACTAATATAGCCCCTGCACCAAGTGACTGTGCTGCACCTGCAAACTAGAAATGAACAGAACGATCAGAACAGAAATTGCACTTAAACAACTATGACTGTAATGGTTAGTGACTACAACTTGATAAATCTTGTATCCATACAATTAGAAGATTTTATTGTGACGGTTCAAAAGGGAAGCTAAGACACCACTAAAGTTCTTCTTCCTGCTTCCAAACAGCAAACATCAAGTAAGGTAATACTTCTACAAACCCCTGAAACAGGATTTAATCCTTTTATCCACCATCATACTGCTTACCGACATTTAAGGTAACATTTGCCTAGTTTCTGGAAACCTTGAAACGATCTAGCTTCTACTGGAAGAAGCCATATGGATCTCTCTCTCTCTCTCTCTCTCTCTCTCTCAAGTGTTTTTTTTTTTTTTTTGGGTTTCATTTGGAACAATATAATCAAAACTGAATCATGGGATTTTAAGTTACCTCACTTAGGATGAGAACTCCTTTCTTGGAAGCTTGGCAAGCAACAAACTCATAGCTCACAAGATTCATTCCATCCCTTAAAGATGTAACAAGGGCTACATCTGAAAATAGTAGTCAAAGAAATAAAGGAATATTACCCGTGCAAAGTCGAAGTACATAGACCATGTTAAAGCATGACAACCTAAAGTTTGGATAAAGCAAAACATAAAATCATTTTTTTCCTAAATAGAGAGGGCAGGGAAAGGTGTTTCCCCTTCTACAGAAATGGAGACGGCCAGTTGTTAATACACACCATCCATGCCCTGGGCGCCTGGTCCTACATGGGCCACCCACAATTAGATAGATAGTGCGCCATGTAATCAACCCTCTCCATTTCAAAGTCGGATCCAGAAGAACATGCATGCAGTGCATCCATTTTGGAGGAATTGCTACACTTCAACTATCAGTAACTGAACACTGATAGATTCCAATTAACAGTTTAGATGAACAATGTTATCTTGACAATCAAATGATTTCTTCCATTATCAATATCAGCATATAGTGCATTTTTATTTTTGTTGGCTAGAAATTGAAGAAGTATTATTTCATTTGACACTTTAAATGCCTCGGCCACCTCATATTGGGGTAAACAAAGATTATCCAGTGGTTTGTCAAAAGAGGCAACACTTCAGAAAATTTATTAATCATTAAAGACAACAATGATTAATGCAGTGAGTGTTACGGCACAAAAATGAGTACCAGTAACAGCGTATAGTGCACATAATGCGTGAAAGTCAAGAGATCGATCCTGTAAATAAAGAAGAAGATGCTTTAGAAGTCTTCACATACGATACGAGTTAAGAACACAAGTTGAAAGAGGAAATTTATGAGAAAATGAGCCAAAGTCTCATTCATTAACATGATGGTAGTCTAATTTTAGCTTCACATCTCCCACACAGCTTCATGAATTTCTGGAACTGACAAGCCAACTTAGACAATTCATAATTCAATCCCACACAGCCAATTAACAAAATCTCTTGTTCCATTCTATATCTACTATTGTGAAAGATACTTTACAGATATAAAATTGGAAGTAAACAAGATAAATACAAACCAGGTGATGTATTGGAACAGCAGTAAGAGTTCCAAACCTCCCATTAATGCGTCCAACAATCTCATGAACCTGGCTTGTGAGCTTTTGATCTGTGACAAACACATAGCATAAACGCATATCAGATTCTTCAAGGTGATATTGATTTTGAATTTTCATCGTAGGACTATCAACGGAAGGACAAGTTATAAGGAAAAAAGGAGATCAAACCGAACATTGATGAGTAGAAATGCAACAATTTATATATAAGTTCCATGCACTTGATATTCACGCAAGTTAGTGCATTTAAGTTGTAGAAAGCTTATTGAAAGGTATACTCTGAATTCTTAATGTACATATTTTTGTCTGACCGTCCTACATACTCCTGTAATAACTAAAGCTTTTAAGATAATACACATACAGCAGGCCAAATGGTCAAACAAACCTAGAAAATAATGAAAAAACTGTTAATACACATGCATCGTAAAACTCATGCTCTAAGTTGCAGAAGGTTGTACCACAGTAACAGATTAATCTGAACACTATTTATTTTACAGACAGTAATTAGAAATTCAGTACTTCTGCACTAATCTAGAAATTATAATAATAAAGAACAATATTACATGGTAATATGATCCATTAACTGTCCAACTTCCCTATGAAGCAAGTAGTACAATAGAATAGAATAAATATGGAACACCATAAATGAATAAATACCAACTTAAGGCTTTCAATATATTGAGAAGGAACCTACACTCAGGAACGTCTGTTCTTGTCGGTACAGCAATTTGCAGCAAGACCACTTTATCACGCCAGTTCAAATTTTCCTCTAGAAATTTTTCAAACGCCAAAATCTTTTGAGGAATCCCCTTAATCATATCAAGACGATCAACGCCCAACATTACCTGTCAGTAGTTGACTGGAACAATTTAAGTATTTGAAAATGAAATGAACATGGGCAATGCAAGCTCGTAAAGGAAGGCCATGGACTCAGAATTGAAACCATTGGCACAGAACAAACTCATTTGGTCATGTGTAGAACCATGAACAGAGGACACACTCATTAAGCACAAGGCACAAGAACTAGGGTGAACAATGGGTGTGTTTCATAAGTATGCCTTACATGATAAGTTTAATGTAGAAGTTAAGATATAATGGCATAGGATGCAGTTCAAATTAAAATCAGCAAAAAAACAAAATGGTGATTTTAAATTCTAAGGGAAAATGTAGTAGTTCTTACCTTTCTGCCAGCAAATCTTTCTTTCAGTTCTTTCATGTGCTCCTGGACTTGAGGGAGTTCTAGAGCTCGAATGAAGCGATCTGAGTCTATCCCAATTGGAAACTATAGTTTCAAGGGGGTAAAAAAGGGGTGTCATGAGGATGATTGACGGAGAGTTCATATTGATAAAATTTTATATGCTGATAAAACATCTGATTAACTAGGCTAACAGATAACCATCTGGAAAATGAAAAAGTGAAAGCTTATACATACTGCAGCCACGCGAGTCAGCTTTCCTTGATCCTCTACTCCTTCAGGTGTACCCTCTAAACCAAGAATACGAGTGCAAGCACTAACGAAATGCCTTGCATAATCATAGGTATGGAAACTGGAAGTTGAAAAATCCGCCCATCAAAACTGGCGTGGTCTTCAGACATAACATAATATGATACCATACAGAACACATTTCACAACAGAATACTGACAGAATTTTATTGTGTAATGACAGCGTAATCTGTTCATAAGCAGGCAAAAAATAGGCTGCTTAAAATTTATTCACTATGCAAATTAAGGGCTATTGAATTTTCAGTATTAAAGTAGATAAAATTGGGGTGCCTAACAATAGGAAAACACTTCAATTAACTGTGAAATCTTAGGAGGGGTATGTGCAATGTAATCGTAAGTTACAGCTTGGATCAAGCTCCTTGAGAAACTTAACACGAGGCCTTGGATGTCACCATTGCAACAATTCTATTATTTCCAATTTCAAAACTGGAGGAAATCTGAAGAACTATAGGTATAAAACCTCAAGTATCACATAAGTAACTAATTAATTGTATAAGATATTATGCAGAAGAAGTAATAATAAAATGTGACAAGCATTTTGAAATACTTTTGTGGAAAATACATGTCTTACCCAACCAAATCAGCAGCAAGAACAGATCGCAACAATTCTGATCGAGATGGCAGTGTCCTATGTATTTCTGAGGAAGGAAAAGGTGTGTGGAGAAACCAACCAACTTTCATTTTGTTGTTATGTTCTTTTAGGCATTTAGGAAGAAACATGAGGTGGTAATCGTGGCACCAAACAACATCTCCATCCAGGTAGTGTTTGTGTACAACATCAGCAAACATTTGGTTTGCCTTCTTATATGCATCAAACTGAGATTGGAAACTTCGGGTGGTTGCAAGGCGGTCTTCTTGTGGAAGTCCAAGATAATGGAAAAGTGGCCACAAGATGTTGTTACAATAACCATTGTAATATTGATGAACAATTTCTTCATCAAGAAACACTGGGATGCACCTCTGCAATAAATAAATTAAAGTTTTTCTTCCTTGATGCATAATCAAACAGCTTGCATGTCTGTGTGTGTGTGTGTGTGTGTGTGTGTGTGTGTGCACTTCACATGCCAGTGTGTCCGTGTTCTGAGGTATGTGGAAAGGGGGCAGAGGTGACATTATAGATGGCCAGCTTATTAGCTTTAATTCTATGAAAATTTCAAGAGGAGATCAAGAGTTTTGAACCTTTTCAGCTAAAGCTTTAGTCAGTGCTTTTTGTCCAACACTATCAGGTACATTTACACCAGCCCAACCAATCCATCTTGCATCAAACTCCTTCACGCCTTCAAGAAAACAACAAAGCTTAATATAACCTTTGATTTATGCCATTATGGAATTTAACACATGCATTAAACAAATGAAGGAAAGAAAAATGGTGCAAACACTATTATCTGTAAACCTAAAGTAAGCTCTTTGAGGTACTAAAAGAACGCAAATAAAAAAAAAAGGACAGCATGCACTGAAAACAAGAAGGATAAGACCAGATGATTATTATCATTTACCTAAAAGTGCACTGACTAGCCCTCCTACACTCATCTCAAGCTGCCATGAGTCCTCACCCTTCCTAACTGCAGAGACAGGTAACCTGTTAGCCACCACCAATAAACGTTGCTTAGGAGTCCGTCCCTCTTTCCATTCACATCCATCGGCAAAAGCTTTTGCCGCAGCAACCCCTTCCGGAAAATCTTCCTCACTAGATAGACCAAAATTTTCACCCTCAGTCAAAAAATTATCATTCCCTAAGAGTTCTGCCTGTCTGTTTCCATCTTCAATTGGATGCAAAAAGCGGTTTGATCTCCTTAGCTCTCTTTCCCTGAGAAGCCTTTCCAATCTACTTCTGGGTGTGGAAGGATTGCAGTTATAATTGTTTCCTGGCATATGCTTGTCCTGCAGAGAAGGCTGCAAGCAATTTGCAAATTGTTATAGGTGATTCCTACAATATTCATCTACTCATTGATGTTGTATATCAGCTCTCATACAACAAACGTTTCTAGCTGATCATTTATTCATACTCAAATCACTTCAACACAGATACAACTAAAACTGAAAGCACTCAAATTGATACAACATATTTGTTAAGTGTGTAAGTCTCACAAACAACATTCATATATGCAAGCACAAGCAATCATCTTTCTTCTGTATTACCTATTTTCGAGCACATTTTCTATATTCAACCACTCATTTCAAATACTGCAATGGATGAAAGTGCTTGCCATAGTTTTGTTCGATTGTCTCCCTAACTTAAAATAATCTTCAATATAGTTTTGCGGACAACAATTATGAACCAAGTAATAACAATTCAGCAGCAGAAGGATACTGCAGTAATTCAGATACTGTAAAGGAATTGACACTTCAGTGAATATCAGTGGACAGTGAAATCAAAATGGTAAAAGGAAATAAAATAACATGAGTTAAACTATACACATTATCCAGAGTCCAAGAAATTGCAGAGATAAAAGACTCTTGATCCCAGCTAAAGTGATAACACGAATATGATTGTTATACTTCTGCACAGTAAATAAACTCAAGTAACAAACGAAAACAAAAATGCCCACAATAAAATATCACTTAAAAAAGAAAGAAAGAAAAAAATCGCATGATCAAATTAAGGGCGCATGTCACGACAAAAATAAAATTCCGTCAAAATTACACAATGGTGCATATAATAAAAAAACACAAGCCAAGAATCCTGGGAAAAAAAAACAACGCAACAATTCCAGGAAAGACAAAAACTTTACGAAATAAAATAGAAAATGGAAGAAACCCAAAAGAGGAGTCTGACCGGAGAGTTATGCAGAATGCAGATCTCAGTTGGATTCAGATAGTGTGAGTCTCTCTCGCATTCAAGGCGAAAATGTTAGAGTGACCCTGACCCTGCTTTTTTTGGAAGCGTTTTTGAAAAAAGCATAGGAGAGAGGCCAAGTGGATATAAACGTGGAAGCAAGTTGGCCAACCGATATTTTGGGGGGTGGCTGTGGTCACACCAAAAGATGCAGAAAAATCTCAAAAATCAATCCGATTGTGATGAAGATTATCCATATATAGCTCTAGTCACCGAAACGAAAAGGAAAAGAGGCAGAGCAGAGACATAGATTGTTTTTGTTTTGTTTTGTCTTTGGTTTGGCCATGCAGTGCACTGCAGATGAACTATGTTATATATATCTATCTGCAGCTTAGGAGTTAGGACTTAGCAGTGAACTATGTTTCTATGTGAATATAGCTTTATTTTTCTTTTGGGTACATTTCTTCTCTTGATTTAATGCAGAAATTAAGGAAATAGTTTAAAGTATATGAAGGAAGATGTTATCGTACTCTAAAATAGTCATCATCCACTCCTTTTTTCAAAATTTCTTTGAAATAAAATAATAACATAAGAGCGTAAATTAAATGTGATTTTTTTAAATACAAGCGATAATATTCCAAGAAAATATTAGAACCTCTAAAATGTTTCTTTTGATTGAAACAATTGGTCTGGTTTCACTGTTCACGAACTTCACGGAATGCAGGTAGCAAATCTCACAAGTTCCACGTGTGAATAATAAATACATCTAATATCTAATATCTTCGGTCATTATCATAAACTTTTCAATTAGCGGTAGTACAGATAAGTGCCACTTAGGGTGCAAAAAAAACCCTTAGCCATAAGCTTTAGCCTCTAATGATTTTAGACATTCTTTTTGTTCTTATTATACAAATTACAAAACCGACGAAAGCAACATTAAAAAAAGGCTTAATTATGTACATGCCCCCTGTGCTTTCTAACTTATCTTAGATTACCACCTGTGGTGGAAAACGTCTCAAAGTACCCCCAACGTATAAATCACCGTCTCAATTTACCCCCTCCGTCAAATTTTTTGACGGTCCGTTACAAATGTTACTGTTCATCTCCCCCAAAATTCCAGAACAGCAGCCTCTCCCATTTGTTACTGTTCATCCGACCAGTTTTTGGGCTGCCATCTCCTCCTCCGGCCACCCCAAGCGATGATATGGATATCAAAAGAACCAGCACATCGTCCTCAACCACCCTCACATCTCAGCCGCTACCAACCGTCGTCTGGATCGCCCAAAAAAGCAAGAAATTGGCCAGTTTTTACCCAAAATCTCCATTACTCGTTCGGGCGATTCCGAGCACCATTTTCTTTGATCAAGGTATGATTTTTCAACCTCTCGAGCTGTTCTTGCTGCTAGTTCTGTTGGTTAGGAGAAATTTCTGAGTTTTGGAGGGTAAATAAGCAATGAACAGTAACAAAGGGGAGAGGCTGCTGTTCTGGAATTTTAGGGGAGATGAACAGTAACATTCATAACGGAACTTCAAAAAAACTAACGGAAAGGATAACGTGAGACAGTTTTTTACACGTTGGGGGGTACTTTGAGACGTTTTCCACCACATATGGTAATCTGAGATAAGTTGGAAAGCACAGGGGGCATGTACATAATTAAGCCTTAAAAAAATGATTAGTGTCATTATCGTCTTTGAGTGTCCAAATTTCAATCGCTTTCAAGGCTTTACAATTATTAATGATCTTTTATTTTATATAAGCGATATTGGAATAAGGGTATTCTTACACATGAACTCAGATAGAAGAGTAACTACTCCGAATCACTTGAGGTACAAGTCCCTTTCATTAACAATCATTTAAAAAAAAACAAAATTATTATAACGTAAAATTCTACCATATGGATCACAACATATATATCCAATCCAACTTCAAAAAGTAGTTCATTGGCAACCAAGTCAACCCCCTTCACTTTGTGGACTTTGAATCATCAACACGATATTTCCAAAACAAATCAACTCAACCACAAAAACATAGAACGGAAAAGTTGGTGGGGATATCCTCATCCAGATCTATATCGCATATTCTGTTGGTTGTGTTGTGAACCATACCAACATGGCAACATTGACTAACGTAATGAGAATTTACAAGTTAAGAGAAAAATAAATGGTTGAATATACCTGAAACCATCCGTTAGTCGGGAGTGAAAAATTGAGAAATTCTTCGGTGATGATAGTTAAATAAATGGTTAAAAATAATCGAAGTAAACTATGTATGTGAATGTTCATCTATAAATAAAAAAAACTACGTAGGGGAATGTTAACGTGGTGTTACATATTTTCTCTTAAAATGTAACCACACTTACCACCTACTAACTAAAATTCGAGTCAATTTGATAACACAGTAACACCACGTGTCAGTATGACATTAACGCCGCACATAATATTTTTGTTGTGAATATTGTAAAATAGTTATACCATCTTCAATTTGTTATCTGCTATCAAAATTACTTTTTTTTTTTTTTCGGTCTCCACAAAGCCCAATAATGTAACTTTCCTTTGGGCTCATCACCAGCCCACAACCCGCCCTTCAGATTGTACCTGGGCCGTCCACGCCACCACCGGTGGGACCTACCGGCCTTTCTTCGTTCTATTCCGTCCACTTCAGATACAACGGAATTCGAAGTCTCGAACATTCTCAACCGTCGATCAAGTCGCTCACCGAAACTCCAAAAACCCACATGGCGAAAACGACACCGTCGCACCCAACCCTTCTCTTCCTCACCGTCCTCCTCCTGACAACCGCGCAGCCCTCACAGTCGTTCGCCTACTCGCAGTACCGAACCCTCTTCTCCCTCTCCCACTCGCTCATGACGCGAGTGGCCAACCTCCGCGAGGCACGTGGCGACGTTTCGGGGGCTGACCGGGCCAGGCTCGTCGCGGCAAAGCTGGAAGGGGGGCGAGTGGGCGAGTGGGGTTTCATGTGGTCGGCGGCCTGGGACTACATGAAGAACTACGCATGGAGGGAGTTGCCCTATTCGGAGGTATACGGCGCCGTTTCGGACGCGAACGAATTGCTCAGGTGGCTGGGTGAGTTGGGTCGAAAGGAATCGGACTCGGAGAGAGCCGCTTGGGTGGGACAGAATTACCAAAGTGTCCTCAGAGTCTCAAATTCGCTGCTCCGTAGGCTCCTCACGGTGTTCTATCACTCGGTACGCACCGTTTCACTTATTACCAAATACTTTTTCCTCTTCTTTTTTTCATAATGAATTATTTTTGGGTTTAATTAATTTTGGGTTTGGGGATTGTGGTGGCAGGGAACGCTGAGAGAATTGGTCAAGGCAGTGCAAAACGAGGTGAAGGAGGGGGAGCTGTTGAAGGATTTTCTTGAATTGGGCACCAATGATTTCAAAGGTTTGATCCAAATTCTCAAGGATTTGGGATTACAATACGGTTCCTCTACTATGCACCAAGATTTATGACATATATATATATATATATATGTAGTTAATTTGTAATTTGTATTTTCTTCTTGTATGTTTGATGAACTTGAAATGAAAAGCTCCTTTATTTTAGAAATAATCAATAATTATAGTGTTATCTCCATATGGAAAATTCATCATTTTTTTTTACGACATCACTAACACATTTTTTAGGGAGGATAATTTCACTGCAGATGTTGTAGCTAATGTGGGTCATGGCCTCTCGGCTTCTGTTGTTTGGGAGCATAGTTTGGCCCTCTCAGTTGTATCTCCTTTCTAATTTGACCTCTTTGGGCTTTCTTGTCTTGGAGGTTTTGCTTTGTAACTTTCGTTTCCGTATTAAAAAAGGAACGCATTTTTTGAACATTGTACTTGCTCACCCCACTTAATCTTAGGTTACATTTGGATGGATGAATTTGATAGAAATGGTAATTTGCTATTAAAAAAACAAGAACAAAATAAGATTGAATGTGTTTGAAATAACTAGACGTAGTACATTTGAAATGAATATATGCATTGAATCATTTGAAATCCATTTGTTTTCTTTCTTCCTTTCTTTCTCGTTCAAATCTTGGGAGTGTTAAACATTTTGCTCCAGCCCCAACTTCATTATCATCAGACAAGCTTACTCTGCAGAGTACTGGAAAAGGCCAATAAAGAATTGATTAATGAGATCCAGCAGCTCGGGCACAGCATCAGCTGCAATTTTTTCCGGCTTATAACTTATCTGTGAAAAGTGAAGGCCAGAATCAAACTAAGGCTGTAAATACAGTAACATAACACACAAAGCAGAGGTGATCATTACGGTAATCAAATTTGACAGCACTGTACAGTCAAGTTCCTCTCTGTAAGCACCCAACAAGGTAAGCAATGAAGCAAAAGACTGCTGGCAAGCCATAGAAAGGAAAAATGAATCATCCAAAATTCCTGTCAAAGGAATTTTTTTTGGATGAAAACTGATGTTTGGACTGAGCACCAATGCGGTGTTAGTTGGATTAGCTCATGCCTTTGGTGTGCTTCTAAGTGGTCATAAGTTCAAGACTCCATGATACCCGTGTGTGTGAGTTTCCTTTTCCCCCTTCCTAACTTCGGCCACAAAAAAAAAAAAATCAGTGTGAGCCATATATCCAAAATTCCACTCGAGTAGAATTGTGCCTGCCATTTATTAATGCTCAGTCTGAGCCATACTCACGGTAGCTCAAGTTCATGCTAAAATACTATGATTAAGCTCTGCATAATTTTTGACCACAAAAAAAAAAAAAAAAAAAAACCTCCGCACAATTGGGCCAATAACCAACAAAGCAAGCGAATGTTAACTTGCGTACCAAGAAGACCCGGCCCGCTCCCGTCCGCTTAAAACCCTGAAGACCCGGCCCGCTCTCCTCCGCTTAAAACCCTAACTCTCTCTCACTCAGAGTTTCCTTCCACAGCCAGCCATGGTGAAGCACTACAGGCCTCCCGTAAGTTCTAAAATCTCTTCGATAAGTTGTTCGGCTATATAATCAATCACTATTCACTAACACTTAGACGCACGCATGCAGCTGCTTAATTTTCTTTCGTATCTTCTTTCAGGGCAAGAAAAACGAAGGTAATGCTGCAAGGTTCATCACCAGGTCAAAAGCCATCAAGCAACTTCAAGTCAGTCTTCCCCTCTTCAGGTCTGTCTCTCTTTCTCTCCATCTTCCCTTCCCCATATATACCTACCTTCAGATCATGGACAGATTAAACTTGTAATTCGTATATTCGTTCATTCTCATATCAGTTTATATGTAACTTCCGCATATATTTGTTGAAATCAATAAGAAAATAATTTTCCGGTCTTGTACATATTACGCAATAGTATTTCGTGATGATTTTTATGGCTATGCATGCAAATTTTAGGAAAGTATGTATTCTGAAGGGGATATTCCCTCGGGAGCCAAAGAAGAAGGTGAAAGGAAATCACCATACTTATTATCACTTAAAGGATGTTTCATACATCCAACACGAACCATTACTCGAGCGCTTGAGAGAGATCAGGGCTTATCAACACAAAGTAAAGAAAGCCGAGGCCAAGAAGAACCCGGATCGTGCTACTCTTCTCAGACAAAGAAGTCCTGCTTACAAATTAGACAAAATTGTTTTGCAGAGGTTAACTTTTAATTATTCTTATTCAAAATAAATAAAAACTATGCTGATTTTGCTTATTTCTCTCTCATTGTATGTAATTGTTATGTTCCATGAAATTGCAGGTATCCGAAATTCCTTGATGCTCTTAGAGATTTGGATGACTGTCTCACAATGGTTCACCTCTTTGCCGCCTTACCTGCTATTGAGGGCTGTATTGAAGTGAAATGCATCCATAACTGTCGGAGGTGAGGCTGGCGTTGGAGCATATGAAATAACAGTTATGTTGAACAGCATCATTCCATGCATCAGTTCATGTTTCCGAATCTGATTATCTTAGGCCTTTTGTTGCTTTCATTTTTTTTCCAGGTTGGCTCATGAATGGCAAGCTTACATATCCCGTACTCATAGATTGCGTAAAGTCTTTGTATCTGTTAAAGGCATATATTATCAGGTGCAGTAGCATACTGTATATATATCACTGCTTCTTTAGATGTTTAACTGTGGCATCTTTCGTTATTCGGGTAGGGAAGATTTATACGGTAGCGTTGTGTTGTTTGTCGGTGCAGGCCGAGGTCAAAGGGCAAAAGGTCACATGGTTGGCTCCTCACCCTTTGCAGCAAGTTGTGACGGATGATGATGACTTCAATATCATGCTAAATTTTTTGGAGTTTTACGAGGTTTCATTCTTTCATTCTTCTATTTTAGTTTTTTCTTCAATCAGTATATGTGCTAACCGTAAATGTTATTTGGTATCCATTAAGCAGCTTCTTTTACTTTCCTTCCAATGAACCGATTACTTGATCATCTTGATCATACACGAGTAGTAATATTCATCAAGCTTCTTCTTTCCTTTTCTTATAAGAAGTTTTTGCTCACTCGGTGCAGGCTCTTCTTGCCTTTGCGAATTGTCATTTATATCATTCAATAAATGTGAAGTATCCACCCATTCTTGATCCTCGATTGGAAGCTTTAGCAGCAGGTATGCAATGCATTGTTACTAGTTGCTTAAGAGAAGCTACGAGGTCCTTATCTTCTCTCTTGGCAATGTTGAGTTGTGGATCTTTTGTGTGTTAATGGAGCATGAGTATGATTTAGTTTGATTGTAGATCATTATGCTCTATCAAGGTATTTCGATGCAAACTCTCGATCCTCTGCGTGGGATCGCCAAGAGTCAAGTTTGTCTGGATCTGAGAAAGTTGAGAGCCAGCAGATTGGGCCTTTGGTGGATGAGTCTGAACTAAGACTTGGCCAACTGCAGCATCAACTCTCCTCAAATGAACCTGGTGCATTGATGCACCTTGTGGAGGATGTTCCAGGTGAGGATGAAGAGGATAATGATACGAGGGAGTGCAAGAAACTCTTCAAAGATATGAAATTTTTCTTGAACCGTGAGGTAAGTCCTAAAGTCTTACATCACAGATTTCAGAATCTTTTTTTTTTTTTTCTTTTTTGAAACTTATTTTCTTACCTTTAATATGTGTCACTCAATTTTCTAATGCTATTTCTTTCTTTTAGTTGATCGGCAGTAGAATAACTTGTGCGTGTAATTTATCTATGTTCAGGTTTACAGAGATTCTCTGCTTTTTATCATACCTGCTTTCGGTGGAATTGTTTCCTGGCAAGGAGATGGGGCTCCCTTTGAGGAAGATGATGACAGCATCACCCATCAGGTATTCTGCTACATTATCTTTATGCCGAGTCATTGATTTGTTAAGACATCACACTCGGACAACATGTATGTAATGTCTCTTGCCAAAAAAGAAAAAAGAAAAAAGAAAAAACCAAAATCAGTCTTTAGTATAACAATTCTGACAGCTAGACTGCTTGTGTGTTCTGCAGATTATTGACAGGCCAAGGCAGGATGGGAAGATCTGTGGTAGAGAATATGTTCACCCACAATGGGTTTATGATTGTGTAAATGCTCGAATCATTTTACCAACTGGGGATTATTTGGTGGGAAGGTAATCATGAAGGACAATTGTTCTTATTTGCATGCGTTGTTAATCTCTCTGCTTGCACCATGATTAAATGACTGGTTATAAGACTCATTTTCTATGGTCTGCTTCCTTTCCTAGCTGTGTTTTTCATTTCTCTATTGGCTAATAAAAGTTCATGACTTGTAAGATGATTGATTTGGTGCTCTTTTTAACAGGGATCCTCCTCCACACTTGTCACCTTTTGTTGACAATGACTCTTTCGAGACCGAAAGTGTTATTAACCCAGCAGAAGCAGAAGCAGAAGCTGCAAGGGAAAAGCGGAAGAAGGTAGGCAGGTTTTAAATTTCTGCTATTTTATTTTATGATGTGATCATATGACAGCATTACTTGTCCCTGATTGATGTTAACTAGATTCTGGTGTGATGCATGCAGATGAAGGCTCATGAGAAGCAGCATCATCATGAATTAATTATGGAACTTGAGGGTATCACAGACTCATCATCTATCTCGAATATAGATAATCTGAGCGCTGATAGGGAAGAATCTGATCATGATTATGAGCAAGTTAAGGAGGATAACAGAAATATGTCTGTAATTGAATTGACACGTCGGGTCAGGGGGTGTATTGAAAGCATGAGGGTAAGTTTGTTAATGCTATCATGCAACTTTTATTGGTCTCTCAAGTAGGACACTAATAATTAAACAGGTCAAAAAAGCCGTTCGAAAACAGATCGGAAAACTTATATATGTTTGGTTTGATTCCATTGTGAACCTGTTTTGAGATTTGAATTCCCGGCTTGAACAAGAGTTATGTGTGAATTCAAATGCTGTGTTTTCTTTAATAGAAAATTGTGCCTCACTTGCCATTAATTTTTATAAGTTTTATGTTTCTTTGGAACTCCAGAAGCTACCTCTTTGTTTGATCTTGTAAATGTAATAGATAATATTTTGTCCTGGGTATCTGATTCTTGGATGTTTCTTCATTCAGATAAGCAGGCAACGAAAGAAGCACCTTGATGATGTTATTAGGCAACGGAGGAGAAACATTGGAACATGAAGTATCTGAACTTCTTTTGTCACGTCGGATCAGGAGGGTTACTAAGGATAATCACTATCTAGGAATTGCTTGAGATTAAGAGCCCTATGGTTAAATTTGGTAGTTTTGCAATTCATATATATATATAATACATATATAATATTAACTATACAGGATTTGCTTGAATATTCCTTTATTTACAGCTTTCGCTCATCTAATCAGAAGCATTTTTGCTAGAAACTTATTTATTAATAAGAATTCAAGTGCTTCCTGAAAAAATATGAGCCAGGTAGGCGCTATGTGTTTTCACGTTTTTGTTTTTATTTTTGTTTTAAGTACAAGCGATAGTTTAAAGTACTCACACACGCACAACTATAATGCCAGCAAATTAAGACCCTTTTTCATTGGGTTAGATCCCATTGGCATGTGTTTTCACTTTTAGATATGGAGGGTTTAGCAGTGCTTATCAATCCTGGCGTAGCAAGCATAGCCAACATATGATGAGACAGTGTGAGTGCCTCTGGACCCAGGCTTCCCCAAAACCTATCTTTTGGTAATCAATAGAAGATTTGAAGAAGACAGTTGAGTTGATTTTGCTGGATATATCCTGGCCGTAATAGGAGAATAGTGACCCGTTGCTCATAAATAGGTCATGTGGTGGGTGACGAAATTCAAGTCTCTCAAGACAAATATTTGATAGTGATGTTGTGATGAGCTAAGTAATGCCTGCCTCAACCACCTTTCTTCAATTGTGTCACTCCTTTCGACCAAAAACTCTTTTCTTAGCGCTAAATAATATCACGTGATTTTTAATGCTATCATTTCCTCATCTTATCCCTTCTGAGATTAGCCCATAGTTCCATTTGATGTATTAAGTTTTAGCAATGAAATGAGGTCTTGGACTGGTGCTGCTCTCATTCAAATTCTGATCTTGTTTACTATTTCAAGATTTAGCTATTTGTCCCAAGCTACAGCCTACAAGCAAGTTTTAGAATAACAAAATGTGTTAAACAAACAGTAATTCATACTTACAATAACAAGAAATAGACAAATTTTTTTACTTACACAAATCCACAACCAAACTCTCAACTTGACAATATCTTCCGCCTAAATCGCGCGAGGCATTGTTCCAAAAAGAGAGGCAATGCCCCGGCTCTGATTCACTATAAAGAGTGTGAGATAGAATGAATGAATGAATTTGCTGAAAAGATGAAGCGATCATACAAGTTCTATCTTTCTTTCTTTCTTTTTTTTTCCTTTTTTTAGGCCCTATATTAAAGCAGATTTATAATGTCTTTGACTGCTTTGCGGTGCACACCTATATATGCCAACTGCTCCGGGACCATTGCGGATTGATGAGAAAAATCATGATAAAAATAGTTGGTTTCCATGGAGGTGAGGGCTTTCAACTTATGCCACCTTTCTTTCTCTTCTGAATCAACTTAAAAAGGTTGACTTTAAAACCCAAAAAAAAAAGAGCTTAAAAAGGTTTGACACAACACCTCCTTCAAGTTGACCAGAAAAACGTGTCCAAACGCCAGTTGACTGACGATATCTGCATCATGAATATCCCTTTCTAATTTCACTATGGTTTGCTTCTCTTTTGCGGGTTTAAATTTAAAAACGGAAAAATTTGAAAGACTTGTTTTTGGGGTTAGGTGGCTTATTTTGTAGTTAGGTGTTTACTGTTTTGGCCAAAAAAAGAAGTTAGATTCATACTGCTCCTCATGTTTTGAGTAGCTGGGTTTGCTTCTTTTGTAGTTGGCTTTCACTACATTGTTCATTTGTTTGTCTTCTTCTCCACATGAAACGGAAACCACCGACGCCATAAGTCAATGACAACTTAGCTAGCAGAGACATCTTTTCTTACCAACTGCGTTTGTTATTTCTTCTTGATCTTGTTATAGGGAGATGGTGGTAAAGGCTTTTTTCTTTACACGGTATGCAATGACTTGGTCCCCCCAAAAACATTTAATTTGGCCACCCTCCCACATTAAATGGCATGTGGGTTGGTTCATTTTTGTATAACATGTTCAACACCAATGTCATTGCTCGACAGCTTCTTTGCTCTCTGCACAGCATTCAATTAGGTCACTGTAGTCTTGAATCTCAGCCCTTGAAGTGATCTCTTACCCATGACCTTTTTTCAAAGATCATAATACATAGCGCTCTTTCTCTCTCTCTCTCTCTCTCTCTCTCTCTCTCTCAATTTGCTTCATCAGCTCTGCAATGCACTAATTGGTGATGAGCCAAAGTAAACGATGGACAGAAAGACTGTCTCAGAGGGCCACAGAGCTCTAGAAGATTGACTGTGCACATCGAATTAATTTCTTTGATACAAATGATAGTCTAAATTACTCTAAATTATAACCTAAATTACGGAAGAGATACTCGAATTTGGATGCAAGGGTGCTGCACATATAATTAGTTACATACTCAGTTAGGATTAAACATTAATTATTTATCATTTAGTTTATCAATGTCATTGATGAACATATATGGTGGTCCCTTTCAACGTCCAAATTGGTCTCCAATTTCAGTCGTCAATGGCTCACCTTCACCTTTGGTAAAAATAGGTTAAAGAACAAACCTAGCTAGAAGCCAATGGTGTCTAAATTTAGCTAGGGTCCTAGGAACTACACAAATTTGCATGGAAAGCCAGTGGTGCCTTGCTGATTAATTACAGATTGAATGTCATTGAGATTAGTTACAACACTGTGATGAAATGCAAGAGCAATAAGTTATTGGAATTCAAAAACTTATGAGAATTCAGAGCAGATAGCAGAGAGGAGAGAGAGAGAGAGAGAGGTGTCAGAGCTGGCCTTTGCCATAGACAGTCTCACATTATATCCGCGTGAAATTAATGCATCGAACTAACTCTCTCAACTGTAAAAGCTATGTCGACGCATCCAATCTCATTTGCTTTGGCTGGCTTCCCACTATTATATATACTCATGCACCTTGCTTTTAAGTTCCTCACACGCACATCATATTCATATCTACGTTTCCATCTTCTTGGTCATTTTCAGTCCTTGCTATCCTTAAGTTTTTATTGCTAAATTTGGGCCAATGGTGAACAAAATGTGGACGGTGTGTGTGGTTTTGTTTTTGGCGTTGAACTTGTGGTGCAATATTGGGGCTAGAGCTGCACCACAAGTGCCTTGCTACTTCATATTTGGAGACTCTCTGGTCGATAATGGCAACAATAACCAGCTTCAGTCCTTAGCCAGAGCTGATTATTTGCCTTATGGGATCGACTTTGGTGGACCTACTGGAAGATTTTCCAACGGCAAAACCACTGTTGATGTTGTTGGTAAGCTCCCACCGCCCTTCTCTCTCTCTCTCTCTCTCTCTCTCTCTCTCTCTCCATAATATCATTTTCTGCTAACTTGTTAATGATCACGTAATCTCTTTAGTTGCCTCATCTAATCATGCTCTAGGAAGTAGTTGAGCGTTTTGGTAATGGGATTTTGAAACTAAGACTTCTCTGTGTGTCTTGGATTTTGGATGCATGCAGCCTTTATGATTATCATCTGCATTCTGAGGACCATTTGTTAAAGTACCATGCCTCTCCTATTCATTTCTTTGAAAATAAAATAACAATAAAGAATGCTATAGTAGTTCTCAACCCATCTGCCTTCCTCATGATTTATGACATTTAAGAGTGAAATTTATTTCTCTGAGCCTTTCATCTGTTGCTTTCTAAAAAACCCAGAAATCCCAAAAATAAACTACATGGTCACATAATTCAAGATCAGGAAAAGAAAACTGCTTGTGTAAAAAGTAAAAAACCAAAACAGTAAAATTCAGCATAACTCTATGATATATACTGATGATCAAGTGTCCTTCAAATTATCTGCAGCTGAGCTTTTGGGTTTTGATGATTATATTCCACCCTATGCAACTGCTAGAGGCCAAGACATACTCAAAGGAGTAAACTTTGCATCTGCAGCTGCTGGGATTAGAGAGGAAACTGGACGTCAATTGGTAATTACAACTTTTTTCATGACACATATATTCACTAAAACATAATTATGCATGTGTTTATAATGTTAATTATATTCTAATCATGTTTTTGAATGTTGCAGGGAGGCCGGATTACATTTAGTGGTCAGGTAAAGAATTACCAGAACGTAGTGTCCCAAGTTGTAAACTTTCTTGGCGATGAGGACCAAGCTGCAAATTATCTGGGTAAATGCATATACTCAGTTGGGTTAGGCAGCAACGATTACCTGAACAACTATTTCATGCCACAATTTTACTCCACCGGCAACCAATTTACTCCCGAGGAATATGCTACTTCTCTTATCCAAGATTACAGTCAACAACTAAGGGTTAGTCTTTCTCCCCATTCCATTCATTTTTTGTGCATTTAGGATCATCAAAAACATTTTTCATTGTTACATATGACATCTTATATTGCCGGACAATTTGATGAGAGAACATTTTTTATTAATCTCGTATGAATTTTGATAACTGTGAGCTCAAATATAGCCCAAGTTTAAAATGGGCCTTAAGTTATTCTCTCACCAAGCCCATCTTTGAGTTGACATTTGGGCCTTCTTGAGGTCAAGTTCTATTTATGTATACAGTTGTAGATGCGTATGTACTTGGGTACTTGTTTCGTGTGCATGCATACATTATACATACATACATATATACCTATATATAGCCAGTTTCCAGGATTTGGTTTTCTTTACAAGAATTATACTTTTAATTGTTGAATGCTGATTGGCGTGTGTTGTATAGATTTTGTACAATTATGGAGCAAGGAAGATTGTGTTGTTTGGAATTGGTCAAATAGGATGCAGTCCAAATGAATTGGCCCAAAATAGCCCAGATGGTGCATCATGCGTAGAAAAAATTAACTCCGCAAACCAAATTTTCAATAGCAAGCTGAAGGCACTTGCCAATGAATTCAACACTAACCTATCAGATGCAAGAGTTATCTTCGTAGACTCTTATGGCATTTTCCAGGACATAATAGCCAGCCCTGCACAATATGGTAAATACAAGGGCTAATTACAAAACCCCCTCTTTTATTCAACTTCAAAATACTACTACTGTTTTATTTTGTGACATTTCTACCGTATTTGATCTTCTTCTTTTAGTTCATTCTGTTCAAATTAACGAAAAAGCGGTCATATAACCAGTTAAGTAATGAAGTAGCTTGGTCACGTCTCGCTTTTTCATTAATTTTTACAGAATCAATTAAAGGTACATTTGTCACAAAACAAATATTACTGAAAACTTAGTGGTAATTTTTATTTTCACTTTTTAACTTTTAGGAGAACAATTATGTGACGCGGTTGGAACGTTCTTTTTTTCTTTCTTTGTTTTGATTTCAGGATTTAGAGTTACAAACGCAGGGTGCTGTGGGGTAGGGAGGAACAATGGCCAAATTACATGTCTTCCTCTCCAAACTCCATGCCAAAATAGGAATGAGTATCTGTTTTGGGATGCATTTCATCCAACTGAGGCCGGAAACAACGTCGTAGCAAGGAGAGCATACAGCGCTGTTCGTGCCTCGGACGCTTACCCTGTCGATATTCGCCGGCTCGCTCTGCTTTAATCAAATCCTCCTCCTGCACATTTTGAATCAATGGTTGCAGTGACATATAATTATGCATGCACCATAAGATTCAAAAGAGAAAAACAGCTTAGCTACTATATATAAACATATATTATATATATATCATGCATTACGACATGGTATTCTTTGTTGCAGTAATTGTGTGTTTGGTCTTTAGAATTTTCAGATGTTCATCAAATTTGTGATCTTCTTCTTCTTGTGTACTGAAAGGTTTAAATTATATCAATACGAATTGAGTTTGTTTGGCTCTGAATATGAGTTTGCATGGACGTACGGTACCTATCTTGTCTCAATTATTTTCTAACTATTTTTTTCCTACAAAAAAACAGAGAGAACATATATATACAGTATATAGATGTAGGTTGAATAGGTGAATTGCAATATCACAGCGTCATCCGCACCACCACTGTGATATCATGTCATTGTCGAAAGACAATCACTTGTCTTTGCTTTTGAAAAAATTTCTTGGCACACCGTTCACGTTTTTACACAGAATAATTTAAACTTTTTTGTTCAAAACATCCTACAATAACATTTATGTAAGCCACAACTTTTTGAGACACATTTTGTTTGAAAAAATAAGTAAGTGTATATAAATAAGATCCAATCTCAACCGTTGAAAGTGTTTAAATCCAATGATCTAAAATGTGTGTGAAAAATGTGTCCCGGGATTCTGACGATATATATATATATATAAAATGGTAGGGTTGGATTCAGAGTGACATTATTACTAGCTAGGGTTTTGGAGTGTGAGAAGACAAAATAAGATATTTCATTGTATATTCGTGGAGCTTTGATGCATCCGGCAGACGCTGGAAAGACTGTTACTTTGCCTGCTAGCTGCAAAGATAAGTAGGGCATGCTTTTATGGATTGTTTGTCGTCCTGTTAGTTTTGGCTACAGGCACCAGGCAATGTGGGAAACGTGAAGACTATTTTAATAATAAAAGCTAATAATTCACTTTCTTTGATCTAATCAGCATAAATCAGAGCCACATATATATTTAGTAGTACTTGCATATACTGCAGTGTAGTCAACAAGCCATACGCTTTATGGGTGGGGCTCTTGAAAACCGGATACTATTCTGATTTTGACTTCAAGGATGCTGTGCTGGGAAGTAGATCCTCTTGGATCTGGTCGATCTTTTTAGGTGGCAAAGATGTTGTTATGAGCTAGAAGGCTTATTATGAATGGTGAAAGCACCAACATTTGGTCTGATAATTGCTCCTATTGGTCTTGTTCCAACCCATGCTCCTCAATTGATGTTGTAAATACATTAATTTGGAAACAAAAAAAAAAGAATTCGTGCTCTGCCGGCAACCTGATCATATGATTTGGCCTTCGACATCCAATGGAGTTTATTCAGTTAAATCAGGGTACCACACACTACATTCAATACATAGAGCGCTAGTTGGAGGAAATTCTCACACATCACATAACATCTATAGCCTGGTGTGGAAAGAAATTTGGAAGTGTCATACCCTACCAAAAATTCGATTATTTCTCTTGCGTATAGTATCGAATGCATGTGATATTTTGGTGTGAAAAAGGACATTCCAATTAGAAGTCTAAGAAAGCATGTGAAGATTTACTTCTTTTTTTTGTTTTCTAATATTAGTGCATGATGATAATGTCAATTTAGACATAAGGCTTAAAATTGCCTGTGTGGTTTAGGCAATTTTGCTAGAAAAACTCTTGTGGTGTTCTGTCAAATCTTCAATTTTCATCAATTTTGTGTAAGGTGAAGTTCACGCATGTGTCGCGTCACGTGCAAAAGTATTATTTTGTACCTATTTCATTATTGGGTCTCCATAATTGTGTGAAATAAGCGCCAAATGATCATACCCTTCATTTGGGTAATTTAAAAAAAAAAAAAAAACTACACGACTGATTTTTACCACCATTATTTGTGGTCTTAAGCCTTTTCGTAATGCAGTCGATCCTTAGTCTTACAGTTCCATTATCCTAGCCTATAAAAGTAGCCACTCTGGCTTTAGTTTTCTGCCTCATTCTTTTCCATTCCTTAATCTTGACTTAAAATAATTTTTCCAAATTCGTTCTTCTGTTTTCTGTGTTCAAAATGGCTTGTGGCATGAAATTATTGTTGGTAGCAACTGCTCTATATTTGGTGTTGAACACTCAACATTTTGTTCAGGGAAAGCCACAGGTGCGAGAGCCACAGGTGCCCTGCTTTTTCATATTTGGAGACTCTGTGTCTGATAATGGCAACAACAACTTGCTTCCCACACTTGCCAAAGTCAACTACAGTCCCTATGGCGTTGACTTTCCTCAGGGCCCAACAGGAAGGTTCTGCAATGGCCGAAACATAGTTGATGTGCTTGGTCTGGACTTCTTTTTTACCTTCATCTTCTTATTTGGTTTTTGCTTCAATATGCAAATTGCTTTGAGATAAGATTGTTTACTTTGTAGTTTATGTTCTGTTTTCAAAAGGGTAGCTGTATAAAATTATATTCTCCTGTATTTTGGTAGAAAACTTGTGTGAAACCGGGATAGCTAATCATGGTATGCCGAGTGCAAAACAGTGAGATCCCCGTTCCACACAAGTGTTTCTCGCATTTTGGGTTCCTTTAATTGTGTTTCAAAAAAAATACAAGACTAGTTTGTGCTAATTGAACATTTTCTCATTACAGCTGAGCTTCTGGGATTTGAAAACTACATTCCACCATTTGCTTATGCCAATGGCTCTGAAATAGTTAAAGGTGTGAATTATGCATCTGGTGCAGCAGGAATTCGAAAAGAAAGTGGGAGGCAGTTGGTATATACTTAAATCACTTGATTAACATTTGCATTTGACAGGTAAATTTCCAGTGTCTAATTATCGAGCACTTAAAAATTTGCTCTTGCAGGGTGCACGTATCAGCATGGGAGAACAGCTGAAGAATCACAGAACCACAGTCTTGCGAATTATCGACATACTTGGGAAGAGAAGCTCAGCCAAAAAGCACTTAAACAAGTGCTTATATTCAGTTGGGATGGGCAGCAATGACTACATTAACAATTACTTCCTGCCTCAGTATTACCAGACCAGTAAAAAATATACCCTTGAGGAATATGCAGAAGTTCTTATCAAACAATACACCCAGCAAATACTGGTTAGTAAATGCATGAATTGTTTTTCCAAATTTCATTGAGATTAAATGAATTTGATTGAAACAACCAAAACAACAACAAAATTTGATTCATTTGTTTGATGTATTATGTTTTGAAAGAGGTTGCGCAAGTATGGAGCAAGGAAGGTTTCTTTGGTTGGCCTGGGGCTAATTGGCTGCACCCCAGATGCAATTAAGACCTATGGCACCAATGGATCTTCTTGTGTGGAAAAATTGAACAATGCATCCCAACAATTTAATCAAAAGCTTGTGGCTCTTGTTGATGAGCTCAACACCAATTTTACTGATTCAAAATTCATCTATGTCAACAGCTATGAAATGGGCTCAGGGGACCCTACATTAGTTGGTACATATAATTCAATTCTGAATCTCTCTCATTTTTCTGTTTTTTCCTGCTATATTAAGTATGGAATTGAAGCCAACGGGTCTAGCCTAGTGGTCTGAGATTCAAACCCCCAAGATACCTTGATAGTGTGTGTGAGAAACCCCCTCCCCTTTCTAACTTCGGCAAAAGAGAAAAAAAAGAGTATGAAATTGAATATTTGTTTTTGTTTTGGTTTTATAATTTCAGGGTTCAAGGTTTTGGATGCTGGGTGCTGTGAAGTGGATCAATATGGTCAATGTGCTCCTAACAAAACTCCATGCCAGAATAGGACTGACTATGTTTTCTGGGACGGATTTCATCCTAGTGAGGCCTCCAATTTAATCACTGCCAGCAGAACCTACTCAGCTTATAACGCTTCAGACGCTTATCCAATGGATATCAGTCACTTAGTTCAGCTACAACTTGAGCCTCAAGTCACAGCGATCTAGTTACCTAGAAGCCTAGAATCCTTGCAAATAAAATTCATGTGAAAATATTTTCTTCATCTAAGCAACAAATATGTTTGTTGCTAGATAAGAATGTAATTGTCACATATTGTATGCATTTTTTCCATTGGTAAGTTGGGTTTTACCAACTAACTTTTGATCTAATGGTACTTCATTTTCCAATTTTGAACATGATATTAAGTTCGAATCTTCCCTCCCAACAATTGAAAAAGAAAAAAAAAGTGAGTTTGGTTATTGGTACGTAGCTATTTGATTAATATCTCTTAAAAAAGAAGAAGTTCTAGGGCTTTGGATGGACTTTAGCAAAAGTCAATGGACCATGGGCTGGCTCAAACCTATGCACGGGATGAACTCGTTCATGATCTCTTTTCCATTTTGGCCCATTTTAAGGGGCTTACCCGAGTGAACTAGTTGTCGGGTCGGGTCGGTACCCGCTGAAAGCCTGCACGTCTATAGCTTAGGTATTTCTGTTTCTCTTAAAAAATAAAATAAGAATATAGTTAACGAACCATGAACTGGCAAGTCTGAGTTGACCAATTAGTAATCAATCAATCAAAACCTCCACAGCACATTCTTTTGATGCGTAACAAAACTGATATCTGAAACAAGTGGATGGTCAAAATCTCATTTAAAAGGACAAAACTGGCTCCCCTCTATGCTCTCTCCTGCCTCCTTTGCTTTGCTATAATTTCATAATGGCAAAAGAGATAGCATTAGGGTTCATCCTGATTGTTGTTTTGGTGGTTTCAATTTCGCAATCTCGTCTTGTTAATGGAACACCACAAGTACCTTGTTTTTTCATTTTTGGTGATTCATTGGCTGATAACGGCAATAATAATAACCTCCTGAGCTTTGCTGACGCCAACTACCAACCTTATGGGATTGATTTTCCAATTGGACCGACGGGAAGATTTTGCAATGGCCGGACCACAGTTGACATACTAGGTCTTGTATTGCATCACTCTTTTCTGAATCTCTATAATTTAACGTGCTCGTTATAATTGTTGTTTGTTCACGTACATTCTTCTCTTGTTTTGTTTGCTTATTGGTTTGAGCATGATCATATATGTTTTCTAGGTCGTGCTAGGTTTAAACTTTCACGGTCATAAAATATTTAAGTTTACTTAATACGTGTGGTTTGCAGATGATAACACGTATTTAGAACCATTTTTACTTAAAGAAAAAGTGTACCATATTAAATTTCCTCGATGTGCAAATATAAGTATGGTTGCAAGCGTGCAGGAATGAGGCTAATTACTATGACATGTTTACATTACAGCTCAACTGTTGGGTTTTGAGAACCCCATCCCATCATTTGCAGCTACTAGAGGCCCAGACATTTTAAAAGGTCTGAACTACGCATCAGGCTCAGCAGGAATTCGAGCAGAAACTGGCTTCCAAGTGGTACGTAATTACTAATTAATCACAATAACATGACATTATATACTTGCAAACCCTAGCTAATTTTATTTATTTATTTAAAAAAACCTCCATGCAGGGTGCTCGTATCAGCTTAGATCAGCAGCTACAAAATCACCAAGTCACAGTCTCACGCATTGCTTCCACACTTGGAAATAACCAATTGGCTCTGCAGTATTTAAACAAATGCTTATATTCAGTGGGAATGGGCAGCAATGACTACATAAACAACTATTTCCTGCCTCAATATTATGACACCAGTCGCATATATAATCCTGAACAATACGCCACAGTTCTTATTGATCAATATTCTCGTCAAATAGCGGTTAGTAATTATTAATTTGTCTTTAAAAAGACTATATTATCAAATTTAATTGAAAATTTATTGTTAATTTGTTTCATATTGTTTCAACAGAGCTTGTACAAGAAAGGAGCGAGGAAGGTGGCCTTGATTGGATTGGGACCAATTGGCTGCACCCCAAATGCAAGGTCAACATTTGGCACAAAAGGGTCCGCATGTGTGGATAATATGAACAGTGCTGTCCAACATTTTAACCAAAAGCTTTTAGCTCTAGTCAATCAGCTAAACACCAATCTGACCGATGCAAAATTCATCTATGTCAACAGCTTTGGAATGGCTTCAGGGGACCCAGCAGCTGCTGGTACAAATACATTAATCCTTGGGACTAATTAACTATGCTTAATACAAGTGACATTAATTAACAAATTAATTAATTATTTTTGTTCGTTTTCAGGTTTCAAGGTTGTGAATGTTGGGTGCTGCCCAGTGAATAATTTGGGTCAATGTGTTGCTGGCCAAACTCCATGCCAGAATAGGAGTGAGTATGCGTTCTGGGACGGATATCATCCTACTGAGGCTTTGAATCAAATCACTGCAAGAAGAACATACACCGAGTTTGATCCGTCCGACACTTATCCGTTGGATATCAGTCACCTTGTTCAGCTTAGTCTATCATCATGCATGTAGCCCTAGAAGCCAAGCAAATAAATTTCACTGGGAAATTAATCTTCCCCATAGAATCTGATCAATGAATTGTTACCTGACATGGGATTAATATTTTATTGTCACCTCCGTTAGATAAAGTTTCAAAAGTGATCATATCTCAACAAGTAGAAGAAGTGGTAAAATTTTTTATTTTTATTTTTAACAAACTATCACTATCGATCAACGATTGATGAAAATCTAATTTAAAAGGATGCATTTGTAATTATGCCTTCAATCTTGATGTCATGAATTAGTTTCAACTTTTTATACTTGAGGAAGTACTTTGATTTACAAAAAGCAAAATCAAAAGTCAAACAATGAGCACTTTAGGTAGGCAATTTGATTTCTATATCACACGTGCTTTTGTAAAACTTGTCAAAAATAATTTGCATGCGACATCATCATCATGTCCCTCTTTTAGACATGATTGAAGTTGGTTAGAGCTAGCTTCAATATCTTTGCCAATCTTGACTCAAATCATATCCATACCCAATGGGAGAATATTGGGAATAAAATCCTTTGCCCATGCCATCTCTGATTGCCCAAAAACAAATAAAAAATTCATCCACAGCCCTTTACCTGTTAATTTCTCATCGATCGTAAGCGTTATTATGGTTTCAACCAAAAGAAAATAAAATAAGCATTATTATGGCAAGTTTTCTTGTATTTGTGTCAATGACATTTAAAAAAAGAAGGGCAAAGCTACCAATCTTGACTATATAGTTTGAGGAGCCCTCTAATTGCCCATTTGGCTTCACATATGCATGTAACATTTCCAATCCCCTCTCTCTATAAATACTCCCCCTCCTGTCTTCATTTTCTTCACTTCTTAATTTGTATACTTCCTCCTCCCCTTTCAGTTTTATAATTTCCATAATGGCAAAAGTGACAACAACAATATTGTTCATGATGGTCGTCGTTTTGGCGGATCCAATTCATGGAGCACCACAAGTTCCTTGTTTTTTCATTTTTGGTGATTCATTGGCCGATAATGGCAATAATAACAACCTCCTCACCAGGGCCAGAGTGAACTACCAGCCCTACGGGATTGATTTTCTCACTGGGCCAACCGGAAGGTTTTGCAACGGCCGGACCACCGTTGACATATTAGGTCTTATATATTTCCTCTCCCTTTCTAAATTTATTTTATGTCTTTTGGCCATACATTGTTCAGTAATACTTCATATATATATATATATATATATATATATATATTACAGCTCAACTTCTGGGTTTTTAGAATCTCATCCCACCATTTGCAACTAGCAATAAGGGTCCAGACATTTTAAAAGGTTTGAATTATGCATCCGGCGCAGCAGGAATTCGAGTCGAAACTGGCTCCCAATTGGTAACTAAAACTAATATCATTGCAAATCAGCTTAATTAAATAAGTTATTAACATATCAAATTATATATTTTCTCCTTGCAGGGTGGTCATATCAGCTTAGATCAGCAATTACTTAATCACCAAGTTACAGCCATGCGCATTGCTTCCATACTCGGAAGTAAACAATCAGCTTTGCAGTATTTAAACAAATGCTTATATTCAGTTGGAATGGGCAACAATGATTACATTAACAATTACTTCAAGCCTCAATTTTATCCCACCAGTCGCATATACACCCTTGAACAATACACCACAGTTCTTATTGAACAATATTCTCGCCAAATAATGGTAATTAGTTACTAATTAATTTTCCATACGTCTTTGTGACTTGAACAAACAATTAATTAATTAAATTTACTGGTTTTTGAAGACTTTGTACGACAAGTATGGAGCAAGGAAGGTGGCCTTGGTTGGGCTGGGACTTATAGGCTGCACCCCAAATGCGATTTCAACGTTTGGAACAAATGGGTCTGCATGTGTCGATAAATTGAACACTGTTGCCCAAATGTTTAACCAAAAGCTTGTATCTCTGGTCGATCAGCTCAACGCCAATCTGAGAGATGCAAAATTCATCTATGTCAACAGCTTTGGGATGGGGTCAGGCGACCCTGCAGCTGCTGGTACATACATGCACATTCTTGGGACCAATCTCTATTTTCTATGCATCATATTATTAAGAGGTGATTAATTATTTTGTTAATTAATTTCAGGATTTAAGGTTGTGAATGTTGGGTGCTGCCCAGTGAACAATATTGGTCAATGTGCTGCTGGCCAAACTCCATGCCAAAATAGGAGTGAGTACGTGTTTTGGGATGGATTTCATCCTACTGAGGCCTTGAACCAGATCACTGCAATAAGAACTTACACTGCTTTTGATCCGTCCGATGCTTACCCAATGGATATCAGTCACCTCGTTCAGCTTAGGTTATAATAGTACTTGGGTGTGTTTCTAAGTTTAAATAGTACTTGGGTTTTTTTATAATTTCAACACCCATTTTGAGTTTTTTTATAAATTTGTAATCTTTATATGGTGTGCGGCGCCTTTTGGTTTCATAACATTTTTTAGTCTCGGTTGATTTGGAATAACAACTTCCATAATGTATTAATCCAAATTGAATTTGGTTATATGAATTGTAGTACACATTATATCCGTCTAGCTTTCTAGTTATAAGTATAAGGATTTTGTAGTTCAAGTAGTTAAGAGCATTTACCCATGCACTCGATATACTAAATTCAATCCCCCCTGTATAAAAAAAAATGTTTTATTTAAGTTGGAAGAAATTTTGATTGGAACTCTCCTTTTGATGAACAAATACATTGCCCATGGGTTTTATGGGCTTCAGCAGAACTCAGTAGACCATGGGCTGACTCAAACCTAGTCATGGACTGACCCAACTCATTTATTAAGGATTTGACCCATGTTCTTTTTTTTTTCTTTTCTTTTTTTCTGCTTGGCCAGGCCTTAAGGGCTGATCCAAAATGACTCGTCTTCTGCAAGTTCCGGTGGATGCCATGCCAAACGACAAACAAGTAGATGGTAAAATTTTTATTTAAAATAATGAATTTGTAATTATGTTATCAGTTTCAACTTTTTACTATTCACCACTATTGTAATTAAAACCCATTTACCATGATAGCCCTAATTAGTCAATAACGACCATTATCTATTTTCTTTGGTTTCTGAAAAAACAGAGGAAAAGAACAATGTTAACCTCCATTCTGTTATTATGGCGAGTTTTACTTAGGGTTAATTTTGTTTTGTAACGAAATTGACTCAAACAAGTCTTTGTGTCTCTAATTAGTAAGTTTTTCATTGTATTTGTGTGGTCAAGAGCACAACATGCTTGGCCTCAAGAACATCCCAAGTATTTAATAAGAAAAGAAAAACACTAAAAAAAAAACCCAGTTTACAATCCCTTTCTTTCTAATCCTTATAATTAGCAGCTTACAATTCTTTGATAATGGCGACGAATGACACAGTAATATGGACGTTGATGATTGTTGTTTTGGTGGTTTTCATATCACAATCTTGTGTTCATGGAGAATCACAAGTGCCTTGTTTTTTCATTTTTGGTGATTCATTGGCGGATAATGGCAACAACAACCACCTCAAGACCCCGGCTAAAGCCAATTACCTGCCTTACGGAATTGATTTTCCCAAGGGGCCAACAGGAAGATTTACCAACGGTCGAACCTTCGTTGATATAATAGGTATTTTCCTATAGCCTTTTCTTTCTCTGCACATGTTTTATGTTATCATGTATTGGTATGGTGCATTACATTTGGCTATAATGATCCCCAGATTGGAACTAGTGAGCCGTAAATTAACTCACGATTACCTTTAACTAGAACCTTGATAGATGTAAATTTACTTAATATGCGTGGTTTGTAGATGATTTTACATATAAATTTGAGGTCAGGGGACCATGTATAATAACTGAAATCAATTGGTATATTTCATTGATTTGTTTACAGGTACAGATCTATGAATATATACAGTTTGAATACAATCCTAATAAGGTAAATACAACCAGCGCACCTACCACATATACATGATACATGTATCTAATTATAGCTACCTACCACATATACATGTATCTAATACATGTATCTAATTATAGCTAACCTACCACAGATACATGTATCTAATTAACTGAATCAGTTGATGGAGCAGATTGAGTTGGTGATGAACTGATCTCCTGGTAGGTTAGCTATAATTAGATACATGTATTAGATACATGTATATGTGGTAGGTAGCTATAATTAGATACATGTATCATGTATATGTGGTAGGTGCGCTGGTTGTATTTACCTTATTAGGATTGTATTCAAACTGTATATATTCATAGATCTGTACCTGTAAACAAATCAATGAAATATACCAATTGATTGTGATCAAGGTGGGAGTGGGGGAGTTGATCTCTGGTACAGGGATGGTTGCAGAGGCGTCAGTGGCCATGGATGAAGACAGAGAAGAGAGGGATCAGGAAAAAAAAAAAATTTGCTTGTTGGAGTTTTTGGGCTTTGATACCATATAATAACTGAAATCAATTGGTATATTTCATTGATTTGTTTACAGGTACAGATCTATGAATATATACAGTTTGAATACAATCCTAATAAGGTAAATACAACCAGCGCACCTACCACATATACATGATACATGTATCTAATTATAGCTACCTACCACATATACATGTATCTAATTATAGCTAACCTACCACAGATACATGTATCTAATTAACTGAATCAGTGGATGGAGCAGATTGAGTTGGTGATGAACTGATCTCCTTTGATGTAGGAGATTCCCTAATACCATGCATATTGTATGTTTTTTTACGTGAGTAGTATAGATATCTATACATATTAATTAATAATAAATATATACGTTTGCAAGGCATTCACAAAATGAGGCTAAAATTAGAACATGGATCTTTACATCACAGCTGAACTTTTGGGTTTTGAGAACCCCATCCCATGCTTTGCAACTACCAGGCGGCCCAAGGACATGGTTAGAGGTCTGAATTATGCATCTGGCTCAGCAGGACTTCGAGATGAAACTGGCACCCATATGGTAATTAATCAAGGGTTAAATAATTTACACAACTTAATTATATAATTAAGCAAAAATTGATCTGTATATATAATTTTCTCCTTTTGCAGGGCGCTAATGTCAACTTAAATAAGCAGCTGCTGAATCACAAAGCTACAGTCAAGCACATTGTTTCTGTGATGGGGCATAAACAATCGTCTAATAATAACTATTTAAACAAGTGCTTATATTCAGTTGGAATGGGTAGCAATGACTACATGAACAATTACTTCCAGCCCAAGTTTTATCCCACCAGTAGCAAATATACCCCTGAACAATATGCTACACTTCTCATTAAACAATATTCTCGCCAAATAAAGGTTAGCAATTAATTAACACCATGCACTTGTTTAATTAGTCTTTGAGACTTTGAAAGCAACTATATCAACACTAAATTTATTTTAAACACAAGACTTGTTTGTTGTAAAGACTTTGTACATGTATGGAGCAAGGAAGGTGGCCTTGGTTGGATTGGGACAAGTAGGCTGCGCTCCATATTCAATTTCGACTGGAACAAATGGGTCTGCGTGCGTGGATAAAATGAACGATGCAGTTCAATTTTTCAACGAAAAGCTTAAGTCTCTCGTCGATCAGCTCAACACCAATCTCACAGATGCAAAATTCATCTATGTTAACACTTATGGAATGTCCGGAAGTTCAGCGGATCGTACAACAACTGGTTTGTGGACTCTCTTTGTGCTATAATTTCTTTTAATTTCAATGTTTTCGAATGCCATGAGCTGGGCATGTGTGACGTTTTCACATAATATCTATATATGATGTGAAAAATAGGTCATATATGACCAGCTCGTATATACAAATTAAATTCTTAGCTATATAGGATGGTTTCAGAAAGAATAAAAGCGACATTAATTAATTTGTTTTGTTTGATTTCAGGATTGAAGGTTTCGGACGTTAATTGTTGTCCAGTAAATGAAATTGGTCAATGTGTTCCTTCCGCAGCTCCATGCAAGAATAGGAACGAGCATATGTTCTGGGACTTATTCCATCCTACTGAGATGGCTAATTTAGTCACTGCAAGACTAGCATACAATTCTTCTAACCCGTCTGACACTTACCCAATGAATATTGGTCACCTAGCTAAACTTAGGCTATAACCATGGAGTTCTAGTAGCCAAGCACATAAATTTCAGATGGAAATTAATAGGGCACAAAGGTTTTTTTTTTTTTTTTTTTTGGCCTTTAGGATGAATAAATTATTATTTTAAAGACCCATCAAGTGAGGCTTCGCACCTATTTAAATATTTCCACTCTCTCTCTCTGATACATATATATGAAAATAGTTTGTGTATTTTTTGGATAGTTTGTACTCAGATTACTTTCTTCTTCATCTCCTTGCTGTTTCTTTGCCCTTTTACCCCTCTCTTTGCTCTTCTCATCTTCTTGTTTGTTTCTTTCCTCTTATCAGTTATTTTTTTCCTTGGTTTTCGTTCCCCGCAGGTAAGAATTTTCATCTCTTTTATATATATATATACACACACACATACATATATACAGAGAGCTTCCATTGAGGGATCCCTCAAATAAATTTATTTCACTAATCCAAACCGTCTATTTTGTAGATACTCATTCAAATATCATCTCTACAAAAAATCATTTGAATCCGATATCATTTGACCACTCAATTGAGTTATTGAAATTTTAGTACTTTCTTGAAGCACAGTATTCATTGATTTTGTAAAACACAATTGGATGTCGAAACGGTTTCCGATTTGTCTAATTTTTTATAAGGATGATCTATGAATGATGACCTAAAAAATAGATGGTTTGGATCATTGGGAAAAAAATTGTAAGGTACCCTAATGGACGTCCCTCAATAAAAAGGGACTGTATATATATATATAATACATATGAAATATTTTGGTTAATTTTTTGCATATAGTGTTTTAAATCTAGTTTTCTTTTTTGCATTGTGTATTTACATGAATGAAGGAGGTCAAAGACTTTTAAATCAAGGGAGTTGATTTTTTTCACTTTCTTTTTCTCCACTTACACACCCTTTTGCTTTTTAATACTTTATAATCAAGTTTGTTCTTTTTTGTTCTTTCTCTTTCCTTTTCTACCATTACCCTACATTAATTTATTTTTATTTCATTTTTATATTATTTCTTTTTCTTTATACTTGAATTTCCAACTTGCACTCTATTTTTTTTTAATCGAGTAAGAAATAATTAACACTGTATATTTGTCTGGGCAAAATTACATGGTCCACCTACAAAAACTCATGCCCCACAAATAAACCTTGCAGCCATAGTATTTTTTTTTTTTTTTTTTAAGGAAACAAATTTTAGGTGGCCACAAAGAAATATAAATGCATCTAACTACATATTTTTACATTTTCTTTTTCTATGTTCTTCTCCCTCTCTTCTTTGTCATAACCATTTGGAAAACAGATATTGAATGAATTTTTATTTATTTATGAACTTGTGGACATGAATCAGAAAATGAAATTGAGTTTGAGACTATGAGTTTCAAATTCACATGTCACGCCCCAACCCTCGGATTTACAAAATCTTGGGTTAAGTCGTGATTCACACCTTAATTATAGAATTTAATAAAAACTATAACTAAAATGTGAAGAAAACATTTAAATAAATAAAATAAATATTTCACATAAAATATTCAGCAGAAACGCGGAAACGATAATATCTGAAACCGTAAAAATTTTACATTATTTTACAAGTTAGAACTACTCAAGAGTTCACTAAAAGAGTAGCTCATTATTCATCCACAAACTATAATACACTCTATAGACATGCCAAAATCATCACAAGCTCTAGATTTCAGGTTCGGTACCTGCAAAATCTATTAGGGGGTGAGCAAAACCACAGCTCAGTAGGGACATAAACCTTTTCACAATAAATTGATATAATTAAATTAAGTGACAAATAATCAAGCAACCAAATTTCACATTATTAATAATAATGCATAGATGCTCTTCAATTCTAATCCCGTTAATTCATATAACTGGACAAGCAGACCTGCACGTCCCATACCATGCTTATACCACTTGGTCCCGAATGCCCATTTATATGAACTAACACCCATTTCAATCATCCCATAATTCCCCTTTTGCTAGTCATCTTGTCTAACTCCCTTTCGCCAGTCCCGAATCACCCAATAAAAACCATGTGCACTGTGGGATCCCTGAGACCTGGTACCTGCCAAGAGTTAGACTCAACTACACAAAAGAACATTTCCATTACCTTCTTTTTCCACCATTATTTTCTCAACCCAAGAACTCCAAATAATTTCCATGACATTATATAGTTCACATATTTCATAAAAACAATGTAATCATTTAAATATCACCAATGTATATATAATCATGCCCACATTGTTCAAGCAATTCAGATTACGTAAACACCCAATACAAGGAACGTAAATCAAATAGTACCATGCATAATATAATGCTCACAAAATTTAATTAAATCAATCTCTGAAAAAGGCCCCCCAAGAAACCCCTACTCTATCAATTAAAACTTATTTTGTACTAATACTAGACCACAGTTTATTCCCAAGGGTGTCTAATCCCTATGCTCTGATACCATTTTGTCACGCCCCGGACCCGGGGGTAGGTGGAAACCTCGTGCCCGGTGCGTGAGAAAAATAAAACTAAATAAAAAGAAGTCGATAACATGGTTTAAAATAAACTTCTCTTATAAAAATAATAGCTCCCAAATCTTACAACTTTACAAGAAATAAATAAAGTTCTAACACTCTCATCTAATTCAGCCTCAACTGGTTTAGTCCTTGTCTTGCCTACTAATTCATCTGAAAAATTAAATAGGGTGAGGGGTGAGCAACCACAGCTCAGTAGGGATACGAGACCTTACCACAGTAGATTGATATAACTAAATTAAGTGACATGCAATCATACAATCAAATATCACATAATAATAATAATGCACGTGCTCTTCATCTAATCCCGTTAATTCATATAACTGGACAAGCAGACCTGCACGTCCCATACCATGCTTATACCACTTGGTCCCGAATGCCCATTTATATGAACTAACACCCATTTCAACCATCCCATAATTCCCATTTTGTTAGTCATCTTGTCTAACTCCCTTTCACCAGTCCCGAATCACCCAATAAAAATCATGTGCACTGTGGGATCCCTGAGACCTGGTACCTGCCAAGAGTTAGACTCAACTACACAAAAGACTATATCCATTACCCTCTTTTCCATTATTATCTTCTCCACCCAACAACTCCAACCAAATACCATGACATGATATAATTATGCCAACATTATTCAAATAGTTCACAATACATAAATATCTCATATCAAGAACATTATAAAATATCACACATAGTATAGAGCGCACGAAATTTAATTAAATCAATCTTATGTAAAGGCTCCCAAGAAATCCCTACCTCGATTCCAAAGCATTTCTCCAAGTTAAGAAAATACAAGCTAACTCCTAGTTAAGAAAACACAAGCTTCGACCTCTAACTCCTCCAAGAATATTATCACCTCTCTCTCTCTCTCTCTCTCTCTCTCTATCTGAAACAATCGAAACAGGAATCCCATGTAATCTTACTATCTCTCGAACGTAAAGCTTTCCAAGATTTTCAGTGGACTCTGTTGTTTTGACTGGTAAAAAATGTGCAGATTTGGTCAAACGATCCACTATAACCCATATTGCATCTCGTCCTTTTGGAGACCTAGGTAAACCTGTAACAAAATCCATGGTTATATGATCCCATTTCCACTCTGCTACTGGTAAAGGCTGTAATGAACCTGACGGTTTCTGATGTTCAGCTTTGACCTGCTGACATGTGAGACACTTTGCTACAAATTTTTCTATATCTCTTTTCATACCATTCCACCAAAAGTTACGTTTCAGGTCATGATACATCTTTGTTCCTCATTGAACAAAATCACTTTAAGACTCCAAGTGTCATTCTATTGAGATGAGTAAGCTTTCTACCTAAATGACTAAGCCTTATTTAGCATGAGGTGTTGGCATTTGATAAATAGCTATCCTAAACTTGATCTCCAAGTTCCCAACGTGGTCATCACCTCTCCACCAATTAGAACCATTTGAAATCTCTTGAGTATTACTATAAATAGGACACTTCCATTGTTTTTGAAAACATTCAAACTTTGCATGAAAATTCTTACAAAGAGAGAGAGAGAGAGAGAGAGAGAGAGAGAGAGAGGTGATAATATTCTTGGAGGAGTTAGAGGTCGAAGCTTGTGTTTTCTTAACTAGGAGTTAGCTTGTATTTTCTTAACTTGGAGAAATGCTTTGGAATCGAGGTAGGGATTTCTTGGGAGCCTTTACATAAGATTGATTTAATTAAATTTCGTGCGCTCTATACTATGTGTGATATTTTATAATGTTCTTGATATGAGATATTTATGTATTGTGAACTATTTGAATAATGTTGGCATAATTATATCATGTCATGGTATTTGGTTGGAGTTGTTGGGTGGAGAAGATAATAATGGAAAAGAGGGTAATGGATATAGTCTTTTGTGTAGTTAAGTCTAACTCTTGGCAGGTACCAGGTCTCAGGGATCCCACAGTGCACATGATTTTTATTGGGTGATTCGGGACTGGTGAAAAGGAGTTAGACAAGATGACTAACAAAATGGGAATTATGGGATGGTTGAAATGGGTGTTAGTTCATATAAATGGGCATTCGGGACCAAGTGGTATAAGCATGATATGGGACGTGCAGGTCTGCTTGTCCAGTTATATGAATTAATGGGATTAGATGAAGAGCACGTGCATTATTATTATTATGTGATATTTGATTGTATGATTGCATGTCACTTAATTTAGTTATATCAATCTACTGTGGTAAGGTCTCATATCCCTACTGAGCTGTGGTTGCTCACCCCTCACCCTATTTAATTTTTCAGATGAATTAGTAGGCAAGACAAGGACTAAACCAGTTGAGGCTGAATTAGATGAGAGTGTTAGAACTTTATTTATTTCTTGTAAAGTTGTAAGATTTGGGAGCTATTATTTTTATAAGAGAAGTTTATTTTAAACCATGTTATCGACTTCTTTTTATTTAGTTTTATTTTTCTCACGCACCGGGCACGAGGTTTCCACCTACCCCCGGGTCCGGGGCGTGACATCACATTAATGGAGTTCTCTTTGTTTCATATGAGATCATTTCATACCTTCATTTTGTTTGGGTACTTTCTTAGAAAGTACAAACAGCCATGGATTGAAGAGAAAGAAAAAATAAAAAGAATGGAAAAGAATTCTTCTCATATAAATATTTTGACATTTCAAGTCTGTAGGGGAATTCAAAAGCCTGGTGTTGTGTTACAATGATGATGGAGAAATCCTAAAGCCTAGGTTTTGTTCACTCTCATTGATTGAGTACCCATATCAAAATATTAATGTAGGGTGATGGTAAAATAGGAAAGAGGAGAACAAAAAGAACAAAAATGATTAAAAAGTACTAAAAAAACAAAATGGAGTGTAAGTGGAGAAAAGGGAAGTGGGAAAATCAACTCCCTAAATCAATTGTGTGTTCGTATTAGTGGACGGGTCGTGATTAGATATTGGTTTTGTTAAACTATCCTTTTCTACTTGGGTGGACTTGTATTTCTTACTAATACTTGTATGATGTATCGTTTTGATGTTTTATATGAAATTGATGTTTTGCTTAATTATGTCTAACTGAGCTCCCTTTTTTTGTTATTAAAATACTTTTTGTTTTGATAATATCACAAAATTTGAAGAATTTCTGTTGAATATGAACCATGGTGGAATGAAAACAATTGATTCATTGAAATAATTTAAAAACAATCGAGGCGGATACTTGATGAATTTGAAAAGCAATTTAAAAACATTAGCCGGTGAAGCTCTTTGTACATGTACAAAGTCATCAAGCAGGCCTGCCTTAACTCTTGCCTAGAAGAGAAATATCCAAGCTACAGAGAATCGATGACATCAAAGAGCCGTAAAAAGCAAGAGCAAAATTTAAGAGAACTGAACTCATGAGATTTTGAAGCAAATTAAGTTCCCACGAGGACTCAGTTCATAAAGACAATTGATGCTAAACATGTAAAATATTTCTAACAAGGTAAAACACTTTGAGAATTTGATCGATCAAATATATGTTGTGAAAAATCGATATAATGTGTGTAAGATTTCAAGTAATTTTAGGAATGAGAAAAGTCTAAGAAGAGTACCCTTACACACTCCCATGCCTTAGGCCTTTGCCTTTGCCCATGCCATCTGTTAGTCCCCAACCAAGCACACCATTCATTTGCTTAATTTGGTTGCCAAGAAAATTCAACTGTGAGATAATAGAGTAATTTTAGAAAACACACATCTCTTAGTCCCCAATCTTAGAAACATATGAACTGCTTAAGTTGGTTAACATTGAAAAATTTGATACACAAACAAACTTTTCAAACACATGTGAAAAATATAATGTGGATAACATAGCATAATTTTATACCCTCTCTCGTGCCCTGTCTTTGCCCATGCCACCTTATTTACGGCCATTCATTTCTGTTTTTTACTTTTCTTTTTTTATCAATACGGAAGGGAGTCGAATTTGGAATCTCTTCCAAATATTGGAAAGAGAAGTACTACGAACCTTTAGTTGCAAGATCAATGATCGTGTATACTACAGTAATTCTAGAAAATCTGAATCTTGTATTTTTAACAATTAATTAGATAGTATAATATGCTCATCATTTGATGAATAAAAATTTGGAATACTTTTGGTGTCATTAATTAGTTAGTATTAGATCCCACTGGGATTGTAATCCGCCAAGTCTGTCAATCAGTTTCTCATCGTGAGCATTCTATGGCAGATGAGGGCTTCATTGTATTTGTGTGAACCAAACTGCTTGGCCCCCACGACACATATTCATTCGACCAAACTCAATATTCACAGTATTAAATAAAAATAAAACAAAAACAAGACCCATTAATTCAATCCTCTCACTAATATAGACATTCCCTCTGCATGCGCTCCATTCTGGCCTTCCACATCTTAGTTTTCATAATCAATACGTCCCTTTCTTTGTTCTCTTTTCTTTTCAGTGTTACTAGCTAGGGCTATATATATTCTTTGATAACCAATGGCAAAAAATTATGAGATGGGTGTTAGATGGTTCAAGATGATACTTGGTGTTTTGGTGGTTTCAATATTATTATCACAATATTCTTGTGTTTATGGAGAAGCGCCGCAAGTACCATGTTTCTTCATTTTTGGTGATTCGTTGGTCGACAGTGGCAATAATAACTACCTCCTGACCTTGGCTAAAGTGAATTACCTTCCCTATGGGGTTGATTTTCCCATTGGAGCAACAGGAAGATTTTGCAATGGCAGAACCTCAGTTGATATACTTGGTCTTGCTTCTCTCTCTCTCTCTCTCTCTCTCTCTCTCCTCTCTCTCTCTCTCTCTCAATTTCTTTTAAGTACATTATTGTTCATATCTCTCTATAGCTTAGGAACTATACATGTCACAAAGAGGAATTTGTAGTTTGTTGATCTAGTATTTACTATTGATACGATTAAGTTGAGGATAAAATATGCTTTAAACTTCCATTCAGGGTCCAAATTCACAAGGTGGCTAGACGGCACGAAAGTTCAGAATTATGTTGTCAGATTATAAATTTAGGCCACATCTAACAAGAAAATATTTCCCTTAATTTTGTTATAATTAAGTATGTTGGTAAGATATATGCACACAACACATGGAGTTTATAATCAATTAGGACAATTTTTTTTTTGTTACTTTACACATTACAGCTGAACTTCTGGGTTTTAAGAAGCCCATCCCACCATTTGCAACTACTTGGGGCCTGGTCATACTTAGAGGTCTGAATTACGCATCTGGAGCTGCAGGAATTCGAGCTGAATCTGGCACTGAGATGGTAACTAATCACACCAAATTAACATGACTTATATATATATATATATATTTATATCTGCAAAGTTAATATTAGTATTAATTAATTAAACAATTTATATGAAAACTTAATTTCTGTCCTCTATATATATGCAGGGTGTTAATGTCAACTTAGATCAGCAGTTACGAAATCACCATGTTACAGTCTTGCGCATTGCTTCCATTCTGCGACATAAAGCATTAGCTCTCAAGTATTTAAACAAGTGCTTTTATTTTATGGGAATCGGCAACAACGATTACATTAACAATTACTTCCAGACTCAGTATTTTAACACCAGTCGAATATATACACTTGAACAATATGCTTCAGTTCTTATTGAACAATATTCTCAACAAATTATGGTAATTATTAGTTATTAATGAATTAATTAATTAACACGAAGCACTTGTTTAGTTTACTAATCTTTATCGTCGACTTTGAGACCTACTCGAAAAGGACTTATTTGTTTGATGTTGGTTTTGATTGAAGACTTTGTATAGGTATGGAGCAAGGAAGGTGGCCTTGGTTGGAGTGGCACCAATAGGCAATGCAACCGAACCTTTTAATGAAAAGCTTAGAGCTCTGGTGGACAAGCTCAACGCCGATCTGGAAGATGCACAATTCATCTATGTTAACGCTTCTTCAGTGTCACGTCCTGCTGGTACTTGGTTACACTTTTGTGCCTCTCTTTTCTGCTGTGATCCTGTCATATGCGACATTTCTCTCGTAAATATGTACGTGAGATCCACTGTTATATGAGGAGAGAGATATATGATGGGGTCGGACAAACTAAAATTCCTAGCTGTATTTTCTGAAAGAATACTAAAAGTGACATAAATTTGTTTTGTTGATTTCAGATTTCAAGGTTCCGAACATTAGCTGCTGTGCAGTAAATGAACTTGGGCTATGCAATCCTTTCAAACCTGTATGCCAGAATAGAAGTGACTACGCATTATGGGACTCATTCCATCCGACTGAGGCCGCCAATATAGCCAGTGCAGGAAGAGCATACAGGTCTCAAGACCCATCGGACACTTATCCCATGGATATCAGTCACCTAGTTCAGCTTAGTCTATGATCATTGTTGGGCTCCAGGCAAATAAAAATTTCATATGGCAAACAGACATCAACCATATATATATATATATATATATATATAGAGAGAGAGAGAGAGAGAGAGAGAGAGAGAGAGAGAGAGTTAATATACCATATGTACGCTTGGATGTATGAGACATATAATAATAGATGTTCAAACCAACATTATAAAATATTCAATCACATGAGAGTCGGAGGAACTTGTTAGTGTAACGTCTCACAGAGTTTTTAGTAGTACACATTGCTGCAGGCACATATTTAAAATACAGACAAAGAAATCCCCTACTAATGTACTTGGTACCAACGTCTTCCACAGAGCCAAGTTGATGATTTATGCTTCCTACTACTTGACAAAGTGCCCGTAGCTATCATCATCTGGTGTCTTTACATACCCACCATAGAAAATTAATTCGGCAGAGACGACGGTCGTCCAAGTACATTAACTGCACAGGAATGTAAAAGGAAACTGTTTGAAGGGATGCATGTAATGGTGCTTGCATCTAATATATGTGCAGTCAAATTACAATGTGAATGGTAATTTGTTATGAGGTTGATAATTTGGGATATATGCGTACTTACACTAATTGAAGGGCCATCGGATCTTGGCGTGAATTGTACTGATGATTGGGTTGCAATGCATTCACTTGAAAATAGTTCCGAGAGTCATATGGCTGAGACTGCATGATCTCATAACTTCCCCCTCCAGCCATCACATTTATGTTTTGCTGGCTCCTCTCATTCTCAGCTATCTATATATCCCATTCACAAGCCCCATGAATCACTACTAATTAAGTACTATATACAACTAACACAAACACAAATACAATACACACGCGAGCGCACATCACATGCATATTTTTCTAGAGAGGAAGAGAGAGAGAGGGATCACCTTTGCTCGTAGGAGCTGGTTGTTGTTATGCAAGTCAATTTCCTGCTAGGTACATTTTAATGTTAATGAAAACCAAGAAAAATTAGTTTCATTAACAGAACAAAACTTATATGAATGATTTTAAGCAGTGTGAGTGCACCTTCTTGTGGTAACCTAAAATACCAATTTTTGGTAACATGTAAAGAATTCACTGTTAGTCAACTTATAGAAGCTAAAAGAACCATATTGAACATTACCTAATGACAACAAAATGGTTAAGAGAGGTTTTTGTTAAAAATCAAAAGAAAATTTAAGAAAGCTTAACCAGAAATTTTAAGCTTCAATCAAGTTTTCATGAGAACTTTTGACCAAATCAAACATTCAGCAAACAAGGTGATAACTTTTAACACTAGCTTTTAACATGCATGCATGCACTCAGTTGATAAAGACAGTTTGATGCCGGCCTACAGTCTCCAAATGCATATGATCGTGAACCCCATTTACAATAGATCAAACATACCAGTACATGCATGTAAGTAAATTGTTTACTCGATATGTTGGTAAACATGCAATGAGCAGTGATACTCAACAAACTTTTCAAATATGATGAGAAATAGTAATGCATGTAAGAGAATGCAATTTTATAAATGAGGAAGAGTCAAAGAGTGGTACCCTTTTCTGCATGTACTCAATTTCGGCAAACAAGAGCTCATTCTGAGAGAGAGGATCAAAGATTAATAAGAAAGAAATATAAGAAAACAGAAAAGGAAAAACATGTCAATGTCTATGCAAAAGCTATCAAAATACAAGTAAATAATTCAGATCGCAAAAATCCATCATAAATATAGAAGAGATACCTTCTTGGATCTGATTCTGTTGATTCCTTTCTCTAGTTTACTCTCCAGATTCTTCAGGTCTTTCATATTCATAGAACTCAATGACTCGCCCATCATATGCCTGTCAAAGAAAGGGCTGCCAATTTGAAAATCTAGGATCTGGGAAAGCTTTTGGTAACTAGGGTTGAACTTGATTCCTTTAAGATTACCTGCTTGAGTTCTGCAAATTCCCTATCTGAGCGCGCAGTTTCGCAGCTTCTTGTTGGTAGTACTGAGAATTACATCCATATATAAATGGTTAAAACATCTCACTGAAAATATGATCAAAATCAATAAACACTGCTTTACTAGTTACGATGCATGCATTAAAAATTCATTCTTAGTGCTTTATCAATTATATATATATATATATATATATATTCCACATAAGTGTATGTGTGTGTGTGTGTGTGTAATATGTAATATATACAATTATTATAAATTAGGGCTCATATATATAAAGTAATTCCATCAATTAATATATTAACTTCTTACCAAGGCATTCAACTAAAAGCTTTAGCTTTACCGGTATTTTTGGTTGTAATAGAATGAAAAGAACAACTGGATTTATATGGCTCATCCAAATTCCAGGATTGATATTGGAAATGATTATGATGAGACTAAAGAGATCCAAAAATACAAAAGGAAAACAAGACTTGTCTTAGTCGTGGATTGGTTTTGTTCAAGATCTACATAACTGAAACCAATTTCTAATAAGTAGTTCAATATTCACACCCTTAGAGGAGAAAGTATACGATAATTAAATCCAGAGACCAGAAAGAGCTAATCTCACTTCTAAAATCGTACTCCAAACTTATGAACTTTTCTGTCAAGTATCTGTCATCTTGTACCTGAGTACTAGCTTCGGAAACAGATCCGGTATTTGTAGACTCTGCGCATGCCTTCTTGTACCTCTCAATTGTTTCCTTAACACTGCATGGTAAGCAATCATAGCATTAATATATGAATCTATAAAAGACTTGAAAGTAATAATACATAACACTTCTAGTTACCACAAAAGAATGTCATCTATTGATACATGATATATACGCCTAATATTAGACATGTAGTCCAACCAATATGCATGAGACCAGTGCTCAAGGAAGAACACCAAGTTAAATATGTACCAAATCCTCAAATGCTATAAGTAGGCTGCATTTATAGCATTGCTTAAACATATCAAATATTTAAATAATCTCCAAAAACTGAAATTTTTTCAGATAATGTCTTCAGAATTTGATTGTATAAGATGAACTTTAATAGACAAAGAAGTTTTTGAGTGTAAAGTTTCTTACCATGAGAAAAACTACCTAGCAAAGGATTGTTTCTATTTCAGTGGCTTATTTCATCAAACTTTCAACAACAAGATTCTTGAAATAAGTTCCTCACTACTTTCTTCCTAAAGACAAACTATGGAATTAAAGAGCAAAATATTAATAAACTTTTAGGGGACATAAAATTCTAAAACTTTATGAACATGGTGTGGGAGCCTATGGTTGCTGTGATGAATTAATTATCTAGTTAGTGACTTTAATTACCAAGGAATAATATAACCATCATGATGCCACTAGTTATTTTCTAAACCATAAGATGTTTACCATTTTCTATTGCCTTAAGTAGTATCCTTCCTGTCAATTGGGTCTAGCCTATGGAAAAAGATCTTGACTTATAAGAGGTCTCAAGTTCGAATCCCCATGACATTTTAGTTGTGTGTGTACTATGTGTGAGAAATCCCCCTCCCCTTTAGGTAGACTATCACTTGTACAAAATAAAATAAAATAAAATAATAAATAGTAATCTTCCTTGAAATAATGGATATTTTACATTCTTTTATTTTTTATTTTTTCAAATTTGAAATATTTGCTTTACCCCTTAAATAATAGCAATATAACATCTTGTAGAAATATAAAGAAGACACTTACTAGCTTTGCTCATCCGAAGCGATGGATAGATGCATTATAGTGGTCCCATTTCATGATACTTACAACTGTGTCAATTGCTTATCAACTAATTAAGCAGGATCCAAATACTATTAGGCTTGGCAATTAATAGTGGAGCTCTCTTCATAACTAGCTTCTTGTGTATGTTAATTAGACTAGACATAAACTTCTGATGTGCATGTCGGTTTACTGAAAAACATATCATGTAAAGAGGGTTTCCAACCAAAGCCAAATTTCCTGTGTTGGGAAAAGGGAGAGAGACACAGACACAGAGAAAGAAATATTCATTGAACTATTTATAAATGGTAATTAAAGTTGTTTCCACAAAAGGTATGCTTGAAATTGAACAAAGCATGATGCTTGTTACTTTCATCAGCTTATTATCCTCTCTAGGAGGATGAAGTCTTTTATCCACAGCAGAAATTCTGACTCAGATTCCACCTGCAGTGATATAAATTGGAATTTCTTTTCCCAAGCTCTAGCCTTTTGCCTCCCCTTAATTCTTTTCCTAGGTACATATGCTATTGATATACATTAAGGGCAAATAATGCTACTGAGTTAAGTTGAGATTATGTTTAACCTCAAAATTAGGCAAAGACTAACGGTCAAATTAAACTAACTCTTTCAGTTAACTGAACCTAAATAATGCATGATAAAACATCTCAGTTTCCTTGAGATCAAAACGAAAACTTAGTTGTCTGAGTTAGACCTGCTGACCTAGTCAATCAGTCTCAAATGATGGATGTGATGCAAAACTACATATCAATAATATCATCATAAAAAATTGAATGAATTTATTATTATGAAAACACAGCCTAAGATCTCACTCTTTCCTATGGCATCTGATACCTTAAAATCCTCGACCTTGTGATTGGTTGCCTGTGCCACGATGGCGCAGCTCCCCAATATGATTGGTTCAACCATATTACAGGCCATAGCTCTTGCCACTCATTACACAAGGGACATTGGCCTCAAGTTTACCCTATTACCCACCTCGAGTAATTCACAAGCAATTAAAAATTCGGGTTTATTTATACTTTAAAGAAGTGAAAGTAAATATATTAATATAAAATTTGATATTTTCTGTCTGAAACTCTGAGAACATCAAAGCCGTCTGTTTTAGCAGAGCAGGCAGCGACATATAAGCCAAATGCTCAGAACTCTCCCATTGGCTTGCAGTTGTCGTACGTTGTCTCTGCTCACTTATATCTCTCCCACACTAAAAACTTGCATAAATATATCTATGCAAGATCTTGAGCAAATGCAAAGGCCATTCTCCAATGCCCAGCAGTGACATCTTCATGATGACCCACTTGAGCTATGATCTTATACATACTCTCTTTCACTTCAAGAGCAATAATTTGGAAAAATAATTCATAAAAGAATTTACCTTTGTGATAAAACCCAGGTAGGGAAAATAAATAAATAAATAAAATTTGACCAAAAAGGTTAAAATTTAGGGTTGAAGAAACTGAGAAAAGGGAAGAGAACCCAGTGTAGGAATAATGACATAAAGCTCTTTTGTCAGAAGTCAAGAACCGAAAAATCGTGTGTGACGTGACCAAAGATTCTATTAACCGAGACAAACCAAAGAACCCAACACCTAACCCTAACCAGACCTCATCCATTTCCAAAGAAATGTGAAAATTGAGAAAAAAGAAGACATTTTGACACTTGGGTTTTGATTGGCTATGGAAAAATGTCTCCTTTACTCGATTTAAGGGTTACCCACTAAAAGATTTTGGACAAATTGATTACCCAGTGTAGTTCCTAATGAACCCTAATTTGGTTATGTGGAATATTCCACGAAAAGAAAGTGAGATTTGGGAAATTTTAAGGGAGGTTAGGGGAAAACTCTTCTGGGTATGAGTGGTTGTGGCCTGATTTGGGTGTACAAGGGAGACTGTAACATATTTCAAGCAAAACCCATCTGGGTGTATTGGAACCCTAATATGTGCTTTTTTCAGAGAAGGTCTTGTCATTTTTATTTTATATATTGAATTGTACTTTTGTTTTCCTGGTGTCCATAACTGACGTGGTATTTAGGAAGTGTCAAGGAGATTGGAGGTTGGGCTAATGGGGGCATGACAGCTTGTGTGTTGTAGGCCTTCTTAGCCTAATAGATGACATAGAGTCATGCAGAGAGAGAGAGAGAGAGAGAGAGAGAGAGAGAGAGAGAGAGAGAGAACAGCAGAAAATTAACAACAATGGAGGGAGGTAAGGAGCTGATCTCAGAGGCCTGCATACATTCCCAAATCCACTACTTGTTGCTATTTACATCCATGATATGCTTCTTTTCCTATCTATTAGACCAGATCTATGTTTGCACCAAACCAAGAGATAAGAAAATGATCATAAACAGAAAAGAAAAATTAATAAAAATACCCATTAAAAGCACATACATGGAAAAAAACAAAAGATAAAGAAAGAAAGACAAGTGAATCTTATAAGTTAGAGAGATAGAGAGAGAGAACTCAATCTCAACTCAACTGAGTACCATTACAATGATTATGTTTTCCTGCTTAAATCCACCCAAAGATCTACTGCAGAAGCAAAAGTCTTGAACACAGAAACACCAATAGCTTCTTAAAAATGCAAATTTGTAGCCAAATTTTGCACAAAAGAAACAAACTTTAAGAAGAACATCCAAAAAAAAGGGGGCTTTTAAAAGGAAAACTAAAACTACATTAGAAAACTTGGGCTGAAAGAAATTTTAAGAGCCTTCAGTAAGAAATCGAAAAGAAATAAAAGAAGGAAATTAAAAGCAATACCTGTTGTTGGCATACTCATAAAGTCGGCCACGGTTAGAGAAGACTATGAGAGCAACCTCTGCATCACAGAGCACAGAGAGTTCATAGGCCTTCTTGAGCAACCCATTGCGCCTTTTGCAGAAGGTGACTTGACGGTTTGTTGTGTTTTCGATCCGTTTGATCTCGATCTTTCCCCTACCCAATTTTCTTTGGGGAGAGTCCAGAGACATGGATTTGTTTTCATAGGCCATAGTTGCAAGCTGAATCAAACACAAAGAGATCAATCAAGGAGCTAATTAGTTAAAAGACCCAGTACTTCAGTTGCTCTCTATCTACTTGATCATGAACAAAAAAGTTGAAGCAAGAAACATATGAAATGAAAACTTGGTGCAATACTACTACTACAACAACAACAGCTAGCTAGCTCTAGCTAGGTAGCTAATTAAGCTAGCATCCCCAAGTTCAAGAAATTGTGAACTGAACAGAACTCAGTTTTGAATTGTTAACTTTTCTTTTGGATTCTTGGGGACCAAACAGAAACAGGTGGTAATTAAATAAATCTGGCTGAGAAGCCAAAAAGATTGATGGGACTAAAAGAAGTGAGGCAACTGAAGATGATTCATGAGATAATGTTTGAGTATTTTGCTCAATGACATGGTAAGAAAACAAAGAAAAGATCATGGATGGTGATAATTAAGGACAGAAACAGAGGTTTCTACCTTTTGGGTTTTCTTAGCTCTTTTTCTTTCTCACAAATCTAAACAAGAAGATATGCAGAAAATGGAAGCGAGGTGGGCTAAGAGGTGGCTCTTTATAAAGGAATAAATGACATTTCCTCCATTATGCTAATTTCCCAAACCACTTCAATTTTTACTCTGCAATTTTTTAGATATTATTAATTATATGCAGATTCTTTATTATTAAAAAAAAAAGGGTGTGTATTGGAGATGAAGCAAAAGAGATGCTAAATGGGAAATGGGAATGATTCAGACTCTATCAACCATTCATTTTATTAATTCGACAAAAAAAAAAAATCATTATATTAATTATTTAATTATCAAATGTATTGTCTTACCTGAGAGAGAGAGAGAGAGAGAGAGAGAGAAGAGAGAGAGAGAGAGAGAGAGAGAGAAGAGAGAGAGGAAAGGTACTTTCTGAAAGCGATTATTAATGTGGTGAATGAGACGTTGGGCTAGGCAGCTAGCGAAGCTAGCACACCTGCCTTTAGGTTAAAAATTTTATAATATATTTTTTTTGGGTGTATAAATAGTAAATATAGGAGCAAAAATTTGAGGAAAATTTTCCCATTTATTTTGATTTTGTTTTTTATTTGCTCTGACTTTTTTTTTAATTATTTTTGCTTATGAAGTATTGGTTTTTATTTATTTAATGAAATGAATAATTGTTATTTTTAATGTAAAGGACATAGATCGGTGGGACTTCACTACTGCTGGCTATAACTTTACCTTTCATTTGTTGTCATTTCTAGTAATTAGTTGAATTAGTTTCTAAATATGGCATGCTTAATATATGACTTTTTCTACGCCTTAGCCTTAGATAACAGAAAAGGATTTGATATGTTAGTAAATGTTGTTCATAAGCTTATTTGAACTCTATAACTCTGTCTGCCATATGTCTAGCCATATATGCAGCTCCATAATCTTGCTGAGCAATACAGTCTTGATATATGTGCTATAAATTAATCTAATTTATAGGAGGAGAGATTCGATATGAGGATGCGGATTCACTGCCGTAATGAACTAACCAAACTCACGTTTGCCTTTTTATTATGACTTTACCATCTCATTATGCACGCGCTCATATACTATTTAATTTGAACCTTAGGATATGGGGGACACAACATTTGATATCTGATTCGACCTAGCAAAAGAGGCAGCGCCCACCTGTGTACTGGTGGGGTTCTATTTGGTTTGTTATGCCATGTCACTCATGGTTTGTATGTAGAGGACATGTCACTTTTCCTTTACCCACCTTATTGCAAACATAGGGATGAAAACAAGCTACCGAGGAAATGTGTAATGTTGGCCATGCTCTACCATTGGCAAAAACACAATCATCCATCTTTCTCTTAATGTTGCCACATAAGTACAATCTACTTCATACTTGTACACTTAACTCAGGTGCTTGTATTTCCACACTAGCTAATTGTTTTAAATTCATATATTTGATTAGAGTGTGAATTTTTGGTTCCTAGTATACCTTTATATATTTCAAGCATGAAGATAAGGCATTGTGAACTTGAGATTTTTGTTCTCGAAAGTCAAAAGTCATTGTGAGATTGAGTTGAAATATAAACACCCGTTGGATGAAAGGAGATCATAAGTCCAAATCCCATTGGAAAGCCGCCGGAGACTTGTGTTGATTTGAATCGAGAATTGTGAAATTAAGAATGATTGTACTTGTGTTTTCCTGTAAGCAAATTAATATTAACCTTTGATATATGCCATCATTCTCGACCTATACAAGAGGACCTTGTCGTGTAAAACGATATGCCTCATTTTGACAAATCATATATGGAGACGTACTTTAAACAGGGTTGGAATGATGTAAGTTTTGGCAAGCTCTACCATATTTTCGTAGAAAATCACAACCTTGATTTTCAAATTAGAAGAAGAAGATGATTCAACGACACAAAGATTTTTCAATAGAAAATACGAGTGAAAATGACTAGTACATGTATAAAACTAAGAAGATCGAGAGAGTAATGTTCAAGAAATTATTGTATGTGACCATAACATCACGTGACATGCTAACGTGGCGTACACTAATTAACCAAAAGATTACTTGTAATGTTAGAATTTGTTTTAAAATCAATAAGGTAAACTTTTGGGTATGTTCTTCTTTTGTCTCTTGTACATATTTCACCGTGGTGACGCCATATATATATCATCAACCTTTATTGAAACATCAATATCATACTCAATCAAATGCCGTGATTCGATTATATGTGTGTATCATATAATTTTTCTTCTTCCTCTGTAGATATCATGTGTATGAACTTTCTCAAAATGTTCCAATTCACCTTTTTAAATCATTTCGCCATGTCTGAATTTGCTTAGTTATAATATAGAAAGGCCATGGTAATTATCCATGTCCTCATAGGTCAAAACTCTTTAGCTTCACAACAAGAAAATCTCCCCCATATCCACAACGAGGACCACATTGAGGGCAACTGGTACCATAAATCCCTGCTCACATATATATACATCCACACATGGTAAATGTTAAAAAGAGTTTTCAGTAAATTAGACTCTTGATCGAGATCGAACTCACGACCTATCCTATTCCTAATTTAGTGATTCTTCGAATGTAAATGAATCGTGCAAACTAGGAGTGTAGGAAGAAAAAATGAAAACCGAAGAGACTGGTAAAAAGGAAACTTTATATATAGCCCTTTGTTGACATTGGCCTACGAAAAGGAACACTATAGCTAACCTATTTATGAACATATTCTTCTATTGTGAAAACAAATTTCAGCAGAAAGGAAAACAAAAGTGAATTTGGTGTTACGAAATTCCCAAATTTAGTTTGATAGGACCCTAGGAATTTCCTAACGGCTCAAACATATTCTTATTAGTTTTCATTATATACTAGCTATATGTTTCACGAAAACACTGTCAAGCCATTGTAAACCCAGAAACCAGGCAGCTTTGAATTGTTTAGCTAAGAAGGGAAAGGAACTATTTAGTTCATAGATGATAACCTTTATAATACCACTTTAGTGGTAAGTTCTACTTAACATATATTTGTAAACCTACACTAATTAAGTTAATTACTACATAATTACACACTGAAATGTTGAAAAGTAATTCCAAGTACAAGCCCCAAAGTCTTATGATTTTAATATATATTCTCTGGAAAAGGGACCACAAAAAAGCAACAATATACATTTCTTTCAAATGATGTTGAGAGGTGCCATTGAAGGTGCTTGTCTTCAATGCAAGACTTAAGACCATAAATGTATCTCATAGTCCATTGCAGTAGTCACCTTCTTTATTCATTGCTTTTGTTTGTGGTTTTTATGGGTTTTCTTAATTCGTGCACAAATTACTACTCGTTCTAATTAAGCTTCTAGAAATATATACATACAAGAGCGTTCAATCGCTAACCAGTTAGACTAAGAGAGAACTATAGTTCATATACTCATCTTAAAGTTGAAAGTCCCAATTAAAATTATAAAAATAAAAAAATTTATTTGGTCCCATGAATTTCCACCTAATTACGGCTGCTTTGTACTACTTTAAGTGACACATTTAGTATAGAATGGGTCACTCTTTCAAAAGCTTACCAAAAATGGTTACAAAAGCTTATCTCAATTAGCTAGGTGGATGGTGAGAACCCTCTCCTGCTACATGGCAGCTAGCAATGTTCAATGTATATGATACTATTGATTAGGAACAATTAGCCATCGGAGAAAAGGTGACCTTCTATGCTTTGTTTTCTAGTCTTGCAACGGTTTGCAGTTGTAGAATGCTTTTTTATTATTTATTATTTATTATTTATTTTAATGAAATAGCGGGGTAGAACCCCAAACAGTGGTAGAATTCGAACTTGAGTGCAACGTGGCGAGCACATCTGCTCTAACTGAGTCCACGTCTGCGTCACAGGCAGAGTTGTTATTTCTTCCTTAACAGTGGTAGAATTTACTTGCCTCCCAGTGTATTAATTAAAGGTCATAATTCATGGACATGGACCTGTTATCCTTTTTAAATACTCTCTGATGTTAGAAGAACATAATATACTAGCTTGCGGCTTAATGCATGCCCCTAAGAAATAGAGATATTTTGGATGGAGGATAGTTTATAACTCGAGCAAAAATATTAGGGTTTTCTTTGAAAACCATTGCCTTTGTTTTTGTTTTTGTTTTTTTTTCAATCATGAAAGCAAAGCCTTTAGTCACCCAAATAGGAATGTAATTGAAAGAGAAAGAGAGTGAAAGGTTATGTTGAATTTGTGGTTGTGGTCCTTTTCAAAGGCTTATGTAATCCCCACTTGTTACTAAAGGTTCACGTCATTAGCACAACCACTCCAATGCTAATCCGATTGTGATGGGAAGCTTAGAGGATCCTATCCCCATTATATTCTCAACTTACTGTAATGTATATATATACACTAGTCTCTTGCACACGCATGAGTGCCTTTTTTTTGTTCAATTTTACATTAATACGCCCTTAGATTGTGTGGTGGTTCTTTCATATTCTACTTTAATCTAATCTAAACTAATGAGAGGAAAGCACATCCGCTCTAGTCAACTTGGCTAAGCCTGCAAATGGGTATTTATGATATATTGATTTTAAAGCAACAAAATTAGAGCATGTAAAGAAATGATAGGTTTTCCACTGAATTTCATATGACTTGTACATCACGTATAGCATTCAACTTTCTCCTTGCCCCTTTCTCTCTTTCTTCCTTATGTGACCAAACAAATTGGATCATCCCAAGTCCTTGCAATATGATAACGAATACTATGTCATCTAGTTCTACACAAAGCAATATAATTAGGGTATTAACTCATTGTCAACTCGCAATTAAGTAATCTCAGAATTTGCTTTTTCCCCCCAACAACAAGTTAAAACATAGAAAATGCCTGAGCTAAACTTGGCAGGCCTGTTTGATTTAAAACATTTTTAAGAAGTTCATTTGAATATTAAACTTGCATTTAATCAAATTAATCGCAGCGGAAGAATATGGTGGTTGTTTAAATTCAAAACAAAACTTCTTCCAAGTATCTTAAGCCATGAACATTGATATGATTTCATAAAGGAAAGCACAAGAGAAAAGGATAAGTCTTAATTACCCTTGATGCTATAATATGAACCAAGTTGTGTTTTGGTCTTCTCTTGATGATTTCCCTTTGTTGATCTCCTCTTTGATCTTTCTCCTCCTTGTGAGCCACAAAAGGATATGGCCTCTAAGTCTCGACACCAATGGAACCTTGAGATGAGAAGGAGTATCTTGAGAATACAAGAATGCTAGTTCAAGAATCTCAAGATTGGTTTCAATCTAAACCACTTTGAAAGATGAAAGTGTTTCACTCTTGAAAACTCTCTTTTTATCTCTCTTTGATCTCCCAAACCCCTTTGGTTGATGTTGGATTGTGTTTGTTTGTTAATTAGCTTCTTAACTTGCTTATGGAAACAATTCCCATACATATCTTTATATGCATTTTCGGACAAACCACATTGGGTTTCCAAAAGTGGGCCTTATGACACTTAAACCATAATCTTTAAGTGTGTAAAGCCCTTGGGCTTGATACCCAACCATTTGGGCTTCTCATTAACTATTACGGAGGCCCAAATACCATTTTACACGTTGTAAATTATCCACATCAAATCAATCAAATTGATTTCCTCATTCTCATTTGTATTACTCAAAGTTAACCATTTAAGGTGTGCGATCCATTAGGTTCTAATTTAGCAAGGCAGTGGGAAAAATATTAGAACTCTTTCTAACCAACTGGAATTAAAACCCCTTTTTAATTCTTCCTTTATTCGGATTGATCACAATCAATCCTAGGACTTCCACAAGCCAAGAGTGACATCTAGCAACATATCATGGCTACCCAAGCTAATCAGAATAGACAAAGAACCTATTCAGTTGGAATTGCAATGCAATATGGTCCTTCTCTTATACAATGTTTCCAATCATATTTTCAGGGTACGGATTGATGATGTCAAACCCCTAATATGATTAACCTCATGTGATTCAATAGAACATGACTAAAACACTTTCTAAATCATGTTCAAATACTTCGGCCGAAGATTTGCTGAATCACATCTTGAAACATTCTCTTTCTATATCAAAAGTAGAGATTCCTTATTGTACATTCACATGCCCCTATGATGAATTAAGAGATCCCAACAACACTTTAGACAAATCTTTTACGACTTGCCTTGAAGAGCTATCAAAGATCAATAACGCATTACAGGACAACCATGATGCCTCAGGTCTAAGGACTAATTTGCATTATTGCAACTATGAGTTCTCGTTTGACATATAGATAAATACTCCATACGAGAACTACGATTGATCGCGTTCAGTGAACTCATTCACTAATGAGCACCCACATACTTGTATTAGTGTCAACTACACAAATGGTTTGAGACTAACCATCCTCCCAATTGAGCATACATAATATGTGCTAATCTTGATGGTTAATCAATGCCCATTTGATAACCTATGATTAGGAACATTTTGGGGTACTACAGTTAGAGATTAAAGGTCTCATGTATCTACACTTCTTTAGATTACTTTATCTCTTATATAGCATACCCTGGACATTTGTTTCTTTACACGATGTAATAGATAACAAAATAAGTTTGCCCTTTATATACGAAATGTATTCTAAGGAGATTACATCAAATGTATTGGCTCTTAGGGCACATTTCTAACAATCTCCCACTTGCACTAGAGCCATTTAGCCATGTATCTAATACCCATTTTCTCTGTATGTCTATCCAGTCGTGACTGTGACATAGGCTTAGTGAGTGGATCTGCTACATTGTCAAAGTGCTTGGATCTCTGATGAGACCTGGGTTCTTTGGCTTGAGCTATCGCCCCATTGTTGTCACAGTACAAAGGTACTGGTGACATTATGGTTTGAACCACATTTAGTTCGGTAATGAACCTTTCATCCAAACAACTTCCTTTGCTGCTTCTGAAGCAACAACATACTCAGCTTCAGTCATGGAGTCAGCAGTAACACTTTGTTTACAGCTTCTCCAGCTAACAACGCCTCCATTCAAAATGAAGACATACCCAGATGTGGATTTACGATCAACTACATCGGATGCAAAATCTGAATCAGTAAACGCTTCCACTTGTAACTCTGATGTTCCTCCATAAACGAGGAACATGTCCTTAGTCCTTCGTAAGTATTTAAGGATACACTTAACAGCTCCCCAATGATCTAATCCGGGGTTCGACTGATATCTACTCGTTATACTCACAGCATAACTGATATCTGGTCTTGTACAAACCATGGCATACATGAGACTCCCTATTGCAGATGCATAAGGGATTTTACTCATCTGCTGTATCTCTTCAGGAGTTTTCGGACACATGTTCTTAGAAAGGTGAAGTCCATGTCTAACTGGAAGTAACCCTTTCTTAGATTGTTCCATATGAAATCTCTTTAGCACCTTATCTATATACAAGGATTGAGATAATCCAATTATTCTCTGAGATCTATCACGATAAATCTTTATTCCAAGTATATAAGATGCTTCTCCTAAATCTTTCATTGAGAATGATTTAGTGAGCCACAGCTTTACTGAAGATAGCATTCCTATATCGTTTCCAATAATCAGTATGTCATCCACATACAAGACAAGGAATACTACTGAACTCCCACTTACCTTCTTGTACACACATTGATCATCCATATTTTGTATGAAGTCAAATGACTTGACAACTTCATCAAAACGGATGTTCCAACTCCTAGAAGCTTGCTTCAATCCATAAATGGATTTATGTAGCTTGCATACCTTATGCTTATCAGCTTTAGAAATGAAGCCTTCAGGTTGATCCATGTATAGTTCTTCCTGAAGGTGGCCATTCAGAAAAGCCGTCTTCACATCCATTTGCCAAACCTCATAATCATGATATGCAGCTATTGCAAGCAAAATCCGAATAGACTTTGTCATAGCAACAGGAGAGAAGGTTTCTTCATAGTCAATTCCTTCTCTCTGCTTGTAGCCTTTTGCTACTAGCCTTGCCTTATAGGTTTCTACTTTCCCATCCGAGCCTATCTTCCTCTTGAAAATCCATTTATTTCCTATTGGTACAATACCAAGAGGTGGATCAACTAGAGTCCAGACTTTGTTGGTATACATAGAATCCATTTCGGATTTCATGGCTCCAAGCCATTTCTGTGAGTCAATGTCTGACATTGCCTCATTGTAGTTCAAGGGGTCTTCAATATCCTTACAATCACTTAGGAGATTTAACTCTCCTTCGTTTTCATGAAGGAATCCATAATACCTCTCAGGCATTCTTCTAACCCTACTTGAAATACGCGGAGTTTGTGTTACAACAGGTTGTGGATCTGGGATTGCATTTAGTTCAGTGTTGATTTCTAGCTCATTGGACAATTCCTTGAGTTCTATCTCATGTCCCCCTTTCCCATCAAGAGCATATTCCCTTTCTAGGAAGGTAGCTGACCTTGCGACGAACAACCTTTGCTCATCGATGTGATAGAAGTAATATCCCATAGTTTCCTTGGGATACCCTATAAATCTACACTTCACAGACCTTGCATCTAGTTTATCCACATCTTGTCTTTTGACATATGCTGGACAACCCCAAATCTTGATATATCCAAGACTTGGTTTCTTCCCAAACCACATTTCATATGGAGTTTTTGGAACAGATTTGGAAGGCACTCTATTTAACAAATGAATTGCTGTTTCAAGTGCATATCCCCAAAAGGATATAGGTAAATCAGTATAGCTCATCATGGAACGAACCATATCCATTAAGGTTCGATTTCTCCTTTCAGAGACCCCATTATGTTGTGGAGTTCCTGGTGGAGTCCACTGTGATAAGATGCCATGTTCCTTGAGGTAATCAAGAAACTCTGTGCTCAAGTATTCACCACCTCGATCAGATCTAAGGATTTTAATACTCATTCCAGTTTGGTTTTCAACTTCATTTCTGAATTCTTGAAACTTTTCAAAAGATTCAGACTTATGCTTCATTAAGTATAAATACCCGAACCGTGAATGATCATCGGTAAAGGTAATGAAGTACGAATAACCTCCCCTTGCGTTTGTAGACAAAGGTCCACAAACATCTGTGTGGATCAACCCCAACAATTCTGCAACTCTTTCTCCTTTTCCAGTAAAAGGAGACTTGGTCATTTTACCTTGTAGACAAGATTCACAAGTAGGCATAGGAGCAGGGTCTAAAGATCCAAGGCATCCATCTTTTGCCATCCGGTGAATCCTATCTTGGCTAATATGTCCAAGTTTGAGGTGCCACAATTTAGTTGAGTTATCCACTTCTCTAGGCATTTTAGGTCTAGATGCATCTTTATCCATACAGTTAATACTACCATTCATTTCCAAATGAAAAAGACCATCAATCAAATTTGCATAAGCAATAATTCGATTATTATGTGAAATAGAACAAAGTAGTTTGTCAAACAAAACAACAAATCCGTCTCTTAAAAGCATAGAGACTGATATTAAGTTCTTTACACAACCAGAAATGAAATAACAATTATTTAATTTCAGGGTCTCCCCGGAAGGTAGATTGAGATGATAGGTGCCTACAGCTTTGGCAGCTACCTTAGTGCCATTACCCACAGTTAGCACCATTTCTCCTTTTCCGAGTCTTCTACTTCCCATTAGTCCCTGCACACAATTGCAGATATGTTGACTAGCTCCTGAATCAACTATCCAGGTAGAAGTATTAACTAAAAAACTGATTCAAGAACAAGAGTGTTACCTTCCGAAGGCTTGTTCTTTAAGCTTGCAAGGTAATCCTTGCAATTCCTCTTCCAATGTCCATCCTTTCCACAGTGAAAGCAAGTTCCTTTCGGTTCCTTGCTTTTCTTTGTTATTTTTCCTTCCTTGGGCTTTAGAAAACCTTTCTTCTTCTTTCCCTTATCCTTACCTTTCGGTTTGGATTTGGAAGATGAAGAAGAACCTTTTTCAAACACCGCAACTGTCCCTTTCATTCCTTTATCCTTCAAGATATTCTTTTCAGCTACCATAGCCATATTGAGTAGCTCAGATAAGGAACTTTCCATCTTTCCCATATTATAGTTCATAACAAATTGGGAAAAATCTGATGAGAGGGACGAAAGAAAAAAATCTTGTTGAACTTCAGCATTAAATGGAGCATCCAATTTTTCCAATTTCTCAAGCAATGATATTATCTTGAGACCATGCTGATTAACCGGAGTCCCTCTTGTCATCTTTGCGTTGACAAGTTCACATATTGTATTGTAACGCAAGCTACGAGTAGCTTCACCATAAAGCTCTTTAAGGTGAAAGCAATATGGAAGCACAATCATCCATATCTTCATGTTGTTTTAGTAGCTCATCGTTCATGGATGCTAGTAGTAACATTTACCTCTGCTATCATCTTTGACATGCTTCTCATAAGCAGTTATTTCTTCCTGAGAAGCTTCTTCGTCAGGATGAATATGTGGTGGGGCATGTGTCAACACATAATCAATCTCATCCATTTTAAGGACAAGTTTGACTTTGCGAAGCCAACCCGGATAGTTCGTGCCATCAAGGATGTAATTGTTAAGTATCGATGAGATTGGGTTTTTAATGGCCATTTGAAAATTCTGCAACAACGTAAACAAATTTTAGTTTAGATTAATCTTCTACCAAGGACTTAGGGTCTTTAAGTCATGATGGTAGCTCCCACTATTTTTGGCAAATTTCATATCCCTCCTGAAATCCGAGAGTTTCCGTTGAAACTCTTAGTGGGGATGGGAGTCTCACTTTCACATAGTTTTCCTCAACCTAACAGTTTGTTGGATTGCCATGATACTAATGAGAGGATACTCTTATCCAATCACATCATAATGTGAATACCCATCACTATGGCCTCTAGAGAACTAGACCTCAACCTAACAGTTTGTTGGTTTCGTTCGTCTTAGTTAAGTTATTCCCACCATGCTTGTGGGTATAGGGTTTCAAGTATGTCCTCAACCTAACAGTTTGTTGGACACACTCGTTATCTATCCGCACTACATCAAGTATGTGTAATAGGCTTCCCTTGGATGGTTACAAGTACTGGATGTTGCCTCACTGAGGTCCAACAAGATGTAAATGTGCCACCCAATAAGAGACTACCACGGTGGAAGGCCACAAAATAGCATTCAAAATGTCATTTCGCTTATCAACTTAATATTGCTTTGAGGGTAGTTAAATTGGTCTCATTTTAATCCAATTTTAATCCTGTTAAAATTGCCTTTTTAATCTCATTAAATGGTTCCCAATGCAAATATTAGTAGCACATAATACTCCCACTAAATATTTTAGAAAACCATTTCCTTGAGATAGTGAGAATACTTGGTACTACTAATTGGTTTATTTATTGTCATTACCGAACATTGCAATTGCATTGGGCTTATAGGATGATTATGGACTTTCTTGTTGATCCAACATGAGCCACCATGTTGGATCATGGTCTTGGAAGGTGATTCATTTTAATTACGCGCGCATAAAATAAATTAGGCATGAAAGCCATTTCATTATTACATAGCCAATCAAAATCGAATACATATCCAACAAGCGGCCAATCACATAGCTCAATTGTTTGGTCTAAGTCCATAATCATCCTTTAATTATTTAAACGCTTTAAACAATTAAACTAGTAATGTCAAACATGCTCTTGGGTTGCATACATATATATGGGTTTAATTCAAGTGGTAACCATATTCAAACAAAATAAATTTACCATGGAGTGAAAACATTTTACTACAATAGTAAATGTAATTGTAGAAACCTTTTAAGCATAGTCACACATATCATATATTGCAACTATGTCCAAAACTATTCAACAATTAATAATGGATCCAAAGATGATCCACTAGGGTGTGGGGTTAAAGCATGCATTTGTATAACACAAAGTGGTGATCAATATTATTCCAACTAGGTGGATAATTATGTATGTGACTAGATAGGCCAACCACACTCACCAAAGTAATCATATTAATTTTAGTGTGGTGGGTAGATAATTAGTGATAGAATAAATTGACCAACTTTTGCATTTTATATCAAATCACTAACATTTATATCTAGATAAACCCTACACACTCAACAAAGTAATCTTATTAATTTTAGTGTGGTGGGTAGATAATTAGTGATAGGAATAAATTGACCAACTTTTGCATTTTATATCAAATCACTAACATTTATATCTAGATAAACCCTACACACTCAACAAAGTAATCTTATTAATTTTAGTGTGGTGGGTAGATGTTTATCAAGTGGAAACATTTTTGAAAAACTTTCAATTTTATAATAAAACATCTTCATCATCTTTTGACCTATTTTGGTGGAAAAATCCACTAACACAACCACCAAAAATAGTCACCTAACTTATGGATCAAAAAGATCCCATAACAAGAACATCAAGAACACCAAGAACACACATATGAACTAATATGAATGTTCATGCAATTTCCGGAAAAATCCATATTCCATTTTAACCATCTCATGCTCTAAATATCAAATATTTCATGAGGTTAAAACATGGGGTTTTAATGCAACCATGCTCTAGTGTTCATACATACATATATGCATACAAAGAGAGCATCAATCATCAAAACATTAAACCGGAAATTCAAAATCCCAAACAACCCTTTTTTCACTCCATTTGATTTTATCCAATCATATCAAAATAAATCAAGTATAACTATTATACTTTAAATGAATTTTTCAACCCATATATATGCATCTCTAAACCCTAGAAACATATCAAGTTCATGACCTATGGCTCTGATACCAATTGTTGGTTTAAAACATTTTTAAGAAGTTCATTTGAATATTAAACTTGCATTTAATCAAATTAATCGCAGCGGAAGAATATGGTGGTTGTTTAAATTCAAAACAAAACTTCTTCCAAGTATCTTAAGCCATGAACATTGATATGATTTCATAAAGGAAAGCACAAGAGAAAAGGATAAGTCTTAATTACCCTTGATGCTATAATATGAACCAAGTTGTGTTTTGGTCTTCTCTTGATGATTTCCCTTTGTTGATCTCCTCTTTGATCTTTCTCCTCCTTGTGAGCCACAAAAGGATATGGCCTCTAAGTCTCGACACCAATGGAACCTTGAGATGAGAAGGAGTATCTTGAGAATACAAGAATGCTAGTTCAAGAATCTCAAGATTGGTTTCAATCTAAACCACTTTGAAAGATGAAAGTGTTTCACTCTTGAAAACTCTCTTTTATCTCTCTTTGATCTCCCAAACCCCTTTGGTTGATGTTGGATTGTGTTTGTAATTAGCTTCTTAACTTGCTTATGGAAACAATTCCCATACATATCTTTATGCATTTTCGGACAAACCACATTGGGTTCCAAAAGTGGGCCTTATGACACTTAAACCATAATCTTTAAGTGTGTAAAGCCCTTGGGCTTGATACCCAACCATTTGGGCTTCTCATTAACTATTACGGAGGCCCAAATACCATTTTACACGTTGTAAATCCACATCAAATCAATCAAATTGATTTCCTCATTCTCATTTGTATTACTCAAAGTTAACCATTTAAGGTGTGCGATCCATTAGGTTCTAATTTAGCAAGGCAGTGGGAAAAATATTAGAACTCTTTCTAACCAACTGGAATTAAAACCTCCTTTTAATTCTTCCTTTATTCGGATTGATCACAATCAATCCTAGGACTTCCACAAGCCAAGAGTGACATCTAGCAACATATCATGGCTACCCAAGCTAATCAGAATAGACAAAGAACCTATTCAGTTGGAATTGCAATGCAATACGGTCCTTCTCTTATACAATGTTTCCAATCATATTTTCAGGGTACGGATTGATGATGTCAAACCCCTAATATGATTAACCTCATGTGATTCAATAGAACATGACTAAAACACTTTCTAAATCATGTTCAAATACTTCGGCCGAAGATTTGCTGAATCACATCTTGAAACATTCTCTTTCTATATCAAAAGTAGAGATTCCTTATTGTACATTCACATGCCCCTATGATGAATTAAGAGATCCCAACAACACTTTAGACAAATCTTTTACGACTTGCCTTGAAGAGCTATCAAAGATCAATAACGCATTACAGGACAACCATGATGCCTCAGGTCTAAGGACTAATTTGCATTATTGCAACTATGAGTTCTCGTTTGACATATAGATAAATACTCCATACGAGAACTACGATTGATCGCGTTCAGTGAACTCATTCACTAATGAGCACCCACATACTTGTATTAGTGTCAACTACACAAATGGTTTGAGACTAACCATCCTCCCAATTGAGCATACATAATATGTGCTAATCTTGATGGTTAATCAATGCCCATTTGATAACCTATGATTAGGAACATTTTGGGGTACTACAGTTAGAGATTAAAGGTCTCATGTATCTACACTTCTTTAGATTACTTTATCTCTTATATAGCATACCCTGGACATTTGTTTCTTTACACGATGTAATAGATAACAAAATAAGTTTGCCCTTTATATACGAAATGTATTCTAAGGAGATTACATCAAATGTATTGGCTCTTAGGGCACATTTCTAACAAGGCCTTGTCCTAATCAATCTTAATTATTCTTCCTTGTCTCAAATTAACCCAAGTTAGTTTATTATTCTTCCTTGTAAGTATTAATAAGTACCCATCACCAAGGCAAGAGTAACATATATGCATGCCCAAAACCCATCTAGATGCTCATATCATATATGGCAATGAACTCTATATGTCACCAACTAGCAAATGAGATCTGATTCGTGGTTCTCATGGACTCCAATTTATTGCAACACTTTCCATTAAGTTCTAGCTATAAGTTTCACCCAAAAAATTATTTAAAGTGATCTACCTATATGTAGCTTTTGTGTATGGAGGAATATCTGTGTTCTGGTGCATGTCTATTGCCTGCCATACGACCCATGCCAAAATAGAAATAGCCAAGCACAAGATTTACCTTTCACGTTTGAAATTTTCCAGGTTGGGAACTTGATTTTAATGTTTTAACTCTTAAGTACTCTCTTTTTTATTTGAAACCCAGTAAAAAAGGGTTATGGATGGTCAGGATTCTTGCAAAATTAGATAGTTTTTTGTATTAGATTTTAGTTTCTTGTATTCTCCATGGAATATAGATCTCATGAGATTGCAATGTCACTACCCCTGTTCCAATGAAGGAGACATGTAATCATAACTAGTAATTTTGTTTTTTTCTTTATGAAACCACAGTTCAAAAACCAATCATGATTCATTTTCTCTTCTTTTTTCTTTTGGGTGGTCTGCAAGTACAATTATTATTTCAATTTCCAATTCCATGGTCACTTTGTTTCAAAGGTATTGAGTTGCAAGTTGCAACTGTGGAAGCTTCTACTAGTACCCAAAACACAAAACTGAGAAGGTACATGTTTTTTCCCACTGTCAAATTTTAAGACCCTTGGGATCAAGTGACATACATTATTCCTACATTTTTTAAAAACAATTCGAGTCTCTAGAATCAAGTGATTATCTAACATTGTATCAAATTTTGGTAATAAAAAGTCCTAAATTTGAAATCACTAATCTCCTTCTTTACTTGTTGGTCTCCTTTATATATATAGTCCCATTCTATTGAGGGTTCCCTCAAATAATTTTATTTGAGGGACGCCCTTTAGGGTACCCTACAATTTTTTTCCCAATGATCCAAACCATCTATTTTTTAGGTCTTCATTCATAGATCATCCTTACAAAAAATTAGACAAATCGGAAACCGTTTCGACATCCAATTGTGTCTTACAAAATCAATGAACACGGTGCTTCAAGAAAGTACTAAAATTTCAATAACTCAATTGAGTGGTCAAATGATATCGGATTCAAGTGATTTTTTGTAGAGATGATCTTTGAATGAGTATCTACAAAATAGACGGTTTGGATTAGTGAAATACAATCCAGAGTGGGGCCAACAAGGGGTGTCCCTCAAATAAGCTTATTTGAGGGATCCCTCAATGGAAGCTCTCTGTATATTATATATATATATATATCTTTTTAAGGGTTTTTAACCCAAATGGTCCTTAAATTTATACCCGAGTTGCATTTTGATCCCTCAACTAAATTATTCGTTCAAATGGTCCATCAACTCTTTATTATTCGGCGAATTGGTCCTACCGTTATATTTTCCGTGAGTTTTAGTCATGTGAACGGGATGTGAGGGGAACATGATGAAGGGTATATGCATCTTTTTCAAAGCTCAATTTAAAAATAAAAAAAATAAAAAAAAATCTTAAGATTCATTATATAAAATGATAAAATAACATTTCTTGAAGAATAAAAAAACATAAAAATAGAAAAAGCTCTCCAATCAACCCGTATGATATATGCACCTTGCAGTGCCAGTTCAACGGCACGACGATCAGTCACTTCACCATGAAGATTCAAGATGAGGACATGGCGAATATAGCCATGCGGATATACTATTTTTTTTAACCGGGTATAGCCGGGCGGCTATACTAATATAAAAAAATACGAGTCCATTGCCTAGGTGCCACGTGTCAAAACAGTAAAGCCGGACGGCTATACTCTTTTTAAAAAAAATTAAAAACCGATATTTCTACAAAAAATTAAAAAAATCTAGTCTAGCCGTGCGGCTATACTAATTATAAAATAAACACAAAAGAGGACCCATTTATAAAAAAAACAAACACAAAAGAGAACCGCCTAGCGACGTGTCAAAATAGGTACAGGCCGCGTGACTATACTATTTTTTTAGAAATTTCAATAAAACCGAGTACCGCCGAGCGGCTATACTATTTCTAAAAAACAATTTAAAAAGTTATAGCCGCCCGGTTATTCGAATATATATGGACCCACCCAGCTACTAGGCGCCACGTGTCAAAACAGTAAAGCCAAGCAGCTGTACTATTTATAAAAAAAAATTAAGAAAAAATGGTTACAATCGCGAGGCTATACCATTTAAAAAAAAAAATTAAAAATCCAAGTATAGCCGCACGGCTGTACTATCAACAGCCGCGTATAGCCGCTCGGCTATACTATATATAAAATAAAAAAAGACCGGCCTAGTGCCTATCGCCCACGTGTCAAAAGGGTATAGCCGCTACACTATTTTTATATAGTAAAAACTCGTAGTATAGCCGGTTGGCTATACTATTTTTTTTTTTAAGGGACCCGCCTAGCGCCCGGCTTAAAAACAGTATAGCCGGACGGCTATACTTGATAGACTCCTACTGTAAGATAATTCTCCACCAATGGATTGAAAGTAAGACGCACAATTTCAAATCGAACACCATTCTTGGAAAGGGGCTTAACATTGGTTTTGTCTGCTGTCATCGTTGCAACATCAAATATAGCAACTTTATCACTTCCAGCAACAAGAAGTCGCCCACGAATACTGACATTGAGACAGGATTTGACAAGAGAACCACTAGCTAAATGTAAGTTCCTTGGCAGTGGAATAGTCTGCACTGCACTTAAGAGTTCAATTTGGGGAAGATGAGGAAGGTTGGTTGTTTAAGAGACTTGTGGACAGTTTTATTCTTATATTTGACGACAACATTGACAGAATGTAACGATGGGACCAATTCGCTGAATAATAAAGAATTGGTAGACCATTTAAACGAATAATTTAGTTGAGGGATCAAAATACAACTCGGGTATAAATTTGAGGACCATTTAAGTTTAAACGCCATCTTTTTAATTTAGAATTTAATGTTTGTCCAACAAGGGATCTTGAGCCTCTGTGCTTGAAGCATATTTTATAGGAATATGTTGCTTGAACCCAACTTTAATATAAGAAAAAGAAAACCCCAATTATGGCAATTACGAGCCGCAAGTTATCTTCCAATTTCTCACACCTTCCAAAAGATCCTCGCATTCTTCACTAACTAGACGTAATTTGGTCTAACTAGTTAGTTATGTGGATACTTATTTGAGTTCATTAAGTTAATTCAGTCTAACCAGTTGCTTAGGCCTTTCTTTTTGCCTAATTAAGTCATAATTAGGTGCAACGGCTAGTTTGACCCCATAATGAGAATATGAGTCCAATACTAAGCTGTTTCTCAAAAGATTTTGGTTAAACACAAAGTAACACGACCAACCACAAAAACGAAGAGATTTTGTTGTATAAACGAACGAATTTGTGACCTCAATACATGCAACGCCAAAAGGCACCCAACTTATGTTGGGGTACTTGGGGAAAGTAGGCTCCAATCTGCATGTGGCTGTAGGCCATCAACGTCTCTCTGTTTTCAACACTGTGCATAATGAGTTGTCTGTGATTCAAGTCTCATCTTATCTCTGTGATTCTGTGTGGCATGGGGCATGTTATAGGTTGCCTCTACCAGTTCTTTGCTTCCTGCCCTTAAATCTTGTTGACAATGGCATCAACATAAATCAAGTCAAACAATATCATTCATCCAAAGGTTACATACAGTTTACAAGGATTAATCTTACAAATTCAAAAGTTCGGCATCAGCATGAAGTTCACACGACTCACAGGGATGCAAAGGAAAAAAAAAATTCTTGGAAACAAATATTATGATTACAGATAAAATGTACTTATATGCAAAACATGTTATACACGAGATGATTCTCAGCCCAGGATATCAGAGGGAGAGTCAAAAAAATTTGGAAGCATTCAAATTGAATGACTAATTAGTGAATTACACACACAAGGAACAACCATGCTCTGCTGCTTTGATACTTTCTTTCTGTCACCAAGCTGGAAATAGCAACTTCTACTGGCGGTTAAGACAAATGCAGAAAAGATTTCCATTTTATATGCTGCTGGTAGAACGTGATGAACGACTTCTGCTGCCCCGACCGGAGCGATCTTTCCTTAACATGGCTTCTATGTTTTGAAAGCATTTCAACGGTCTAACCTGTACATGTTGCGTGGAGGGAAAGGAAAGCTCAGCTATATATAACTAACTAGTCATGCAGAAACGCACAAGCAAACAAAGTAAATAGAAAACCACCATACACAATGCCCTGACTAACTACATCAATTAACTTAGTAACAGCCTTTTGGGCTTTACAGCCATTCAACAACATTAGATGGACCAAATCTAAAGTTACATCCAGTACTCAGCTTCTTGAATTAGTTTGCTAAAATGTGTATCCAGAAAGATAGTTTGATTGATACTATTGTGATATATTCTGCACAAAGTTTACATTTTGTACACCATAATAATATCAACATTTACATACAGAGAGAGAGAGAGAGAGAGAGAGAGAGAGAGAGAGAGAGAGAGAGAGAGAGCACCTTCCAACGCCTTTTATGACCGAGAGAGTTAAGAATAGATTCCAGCCTCAATATTATTTGCCTAAAAGCTGGTCTTTTAGCTGGATTCTCATTCCAGCACTCCTCAATCAACCTGTGAGCGGGTATCACATTTACAAGATCAGCTACATGTCTATGAGCCTAACACACACAGAAGTATAAGGAAAAAAAATCATATTTTCTGAAGGAATATGAATTTTGATTAGCATCCCAAAAGTCATATACTACATTAGCTAGTTCTCTGAGGAAGAACTACACAAAACAGATTGGTAAAGAAGTTAACAAATAGCTAGCAGTTGGATTTTCAAGATAAAACACCAGCAGTCATGACAGAATACCACAAGTATTCAGTATTTTCCAGGATATAAATGGAGATGTTGTTTTGACCAAAATAAAGAAAAGAAAACAGAGACTGAACACTAATCTTAATTGACAACATCTGGGACAGTTGTTCTTAGAAACATATAGCACTTACTCTCTCAGACCATGTCCATAAAGCTTGTGTGGAGCTCTAAAAGGTGGGCGCTCTTTTTCAACATATGCTTTTGGAACTTCCTTATCATGCTTGGCAGAAAATGGTGGGCAGCCTTCTATCATCTACAATACAGCATCTTAGAAAGTCACTAATGAAGCCCAATAAATCAACTGATTGGCCATGTCAAGAAATTCTCATCTTCTTCAAAATAAACCAAATCAGGTAGTGATAACTTGGTATATCCACAAAGCATTTAATATTATGCTCTTCAATAATAACTCATTAAAAAAGAAAGTTCACTTAGAACAGGGGTACACACTACGATGGCATAGCAATAACTTCATAAATATTGTTGGTCAAGGATTAAAAATTGAGCCGTATTTACCTCTTGTAGAATTAGAGCAAAAGAGAATACATCTACTTTGGTATCATATTCTTCATTCTTGGAAACCTCAGGAGCTATGTATCGGCCTGTCAATGACAATTAACATATTCCACTCAGAAACTAAATATTAATCTGATGGCATGTAGATTTACAGCATAAAGGACTACTATATCCACCTTAAAATAGCACCCAAAAAAAAATATTTTTCCTTTTCCAATGAAACTACAAATGCATACAACCCTAAACATATTATTTCGGCTAGGATCAATGCAACATATTAACTACAATGGACAAATACTCACATGAAGTGTCTTGACAAATCAAAGGTTTATCCTCTTTAACTGTCAACAACTTGCTAACTCCAAAATCCGCAACTTTCAGGTGCCCGGAATCATCCCGCAATATATTCCTGTTATCTTACTCGTGTGAAACATAAAAATAAAACGCCGACCGTTTCACACTATTATGCAAAATAACGATTCATGTTTTTAAAATTTTAGTGCTAATATGAGCATATGCTTCTTCAAGGGATAGATCACGTAAAACGCGCAAAGAGAAGGGGGAAAAGACCACTTGGGCTTTGCCTCATGTAAGTGCTAAGCAGAATGGGTATTGGATTGTCTTGGGTTCAATTCTTGCTATAAAAAAAAAAAACTGAAATGAAGAAGGACAAGAAACTTACGAAGGCTCAAGATCACGATGAATTATTGCTTCTGGCTTATTCTCATGCAAATAACTCATTCCCCTGCAAGATATCCAAAGATAATGTAGTGAGGAAAAATATCCAAGCAACAATACATGATCTTTCTCTCTTCTTTTGAAGTACGTATTGTAGAATAATCAAATTAGTATATAATTTCTTTCTTATAAATCATAAAAATGAAGATAAGATCTTGCACCTACAAATCTGATGAATCTTGTATGCAGAGCATCCAAGCATCACAACTTCTAAAAAGAAAAATTCTGGAAAACTAAATAGTTGTACCAGCTTTTAAAGGTTGCAGCAAAGGATAATTTCAGGAGTTGGAATGATTTAGGCTATATGTACCTTTTGGCACTCCAAAAAATCTTGTTAGTTATTGACCTCAGGAATTGAGTATTCTTGATAGGTAGTTCATAGTAAAACAAAATTCTCAGCGATATTTGCCAATGAAATCAAAATTTAGACCTTGAGTGGGAAAATTAAATTAAATTTCTTTCCCACTTTGAGTAATCTATTCCGACATTCACAGGAAAATGATTAACAAATAATTTCAATTATAAATGTCATCTGTCCCATACCCAAATTGTTAATTTATAAATAAATAAAATAGATAATTTGTTAGCCAAAGATATTTGGAATCTGATAATCAAGACCAATTCAAAGCAGTACCAGACCTTGCAATATCAAGTGCAAATCTTACAGCTGTAGTTGGCCTTAATGCTCCTTTTCTTTTCAAAAATGCACAAAGGTCTCCCTGCAATTAAAATACAGAATTATGGATCAAAATAAAAATCTTTATATGCGCTTGTTTTTAAACTGAATATTATCCTCTCCAATTTTTCTCTCCATGCACCTTGGAGGAGGAATGCCAACTGAACAAAGTAAAAAGCTTTACGAGTATTATTGTTTCACACAACCATGTCATCAATGACATCATGCCTATTTGATTCTGCAATAGTCAACAGAATCCTAAAACCAAATTTGGACACTGACATAGACCAAAGAGGATGGTAATGGAAGAGTAAATAAGCACCTCAAACATTGCACTTCACACTATAAAATTAGAACTTCAACTTTTACAAGTAAACATTATGAAATATGCTCATCCCGCCTACTATTTCACAATACAGAGAGATACCATGACAACAAATACAAGGCAAAGAGTAAGAGGGCCAAATATAAGCACAGAATAGAGAAAAAAAAAAGAAGGGAATGATAATTCAGGAAACAGCCATGAGAGATTTAATCATGTAATCAATATCCCATATTAAAAAATCAAAGGAATGGGAAAAACCTTAGGCAAATATTCTGTTACAATCATCATTGGACTGCTTTGAGTCACTGCACCCAAAAATTGGACTACGTTCGGATGTCTTATCTTTTGAAGAAATTCAAGCTCATCTCTGAACGCCTTCCTGAAGAAACACCAAATTGACCTATAAATTCAAAGAGCGTAAAGCAAGGAAATAGTGAATTGGAAAAACCATTAGTAGTTTATGAACAACCCACACTTTATCCTCATCAATAAGCACTTCCTCCCCCAGCCTTTTCACAGCAACCTGTATTCCTCGCCAGGATGCTATACGGTATGTTCCCTGGGCCACAACATTTTAACATATACAAATGAAGGCGAGTGACAAGACAATAGGCAGTTACTGATGCAAGATGAAGAGGATAATGGTTTCAAAATATTAAAAGAGGCACAACACCAATTAAACAACTAATCGAAAGTTTCTTATACAGTCCAACAAAAAAAAAAGGTTCTAGTTAAAATAGCAGGGAGGTGGGAACCTGTAGTTTTCTTTGGGACTTGAAACAGAAATCAATAAAAAGAAAAAGAAAAAAAAAACGAGACAAGATGATAACATAAAAAATTGGCTTTAAACATTCATTACAAAATGCAAGGACAGTTCCAAGATAACAGAGGAAACAAGAAATGACAATACCATAATCAATGTCATGGAAAAGAAAAAAAAACTTACCTTGGTTATTTCAACACTGTCGGTAAAGTCAAGTTCTTTGGGATCAATTTCATATTCTGGGACTTCTCTGGCATACCTAACGTGCATGGGAGCCATCTGAAAATGAAAGCCATAAACTTCAGATATATAACAAGCACAATATCAACAAACCAAACAAACCCAGATCAGCTAAGCAAGAACACTCATATATGAGCAATGAAAGTTTCAAATCAACCAAGTACGCATCCACAAATTCAGAAAGTACCAGAGGCTTTGCCCCACGCTTCTCCAAAAGCTTGATCACATCGTTATGCTTATAGTATATAGCATCTGCAAGAGGCTGTTCAAGCAACATTATCACCAATTAGCACATTTATTTCCCCCCAATTTACAATTCTTCACATTGGAAATTGAGTTTTTACTTACGGTGCTTCCCCATCGGTCTTTGGGGTCAACGTCAGCTCCGCGCTCGAGCAGTAGCGAAACGACGTCGGTGAGGCCCTGACACGCGGCGACATGGAGAGCCGTCCGATCATCGATGTCCTTGAAATTCACATCCATCCCGGAGTCCAACAGCTCCTTGACCCCATCCAAATCGGCTTCATTGGCCAAATACATGAGCTTCACTCGGGGATCGATCCCCTCCGGATCATCCTCCCCCTGGCCCACGAGCTCCTCCCATTCACACTCCGGCGCCAACGACGACTGCTTCCCCAAAGTGAACCTCAGCGGCGTCGTTTTCACATCCATTGTTAGCTTCTCAGACAAGCACAAATTTCCTTCGCTGAGCTGTAGACAGTAGCAGATCAAGTGCTTTTCTCTATTTGCCAATTTTTTGCTATATACGCGACGGTTTCGTTGGGAAAGTACTTTTGGTAATAACGTTCACAATTTCCGTTTTATATTTTTATCCTTCGGTCTGTTTCAGTTGTTGGAAGCGCGTGGAGGGAAACTTCGACGGAACGCCAAGGGGGTGCATGTTAAGAAGGATTCGGCTATCGTGAGCGGGTTCCGTCACTGCGCCACCAACGAACTGGTCGGTATGTGGATCAGCCACCCCCTTGGGACCGTTGGCGCGTGAAGTGTGTGAACTGTCAATGTCAGGGTCCGACACTCACGGAATTATTTTTCTCTTTGGCCTCCTAATAAAAGGATTACTTTTGCGAAGATTTTTTTGTTTTTTTCATACAAAGCGACAGTCTTGACACCATTGATGACAAATACGGAAGGTGTGAAAATGTGAAGAAATGTCTCATATTGAAAAATTATCATGCATGCGACTAACTGATGATATGAAGAAATATCTCGCATTTGAAAGTTAAAAAATCTTACTATAAGTCAAATTAAATATTCAATTTCTTTTTTTTTTTCCCCCAAAAAAACCCATCAAAAAACAACTTTTTTTCCATTTTTTTGCGCAACAATTTTTCTCTTATCTATTAAGAAGGATATGGTTGGCAATTTCTTCTACGGTTTTCATAGGTTTACCCAAAAAGTAATAGGTATTTGAATTATCTTGGAGACCAAATGAACATGCTGACAACGACGTCGTATTTGCATTATTCTCGCACGTGTTTATCTTTTTTTTTTTTTTTTGGTCGAATCGCACGTGTTTATCTAGGCATAGGATTAGTATTACATTACGTCTGTGTCCAAATGGTGAATTTGTTTTGTTGCAAGAAGAAACAAAAAAGGAAAGAAAGAGAGAAGATGAGATGATGTTGGCATTGGCTAGCCCGACGGCCGCCACTTGTGATGGTGAAGTCGATTCACATTCATTGTGCTTAGTTAGCACAAGCCCCACCCAATTAATGGCAAGTGGGTTCACAAACTAAAATTAAAACTTTCTTCTTGTTGGCTTGTTCAACGAACCATTAATGACTAAATTAAAATTAAGAATAATTAATTATTTTAATAATAAGAAGGCAAGCTTTGGGATGGGAATTTTGAGAGAGAGAGACCTCCCTCTGGTGAGTTTTGCAAGTCGTGATTATCCAGAGAAATGAGGTTGGCTGTCGTTGACAAGTGACAAAAGTAATGGGTTTGGGTTAATTTTTTCATTTGACTCCTGTGATTATGGATAAGATCACATGGAGGCTGTCGCTTATCATCTACAAGCTACATTCTCACTGCATTTCTTTCTGCGCCATTTGTCATCTTGTTGACTTACTCAAACCAGACCTCCCATCACCATTTCTTCTCTTCCCTGCAACTCTTTTTTTCTTTTTGGGTTTTTCATCGAAGGAAACAAGGACTTGGGCCTCTATTAATTTTGCTTTAGAGTAGTTCCATTGGCCCAAAACAAAAGGGCAACAAGAACTTGGGCCGTTTTGTAAGTTTCCAGTCTGTTAATCGAGTGGTTTCATTGGCCCAAAGAAAACGAAAACAAAGAAAGAAAAGGAGGCAACAAGTACCTTGTATCATTGGGATAGGTTTGATTAGGGTAATCAAACACTCTTATCTCGATTTAGTTTAATCTCATTTGGATCGGATCGGAGAAATGGTAACCTTAGCCGGAAATCCCATTAAATGCATGTCAAAAGGCTCATGTGCTTAAAGTCTCATAGAAAAAAGAAGGAACACACACGTTCCATCCAAACCAAGCATTTATTTAAAACATACGACAGGGAGGCCATAAGTTATAAGCCTATAAACATGCACTAAGAGAAGAGAGCTAGTTGGCTTCAAGGGTGCACTCAGCAATCTTCTCCCATGATTTGAGAGTTTTATCTCCGGGGTCGGTTTTGTACAATGCAAGGCGAGTTACCGGGAAGCTCAGGCTGCCAATGCTCTCATCAAGACTGTTGGCTTTTTCTTGAGCTTTCTTCTTCTCTTCTTCTGTCAGGTCCCCGTAAAGGAGGCTCAAGTGTGGAAAATAAGCTGCACCACAAAACCACACCCCATCCCATGCAACAACACAATCATTAATTCCAAAACAAGAGCAATACTTTTGGTTGGTCCATCAAAATATGTTGCTTCAAATTTTCAGAACCATAACAAGATTGGCTTATATGAACTGGACAATGATCTACATGTTTGTTGAACATCAAATGGGCAATCTACAAAAGCTAATATATCGGAAAAAGATGTAATCTTGAGAAATGCCATCAAAATGTAATAACATATACATCCGTCTAATATACGTGAGTTTAGTATACTATCGCTCATCTCAATCGATAATAACGTATGCTTTTACAACTTAATATTTGATCAATTTTAATTAACAGAGAAGAAAAATTGGCAGAAACCCGTATAAGAGAAATAAAATAAAAGAAATTATAGTGTATTAGAACTTACGAGTGGAGCTATTGAAACCGAAATGCGCACAGCAGTGTGCACTAGTTTCCACCACCTGAGAAAAAATAAAATCACAACATAATTATAAATCCATATAAAATTGTAAAAGAGAAAACAGAAATTAACAAAAATACCTGAGGGGTTGGATTTATGAGGAGAAAAACACACTGGTAAAATAAAGTGCCGCCAGTAGCCACACGATCAACTTTGGCATCGTAGGCTTTGAGGCCCCGAGAAGCCGATTTGAACTTGTTGAGGGCGTCCTCAGGGGTCAGGCTGATGGCCCCCACAACGGTGATGTGGGGCTCGAACTCGGGCCCACTGAACTCGTCCCAGAGGCCCTGCATCAGCTTCTTCAGCCTGGGAACCACGTCATCCGGAGGGAGGGCCCACACTGAATACACGTTGTTCTCCGCCGGAGCAGTTGATTTTGGTTCTGCTGGGTTCGCCATGGGAAATGAGAAGGATTGAATGAAGAGGAAGAGAGATGGGCCCAAGAGTCCAACGCTAGTTATTGGGATTCAATTTAAGGGTAATTTTCATTTCATATTTTTCCGGTGTCATATCATCATCAAATAAATAGAATATTCTCGAGTATCATTCGACATTAATTAATAGACTTTTGAGTCGGTCCAAAAATATAAAGAACGAATAAACTCTCGGGTCAGTTGTTTTAATTTTTTTTATTTAATTTTTTATTTAATATTATTAGAAAAAAAAGGTAAAAAAATAATTAGAGGAGGTGTAACGATAAGTCTTTTAGAAAAAGATAAAAAGAAAAGAAAAGTTTGCGGTGCAACTGTGTAGGAATAATACAAAAATCAAATATACTAAGATGGCAGGTGTGAGTTAGATCATAGAATTCGCCATCTTGTATTCAAGTTCAATCCTCCTTTCTGTACATCACTAGAAGTCCAACATGTTGCATTTTTCTTATTAGAATACAATGTGTTTCCTATGAATAAGAATAAAGTCTTTCGTTATAATGAAATGGCCAAGTACTTGAGTGGCTAATAAATAAATAATAAAGATTTGGAGGCACCGTATTCTATTCTCATACTTTTTTTAATCTATATATATAAAGCAAAACACAGAGAATTGTGAAACATTCAAAATATCAGAAAATGTCCTTGGTTAATGCAAACATTAAGAATTAAAATTATTAATTAAATGAGGATAATATGGTAAATTTACACTTTAAAAAAAATTAAAATTAAAAGAAAAATCAGATAATAGATCCTATTTTTACGGAACACAACTACCCATTATCTTTTTAATTCTAAAAAAAATTAAATTCTTTTAAAAAATGCCGCTCGCAGGCGTGCAGAGAGGCTAGTAACCTGAAAAAGAAAAGGAAAAAAAAAAGAATTAAAGCTACTTGTGATCAGAATTCTCATGGTTATGGACAAAGGCACAGAAAACATAACTATGGCTGGTTTGTCATCTTGTTTATTCACCCTGCAGATTCTGGTAAGTAGCTTGATTTGATACACTTACAACATTTTCAAGTTATATTATACACAAAAATGAAAGAAAAAGAAAAATATACATTTTGATTTTTGTTTTTTTTCTTTCTATTTTCTAGGTGAATTGACAGTGGGGTGGGCATCTCATCCGATCCGATCTGGGGATTGCTTTAGCCCAAACTCGCTTAATTTCGAGTTTTCATGACTCCGAAGCCAGTGAGCTCTCAAAAGGCCTCGTGCTAGATGGAGATGGGTATGTACATATAAGGCACATCACCCCCTCTCCGTTAGTCGATGTGGGATGTTACAGGAATTTATGAATTTCCTATATTTTCCAGTTTCGATCTATGTCCCATTTTTTACTTGTAACTTTCCAACCGTTGATCCAAATTTTATGTTCTTGATATGGTTGGATTCAGCATAAAAAAGTAAAGAACCCAGCACAGAACAAATGTCAAAATCATTTACATAAATGTAGAGAATTCAATAAAAATAACACTCAAATGTTCAAACAACAAACACAAGTGGTTCCTAGTACATCTTGAGTATATATTGAATGATATAGTGACTAAGTTATTTGATTTCATACTTGGATGAATTAGACTACTATTGGATTTTTATATTTTACAAGGATAATTTGGTGTATTTGTTCAAGAACTTATGTTATGTGAAAGTATTATAAATTGTATTTTTATTAGTATGTTTTTATTACGGTACTACTGGCGTGCCGAATTAATCCGAACCGAATATTAGGTTAATCGATCCGAAGTCTACCGAAGTCCCTTTGATTTGGTTAACGGAAGAGAAAATGGTCTACCAAAGTCTTTAATTTGGTTAACGAAAGAGTCTTCTACTGTTCCGAACCAATCCGTACCCAGACATAATTGACACTTTAAATTGGGCACGAATGCAATTGTGGCTTGCTGGAAAATAATAAGGTGTAATTAATTAGTTTTTAATTTAATTAGTTTAAAATAATAAAATGTAACTATTAATTTTTAATTTAATACAAGTTTGCTGACGTGAACTTATTAAAATCATTAGATCCATTAGATTTTAGATCCATGAGATTTAGATCAATCTAATAGTATGTATTTTGTATTATTTTAAATGCGTGTCATTAGATCCATTAGATTGATCAATCTAATGGTTTGCATTCTTTTAAATGCGTAAATATACAAATGCGTGTAAATAGTTTGCATAAATTGCATTCTTTTAAATGCATGTAACATGCACCGATGCTCAGTTCAGCATCCGGAATTCAACATGCATATGCTGTTTAATCTAGGGAAGGGCTTTCCAAAGAGGTTTTAGAAAGCAATTAAATAGTTACTCTCAACATGAAGAAATTACTAAATAGTTAATTAACTAGCCACGATTTGACATTAGTTATTATATTTCTCCATCCTCCATAACATAACATAAACCTTCTAGAGTTGTGAAGAGAGTGCGAAGTGTGATCCAACTTAATTCTGTCAAAACATAGAGAATATTGGGAGGAGATAGTGGAAAGTGTAGAGAGAATAAGAGTTGTAGAATATTTTTTGATTTTTCACTTGCTTTTCATTACTTAACATCAACACATATATATACAAACCTCATTAATGACTAAAATCTATAAACCTCATTAATGACCCCAAAGTTCGGCAACACAAACCCCCAAAGTTCGGCAACACAAACCGCATTAATGACTAAAGTCTACAAACCTCATCATTAATAACTAAAGTCTACAAACCTCATTAATAACCCCACATCATTAATGACTAAAGTCTACAAACCTCATTAATAACCCCAAAAGTTTACAAACCTCATTAATAACCCCAAAGTTCGGCAACACAAACCTCTTTAATGACTAAAGTCTACAAACCTCATTAATGACTAACTTCTTTTTACTAACCTCATTAATCTCATTAATAACTAAACAAACTAATTCATTAATGAGATAGTAGACAAATTCAACATATAATGAGATAGTAGACAAATTCAACATATGACAACTGCTAACAAATTCGTCCTCTAAATATTTGGTGTTCATACATACGTGTAGCAGCTTAAACAACCAAACGATTTCAACCTTCCGTCTAATTAATTAGGTGGAATATTATACAATTTAGATATATAAACAAGCTATTTAACATAAATATCGTTACACAAACAGGTAGCTAAATTAAACACAACCCAAAACACAATTTGTACATTTAATAAGGTCTTATGGCTATCTAAATGATGCATGCATTCCGATTTAAGGAAAGGGTGCGATTTTCTTCATCTCAGTGTGCTTGACGTCTACGACGAAACCCTTGCCATGCTGCTTCCAGTAATCCGCCTGTGGATTACTCCACTCCGGCTCGGCTATCTCCACCCTCGACACCCTCAAAGCATCCGTTGATATGTTGTACTTGTCATCCCTCTTCTGCACCAACTCCGGCTTCACCGTCCCCAAGTTCACCGCTTGGGGCGACATCATTAGCGCCGGCGCCCCCAGTGGAAGCCGATCACCTAATAATAAATCAAAGCAATTAATTTATTTTATGTTTAAAAAACACACACACACACACACATCTACCAAATTTTGTTTAATTAATTAGTAATTAAATGCTGCGTGCAAGAGGCCCTTTTTTCCGTTTCTATTTTATTTACCTCGATCAACCTGCCATGTGCACCAGAATTTGCCATAAGTTTTGGTCAAATTCTTGAGCTCAGGCTGGCCAATCATATCGGGGATCCGAGGGTTGACCCAGAGGCCTGCTTTGATCTCATAAGCATGGGAATGCCACAGCTTTTGCTCATCCGGAGGCAGAGTCTCAAATATCCTATCAGACACCACATACTCCACACCTGCAAAAATACCACAACTCGGAAATTAATTAAGCCTTTTTTCCCGAAACAACGTCGTTTCAGTGTGGCTTTTATATCTTTACCGATGAGTCGGGCGTGGGAGTCGTCGGAGTCGTAGACGGCGCACTGGAGGAAGTCCTGGTTGAGGCGGGTGACGTAGTGGTGGGTCTCGATCTGACGTGTCATGTCGTGGCTGTAGAGGGCGAAGGTGCACACGTGCTGGCTCATCTGGTTCACCGGCTTCAGGGACTGCATCATCTCCGCTCCTTTGTCCAACACGTGTTGCCCAATGGTCATCGGCTTTCCCGGCGGCGTCGGATGGTCGCCCTGGAAGGCCGGGTTCGGAGTCGGTGTCTTGTCACTTGAAGCCATCTCAAGCGACGTCGTTCGTACTATCTCTCTTTCTCTGTGACTATGATCAGTGCAAGTGTAGACTCTCTGGTTGTAACTACTTTTATATATATGTGATCAGAAGGAGTTTCCAAGGAGAGAGAATTGATAGAGGAGTGGGAATACGTGGTGTGTTGTGAGGCTTCCACGTGGACATGCATGTTGCATGGGGGAGGTGTGAGGTGGCTGAGGGTTGTGAGTTGAGGTTGCCAAATGTAGATGATTTGAGGTTGAGTTGAACTTGTAAAGTGGCTACAGTGACATCTGGCCAGTTCGTTTGGTTCTTGTTTTTCACTTTGTATTTTGAGTTTTGACAAATAATGAATTTTTACATTCTCAGCCTTTTACTTTATATATATAAAAAAATTAACATACTTTATATATATAAAAAAATTAACATACTTTATATATATAAAAAAAATTAACGTACGAAAGAGAAAGAGATTTGAACTTGAAACCTCTTATAACAATGAAAATTAAATTAAACCAATCAAATTAAGTTAGAAAATGTGGGAATAATCGAAATTCATCATGATTTTCATTGAGGATGAACACAACAAGTAGTAGTTGGAAAGGAAAGCAAACGTGCTAGGCCTAAATCATCATATTGAAACTATCCAAACTTTCACACATGACATTACATTCAATTAACAACATATATTTAGTATTTCTTCTTGGATCCTGGTGATCAGGATGAGAAGTCATTCCTCAATTTCCTTGTTCTGTTTTGAGAGCAGCATGGGGCTCCCAGGCCTGTACTTGTACCTCTTAGCAACAAACACATAGACAAAGAAGTTGATCAAGCTCATGAAAGAAAGCAACCAATAGAAAAGATTCAAGTGGTTCAAGTTGATGTTGTTCCCAGCCAACCAACCTCCACTTCTTGTCACATCCTTTGTTGCACCATTCACAATCTTCACCAATATGGTGCTGAAAAAATACCCAAGTGCCATGGAGCTCCACAGAAAGCAAGTTGAGATAGATTTCAAGCCCATAGGCGCCTCTGAGTAGAAAAACTCAAGAAGCCCCACATAAGTGAACATGTCTGCAATTCCAAATATGAAGTACTGGAAAGAGAGCCAGAATGTGCTGATGGGCAGTGGCTGAAGCACTGGCCTTGCCAGCAGCATGTTGTGGTCTCTTGCCACATCTTTTCTCTTCACTTCCATGATGCCAGCCACAGCCATGGAGACACAGGACAGGATTAGCCCTACCCCTACGCGCTGCAGGTGGGTTATGCCGGAGGGTATGCCAGTAATTTTGCTTGCTATCGGCACAAAGATGCGATCGTAGACAGGGATTATGATGATCAGGAACAGAACTGGGATGATGGAGAGTGAGGCCGGCGGGATTTTGAAGGATTTGGTGATGCTTGTGTCCATGGTGAGGCCCTGTTGGATTGAGAAGGTTTGGAGCTGAGCCAGGCAAAGGGTCATTATAATTGTGCAGCCGAATATAGGGACCATGCCTAGTATGATTTTTGCATTTTCCACTTGGGTCACTCTGCAGAGCTTCCATGGGTTTGGAGGCTGCTGTTCATCAACTTGCCCTGTTGTTGATGGTTGGATGGCTGCTTTGTCCAAAAATCTGAACAGAAATTCAATTTGATATATTATGTTGTGAGACTGTGAATCAAGATAATATTTAAATGTGCGCATTTCATTCGCATTTTGATAACAAAACATGCCGGAAATATGACATGCTTAATTTTGCCACTCTTCGAATGTAGAAGATCATGTGTTTCGATAAAAAAATTGATAAGGTACCTGAAAATGGATCTGTGAGGTAGAAATTCTTCTTCAAGAGCAGCTTCCTTGTCTTTGTTAATCTCATACAAATCTGCAGGGTCCTCAGGAAGGCTAAGGTTTCTGTTACGGATGGCTGCAACATACACCTGAAAGGACACGAGCAAGACGTCAACTAGTTAACGAATTGATCTGAAGGAACAGAGTATATTTGGAAGTATCCATTTAAGGATCTTCCTTGAGCGGTCTCCTTCTTAGATTCCCTAAATCTAAGCACCAAAAGAAAAGAAAACATACACTACATCTTAATGACTTGGTCAATGTATGATATTAATTTGGATTAACTTCTAAAAAACCATATCTTTCCTTAACCTCCAAAGAGGGATCTTTTCTTTTTTAGTCCATTGAAAGCAAAAACTTTAGGGTGAGACAGTCATATACATTCTCTTTTTCACATCAACACATCGTACGTGCCGTTCAAGTAAATGGATGATTGTGATAAAAGAGCATACACGTCCTCCTCCGCCAAAAAATTTATCCATGGAAAGGCATGACTAGATTACTTACTCTTTGTTAATTACCTAAGTCATGGAACTAAATTTTACGGGGTCAAAAAGGAAACAAACCTGTATAATTTCAACTATGGCACTAGTTCCTCTGATAGGTTGTATCCGGTACAAAGGCAATCCTGCAAAAAAGATGACCACAGCCAAGAACATGGCAATTGTGGAGGACCCGAAGCCCCAATCCCATCCTCTATTATCTTGGATCCACACAATTAGTGTCAAACTGACTGCACCACCCAAGCACACTGCCAGCAACAGCAAGTTGAAGAAACTGGACATCTGCCTTGCCTCTCTTGGGTCTTTTTCATCAAACTGATCAGCACCATGTGATGGCAATGTGGCCTTGATCCCTGCAGCCCCGGCAGCCAAGATGTAGAGAGCAATAAAAAGCAGTGCAGCATTTCCACCACCAACTTTCTCACACATAGCAGTTGGATCAAACACATTACAGAGTGGTGGCCTCAGTTTGGGGTAGTGAGCTTGCACAGTTAGTAATGCTAGTCCCTGAAAGAAAATTTTGCAACATTCATTATATCCATCAAACACCATCCAGTTACAAAACCCAATTCAATTTGTGATGAGGACTAATTTGACATACCACAAACTCGAAGCATCCGGAAGTGAGAAGAGTTTTGAATCTGCCAAAGAAGGTGTCTGCAAGGATGGCCACGATAATGGAGAGAATAAAACCAGTTCCCATGTAGTTGGTAAGCTGGTTAGCTGCATCTGCTAGATCAAAGTGCATGACCCCATTGAAGTATGTAACCAAGTTCACAGCCAGGGCTAAAGTTGCCATGTTCTCAAAACCAAATGTTGCTGCAACATGTATATACGGAACCCAAAATGGTAAATTAACTAGTAAACCAGTATAAAGGTGATCATGATGTGTGTGTACTAAAAGAGTACCTAGTATGAGCACAGCAGTTCTCATTCCTCCATGTTTATATTTCACAGCCGACCTTCCCTTCCAATCCACCTTCCCTTCAACAAGCTTAAGTTTATCCTGCAGGATACAGAAGAATTTATGTTAATTGAAAAATAAGATAATCCCATGAATTTGTTAAGTTTTTTGAGGAACTTGAACTGAAATAAACGGCTCTGAAATTACCATCGATCTAGCTACAAGGATATGCTGTGATCTCTGGTGCTTAAGAGAAGAGGTTACGATGTGTATTTGAGAAAATGGTTGAGAAGCTAATTGAAACTGAGATTTGTATATATAAGGCTTCACATAGAAGGACGTGAGGCTAATGGGGGAAGTTATGTAACGACCAATTGTCATGCCCATAATGCCCTTTAATTTGTTGGAATGTTGGTGCATGTTTTGCCATAACATTGCCGACTTCATGTGTAAGAGATTCCAAAGACATTGTCAAGGATTGTCCAAGAGGAAACATGAACAAGGACAGCAGAATGAAAGCTACCCATTTAACATGTACTTCTATAGAATATAATAAAATAATCTTATTGGTGCTTAGAAAAAAATGTGTATCAATTTTTTCAATTAAGGATATACGAAATGTGAGAACTTGTAGCTCTAGTGGTAAGTGTATCTTACTCATACACATGACGAGATTAGACTCTCGTCCTCAGCTATAATATCTTTCAATTTCATTTTTCGTGTGCTTTAACATAATAGCCTGGGAATGTCAAACTCCACAAGCCTAACCAATTTTTGTGTCAAGTTTCCATTATCTAAATTGTTGCTTGAATGTTCTTTTTATAGGGTTGATGATACTTCTTGTCGACTCAGGAAAATGAAGAGGAAAGAAACTAGATGGGCATATGGAGGAAGTATTCAAAAGGGGTTGAGTGTAATTCCAAATTGTTGGGCACTTTCGAATTCTAATTCTAGAAATGTTACATAGAGAAACAATACAAGAAGAAGAGTTCGCATGTCCACCCAATTCCAAAAGCATCTGAACACCCAATCTGTCTTTGCCCTTGGAGGACCTTTGCTCTTGGACTTTACTATCTGCCCCTTTCTTCAATGACTGTATCTTGCAATCTTATTTTGCAGCAATCATTCACATCACAGCAGCATAGTTTTCACGTAGACATGAACGGTTGGTTGAAAGCTAAAGCCCTTTTGTTAATGCAAATGTCAGCCTAAATATGCAAGTTAATTTGCATTTTAGTTTGTGGGCTCAACATTAAAAAGGACTTGTATGTTGTTATTGTACAAAAGTTAAAACATACAGCTGACAGATACCAGTACAGACATCTGAATGGCTCACGCTGTGTTACGTATACGAAATATTATACTCAGAAATTCAAACCCAAACACTGTTTAATACTGTGATTAACGTATAATGGATGTGGATGATTAAGTCAGATGAGGGGCTACATAACCTTAACGCGTATAGCAATTTGCCTGCTCCAGTCGCAGCCGGATTTTCTTTTTAATCAACGGAGGGTGGTGGATTCGAACTTAGAACCTCTTTTAATATTTGAAAGAAAAGCATCACTAATTGATCAGCCGGATTCATAATCTAATCTCTCTCACAACAGGTATGTGTTGATGCAGACAATAAATTTCCCATTCGGCTTAAAAACTTGTTTAGATTACAAACTCAGCCAACATTCAATTATAGTAATAAGATACTGGTTTCTCTCTCTCCTTGGGTGGAGTAATTCTGGTTTGGTAACTAGATACTAATTATGGCACTGAAAAAAAAAAAAGATTAGAAAAAAAGAAAACGACAAAATATGAGTGATTAGGTGCATACATAGTTTTCATCACTAGGCTGAGTCACTATTGTCTCATTATTGCAGCTACTTGCATACTTCACTAGCAAAGAAGTCTAAAATAATAAGTACATAGTTTCCACCACTGGGCAGTAGTTAGCATTGTCTCATTGCAGGTGCTTCCACAAGCAAAGAACTTCCCTACAAGTTTTCTAAGAGCCATGCGAAACTCTGGCTCAAAAAGTTCAAATTGCATTCCACATGAAGTTGGGATCATATATTTTCTTATTTAACCAAAAGACTTTTCTTGATGAGTTCTCGAGCAAATATAAAATACTAGCTGCGTGCACATCCAGACATGAAATGAAAATCGAAACATTGCACCGACAAAGAATATATGCATTGCTAGACCACTAGTCAATCATCCTACACAGGCGTTGATGTCACTGGAAAATAAATTACTTATATATTAAGTAAACAAGTATATAATTATTCAACAACTTACAATGTCCTCCAAAACGAACAAAGAAAAAAGGAAAATCCCCAACCAATTCTAGAAGAAAACCCCTCAGATAAATAATGATGTGACAATCAATTGACGATGACTAAGAAACAAAAAGAACAAAATGTACAGAACAGGGGTTGCCTGTGCAAAGAATGCTGACTCAAATTTTGGTGGAAAGCCTACAATTACAGAAACAAAAGGGCAATGATCAGTAGTTCAGCAAGGAGTATTTTACGCGCAATACAATCTTTCCCTTGTCAACTCCAAGCTTAGCCCCTGTGACTAACCAATGACCTGGAATATCTTGAGGCCCTTTTGACATTTCTGTCAAGTCCACTAGTTTTGCTAGTTTTGCCATATGGCTTGAACTATCTTCCTTTTTATCATCAGATGTTCTGTTGTTTAAATATGAGTGTGATGAAGAAGAACCATCAGATCTCTGTGCAGAAGAAGGGGCGGAGGGGCTGTGATCCCAAACAGACCGCCTAATCGTGCAGCCTGGTACTTTGGAGAAGAGGAGCTTGAGGTGCAATACATTTTTGGCACCAAAATCCCAAACACCAAGCTGACCCCCTGTGACAATGTGAACACCAGAGAGGTCACCAATAGAAGTCTCCACGTGCTCTATTGGTGCAGTGCTTACATGGGAGAAGTTCTTCCACTTGATTGGCTCAAACCAACGGCTGTCTTGCTCCTCAGGACCTTGCCACCTGGGTGCACCTATCGCCATGTGCGCATCCCAATGGGGTTGAAGGATTTTTGGAAGGGACACTAGATGTTGCAAATGTATGGCAAGTCGGTTCTGTTTGCTGCCTTCTAGGTTCAGTCTAAGCCCAGTGACAGGCTTACGTCCTACTGTTACCTGCGAGGCCAATAGATTTTTTAATATACGTACAGAAACATTCTTTATGGTTAGACAAATATTGAGATGCAGTGAAGGGATTCTTAAATTTATTTATTGATAATTAACCTCAAGAGAGCCTACCGCCTTCCCCCCACCCCCACCCCCACCCCACACAAACGTATTTTAACATTAACATGACAGGCCTAAAATTATTGAAGAAAAGTTTCGTTCCAGGATTGTCTTTTTCTTGTAATAAATAAAATCAGATTCTGTCAACTCCTAGCATTTTAACTGTTGAATCTTGGAGCACTGTCTGAAGGAAATTTAATTTAAATTATGTAGATTCTAAACCAAATACTAGATGCTGTTTTCCATCTTATTTTCTGTTACCTCAATGCTTTAAATTTAACATTCACATGCTTTTCATACTTTCCGCCACGACCATCATCCGTATTTATCTTTTCTCCCCTTAATATTATTAGCTCAAAAGTTTGAAAGTCGGTTCCTAGTGAAATGGAATGTAGAAGGAAATGAAAGAGTCAATTCTTTTCCCACACAATAATTTGATAACAAAGTCATTAAAGGACTAATGACAACCAACAAGAATACCTGATCTGGACTGATATAAAGCTTGGGACCCATCAAGCTGAACTGAAGGGATGAACACACAGGTTCTTTTCGTTGCAGATTATTCTGCTCCGGGGCCCAAACTTGAGCAATTTGAAAATCCAAGAAATATTGCAGATCTTCAATTGGTGGCTTATCTGGTAAAAACAATTACAAACATATAATAAATGTTAAAAACACCTGTAATGCCCAAACAGGTGGAGCTACATAGTTGTAGAAACACCTAAAAAAGACCCTGTTCCCAAAATAGTGAATGAAGCGATTTCAATTTATAGATTCTTTCTGGGTTACCACTTATCAGCATGTCAGGGAAACTTTCCACAACTTCACAAGTTTAGGTAACAGAAAAGTAAAGAAATGAATAGTATGTAATGAGCAATATACAAGGTTTAAATTCACAAGAAAGACATTGTTTTTAAAATCTTTGAAGACTTTCTAACAAGCACAATCTTTCTACTTAATACCAATGACATGCCATCTGACCCACCATCACCCAAAGCTGCCCAGGCAGTGCTACAACCAAAAACTGCATAGGTGGGTAAGTCTACCCGACCTTTTTTTTTATAAGGGGCAGGGGGGTCACGTAGGTAAGCATACTTTTTTTTTTATGAAAGGTAAGCATACTTTTAATATGTAACAAAGTACAAGGTTCTGTATAATAATTCAAACCAACCATATATTGTTAATAATTACAATAATATATCTAATATCAGATTGCATTCAAAGCCACATTTTCAGAACAGTGAGTTTTAGATTGGGTCTTACATTCTAGATATAACTCAATCGCACGACTCAAATGCTTTATTCCAGGCACTCCTTCAAGCAAAGAAACAATGGGTGTAAATGTCATGTTAATCACATCTGGTGCTAGTTGTACAGTCTCAGCCCACTTGACATGACTCTGCTCAAGATCATCGCCCCCTCTTCTCCTAAAGATGACTGTAACATCCTGAAATGAGAAACAAAGTTTAAGGATCTTCACACACAAGTGCAATAAGCAATGAACAATAACAACTCAAAATTTATTTCAAGAATGAGTGGAAAGTTTGAGCTGGATGATTGAAGTTCCTTGGTAAAACCACACCAAAAAAATAATAAAATAAGAAGGAAAAATATGTTGTGAAATGCTTAAGACACAAACCTTGTCCTTGTATTTTAATGGGCCAGGAGTTGACTGGCTTTTTGAGTCCACAAACCTATGATCACCAATGTCTTTCACATAATTCTCAATGTCCGATGTTGACAAAGGAGATGACTGGTGCTGCCTGATATAGACCACATCTCTTCCCCCAATAGTTGCAGATGTGACGATATGGGTACCAAAACTCTCGATAAAACTGAATAATGAACACGAGGAAAAAAAAAGAAGAAGAAAACTGTCTATCAAAATTCTGGTGCTTTACAGATCAAATTGATCTAGTTACCTTATTTAAGAAACACTCAGCAGTTATGAATCGCCAGATATTGTTGTTTAGCATTATAAATTAAAAACAATTCAATATGAATTACTGGGGGAGTATGTCTAAATTCATGCAGTAAAAGATGTAACTATAAGAACAACCCAGCATAATCCAAAGATGGCATATCTTGTTCTTCTTGTTAGAACAGACCTCGTTTGTGTTTCAATAAACAGTTACTAGTATCATTACATTCATGTTTGGACATAGTACAGAATGTTTTGGATCAAGTTCCTCCATTTATCATATGCAGGTTTTGATAATTAATCAATCAATTTTTCATCAGAAAGCTCTTACTTGCATTTATCACCCATTGATCAAGGTAGGAACATACTATGACTCAAAGTAGGTATTAGACTAAGTAATCAGGCACTGCCAACAAGTGAGATCGTCCTCTGGAAGATCTATTAGTTTTACATCTAGATAGGAAACTGAGTTATTCAAATTTGAAATTAGCCTATCAACTTTATTGATAATTGTTTTTTATTATTTATATTTGAGAGTATTAGAATTACAAAAGCAAAAAAAAGGGACAGGATTTTCAGGTTTGAATTTTGATTCGCTATCACATATAGTTGCTTACTTTGCCAAGGCTGCAGGATCCCATGAGTAAGGAACAGCACGCTTGATTTCCTCATGCAAAAGTAAATTCACTTTTTCTAATTTAACTTTGTATAGTGGAATGAAGTATCCAACCATAGCAAGGGATTTGGTTGCTGCTGCATCAACTTGCCAAGAACCAGTGAAATTAAACATGGCATTAAAGCTTCCAAGGGGAGTGCGTCCTGATATTCCTGATTTCTTGTTGAAGTATTCTGCCATCTGGAGTTTCAAGATCAAAGGCATAAGATCATAAAATTGTACTTTAACAAAGTAAAATGGTTTGCTATAATTAGGAGAAAGTAAGTCAAAATACCAATGCATGCATGAAATCGTAACCACATAGGTATAGATACCACTGATTCTATAAACAGAAGACATAGTTCAAAAATGAAAAATCTAATTTAAGAAAATACACATCTGAACTTGGTTACTGTTGGAATATAAATTGTTAGATCACAACAGCTTAAGTTTTATGTGTAAGCATGTTCACAGGATCTCAGGACAACTTTATTCTCTAATGAGCTAAACAGGTTTGGTTAAGCAAACTATACAAACTGTTTATTTCAAATAACTTATTCACACCATTCTTCTTCATTTAGCCATCTCTCTGTTGTCCAAGTATGCAACATTTTCCCAATTGTAACTTGCTACTATCACCTGATTATGTTTTGAACCCTCAAGAAGGAAGATAAACATTCACTAGAACTTTGGCCTGACGAGCTCATAGTGCATTGTTCTGCAAGAGATGAGTAATTTATTCTCTGCATATCACGAACAATTCAAGACAACCTAGCATATAATGCTGATACTCAAGGTTTTTTCCTCCTAAGTAGTATCTATGAAGAAAAACAGTTCAGAAGCCCAGAAGAAGACAAAGACATGATCTTTTCTAACTTTCAGACTATGCTATGGAAAACAACCATATCAAGTGTTGACGTACCTAAAGATAACTGGATTCACATAAAAGCAATTGACACAAGCAAATTGAATAAAGCCCAACAGGTCACAAAATATGAAATCCCAAAACCATGAAAACCCAGCAAAGCACCATGTACCCTTCACCATCAAATTACAAAGCTTAAAACAAACCAAGATGGCAACTTTTAGTACTCAACTAAAATAAAACCAAGAAAACTGAATTCCTAGCAAGCCCAATACTGAACTGAAGTTTCTGCAGTGACATAAGCAGCAACAAGAACCTAAGTTACCCAAATACACCAAAAAAATCATGGAATTTGAATATAAATTCATAATAAACAAAAAACCCATCAACCAAAAGTGGATCAAATAGCACCTCATGGAAGCTGCAGACAGGATTTTTCTCAGTGGTCCTCTGGCCACGTACGCAGTCGATATCGACAGGCACATTTGGCACAACAAAACCATCAGACAGAACAAGATCTTTAGCCTGATCTTCATCAAGAATCACAAGCCTGGACCCAGGTGTCCCTTTGCAGTAGAGAAGCCTAATATCGGAAGTGACATCAAAGCCACGACCCAGAGCTTGGATTGAGTTGGAGAGAGTGGTGATCAAAGCGTCTGAGCTTGAGGTTCTGGTGGAGGTTCCCATAGAAAAAGGGTCTTTGTCTTTCACTGGCGAAGGGAAAGAAGGGAAGCAGAACAAGGAGAAGAAATTGATGTCGCTGTTGGTGCCTTGTGGTTGGCTGTGAGAATCATTTGATTTTCTTTCTTTTAAAGTATTCCCAAATAGCAAGTGTTTATGTTTATGTTTTGTTTTGGTGTTTTGCGGTGGCTCTAAAGTTTAGACTATGTAGAGAGTTGGTGGGCATTTCTTGTCGAGGCTTCTTCTTCTTGTACCAAAGCCGAAGGCAGCCTTTGACTGCAATAATGGCTAAAAACGCGTGCAAATGTGTTTATGTAGGATATATGCGTATGGACATAGACTAATCAAGGGGATTCTTAGTTGACTGGACTAGTAAGGATTTAAGTTCAAACTCAACCCAAAAGTCAAACCAAGCCAAGTGGCCCAAGTTCCTTTTGCTTGCACTTAAAATCTGCAAGGGGAAGGTCATAACTTTGAACGTTAAGCATTGTCTTAGTTGCTTTTTGCTTTGTGTACAAAAAGGCCAATGATGCCATGTTCCAACTCGCATATTTTATGTGGTTATTCCATGCACAAGTATTAAATTTTATGTTTTTTTTACACAAGTGATTTGGGGATGTAAATTCGAACATGACCTCGAGTGCAAGAGTAAATGATCTTAATTATCTACAAGCCCTTTGCAGTTCGATGTTATATTTATGTAAGCTGATGTTTATGTAGAAAGAAAAACACAAATATGTAAGCAGTACTTGAATTTTGAAGGGATAATAATATGTCCTAAATTACAAAAACAGAAAGGTACATCCTGCAAATGAATCCGGTTCTTACAATCTATAATCTAAGAAGCAATTTTCATTGGAACTAGTTTAACCAAACCAAAAACCTTTTTCAATAAACAAAGAGTTGATTTTCGTCTTTTCCTTTTTTTTGGGTGGACAGAACATGACAGAGAGTTGAAAAAGAGAATTATGAGAAGGGCATAAAAACCCCACTAGGATATCAAGTTGGACCTGTTACTATTATGTCATTTTTTTCACTTTTGTTGGGGTGGCTGGCCGGAAAGTACTGATCATGATTTACCAAAAAAAGTTCTGATTTTCATGTGGTCGAAAGTACTGATCTTTCCATAAACAAATGAGAGAAAATCTGCGATCTCCATCTATCTGCATGCAAAATTCTTTACTGATATTTGGGAGGAGACATGGTCATCAACCGTCAATCATTTAGTAACCATGACAAGCAAATTTAGGCAAAAATACCAAATTACTAAGCATTTCCATTGCCAAACAAAACTTCCCTAAATTTAGATTTGTTTTGAAAAACATGAAGAAAAGCTGTAACCAACCAATTTTGTGGTGCTTAATTTGTGAAAGCCAGATGGGCAAATTACTTGAGATTGCAAAAACAGCGGAGAAATTTTTGCACAGCCTCTCAAACAAACCAAACCAAACTGGCCCTGCCGCTCAATATAACACTCCCTATTCACCCTCTCCTCCCCATCACCTACAAGCAGCAGCATCCTTGGGCCAACCAAGGAGGCAGTGGAAAAGCCAAAAATGCAGGTCTCTGGCTGCTTCCTAGTTTTCTTTCTTTTCTTTTCTTCATTCTCTTCCTTCTCCTCTGCTCTAACCGATGCCGAAGCGTCCTCTATTGCACGTAGACAGCTGTTAGCCCTCCCTGAAGGCGGTGACCTTCCTGATCATTATGAATTTGAGGTTGAGTTGAACCTGAACTTTCCCAACACCAGGCTTAGACGTGCATACATTGCACTTCAAGCATGGAAAAAGGCCATGTACTCAGACCCTCTTAAAACAACAGAGAACTGGGTTGGTGCTAATGTCTGCTCTTATACTGGAGTGTTCTGTGCAAAAGCTCTTGATGACCCAGAATTAGAGGTTGTGGCTGGCATTGATCTCAACCATGCCGACATTGCAGGATACCTTCCTGTTGAATTAGGCCTGTTGACCGACATCGCCTTGTTCCACATAAACTCCAACAGGTTCTGTGGTATCATCCCCAAGAGCTTCTCTAGGCTAACTCTTCTCCACGAGTTCGATGTTAGCAACAACCGATTCGTGGGATCGTTCCCAGAAGTTGTCCTGCATATTCCAAACCTCAAGTATCTTGACCTCAGGTTTAATAATTTTGAGGGGAAATTGCCTCCTGAGCTCTTCAACAAGAAATTGGATGGCCTGTTCTTGAACGACAACAGGTTCACATCCACCATTCCTGACACGCTTGGTAACTCCCCTGTCTCAGTTCTTGTGGTCGCCAACAATGATCTTGAGGGCTGCATCCCTAACAGCATTGGAAAGATGGTAAACACTTTGAACGAGATCATCTTGTCCAACAACAAGTTTGCTGGGTGTTTGCCTCCTGAAATCGGATATCTCTCAAAGGTGACTGTGTTTGATATTAGATCAAACACATTCAGTGGGATCTTGTCCAAAACTTTCAAAGGCCTAGAGAAGATGGAGGAGGTGGATATTTCACACAACGTGCTAACTGGGTTTGTTCCCGAGAGTATATGCACATTGCCAAACTTAGTGAACTTTACATTCTCTTATAACTTCTTCAATGGTGAGACCCAAGAATGTGTACCGTCTTCTCGGAAGAACGTTGTGTTTGATGACATAAGCAACTGCTTACCAGATAGGCCTCAACAAAAGTCAGCAAAAGAATGTCAAGTTGTTGTTAGCAAACCAGTGGATTGCGGTAAGGCAAAGTGTGGAGGTGGACAAGGACCATCAAAACCATCTCAACCTCCAGTTGAGAAGCCAAAGACACCAAAGCCAGAACAACCTAAACAACAACCTCCTCCACAACCTAAGCAGCAACCACCAAAACCATCACCGGAATCGGTTCCAACACCTTCTACACCCAAACCACAACCCCCTAAAGAAGAACCTCCCAAGGAGGAACAAACCCCCAAAGAGGAGCCACCAAAGGAACAACCTCCAAAAGAGGAGCCACCCAAGGAACAACCTCCAAAAGAGGAGCCACCAAAGGAACAACCTCCTAAAGAGGAGCCACCCAAGGAACAACCTCCCAAAGAGGAGCCACCAAAGGAACAACCTCCCAAGGAGGAGCCACCAAAGGAAGAACCACCAAAGGAGGAACCACCCAAGGAGCAGCCACCAAAGGAAGAACCTCCCAAGGAAGAGCCACCAAAGGAAGAACCACCCAAGGAGGAGCCACCAAAGGAAGAACCTCCCAAAGAGCAACCACCAAAAGAAGAACCTCCCAAGGAGGAGCCACCAAAGGAAGAACAACCCAAGGAGGAGCCACCAAAGGAAGAACCTCCCAAAGAGCAACCACCAAAGGAAGAACCACCCAAGGAGGAGCCACCAAAGGAAGAACCTCCCAAAGAGCAACCACCAAAGGAAGAACCTCCTAAGGAGGAGCCACCAAAAGAAGAACCACCCAAGGAGGAGCCACCAAAGGAAGAACCTCCCAAAGAGGAACCTCCAAAGGAAGAACCTCCCAAAGAGCAGCCACCAAAGGAAGAACCTCCCAAGGAGGAACCACCCAAAGAACAGCCTCCCAAGGAGGAACCACCCAAAGAACAGCCTCCCAAGGAGGAACCACCCAAAGAACAGCCTCCTAAGGAGGAGCCATCTAATGAGCAACCTCCCAAAGAAGAGCCACCAAAGGAAGCACCTCCCAAAGAAGAGCCACCTAAAGAACAGCCTCCCAAAGAGGAACCACCTAAAGAAACCCCCACACCAGAACCATCTCCAGAACCAGTTGCTAGCCCCCCTGAAATAGTTGAAGAAGGACCACCACCACCACCTGAGCCTACCACTACAAGTCCTAGGGTTCCAGTTCATCCTCCCCCTCCAGCACCTGTAACAATGCCACCATCACCTGAACCCACAGGGCAAAGTCCTGTAGTTCCAATCCACCCTCCTCCTCCACCACCAGTCAATTCGCCCCCACCACCAGTCAACTCACCCCCACCACCACCAGTGCAATCACCTCCTCCACCAATCCATTCTCCACCACCACCAATCCACTCTCCTCCACCACCAGTCCATTCTCCACCACCCCCAGTCCACTCTCCTCCACCACCAGTCCACTCTCCACCACCACCGGTCCACTCTCCTCCACCACCAATCCACTCTCCACCACCACCGGTCCACTCTCCTCCACCACCAGTCCACTCTCCTCCACCCCCGGTCCAATCACCCCCACCACCAGCACCAGTCCACTCTCCACCACCACCGGTCCACTCTCCTCCACCCCCGGTCCACTCTCCACCACCCCCGGTCCAATCACCCCCACCACCAGCACCAGTCCACTCTCCTCCTCCACCACCAGTCCACTCTCCACCACCACCGGTCCACTCTCCTCCACCCCCGGTCCGATCACCCCCACCACCAGCACCAGTCCACTCTCCACCACCACCGATCCACTCTCCTCCACCACCAGTCCACTCTCCACCACCACCGGTCCACTCTCCTCCACCCCCGGTCCAATCACCCCCACCACCAGCACCAGTCCACTCTCCACCACCACCAATCCACTCTCCTCCACCACCAGTCCACTCTCCACCACCACCGGTCCAATCTCCACCACCCCCAGTCCACTCTCTACCACCACCACCACCAGTCTACTCGCCGCCACCTCCAGTCCAATCACCACCACCACCTACCCAGTCTCCACCGCCTCCAGAAAACTCTCCTCCCCCACCTTCTCCTTCTCCTTCACCTCCTCCTCTCATTGTCTCATCACCCCCTCCAGTAGATGACTTTGTCCTGCCACCAACCTTCGGCTCCCAATACTCATCTCCACCTCCACCAATGTTCCAGGGCTACTAAGCATTATGATATGAACCTTCATAACCTACATGACTTTGTTTATAAATATTTACAATCTCAAAGAAATACACCCACTTTTGTTAGTTAACCTTAGCTTGTTGTATAATTCATGACATCAAAGTGTAAATCCTTTTCATATGCCTACTTAATGCAATAAAGGACATTATCGGCAAATCATTCCATCATTTGTATTTTGCTTTTGGTTGTTTTTTAATTGAATGTGTTGCTTTATCAATTTGGGACTCAGCTTTGGTGCATGTTTTTAATTAAGGCGATACTTCCTTGTATGATCAAAATATTTTTCTATATATCTTTGTTAAGTTTTGTTTAGCCAATGTTTGTAGCTTTTCTTAACAAACACGTAATCTCATATGTATGATCAAGCTCAAAGAATTTAGGCTAGTTCAAGTTAGTGCTAAGTTGACTACTGTGGCTGAGATCAACTTCATAATTACCCAATGTAATCAAGCTCAGTGAAGGTAATATCTTTTTGTATGCGTTGCATGCATTATAGTGTTCTCCTGCATGCATCATTAGTTGTGATGTATGTAATTCTTCTTAGCTATCTTTAGAAATTAGGACTTGGGTATTTGCTAGAAAGTTAAAGTACATTGAAGAGCTTTTGAGGTTACAAAACCAAGATAATTTGTGCATTCATTTATAATGGGCATCATTAGGAAAATCAGCATCAGCATCACAATAATTTGTCTAGATGACCAGTCATATAGGCCAATATTTCCAGCACTGGATTTTTAACCAAGGCACATGATTTTGCTTATTATAAGTCCAATCATTGGTTGCCAAGTGTCCTTTTGACCTACCAAAAAGGCTGAGGCTGGTATGGACTCACCAACTCTCTCATTTTACATTTTTCATATGCATTTTTAGAGAGAGAGAGAGAGAGAGAGAGAGAGAGAGAGAGAGAGAGAGAGAGAGAGAGAGAGAGAGAGAGAGAGATTGTGCATAAATTAGGTTTTACTTTTGGAGAGTAGAGTTCATGGGTTCTTGAATTTCTTTTGGGCTTTCATTGAAATTTCATTTCTCAAACTTTTTTCAGTAATACAAAGTTTTCATCTATCATCTCTTTCATTTTCACCATTTTAGAAAACTTGGTTTTCTTTTTAGTTTGTCTGAGAGTGTTCACGACATAGAAATGAGTTTTCAATATTTCATTTTGAAAGCTACTTCTTTTTTAGAAAATCTGACCATAGCTTTGCATATCAAAGATTTAGTCTCTCATCTCTTTCATTTGCACCATTTTGGAAAACTTGGTTTTCTCTTTGGTTTGTCAGAGAGTGTTCATGGCTTATGGAAATGAGGTTTTCAAATAGCTTTTGAAATTTGCTTATATTTTCAAAATCCACTTCACCCATTGAGATTTTTTAGAGTAAAAATTTTACTTTGCATTCTTTACTTTGTAAGGTTTGGATTTTCATTATTAGATTTTGACAATTGGTTTTTGAAATATACTGTGGTTTTTGAAATTTGCAGCTAGGGTTTAGTTTAAACACTTCATCATCCTAGCTAGATCAGACTCTCTGTTGATTTCTTCAAGAGGATGATTTCTTGAAGAAATTGACCATTTCATTCTAGAATATATATTTCATTTATCGGTGATGATCCGGAGTTGAGTTGCGGTGCCATGGGGTGAAGAAGCTGATGGACTAGCTGCCATTTCCATGAAGGACAAGCTACTAGCTCAACTAAGTTTGGAGAAGAATGTTGCACAGGGAGGTAGTGCTCATTTCCTAAATAGATCTAGGATTGTTTGAGCTTGTGATTACTTTTTCTGTAAGAATCTTCTTCACTTAGTGGATTGCCTGGTCGGAGTGATGACTCGCAATTTTTCCCAATGGTGGGTTTCTGGGTGAATATTTCTGGTGTGTTGTTCTTGATTTTATGATTAGTCATACTATACCTGTTATCTCTGAAATGCTAATGAATGTTCACACACCTTTCACTCTAGTTGTTGCTAGTACATGAGATGCCTAAATTGACGGGTCCTTTTGAGATGCGCAGATTGTCATATAGTTCTCTTTTAGGCTTGAAGGTTTTAACATTTGATTTGTGGTAAGTATGTGCTGGGCTTGTTTGTTCATAGGTATATGACTAGTAATTGACTAGTCATATTGTTACTAGGAACAATATCATTGTTGTCTTAAATCTATCTATTGGGATTTTAATTTATTCACTTCACGTAAGTACCAATTTCAATTTACTTCTTCTTATCTTCTTCTTTTTTGCTTAAGAGGCTAGTTCCTATAATTCAAAACCCTAGCCGCTCTCTCCCTTTGTGAGTCCTAAAGGAAAACTCCATAGAGGGGGAATGAGGAAGAAGCGTCACTGCCCCTCCTCCCTTTCCTCTATGCTCGTCTTTTTCTTTTAAGGTAGTGAATAAGTCCACTGGGGCGTTTTTAAAAAAAAGCCTCTTATGATGGTTTCTTTTGAGATATGGTTAGATTGAAGTTCCCCATCACCCCTTTTAGTCTATGTTCTCACAAATCCTGCTCCCAAAACCCGCTCCCTGACGTAGCTCATGTTCTCTAAATTTGATTCTACATCGTCTTTGACGGAGGTTGCTGCAAATCACCCAATTGTTCTTTGGCAAAGTTGTTGTTTTCGTTTATTTGTTCGCTTTTATACTCAAGTAGATCGTTGTAAATCATATTTTCCTCATATATGTTACGGATGCGATGATGGGTGTGGCCGCGACGACGCTTCATCAGGTGGTGGTGTTAGGGTTCGTCTAGGCTCATGGGTTGTTTTAGGGTTTTGGTTATGTTGGGTTTGTGGGGTTTGTTTGGGCTTATGGCTAATTATGGTGATATGGGTTAGTAGTTTTAGTGCGGCTTTTGTCCACGTTAGTTGTGTTTTTAGCATGTTAGTTTGTTGCCCTCTTGGGATTGGTATTTTTGATATCTTATTGACGTCTCTGATGGTACTGTTGAAGTTTATCTAATGAAATTTCTATTTGATAAAAATAAAAAAAATATATAAAAAAAGGTACCAATTTCAATCTTCAAGAATAAAACCTTAACTCGTACACAAAGCCAACCAACATGTACAATCCAGTCCAACTCAAATTTGCTTAGTTTGTAGATTTTACACTTCCACCCAATTTAGGATTAAATCCAATCCAATCCTTTTCATATGCCTAATGGGGTAACTTGATGTGTGGCTGTGATTGGATTTGGAAGAAGAAGGCGTTGGAGCCATTACTACAATTAAAGATTCAAGATCAGTTGCAGACAGATCTTGAAGATGGGGGCGATGAGAGAGAGAGAGAGATAAAAATGGAAGAGTCTTGGAAAGGAAACGAAGACAGAAGGAATGAAATATCAAAATGAGGGCTCTCAGAAATCTATTCAAACTTTGAAACAAAAATCTAGCCGTTATGATTTGTAACGTCTAGTTTTCTTATTTTGTTTCTTCTTTTTTCATATTTTTTTTCTTATTGTCCTTTCAAAAATTGACTTGTGAAAGGAGGGTCAAGTCATTTCACATTGGGCAAACCCGTACCTTTGAAAAAGTAGATTTCATAATGTGAGTTCTTTTTGGGAACATTTTCCTCGTCATTGTTTTCTTCTTCTTCATTTTTGCCCCAAAGAGATACAAGTTTGAGATACAAGTTTCCCAGCTACTATATTAAAAGTGACAGCATAATATGAAATTTCTAAGGTTTAACTTTGACCATAATATGTTATATTTTGAGGTGCTTTTTGTGAAAATTCTACATCGAAAATCCACACTCCTATAAAGGTGTTTATAAACAAAGCACTATGATGGTTTCTTAAGTGTGGTTAATATTGGAGAATTGGGCTAATGGACTAGGCTATAGCCCCAGCTTTGGATTTGGCTTTCACTAATAATAATTATATTAATCAAAGATTTGGGCTCTTGGGCTTTGGGGAAATTTAATTAAGACACCCAAACGAAAATTATATTCTTTACTTTTGTATTTTGGCCAACTTCTTTAATTTAATACATGTAATTAAGTAATACTTTAGCCTTTTTTTAATTACTTTAATCTATATATATAAAGCAAAAGGCAGAGAATTGTGAAACATTCAAAATACCATAAAATGCCCTTAGTTAATTCAAACATTAAGAATTAAAATTATTAATTAAATGAGGATAATATGGTAAATTTGCATTTTTATATTAAAATTAAAAAAAAATCAGATAATAGCTCCTACTTTTATGGAATATAACTACCAATATTATCTTTTTTTAAATTTTAAAAATAAAATAAAAAATAAAACCAATTGGCACATGTGTGAGCATGTGCCACGGGGCTAGTTAGTAATTATGTTTTAATTATTATTTCTTTAGTGAATATTTAAATATCTTACTGATTTCATAAATTACTTGGTAAATAGTAATTAATTGTTTTGAATTATTTTGTGGACTTTGTTTTTTGTTCTTTGATATTAAATAATCATTAAAATACGTGCGTGTGTGTACAATACGTGTATTATATGTTTGCTTTTATTATACCGAGTCTTTAAGACATATACGGAAAACATAAGTATAATTGAAAAATATGTACGTACGTGTATAATACGAGTATCAAATGGGAAAATGCTAAATTCTTTATACGGGTAATAACTCTGGAAAAGTAAACAATTAAAAGGGGACAATAGCTATACATTGGTAAGGGCCTAAATGTAATGGATAATACTCTAGACTATTATAATCTGAATTTCTCTTTTTTAATTACTTTAATTATTACTTATGTTTTAATTATTGTTTACTTAGTGAATAATTAGTTTTTTAGAATTTTATTGACCTAAAGATAATAAGTTTATATATATTTTTAAATAAAACCTCTCTTAACGAAATGTCGTTGGTAAAGGTCTATGCCGGCAACTCTTTGCCGGATTAGGTTTCTCCCGACGACATTTCGTCGGGAGAGGTTGTTTTCTTAGTTTTCTATTCATAGGTTGTTTTCTTAGTTTTCTATTCTCTGCCTTTTGTTTTATATATATAGATAAATTTTTACAGTAAAGAATATAATTTTATAATTTTATATTTTAAAAATAAAAAAATAAAAAAGTATAGCCGCACGGCTATATTCCTTTAAAATATTCTATTAATAGGAATGCTTGATACTCGGTTGAAGCGACTGTTGTCTGTGTTTGTCAGTTTGAAGAGAAAAAACTCCTCTGAGTTTGGGCAACAAGTAAAGAGGGTTACTCTTAGATGTTTGTTTGAAGGGAAAGGTGAATACTTTTTCTTCTCCTTCTGGGTAATTTGGCGGTAAAAAGAGTGAGTGTTTGTTTGTTTAAAGAGAAAAAAGTTATCTTCTCGGTATTTTGACAGAAAATCAAGGCGAAGTGCGAAGAAGACGAGGCCCTCTCTCTCTCTCTCTCTCTCTCTCTCTCTAGTTTGTCTCTTTTTACATAATTTTGTTCTATATTAGGTTAATTACTGTGTAAACAAAAGTAGATTTACTTTTCTTCTTCTTCTTTTTTTTAAAAAAAATTAAAAGTTTTACTTTTCCTTTTGGACCCAAAAATACAAACCCATCAAATCTAAATTATTCATGTGATTTGTACATTAATAAACAAATTACATGAATTTTTAAAATTAGAAAAAATAGGTTTGAGGATAAAAATAGAAAAACGATTCTATTAGAAGAATAAAAACTTAGTGCAGGAGCATAATATTGTATTATTTATGAAGGGTACTTAATTAGTACATGTCACAATTTGGATGGAGGGGTAATGCTAGTATGCTACACCTTGGTTTAAAATGATGAACAAATTTGCACTTAATCTTTTTTTTTATATATATATAAAGAAAAACATGAATGAATCAAATGAATGCAGTTGAGGATTTAATTCATGAACAAGGCTTAGTGCTAGTGATGGAATTAGAGGTATACTTTAAATAGTCTAATTGCCTTTAAGCAGACATATATTGTTGGTCTTGGTGTTGGTGAGATGGGTTAGTTAATAAGATGTGCCTTCCTTAACATACTGTACAACAAACCAACTAAATATGCGTTGCCTAATTTTAAAGAGCCGGAGAGGCACACAACTCAAGTTTGCAAATCCTGCAGAGAAATTCTTGCACAGCCTCTCAAATAAACCAACCAAACAGACCTTTCCTCTCAATATAATCTCCCTTGTTCCCCCTCTCCTCCTCATCAGCCTTGGGCCTAATAACCCAAACAATGAAGGCTGCCTATTTTCTAGTTTTCTTTTTTCTCTTCTCCTCCTTCTCATCTTTCTCTTCTGCTCTAACTGATGCTGAAGCATCCTTCATTGCCCGTCGCCAGCTCCTACATTTTCACGCAAGCTATGACCTGCGCGGCGACCATGAATATGAAGTTGAGTTGAACTTAAAGTTTCCACATCCCAGGCTTAGAAGTGCATACGTTGCACTTCAAGCTTGGAAAAAGGCCATATATTCAGACCCTCTTAAAACTACTGAGAACTGGGTTGGTGCTAATGTTTGTGCTTACACTGGAGTATTTTGTGCCCCGGCTCTTGATGACCCACAGTTAGAGGTTGTGGCTGGCATTGACATCAACCACGCAGACATTGCAGGGTACCTTCCTGTTGAATTAGGCATGTTGAGTGACATTGCCGTGTTCCACATCAACACGAACAGGTTCTGTGGTATCATCCCTAAGAGCTTTGCTAGGCTAACTCTTCTCCACGAGCTCGACGTTAGCAACAACCGCTTTGTGGGATCGTTCCCAGAGGTGGTCCTGCAAATTCCAAACCTCAAGTACCTTGACCTCAGGTTCAATGACTTTGAGGGGAAATTGCCTCCTGAGCTCTTCAACAAGGAATTGGATGCCTTGTTCTTGAACAACAACAGGTTCACATCCACCATCCCTGACACTCTGGGCAACTCCCCCATCTCTGTTCTTGTGGTCGCAAACAATCATCTCGAGGGCTGCATCCCTAATAGCATTGGAAAGATGGTAAACAATTTAAATGAGGCCATCTTCTCCCACAACAAGTTTGCTGGGTGTTTGCCTCCTGAAATTGGGTACCTCTCAAACGTGACTGTGTTTGATGTTAGTTCAAACACATTGAGTGGGCTCCTGTCCAAGACTTTCAAAGGCCTTGAGAAGCTGGAGGAGTTGAACATTGCACACAACATGCTAACTGGGTTTGTTCCCGAGAGTCTCTGCAAGTTACCTAGCTTGGGAAATTTTACGTTTTCCTACAACTACTTCAACGGCGAGGATCAGGAATGTGTGCCATCTTCTCGGATGGACACACTGTTTGATGACACAAGCAACTGCTTACCAGATAGGCCTAAGCAGAAGTCAGCAAAACAATGTCAAGTTGTGGTGAACAAGCCAGTGGATTGTGGCAGGGCAAAGTGCGGAGGTGGACCAGGACCTTCAAAACCTTCTTCGCCTGCACCCAAGGAGGAGCCACCCAAACAACAGCCTCCCAAAGAGGAACCACCCCAAGAACAACCGCCCCAAGAAGAAACTCCCACACTAGAGCCACAACTACCTAAACCAGAGCCATCTCCGGAGCCAGTTCCAGAGACTCCAGAACCAGTTGCTAGCCCCCCTCAAGTGGTTGTAGCACCATCACCACCCCCACCCACACCCACAAGGCAAAGTCCTACTGTTCCGATTCACCCTCACTCACCACCAATTCACTCTCCACCACCACCAGTCAACTCACCCCCACCACCTGTCCACTCTCCTCCACCACCCGTAGCAACACCGCCATTGCCCACACCCACACGACAAAGTCCCATCGTTCCAATTCGACCCGACTCACCACCACCTCCAGTCAACTCACCCCCACCACCTGTCCACTCTCCTCCACCACCCGTAGCAACATCGCCATTGCCCACACCCACACGACAAAGTCCTATTGTTCCAATTCGCCCCGACTCACCACCACCCCCAATCAACTCACCTCCACCACCTGTCCACTCTCCTCCATCACCCGTAGCAACATCGCCATCGCCCGCACCTACACGACAAAGTCCTATTGTTCCAATTCGCCCCGACTCACCACCACCCCCAATCAACTCACCCCCACCACCTGTTCGCTCTCCACCACCCGTAATAACACCACCATTGCCAGCACCCATAGGGCAAAGTCCCATTGTTCCAATTCTACCTGACTCACTGCCACCCCCAATCAACTCCCTTCCACCACCACCCGTAGCAACATCACCATCTCCAGCGCCCACAGGGCAAAGTCCTACTATCCCCCACTCACCACCTGTGAACTCATCCCCACCACCAGTCCACTCTCCTCCACTGCCGGCTTCACCCACCGGGCAAAGTCCTATTGTTCCAATTCACTCTCCTCCACCCCCAGTCTACTCACCACCACCACCATCAATTCACTCTCCTCCACCGCTAATCAACTCTCCACCACCACCACCAATCTCCTCGCCCCCACCACCAGTCCATTCGCCTCCTCCACTGGTCCATTCTCCACCACCACCTGTTCACTCACCACCTCCACCAGTTCACTCTCCACCACCACCAGTCAACTCACCCCCTCCACCAGTCCACTCACCTCCTCCACCAGTGCATTCACCTCCACCTCCAGTCCAATCTCCACCTCCCCCAGTCCATTCTCCTCCACCACCAGTCAACTCACCCCCACCACCAGTCCACTCTCCACCATCCCCAGTCCACTCTCCTCCACCACCTGTCAACTCACCCCCCCCCAATCCACTCTCCACCACCCCCAGTCCACTCCTCCACCTCCAGTCCAATCACTCCCCCCCCAGTCCAATCTCCACCTCCCCAGTCCATCTCTTCCACCACCAGTCAACTCACCCCCACCGCCAGTCCACTCTCACCCCCAGTCCACTCTCCTTCACCCCCAGTCAACTCACCCCCACCGCCAGTCCAATCTCCACCTCCCCCAGTCCACTCTCCTCCACCACCAGTCAACTCACCCCCACCGCCAGTCCAATCTCCACCTCCCCCAGTCCACTCTCCTCCACCACCAGTCAACTCACCCCCACCACCAGTCCATTCTCCACCACCCCCAGTCCACTCTCCTCCACCCCCAGTCAACTCACCCCCACCGCCAGTTCACTCGCCTCCTCCACCAGTGCATTCACCTCTACCACCAGTTCACTCTCCACCACCACCAGTCCACTCTCCTCCACCACCAATCAACTCGCCCCCACCACCAGTACAATCTCCTCCACCTCCAGTTCACTCTCCACCACCCCTAGTCAACTCTCCACCACCACCACCAACACCGATCTACTCACCGCCACCTCCAGTCCAATCACCACCACCACCCACCCAGTCTCCACCCCCTCCAGAAAACTCCCCTCCACCACCTTCTCCTTCTCTTTCACCTCCTCCTCCCGTTGTCTCATCACCCCCTCCAGTAGATGACTTTGTTTTGCCACCAAACTTCGGCTCCCAGTACTCATCTCCACCTCCACCAATGTTCCCGGGCTACTAAGCATTATGACATCAGACCCTTCAAAAGGCAACTATTTTTAATTATATATATATATATAAATTATACAATCTCACATAAATGCACCCACTATTGTTAGTTGATCATAGCTTGTACTTCATGACATCAATCAAAGTGTAAATCTTCTTTCATATGCCTACTTAATGCAATAAAGGAAATTTTACATTCATTGATATTTTGCTTTTTTGCTTTGTTTTAATATTCTGTTTGATGTGCATGAATGAAACTCCCATCAAATCATATCAAACCACAAATTTTAATATAATTAATAATGGTACAAATAATGGAATGCGAAGGCCATGTACATAGTTCTAATTTTGGATATCTGATTTTGAGTATGAATCTGATGATTTGACTATTGAGAATCAAAATTTATTGTATACAAATCCTGGACAGACGATGAGGAAGAGGTCGTCCCTCTTGCATCCGATAAATAAATGAGGCTTTGAGTCTCACACCAACTCTGTTTAACACTCAGATTAGACTCATCTCTTAAGGACTTAAACCTCATTTCATCACAATAAATACTCGGATTTATGTTCAGTTCATGAACAATGGCTCGGCCCTCAAGCATGCTCACCACTGCAGACATTGTAGGTCTTAGCGCTGGTGATGGATTAGTGCAGAGTAGAGCTACCTTAATCATTCTCATTGCCTCTTCCTTGTTGAACTCAGACCCCAACTTTGGATCCCCCAGCTCCATCAGATTTCCTTTCTGTTGCAAAAAAAACGCCTGCGACATCCAAAAAGGAAATAGATGGAAAAATAAACTTTCTTGATTGTTGTTATATATATATATATATTGTTTAGAACATTTTGATGTCAGTGTACTGAAGAGAAATTGAAAGTAGAACATCATTTGCAACTTGCAACATAAAAAAGTTCATTTTCCTGATCAAAAAGTGTAGGGTAACACAAAGCTGGATGACGAATATGTCAATTGGAAAATAGTTCCTACTAACTCATCTACTAAACAAAATGCAGTAAGATCTTACCCAATCAAGAAGGCAGACATAATTCTCGTTTGGCCGATATTTGATGTTGTTTTTGCCAGATACAAGTTCCAGTGCAACAACCCCGAAGCTGTAAACATCTACTTTATCAGTTAAATGGCCCCATAATGCATATTCTGGCGCCATGTATCCTCTACAAAACAAATGGGAAGAGTGTTTTATCATTATGATCAAATATAAAAAAAAATCAAGATTTGGAAGATAAAAATCAATTAGGGTTCCACAATGAAGGAAAGAGAAAGAGAAGAGAAGGTTTGCTCACATAGTTCCAGCTACTCTGGTACTAATGTGACTCTTCTCCTCTTCATTCAGCTTGGCCAAACCAAAGTCAGAGATTTTAGGGTTCAGGTCCCTGTCAAGCAGTATATTGGTAGTTTTGATGTCTCTATGAACAATTTTGAGTGTTGACTCCTCATGCATGAAAGCCAGACCTCTTGCAATGCCTACGCATATTTTCTGCCTTGTAGGCCAATCCAGTTTCAGTATACCTTTCTCTTGACCTGAATTCAAACATAACCTCTCAAATAAGATTCATTCATCAAACTAGTATTGAACTTATAACATGTTTACCATCCAATTTAAGTTTTCAAGCTTACCAAACAAAGAATGTGCAAGACTATTGTTCTCCATGTACTCATATACCAACAGTAACTGGTTTCCTTCAATGCAGCATCCGTACAATCTAACAAGATTTGGGTGTTTTAAGGCAGAAATCATGCCTATTTCATTAACAAATTCACGATTTCCTTGCTTCGATTTTGAAGAAAGTTGCTTAACTGCAATAATAGTACCGTCTAATAGTTCTCCCTGCAATTTGAAATAGAATACATTTGAGAAATGTTGCTCATACACAACACTTTTTAGTGTCATAGACCAAAGTCAAAGAAAAACAAAAGGAGAAGTGCTTGCATATTTAGGGGAAACAAAAAGGAGTTGTAGAATACCTTGTAAACAGCTCCAAAGCCACCTTCCCCAAGCTTGTTTGCAGCATCAAAGTTGTTAGTGGCAGCTTTGATTTGTTTGAATCTAAAGAAACCAGTTTGCAGATCTAATCCTCTCAGATCTGTTCATGTGACAAGAGGTTAGCATATTGAACTGATTTTCACTGAGAATTTGAGGGCCTTTTGGCTTATAAGACAACATTGGAAAAGAATAACACTGAAAAATCAAGCAACTACAAGACACATTTATTCTTGCAGATTTCCATATGGACATAACATAACTCAAATTGCCAAGTCTTATTTCCTTTTTTGCACGGTATTCTAGTACCTTGTTCCCTAGTAGATGCCCTGCCTCCGAAGCAGCATCTCAACCAAAGAATGCCAATAGTCATGAAAATAAGACACAACACTGAAACAGCTCCAACCACAATGAATATCTTCCTTTTGCTATCATCAGGCGGTTCGAAATCTAGAAGTGAAAGCAGAGCCAAGAACAGTGATGAACAAGATGGCAGTCAAAATAAAGAGAAAACTTACTACTTAAATTACCTACCAGACTCCACCGAGATAGCAGATATAAGAGAACCATATATTCCTCTTTTCGGAGCATTAGTTGTCCCTTTCCCAGCCCAATGAAAGCGGATCTCTAAATTCATAACATTGACAGCTGCTTTAAATACCTTTATCATTTCCTTATCAACTCCTTGTGCTTCCTTTTGAATATTAAAATCCTTCAATACCAGTTTTTCCTGTAATAATTACTATACTTAATCATTTAAGTTAAAAACTAAGAGCGAAAGGGAGTGATTAAGAAAATTGTTAAGAACATTGGAGGAAGGAAGCCTATGTTGATAGGTGGTTGAGTTTTTAGAGAAAATATGGAGAATAGTTCAGTTTATCCAAATGCTTAAAAAATAAAAATTAACTAACATAGAGAATAGTTATTTATGCTTCATCTCATTTATGGTGAACATAAAAGGATGACTACCTGGATATAAACATCAAAAATTCGTCTTCCAACGCCGTAATAAGACCTGTTGTTTCTGATAACTATTTCTGCAAAGTGTAGTTTCACAGTGTAATTTCCATTTGCTAAGCAACGGGCATAATATGTGAGAGAAAGAGGAGATATTCGGGCTGTACTGTACAATTCAGAGTTAGTCATATTGAGTATGGAGCTATTTCTTGCTATATACTCTTGGTCATAATTCATAAGCCCAAAATCACCAGTGCTACTAAATCCCCAATTCCCTGTGTCATGAAAAAACTTTGCTCCACCTCCTGAAGCTTCATCACCATCATATTTGATGCTTCCAATGGTGGCTTGTTTTCCACCACAATTTATATGCACCGAATACTGTTCTATAGAGAAAAAACAGCATACAAAAGGTAGAAGACAAATGGACTCAAAACAACATTGTATGTGAAAACAGAAACATACACTTGAGATATTCTATGACAGATTTAGTTACCTTTTGAACATGGATTGAGGCAATGGCTAAGAATCCTACATTGATATATACAAAAAAAGCATAATTAGCTTACGAACAATGAATGAGGAAAAATGAATAAACTCCCTGTGGAACTCATTGAGTTTGAAGCTTACGAGTTGTTCTGCCTGGAAAAACTTTTGAACACATTACTGATAAAAACAACAACGTAGTTACTTTCACATATTTAGATAGCCAAAGAGCGCAAAATATGTAAATCTCAAGCAAAGTAAATGAAAAGAAGAAGATATAGAAAAAAAAAAAAGATTTAATCTTACAAGTTGTCTTGACATGTAGTTGGGACAGAGTTCTCTGAAAAGTTATTGTAGGAAAGATCTATTATGCTGCATGCAAATTTAAAGTTCTCTATTAACAGAGATTCCAAGAAAAAAGAATATCAGAATATTTTGGTAAAATTTGTAACATGAATGACTGAATTTGTGCAGAACAGAGAGGAAATTATTCAACATTTCAAAGACAGCAGCAAGATAGAAAATTTTGGACTTAACCACTCATCATCAATACAATACCCCAGCCTTCTAATAATCATGAACCTTCAGCCAAAAAGTACTTGTATACATAACCTTATCCATTGTGTAATTCGCCTTATCTTTCATGTAGCATTATAATCTGTCTACCAAGTCACTATATTCTTAATCATAGACATTTATCTGTTGAAGCCTCAGAAGCACAGACACAAATTAATGAGGAAAGGTTGCAATAAACATGTAGGTATGCACACTACATGCGTGCTAGTGGTATACATATGATCTGAGTAATCTGAGTAAATGATGGATATAAACAGAACTCTAACCATAAATAAGTAAGATTTAGGAGGAAGAAACATACTAGCGACTATCTCTATATTTGATCCACTCCGGAAGCCCAGTAAGCAAGTTACTTGTCAGATATCTGATCATTGAGCAATATGTTTACATGTGAATAAAAAATTATTTGTATCAATGTTTCTTAAGGTTACACATAAGATACATAATGTATCATGTTCCTCATTATGTGAGCTATAACCCATATGAATTTGACTTACATTGTGGCCAATCTCCATATATCCACAAGATTTGGAATGTTCCCTTTCAATCTGTTGAAGCTAAGATCCCTGCAAAAGAAATAGGTTTGGGGGTAATCAGAAGTTATGTACTTGTGATGCTGGGAATATGGTACAGAAATTTTTTTTTATCAAATGACACTTCAGTAAATTTAAAAAGCAAATGATAAATACTGAGGCCAAATTTTTGTTTTCCTCTTCACATAGTAATTAAATTGTAATATAGTAGCAAGGCTTTCCCAAATTTTACATATGGATCTACAACCATTCAAAAAATTTAGCACTTTTAAGCTTTTCACATATATGTAACCTCAAGCAAAAGTACACAGAATGAATAAACAGAAGTATTACAAAAGTTTCAGACTTGTCATATTAGAGATATATTCAGGGATTGTTCCTCTTATATTGCAGCTCCTTAACATCCTGCAATTTGAAGCAACCCATATAAGAAAATAAATGTTATATACTTGTAGGTTATTCTAATCAGAAAGGATACTAAAAGTCTAAAACCATAAAGATTGCTCACAAAGTCTGCATGTCTTTCATATTTGATAAGTTTGGAAAATCTGAACTCTCACCACTTACGTCACTAATCGCTCTGCAAAAGATCACCTCAAGATAACTATTAGGAATACAAGTCTCTTCAGCAATGACATCTCAAAAGAGAATGAAAACAATCTGAAACCTAAAATAATTGAGAACTTAGAAGCCAAGACTCACAGGTATGACATTTTAGTTAATGCAGAAAGGCTAGGAGGAATGGGCCCTTCAAGACCACTCCCTTGCATCTCTCTGTAAGCAACACATTTGAAATGGATTTATATTTTAACTGAAGATACCTGAAGATGACAGAGATATAAGATGCATGCTAGAAAAGATCTCTTACAACATCTCGAGCTCTTTCCAACTAAGAAAATAGTTCGGTATTTTCCCAGTGAAGTTGTTACTGCCAATCCAACTGCAGAATATTTTGAACCACCCCACCCAAAAGAAAAAAAAAATGGAATGTCATGAACCTGAACTCGAAACATCTTAATTATGTAAAATACAGTAAAAATCACTTACAGTGTTTTTAATTTGGTCATATTAGTGAGAGACACAGGCAACTCTCCCGTGAGATTATTAGCGCGAAGATAGCTGTAGTTAATTACCAATGGCATGTCAAAACTTGTAGCTTGTTATGTTCAACTTGGTTATGAAAATCAAAGAATGTCAAACTATGAACTTTGGAAAAAGAAAAATCCCACTGACAGAATCTCCATGTTAATCAACTTCCCCAGCTCCGGAGGAATGGTTCCAGAAAATAAGTTGCTTTCCAAGGCCCTGAAAGATAGTCACTTCAAGTTCGCAGCCAAACCAAACCAATTGGTACAAAAGTAAATGTAAATGAGATAACAGCAAGTGAGAAAGATTGAAAGCATACAAAGCTTGGAGAGTAACAATGTTTCCCAAATAGCTAGGGATTGGTCCTGATAAGTTGTTCACGCTGAGAACCCTGCACCATGTACCTTCCATTAGTTCAATCATTGGCACGAAAACTACTAATTGGCAACCTCAAACATGATTGTAGATGCCACTTACAGAAATTCCAACTTCGTAGAAGTCCATTCGTGCGGTATGGAACCACTAAGGTAATTCTGGCCCAGATTACTATGAGCAAAGAAGAAAGAGTGCTATTAATTAGGATAAGAACCAACAGATTTGAGATGGTAAAAGCTAAAGCAGTTATTGAAAAGCTCTGCTCTTCATACAGTTGCTTAATGTAAGGTAGCTTCACCAGTGCTGGTGGAAGCACACCATCAAGTTCCTGCCCCACAAGAAAACTGCACGACAAGGATCCAAAAAATCAAAGGTTGATTCTTGACTAATCACTCCAAACAGAACCAGCAACCATCATATTTAATTAGGAAAATGAATTTATGAATGAACCAGTGCAGCAAGAATTTAAAGCACACAAATGGCAAAAATATATACATACATGCTTTGGACATGGCACACATTGCCAGGGAAGGAGCAATTGCAGAAGAGAGTGTTGTTGTACTGATCTGTATGTGGGGTTGAGAAAGTTGGAACATTGCTACACGGGTCGCTGAAATTCCAGTCCTTTTTATGCAGTTGTGCAGCTATTTCACGAAGGGCTTCAACTGCCATCACACCCACATAAAGCAAAAATCCCATCAAATGTTCCTTCTATTTTTATTTTTATTTATAAAAAAAAAAACCAAAAACTACATTTAGAAAGCAGCAGCAGTCTACCCTCATCATATGGAAGAGTCATGTTCTGTGGCTGTGCTGTTGATGATATTGGTCCCATATTGCACAAAAGCACTATGAGCACAATATTAATTTGGCTGAACAAGAAGATCATGTCCATTGGAACATTAAGAATCCTTACCATTTTTCTTCACCACCCGCACTTCACATTCCTTGAGCACTGTCCAAACCCTTTATAAAATCATCCATGGAGTCTATTAAATTTCTCACTCACTTCCCAAGCAAGCGACCCTTTTTTTTTTCAAAGACTTGGTGAATTAACTTTGATTAATTAGCCTTTAGTCCATTTAATTAATTATCCAAATTTCAAGGCCCCAACATGCATGTGCTCTTCTCATATAAATTATAATCCAAACTTGACTAGCTAGATTAATTAATTCATAAGAATTATTCATTGACCTGCAGACTGTTGTGCGCAGCGGAAGCGGATTGCACACTGACGGTGGATATGAAACTGTTGAAACAACAAGAGCAAAATATGAAAATACTGGAATCCAAACAACACAAGGATTTATACTGGTTCGGCCCGTGTGTAGCCTACGTCCAGTTCGAAGATGGCAAGAAACTTCCACTAGTATCCCAAAGGAGATTACAAACAAAGGAGATTAACCCTCTCACCTATCCTAGGAATTACAGAGTTTAACTCTCACAACCCAAATCCCAAATACACCCAAGTCACTCACACACATATACCAAAAGGAGAGCAAATAGCTCTCTCTCTCTCTGGCTCCTTGGTGCGACACAAGCACACCTTTGATGCTCTGCATGGTTCTTGTTTTATAGTTAAATATTGGCTCTTCATACAAACCAAGAGCCAAAGGAAAATGCAAAGGTCAAAAGGCCAGCTAATTATTCCCTTTGTCTCCCACAGCCAAAAGCATCCCATTTTTCTTTATCTGCCAAATGGTGCTGCACTAAAATGCCCACTAGCTTTAAAAACAGCCGCACCTTCCAATTGCCTTTTAAAAGAAAGCTGCCCATTTGGAAACAATAAACAAAGTTTCTTTCACATGCTCCAAAAGCCTTGCTTTCGGCTACGTGCTCTATCCAAAATATCAAGATGGCTGCCCTCCACCAAATAAAATAATGTCAAAGCCACATTCTTTGACAAACCCACGGAAAGCAATCTTTGGTGCCAATCACCTTTGACTAACTTTGGGCCAATATTCAACACAGACTTCATTATTCTAAAGGCTTCTTGTGATCAACTTGGAATGTGCAAGAAGGATAACCAGTGCTGAATTAGTGCATAGGTTTAGTAAGGTCAAGGTCAACCAATCGCATCATAAACATTGCTCAGGAGATTCATAAAAAATTGTTTAATTATCTAGTTCTTTTTTTTTCTTTTTGTTTTTCCTACCAACTGAACAGAGGAAAGCGCCAAAATCAGATTCTCGTCAGGGTCACAATGAAAAAAAATATCGAATTGTGGTTAATTTATTTTAGATTTTGTGATTAAATAAGTAGGCGAATACTTTTTTTTTCTCTTTGGTTCATACACAAAATATTAACTACAATTCTCCAAAGCCGGTGTGGGATTTGGAACTATACATCCATCATCATATAGTAAACAGATAAAGCCTAATTTTGACTATCCATGACTAGTCTAGTACATAAGGTATAATTCAAACTTCAGGATTTTCTATGAAAGGGAAATGCCATGATCTGTCTGTTTATAGCTTTGCTAGATGCATGTTATATATGTAGTTCCAACAAGAGCATGTGTGTACATGTGGTAAATGAAAATTTAAACTGCGTATAGTAGTCATCAGTCATAATTCATTATATATGAAGGATGTCTTATATGGGGTAATTGTCAAAACTTATGGTGTCAAATATATGTACAGTTTTGTCCTAGCTTTTCTTGCAATTGTTGTTTAGTAAAGTCAAACTTCGATTTTGGTACCAGTAGCTGCTTTCTGAGGCAGGGCACTCAGAAATATTGAGAATCAAGACTAACTGCGTAGACATTCTAGACAGACGATGAGGTAGAGGCTGTCCATTTTTCATTGGATGAATAAATGAAGCTTTGAGTCTCATCATAGGAGCTGTGATCAATATCAGAGTCCTCTGTGAAGGCCTTAAACCCCAATTCATCACCGTAAATACTCGGGTTTATCTTCACCTCATGAACAATAGTTTGCCCTTCAAGCATGCTCACTACTGCAGACATTGTAGGTCTTAGTGCCGGTGATGGATTGGCGCATAGTAGAGCTACCTTAATCATTCTCATTGCCTCTTCCTTGTTGAACTGAGACCCCAACTTTGGATCCACCAGCTCCATCAAATTTCCTTTTTGTTGCAAAACAAGGGCCTGCAGCATTGACAACAAATGGAGAGGGTACGATATGAAAATATTTCAATAAGAAAAGCAACCTGTTTCCACTTGTACTTCTGCATGCTAAACGAATGTGATGAAGATATTACCCAATCCAGAAGGCATACAAAATTCTCATTTGGCCGATATTTGATGTTGTTTTTCCCAGATAGGAGTTCCAATGCAACAACCCCAAAACTGTAAACATCTGCTTTATCAGTTAAATAACCCCACAATGCATACTCCGGTGCCATGTATCCTCTGCACAGTAACAAATACTCCATGAGTTTCTCCTTCATAGCATTCATGTTATCTAAACTAAGAGCTCTGTCATCTGTTTCAAAACTTCATCATTCGATGAGAGAAACTAAGAGAAGCAAAAGAACAAAAAAGAATCCACAATGAATGAAAGAGAAAAAAAAAATGAAGGGCTGCTCACATAGTGCCAGCAACTCTGGTGCTGATATGGGTCTTCTCCTCTTCGTCCAGCTTAGCCAAACCAAAGTCAGATATCTTAGGGTTAAGGTCCTCATCAAGCAGTATATTGTTTGTTTTGATGTCTCTATGAACAATTTTCAGTGCTGACTCCTCATGCAGATAAGCCAGACCTCTTGCAATGCCAACACATATTTTCTGCCTTGTACGCCAGTCCAATTTCTTTAGGCCTTCCTCTGGACCTGAATTTAACAAAAACTACTAAGGAGATTCATGAAACTATTTATAATACAAGTGTATATTCCACTTCTAGATTGTCCAGCTTACCAAACAAAGTATGTGCAAGGCTATTGTTGGCCATGTATTCGTATACCAACAATAATTGATTTGCTTCAATGCAACATCCATACAATTTCACAAGATTGGATGTTGTAAAGCAGAAATCATGCCTATTTCATTCACAAATTCGCGATTTCCTTGCTTTGATTTTGAAGAAAGTTGCTTAACTGCAATAATAGTGCCATCTAATAATTCGCCCTGCAATTTGAAATATAATACTTCTGAGGAATGTAGGTCATCCGTAATACTCTATAAGGGTGAGAGACCAAAGCATTAAAAACAAAAGCAAAAACAAATGAAAAGTTCTTACATAGGGAAACAAAAAGGAGTGGTTGAATACCTTGTAAACAGCTCCAAAGCCACCTTCCCCAAGCTTGTTTGCAGCATCAAAGTTGTTAGTTGCGGCTTTAATTTGTTTGAATCTAAAGAACCCAGTTTGCAGATCGAATCCTCTGAGAACTGTCCATGTCAAAAGGTTAACATAATGAACTATTTATTAACTGAAAATGAGATGGACTTAGTAAAGAACTAGTGGTAGAATAAAAATTGATGTGTATGAAATTTTCTGTACCTTCTTCCCTAGATGTCTTGCCTCCGAAACAGCCTTTCAACCAAAGAATGCCGAAAGTCGCAAAAATAAGGCATAATGCCGAAACAACTCCAATCACAATGAATATCTTTGTTTTGCTATCATCAGGAGGCTTGAAATCTAGAAGTGAAATAACAACCGAGAACAGTTACCACAAGAGAACTGTATATTTCTACAGTAACATATAAATAGGTAACTTATAACTTACTACTGACCAGACTGCACTGAGATAGCTGATATAAGAGACCCATATACTCCACTTTTTGGAACATTGGTCGTCCCTTTCCCAGCCCACTGAAAGCGGATTTCTAAAGTCTTAACACTAACAACTGCTTTAAATACTTTAATCACTTCCTTATCAACCCCTTGTGCTTCCTTTTTAATATCAAAATCCTTCAACACCCGTTTTTCCTGCAATTGATTACATACCCATTAAAGTAGAAAATTGAAAAAGAGGGGGGGGTGGTTTTGAAAAATTAGGCAAATATAAGGTCTGAGGAGTTGCGGATTGCTAGTTAAGCTTCATGAGTGACAAGACATGGAAAACAGTAAAATGTATCCAAATGATTAGAAAGTAGAAGTTACAAAACAATAAGGAGCCAAAAAACACTGCAAGGGACTACCTGTATATAAACATCAAACATTCGTCTTCCAACACCGTAATAAGACCTGTTGTCTCTGAGCACTATTTCTGCAAAGTGTAGTTTCACAGTGTAATTGCCATTTGCTAAGCAACGGGCATAATATGTGAGAGAAAGAGGAGAAAGTCGTGCAGTTCTGTACAACTCAGAGTTGTTCATTCCGAGTACAGATATATTATTTGCTATATAGTCTTTGTCAAAACTCCAAACATCTGCAAAATCACCAGTGCTACTAAATCCCCAATTCGCTGAGCCCTGAAAAAACTTTGCTGCACCTCCTGAGGCTTCATCTGCATCATACTTGATGTTTCCAACGGTGGTTTGATTTCCACCACAGTTTAGATGCAACGAATACTGATCTATAGAGGGATGAGCATAAACAAAGTATAAGAGAAAGAACTTAAACCATTAGCTTTTTATTCTACGACAAATTTAATCACCTTTTGAACATGGAGAGAGGCAATTACTAAGTATCCTACATTACCAAAAGCAGACATTAGCTTCTTAAAATTAATGATGAGAAATGAAAAGTCTTCTTATAAAATTCATTAAGTTAGAAGCATACGAATTGTTCTGCCTGGAAACACTTCTGAATACATTGCTGATAAAAACAGAAAAGAACTAGTTACCTTCATATATTCAGAAAGTAAAGTATCTCTATCTCAAGGATATTAAGAAAAGAAGAAATAGAAAAACAGTTATGCTTACAAGGTTTCTCGACAATTAGTTGGGACAGAGTTTCCAGAAAACTTATTGTAAGAAAGATCTATATTGCTGCACAAACATGAAGTTCTCTATTAATTGGAATTCCAAGAAAACTAATATCAGAATATTTTGATCAAACTTATAAATAAGAAAATTACATAATCTGGAAAAAAGGAAGAGGAAATTAATCAACATTCCAAAGACAGTAAGATAGAAGATTTTTTTACCTAAATAAACAGTCAATAATATCAGATATCATACATGTGACCAGATAAATTTTGTTAGTTTACTACTATTCCCAAAAGTTTAAGCTGTTAGGATGTGGAAAAAAATTATTTCATATTTTAACATTTTCCCTCACTAGACCCCAACATGTGGAATTCAACTTAAATTGGGAGGTTGCAAAGCAATTGCAGGGCTTCAAACTCAGGATCTTCTACTTTGATATCACGATAGAGTTTGTTGGTTTACTACTATTCTCAAAAATGTAAGTTGTTAAGACAGGGACAACTATTATTATATGTGTTATCACAGTATTCGTCGACACCTCAGAGCACACTAAAAAGAGGGAAAGTTACTGCATAAATGTAGGTATGCACATGCATTTTCTGCAAAAGGATTCATGATTCGAGTAAATGAAAAGAAAAAAAAAACAGAAGAAAATATAATAAATTTTAGGATGACAAAGCAAAAAATATAAGATTTTAGGAAAGCAGAAAATATATGTAAGATTTTAGGATGAAGAAACATACTAGCGACTGTCTCTATTTTTTATCCACTCTGGAAGCCCAGTAAGCAAGTTGCTTGTCAGATATCTGATCAGTGAGCAAAATAAACAGATGTTAATGAACATTTATCAACATAAATATTGGTTCAAAAGGTTAACACAGAAAGAAGAGAAATCTAAAGTTCTTAGAGGCCCATCCTTCCTTGGTATGGTTCCTAGGGAGAGTTTGGTTGTATCCTAATCGTACTCATATTTCTCTTTATTTTATTTTTCTTTCTGGTAAATGAAAACAAAAAATTATACTCATTTTCATTTGGTTAGAATGTGCTTTATCCAAAATTAGGCTCCATGTTAGCATCAAGAGGGAAATTTCAAAAGTTGGATCCTGATCCATGTAGAAACCAAGGGTCAATTCCTTACATTGTGGCCAATTGCATAATATCTGCAAGATTTGGAATGCTCCCTTCCAATCTATTGAAGCTAAGATCTCTGCATAAAAATAATCAGAATTCATGGGCTGATATGATAGTGGGAACACCGAAGAAAGTTTATCAAATGAATGTTACCAGTCCGGTATACAAAATTAGTAATAATCTAGAGCCCATACAGTGTAAAGCCAACTATTAAGAGCTCCATGCCATGAAAAAAGAATAGAGATATCGAATGAATAGAAAGAAGAATTACAAAACACGGAGACTTGTCATATTAGAGATAAGGTCAGGGATTGCTCCTGTTATATTGCAGCTCCTTAACATCCTGCAATTCGAGCAACCATATAAGAAAAACACTTTTATCTGCAAGTGGATTATGCTAATCAGAAATATACTAAAACCACAAAGATGGCTCACAATTTCTGCATGCCTGTCATGTTTGATAAGTTTGGAAAGTCTGAACTCTCCCCACTTAAGTCACTAATCCTTCTGTAAAAGGTTATGTCATGAGACAAGTATCTTCATAATCTTTTTTTTAATTAAATTCGAAAAGCACATCAAGGAGATAATGTTAATTAAGATAGCTGAGAGCTTAGAAGCCAGGACTCACAGGTTTGTCATACTATTTAAGGCAGACAGACTAGAAGGAAGGGGCCCTTCAAGACCACTGGCCTGCATCTCTCTGTAAACAACACATTTGAAATGGTTTAGCTTACACCTGAAAATATTTGCAGAAGACAGAGATTTAAAAGGCATGCTATAAAAGATCTCTTACAACTTCTGGAGCTCTTTCCAACTTTGAAAGTAGTCAGGTATTCTTCCAGTGAAGTTGTTACTGCCAATCTGTCTGTAAATAATCATACAAAAAGCCAAAAGATTGAATGACATAAACCTGAAGTTTATCCTGGACAGAACCTAAACTATTTAAGGTACGGTAAAATCACTTACAGTACTTTTAATTTGGTCAGATTAGTGAGAGCGAGAGGCAACTCTCCAGTGAGATTGTTAGCACGAAGATATCTGTAGTTACCCATTGGCAAGCAAGACCAAACCATTGTCAATTAACACTTTTAATTGCTAAGGAAAATCCAAGAATGATAACTTATGAACTTATAAAGTTACAAAGGAAGATAAAAAAGCAAACTGACAGCATCTCCAAGTTAACCAATTTCCCCAACTCTGGGGGAACTGTTCCAGAAAATAAGTTGCTCTCCAAGCCCCTGAAAGCAAAGCCTTGTCAAGTTCATATCCAAACCAAACCAACTGGTGCATAAAATTAATTCTGACTAAACTAAAAGCAGTGTAGGAAAGATTCAAAGCATACAAAGCTCGAAGAGTAGTTATGCTTCCCAAATAGCCAGGGATGGGTCCTGATAAGTTGTTCACACTGAGAACCCTGCACCGGGTACATTACATTAGTTCAATTATTGGCACAAGAATTTATTGGAAACTTCAAAGACAAGTCTAGAAGTCACCTACAGAAATTCCAACTTCATAGAAGTCCATTCGCGCGGTATTGAACCACTAAGGTAATTCTGGCCCAAAATACTATGAGCAGAAAGAAAGAGTGCTATTAGGAACTCTGGGATAGAAGCTTAATAGTTTTGAGGGGGTAAAAACTAAAACAAATTTGTGGAAATATCTTCATACATTTGCTTAAGGTAAGTTAGATTCACTAGTGCTGGGGGAAGCACACCATCAAGCTCCTGCCCCGTAAGATTCCTGCATGATAAAAATTCAACTCAATGTATCCAACTGTTTTGGGTTGCGTACTTCAGCAATTGCAGTTGCAGCATTGACCAATAACCATCACAAGGAAAATAATGCAGAAATTATAAAAGTATGGCTTGTAAAAGGTACATACATGCTTTGGATGTGACATACATTGCCAGTGAAGGAGCAATTGCAGAGGAGAGTGTTGTTGTACTGATCCGTATGTGGGGTTGAAAAAGTTGGAACATTGCTACATGGGTCGCTGAAATTCCAGTCCTTTTTATTCAGTTGTTCAGCTATTTCACGAAGGGCAACCACTGCCACCACACCCACATAAACAAAAACAAAATCTCAAATCATTTTTTCAAAAACAAGACCAATAGGTAAAGTTTATTTCTTTTAGGTTTCCAACAGGCATTATAAGGTTTGGCAAATAGTGGAGAAAGGGAAAAAAAAAGATTTCCACTAATTTTTTTCTTTTTCCTATCAAACTGTCGAACAATCAACACTCTTACAAAACAAAGCGTGTGAACTTAAAATCACAATAAAAAGCACTGAACTTTAGAAGTTTCATGTATAATCTCTGTTTTTCAGATGAATGAAACAATAACTTCACATATATGTCACTTCAAAGTTCAAACCAAGAATCAAAGCAAGAGCCCTCACCTTCATCATCTGCAAGAGTCCCCGCCTGTGCTTGGGATTTGGTGGGTCCAATACACATAAGCAGAGTGAGCACAACAACATAGCTGAAGAAGAAGATGAGCTTTGAAATATCAGGACTTTTTGCCATTTTTCTCCGGCACCCACTTGACGTTCCACGAGCTCTGCCACCTCTGTCCGCAGAGTTCGTATCAACCTTGAAACGAAATGAAACAACGGATTATTATTAAATTTCTTTTACCTTTCAAACCCACCGTTCAGATTATGTGAAAGAACTTTGATTAGTAAACGTTGGTCTAAATTAAATATCCTCATTTTGCCCTTTGGTAGGTCAACATGCCTAATCCTGCCCCACATGCTTTGTCTCCTTCCTTTTATGAGCTGCCTGTGACCATTCTCTCTGACTTACTGTACAGCTTTGGTTCGAGGAATGCAACGAGTAAAGTGTATGAGAGTGAGAGACCAAACATGATTAGATTCTGATTGGTCGTGGTCAGTTGAAACAGATTCGACCCAAAAAAAAATATTGCCAAAAACAGCAAGTGGATTCGGCCAAATTTGAACAAGACAATTCAATGTATTCATTCGTCATCCACAATCACAACTTTGAATTTTAACATATGCGACAAGAAAGATAGACTCGACACTTGAGTATATCATATATTAAAATAAGAGAGGCGAGTTTTTATGCTTATAAATTCTATTTTGGAATTTCTGAAGAGAGTTGACAGGTGCATCGCATTCGCATCCCATTATAAGTTGTTCACACGATGACTCTGCACTGGGTACATACATTACATTAGTTCAATTATTGGCACAATGATTTATTGGAAACTAAATTTTCTAGGTTTTTTATTAAAACATTTAATACTAATTATTAACTAAAGAAATAATAATTAAAACATATTTATTAATGAAAGTATTTAAATAAGGCTAAGATATTATTTAATTAATAAAAAAGAAAATTTTAAAAAGGATATTTTAAACTTATAGCCATGCGGCTATACTTTCTTATTTAAAGCGTATGGCCGCACGGCTGTACTCTATAAATATAATATTTTAGCAGTATAGCCGTGCGGATGTATATCGTAAATAGAATTTAAATTGTATAGCCGCACGGCTATACTCTTTAATTAAAATATTTTAAATAGTATTTTAAGAGTATTGCAGCACGGCTATACCCTTTAAATAGAATATTTTAAAAGAGTGCCGCTAAACGAACCCTAAAATTAACTGAATACACCCTATAATCTAAGTACACCCTAATATTTAAATTAAAATATAAAATTAATTAAGCACACCCCATTTAATTATCAAAAATACCCATGTACATTCTATCACACAACACCAAACCTAATGCCTCCTCTGCAGCTGGAGATGATTTTGTTGAAGATATTATAGCCATTGTAAGTTGTTTTGGATTTGTTTTCTGATCTCTAGTTATTAATGGATGAATTTAAAATTAACCTACTACCCTTTGAAATTTCTACATAGGCAGCCAATGCTGATACTAGTCGTCTAAATCTGTTCCGTAGGTCCCTATTTTTAATTACTCTTCCTTCTTCCTTTTTGTAGTTCCAGAACCAAATAATAAATAGAAAAAAGAAACCAAGAGAATGTTCTAAGTTTGAAGGACTCAACTTTCATCCAATAATTTATTTATTTATTTATCCTCCTTGTATCAATCATCCACAACCCCTTAAAGAACCTATAGGAGTGAACTCCATGGAGCATGTATCCCCTAGAGTGTTATCTACCACCAGTGACCAAGATCTGTATCAAACAAACAACTTCATGGCATTCCCTTATATTTGATTAGGGTTGAATATTGTGAATAGGGTGTACTTATGAAAATAATTTGTTTTGCAATTCAATATATCCATTTTGGTCATTTTATATTAGGATAAATTAGTAATTCAATAAATAGTTTGGTAGTAGAGTGTACTCAGTTAATTTTAGGGTTCGTTTAGCAGTACTCTTTTAAAATTATTTAGTAGTTATGTGTTACTTACTATTTACTTAGTGAATAATTAGTAATTAAAAATAATAATTGCAATTTATTAAGTTAATTAAAATATTTAATTATTCACTAAAGCAATAATAATTAAAACATAATTACATATGAAAGTAATTAAATAAGGCTAAGATATTATTTAATTACTAAATAAGACTTGCCCCGACGAAATTCACCTTTGCCGACGACATTTCATCGGGGGAAGTCTAATCCGGCAAATTTCACCGGGATAGACCTGTGCTGACGAAATTTCATCGGGAGAGGTTTTCTGGCATTTTTTAAAATTTTAAACATATAATAGGGCACTTCTTTAAAAAAGAAAGCATGGATAGGGAAAAGCCAGCCATATTATTCTTACGTACCATTCCCCAAATAAACAGGGGAAGTCCACCCACGGCATACAGTAAAGCTCCAAGAACAAGTGAACGTAGAAGGTAAGTATAATGAAGAAACATATAGAAGGGCTGCTTCTTAAAATCTGCAACATTCTTTAGTCCTCCATACTGCAACAAATATTAATCTAGCTCATTTGACAGCTGTAAAATAGGGAAGAAAGAGATTTGCCTGAATGATTTTCATTGAATCAGATAATGTAACTTTATACAGTCTCTATTGTCTTAGCTTTTCTTGCAGTTGTTGTTTAGTAAAGTCACAGATTTTGATTCTGGTACCAGTAGCTGCTTTCTGAGGCAGGGCACTCAGAAATATTGAGAATCAAGACTAACTGCATAGACATCCTAAACTGAAAAGAACTTGATATTATATTGAATGATTGTTATTGAACTTGATCTTTACAATGACACAATCGGGATATATATACACACACATTGGATGCTCTAGCTAGGAATAGAAAATTCAAAAGTGGGATGAATAGTGGTATCATCATTATGTCTTCTGTCATCATGGTATTCTCAACACTCCCCCTCAAGTTGGAGAGTGAATGTTGTGAAGTCCCAACTTGCTGCTCAACGAACTAAAAAGTTCCCTTCCCAAAGCTTTGGTAAATATATCTGCTAATTGTAGGCGAGAAGGGACGTAAAAGGTGGATATCATACCAGACAACAATTTTTCTCGCACTATGTGGCAATCTATTTCAATATGCTTCGTGCGTTCGTGGAAAACGGGATTTGCAGCTATATGAAGAGCAGCTTGATTGTCACAATGTAACGGAATTTGCTGATCTTGTTTTACCCCCAAATCTTGCAATATATAACGCAACCAAGTTAATTCCAAACAAGTGGCTGCCATGGCTCAATATTCGGCTTCTGCAGACGAACGAGCAACATTTGATTGCTTCTTTGATTTCCAAGAAATAAGAGAGTCTCCAAGGAAGACACAGTAGCCTGAAATTGATTTTCTTGTGGTAGGACAACTTGCCCAATCTGAGTCACAATAAGCCTTCAATGTGAGATTATTATTAGTTGGGAAAAATAATCCCTGACCTGGAGTGCCTTTAATGAACTTCAGAACACGAAGAGCTGCTTCTAAGTGAGGTTTTCTTGGCTGGTGCATGAACTGACTCAAGGTCTGTACTGAGTATAGAATATCCGGTCTCATCACAGTAAGGTAGATTAATCTGCCCACTAATCTCCTATACCTTGTGGGATCATCTAATAAATCACCATTTGTGGGAGTGAGTTTCAAGTGTTGCTCCATTGGGAATTTATCAGGGCGTGCCCCTAAAAGACCTGCATCATGTACAACATCGAGTGCATATTTCCGTTGTGAAATAAAAATCCCTCTTCGAGACCGAGAGACTTCAATGCCAAGAAAATACTTTAGATGTCCAAGATCTTTGATGCGGAATTGTTGCAAGAGAGTATCTTTGAGGGACTTAATGGCGTGTTCATTATTGCCTGTTACAATAATGTCGTCTACATAAATGAGCACTGCAGTAAAAGAGTTGCCTTCAGATTTGGTAAATAAGGAATAATCGGCCTTTGATTGAATGAAACCTGCCTATTGAATAGCATGCGAGAATTTCGCAAACCAATTGCGGGAGGCTTGCTTTAAACCATACAAGGACTTGTTGAGCCGACATACCATATTCTCCCCCTGTCGGCGAAGACCAAGGGGAACATCCATGTAGACGACCTCATGAAGATCACCATGAAGGAAGGCATTCTGAACATCCAGTTGATGGAGGAACCAATTGCGAGAAGCAGCAACTGCTAAAAGACACCGCACAGTAGTAAGTTTGGCGGTGGGAGAAAAAGTCTCTTGATAATCAATCCCTTCAAGCTGGGTATAACCCTTAGCAACAAGACGAGCTTTGTATCTTTCAATGGTCCCATCAGAGTGATACTTAATTTTGTAAACCCATTTACATCCAATGGGTTTTTGACCGGCAGGCAAGGGAACAAGACTCCAAGTTTTGTTGTGTTGCAAGGCATCTAATTCAACTTTCATTGCTTGCTGCCAAAGAGGATCCTGAGCAGCCTGGGCATATGAGGTGGGCTCTCTATGACCTGAAATAGCAGCTAAAAAAGCACGGTGTGGTGTAGACAATTTCGAATATGAAAGAAAATTGGATAATGGATATTTTGTACCTTTAACAGGAGGTGGCGTAGAGTCAGATAATTGCACTTGGGTAAACATAGTGTTAGACATGTGGTAGTCTTTATGCCATGATGGTGGTTGGCGGAGTCGAGTCGACTGTCTGGGATTAGTAGGGATAGGAAGAGATGATGAGGTGGGGTTTGAAGTATTGTCATCTGGAGAGGCATTGATGGCCGATTCATTGAGAGAGGTAGGAAAAGTAGTGGAAGGTTGGATGGGGACCTCTTGAGTAGGAAAAGTAGTGGAAGGTTGGATGGGAACCTCTTGGGTAGGAAAAGTAGTGGAAGGTTGGGTGGGGACATCTTGGGTGGCATCATGGGACAAAGGAGTAGGCAAAAAGAGGGGCAAAACACTTTGTGAGTTTTGTTGATGGTCATCACGGGGTGCAGATGAATAAGGAAAAATATGTTCATGGAATTTGACATCCCTGCTAACAATAAATTGTTTTGTAGCCAAATCATAAAGCCTATAGCCTTTTTGACCTGTTGGATAGCCAACAAAAATACAACGACGGGCACGTGAATCAAATTTCTGTAATGGTTGAACAACAGTGGCATAGCAAAGACACCCAAATACCTTAAGGTGAGCAAGTGTGGGGGAGCGATTGTACAGTCTCTCATAAGGTGATTTGTTGGATAATAATGGAGTGGGGAGCCTATTCATAAGAAAAACGGCAGTGAGAACACATTCCCCCCAAAAAATTAATGGCAAATTGGCTTGGAAGAGCAAAGCACGAGCCACACTGAGAATGTGACGATGCTTGCGTTCAACTACTCCATTTTGCTGTGGAGTGTAAACACATGAACGTTGAAATTCAACCCCATTATGAAGAAAAAAATCTCGCAATGAGAGAAATTCGGTTCCATTGTCGGCCCTTATCGCTTTGATGGTGGTATGAAATTGAGTACGAACAAAGGTGAAAAATGATTTTAGGAGGGATTGTGTTTCGGATTTGTGAGTCATCAAAAATAGCCAAGTGCACCTAGTGTAATCATCAACAATGGTGAGAAAGTAACGTGCCCCAGAATGAGATTTAATTTTGTGGGGACCCCAAATATCACAATGTAACAAGGCAAGAGGCACATTAGAAGAGATGGAACGTAACGAAAAAGGTAATCTTGTCTGTTTCGCCATGGGACAAATATCACAATTATTCTCAAAAGAAACAGTACCAGAAGGAAGTACATTGGAAAGTAATTTGAGTCGAGCAAGTGAAGGATGACCAAGACGCTGGTGCCATAGACTGGAGGGGTGCGAAACTTGATTTGAGACAGGTGTGCTCTGTAATGGAGACATGTAGTAGAGACCACCACATTGTTTACCCGAGCCAATTATCTTCCCCGTAGCCAAGTCCTGCAAGACACAGAAAGTGGGAAACAAAAGGACACAACAGTTTAAAGAATTAGTGACTTTACTGACAGACATGAGATTTAAGTGGAAAGAAGGAACACATAGAACTTTGTCTAAGGTGACGTCTGAGTTGAAAGGTATGGTGCCAGTGGAAGTGATTGGGACTGTGGATCCATTAGGTAAATTAACAATGGGCGTTGGGCAAGATTATGTCTTAGTGAAAAGTGTAGAATTAGAAGTGATGTGGTCAGTGGCTCCGCTATCCAAAATCCAAGGTTTAGTGAAGGCAGAATTAATTGAGACATCTGTAGAAGATGACAGACCTGAAGTATTTGCATAAGAATTGTTATTACCAAAGACACGGTTTGCATGAGCAGGTTGTTGGAGCACCTTTGCATGAAAGCTTTGAGACTGTTGGCCCCAATTGGAAGTCTGGACTGGACGTGTAGAGACATTTGCTGCGTTGGCAGCATGTAAGAAGGCAGGCTCCTTGTGGTCCGCGCTGGAAGCATGCTTTGGCGGGTGATGCATTTGTTGCTTAGTCAAATATGCATTTGACGTTGTGGAAATTGTTTAAGAATTGGGTTTTGTCTTTTCTGGAAGTGTTTGATTTGACATGGTGTTTGAAAATTGAATTTTGTGTTTTCTGGCAACAACAGAAAAAGAGCCAAGCTTTTTCAGAGTCAAAGGCTTCTGAGTAAGCGGCAGAAGATGAAGAAGCTCTTGCTGGGTTGAATGGTAGTAGGGTAAGTGGAAGAAGATGAAGAAGCTCTGATACCATGAAAAGAACTTGATATTATATTGAATGATTGTTATTGAACTTGATCTTTACAATGACACAATCGGGATATATATACACACACATTGGATGCTCTAGCTAGGAATAGAAAATTCAAAAGTGGGATGAATAGTGGTATCATCATTATGTCTTCTGTCATCATGGATGAATAGTGGTATGAATAGTGGTATCATCATTATGTCTTCTGTCATCATGGTATTCTCAACATAAATAGACGATGAGGTAGAGGCTGCCCATTTTTCATTGGATGAATAAATGAGGCTTCGAGTCTCATCATAGGAGCTGTGATCAATACCAGAGTCCTCTGTGAAGGCCTTAAACCCCAATTCATCAGCGTAAGTGGATTCGTACAAATTTGAACAAGACAAGTTCAATGTATTCATTCGTCATTCACAATCACAACTTTGAATTTTAACATATGCGACACGAAAGATAGACTTGAGTATATCATATATTAAAATAAAATAATAATTTAATAAGAGAGAGCGAGTTTTTATGCTTATAAATTCTATTTTAGAATTTCTGAAGAGAGTTGACAGGAGCATTGCATTCGCATCCCATTATAAGTTGTTCACACGATAACTCTGCACTGGGCACAATAGTTTATTTGAAACTAATTTTCTAGGTTTTTTTTTATTAAAACATTTAATCTATATATATAAAGCAAAAGACAGAGAATGGTGAAACATTCAAAATACCAAAAAATGCCCTTGGTTAATTCAAATATGTAGAATTGAAATTATTAATTAAATGAGGATAATATCTATATATATAAAGCAAAAGGCAGAGAATGGTGAAACATTCAAAATACCATAAAATGCCCTTGGTTAATGCAAACATTAATAATTGAAATTATTAATTAAATGGGAATAATATAGTAAATTCATATTTTTCATATTAAAAAAATTAAATAAAAAAGAAAAATAAGATAATAGATCATATTTTTATGGAACACAACTACCATTATTTTTTTAATTCTAAAATAAATTTAAATTTTTTTAAAAAGGCATCTCGCAGTCGCGAAAGCGCATGCAAAGAGGCTAGTGGTAAATTCACATTTTTTAATATTAAAAAACTTTTATAAAAAAAAAATTTCAGATAATAGGTCCTACTTTATGGAACATAACTACCCATATTATCTTTTCTTAATTCTAAAAATAAATAGAAAGAAAAAAAAAAACCAATTGGCACATGCATGAGCATGTGCCCAGGGGCTAGTTCTAATTATTAACTAAAGAAATAATAATTAAAACATAATTATTAATGAAAGTATTTAAATAAGGCAAAGATATTATTTAATTAATAAAAAAGAAAATTTCAAAAAGGTATGACCGCACGGCTGTACTCTATAAATATAATATTTTAGATAGTATAGCCGGCCGGCTTTACTCTTTAAATAAAATATTTTAAATAGGATTTTAAAATTCTAGCCGCACGGCTATACTCTTTCAATAGAGTATTTTAAGAGTATTGCCACTCGGCTGTACCCTTTAAATAGAATATTTTAAAATTATTTAGTAGTTAGTAATTAAAAATAATTATTATTATTTTCTAAATCCCAAACGCATGCAAAAGTCGGAATTGACCCAAAAGCTCTCACTTCGAGTTTGAGGTGTTCAAACTTTCCTCTCCCAGCTCTAATTCCTTAGAACTGAAACCGATGCATGCCATGCCAAGTGGAATTGACAGATTGATCTTGACAATTGTATCGTACGTAAAGTTGAAGGGCTTTGAATCACTTAAAAATTCATGCCTTTTTCCCCACTTTGCTCAGCTTTGTCACATAGAGATAGAGCTTGATCTTTATGTATTTTGCAAAAACCCAATAATTTTTATTTGAAAAGATATGTACTACTACAAGTTAGTTTATCATTACACGAGCATTTGCGTAGTTAAGCGCGAAGAAATGTTCATTGTGAAGTGTTCATGGGTAAAACTTGCCTCTAAAAACCTACTTGTGAGAAAATAATGTTTAAGAGCTCATAAACCACTCTAGGATATGCTATTTTTTCAACGTGAAATCTTGAGTCCTAACATTTACATTAGCAAGAACTAGTACTGGGATTGATTTTATAGAGATCAGAAGACGTAGTAGTAGCAGAAGAACCAATCCATGGTGCATCTGATGATGAAGGAATAAGGCTCTGAGTTTCACTTAGATTCTGTGATGAATTGTGATCAAACTGGTTTGTCAAGGCTGTTAGCCTCAGTTCATCACCGTAATCCGTGACCAATTCATGAACAGCCGTACGCCCTTCAAGCATACTCACTACTGCAGACATGGTAGGCCTAAGCGCTGGTGCTGCATTGATGCATAAGAGAGCAACTTTAATCATCCTAATGGCCTCTTCCTCACTCACATCGGACCCCAATCTTGGATCCACCAGCTCCAATAATTCCCCTTTTTGTTGTAAAACAAGAGCCTGAAATTTAGCAGAGAAAAGAGATTTGAAAATGGAAATGCAACTCATAGAAGCAAAGAAGGATGACCAAGTTGGAAGGAATTTGAATGAAGATCCATCTTACCCAATCCACAAGGCATACAAAGTTCTCATTTGGTCGATATTTCATGTTGTTCTTCCCAGCAACAATTTCCAATGTAACAACACCAAAGCTGTAGACATCTGCTTTGTAGGTCAAATAACCCCATAGTGCATATTCTGGCGCCATATATCCTCTGAACACAAAAAACGATTGTTTTCCTTAGCTGGGTGGAGAAAAGTTCATAAACAAAAGCTACGCTCTGAAATGCAGTTCAGAGAAGGAAAAAAAACAGTATAGCTTACATGGTTCCAGCAATTCTAGTGCTAATGTGGGTGTTCTCCTCTTCGTCAAGCTTGGCCAACCCGAAGTCCGATATCTTGGAGTTAAGGTCTCGGTCTAGTAATATATTTGTAGTTTTAATGTCTCTATGTACAATCTTCAGTGCTGATTCCTCATGCAAAAAAGCCAGACCTCTTGCTATGCCTACGCATATTTTCTGCCTTGTAGACCAGTCCAATTTTAAAGGACTTTCCTCCGGAACTGCAACAAACATGGATTCCCAATCAATGATCAAATTTTTGTTTATCTTAATACACCATTTCAGTTTTTTTTCACTGGACTTGATAAGCTTACCAAACAAAGCACGTGCAAGGCTGTTGTTTTCCATGTATTCATATACCAACAGTAACTGGTTTGATTCAACACAGCATCCATACAATCTAACAAGATTTGGATGTCGTAAACCAGAAATCATGCCTATTTCATTCACAAATTCCCGATTTCCTTGCTTTGATTTGGATGATAGTTGCTTAACTGCAATTATAGTACCATCCAATAATAAACCCTGAAATAAATACAGTTTAGTAGTTTTCAAGCATGATAAGTATAGGCCTAGAAGTAAGGAACTAGTTATATGGTACCTTGTAGACAGATCCAAAACCGCCTTCCCCAATTTTGTTTATAGGATCAAAGTTATTAGTGGCGGCTTTAATTTGCTTGAAGGTGAAAAAACCAGTTTGCAGATCCAGTTCTCTAAGAGCTGCACAAAGAGCAAGGTTACGATATTAACAATGTCTTAAGTATTTACAACAGTTCTTTTGAACTTAGTGTCTGACAATGTATTTTCCTAGTTACGTGGCATTTGAAAGAATAATGAGAACAATGTACTACGTGAAACTTTCACAGTAGCTTAATAGCACCTTTTTCCCTTGATGTCTTGCTATCCAGACCGCCTTTCCACCAAAGAATGCCTAAAATCAAGAAAATGAGGCACAAAACCGAAGCTCCAACCGAAGCTCCCACCACAATAGGTACCTTGCTTTTCTTATCATGAGGAGGCGTGAACTCTACAAAATTATAGAAAATGAAAAGCAAAAAAAAGGTTACAATGACATAAGCTTCCGTTCTATGATAAATTGGTATTCATTTTCTAGTAAACAAACTCTACACCTGGGTACTTATTCCACTATACTTTAAACAACTTTTGAATTGTGTGTGCGTGTGTACGGGAGAGAGAGAACTAAAGTTTGCAACTCAGAATATACCAGACTCTAGAGAGATAGCTGATATAAGAGGACCATATGTTCCTTTCTTTGGAGAAGTTGTTGTCCCTTTCCCAGACCAATGAAATCGGATCTCTAAAGTTTTGTTCTTAACCTCAACTGCTTTAAAGTCCTTAACGACTTCCTTATCAACCCCTTGTGCTTCCTTTTCAATGTCAAAATCCTTCCACACCAGTTTCTCCTGAAACAAACTTTATCAATCAGAAATCATCTCACTTATCCTAGACAGTGCATAAACAATGGGATTGGCTACCTGAATATAGACATCAAAAATCCGTCTTCCAAGACTGTAAAAAGATCTATTGCCTCGGATTATTATCTCTGAAAAGCGAAGTGTCACAGTATAGTTTCCATTTCCGAAACAGCGTGCATAATACGTGAGAGAAAGAGGAGATAGGCGTGCACTTGTGTACAACTCGGAGTTGTTCATTCCTAGTGTGGATGCATTATTTGCTATGTAGTCATTAGAGGTGGGCTTAACATCCCAGAAATGTCCAGTAGTACTGATTCCCCAGATAGGTCTCACAGGAACAAACTTTGCTGCACCTCCTGGGTCTGTATCCCCTTCAAAGTTAATTCGTCCAATGGTGGTTGCCTTTCCACCACAATTTATATGTAATGAGTACCGATCTATTCAGTAACAACCAAGAAACAACATCACATGAATTGTAATGAGATTAAAGCAAGTATTTGAGTAGATAAATGAAATTGAAATAGTCTTATCAACAGTTTTCCATCAGGTCATATGAAATCTTAAATTAACTGAGTTCTTCTACAAAATCTGCACGAAATTAAATAATTAAAAAGCAAACTCCAGTTGGGTAACTAAAGTATGTGCCTTATAATCATATTTTGAATCTAAAAGATATATTGTTACCTTTTGGACAAGGATAGCTGCTCAGGCACTCTCCAAATGATCTATAAGTGTAGTGAAAATCAGCTTATGTAAATTTGAAGTTGACAGAACGAAAAGAAAAAAATGCTTCATCATTGAAGATTAATAAGTTAGAAGCTTACGAGCTGTCTCGTGCAGAAAAGCTTTTGAAGAAGTTCCTGATACATTCGAAATCAGTTAGGTTCAAAAGAAAATTAGGCGAGTGAAGACAGCAAACTGTGCAGTATGCCAACTGAAAAGAAGACTGCTTACAGGGTTTCTCTACCACAAGCTGGCTCAGAGCTCGGATAAAAATTATTGTAAGAAACATCTATCTGGCTGCACACAGATATAGTAAACATGTAAGACTCCATCAGAAACAGAATGTGCATCGGACCTCTAAAGAGGTCATGAGATTAAACTCCACTCAAAGTAGAAGTTCTCATAATTCTAAATATATCTGTGTGTGTGTGTGCGTGTGTGTGTGTTTGAAAAATATTATGATGACTTAGAAGAATATATCCCTGCAGGATTGAATGGAAAATAAAACCCAAGCAAATCTGATTTAGGATGGAAAACATACTATTCTCTGCTCTTGATCCAGTTTGGAATAGATCCAGTGAGCAAATTGCTTGTTAGATACCTATTCAGAAAGCAATTACATAGTCACATTCAGTTCAATTATATCGTTACTGTTTCAAAAGGCCAGTTACATGGATGAAATATTGACTATACATGAAATAACTAGGAATTTATGCTGTTCTCCATCTAAATTTATGCATGCGGTATGTAATTTAATATAGGTAAATATGATATATTCCTGGGAGGCCCTATGCATCATGAAAACACAACCAGCATGAAATTTACATATCTTACAAGTGGTCCAATTTTTTCAGAGATGCTAAATCAGGAATGTCTCCTTCCAATCTGTTGAAGCTGAGATCTCTGCAAGAAAATAACTAGAGTTGTGTTATAAGGACCCAAAGTTTATAACTTGGATGTTTAACTGAACAAATTGAACTCATTAACCAAATTGTGATAAATAAATAAAATTAAATAATTGTATTATGTGCAATTGAAAAAAAAAAAATGTAGTATTACAATATTTTCAATCTTGTCATTGCTGATATATAAGCGGGGATGCGTCCAGATAAGTTACAGCTCCTCAGCATTCTGCAACATAACTATCTATTAGCACAAGTGCAGCTAAGCGTCGACTAGTCTAAAATTATAAATAAAAAATAAAAAAAGAGAACATTTTCAATACTTACAAATTTTCCATGCCTGTCATACTACTCAAGCGTGGAAATTCTGAACCCGTTCCATTTATGTCACTGATCCTTCTGCATTTAATTGCATCATGAACCATTGTTAAAAAGTATCCCTGTTATAGGAAGTTATAATTAACTTGTAAACGCAGATTTAGGTTCTTTAGTGTTAATGCAACTTAGGATTGAACGCAGAACTCACAGCTCTGTTAAATTACTCAAGGCAGAAATGCTAGACGGAATGGGCCCTTGGAGACCACTAGCTTGGATCTCTCTGTCAACAACAGAATTCAAAACGAAATAGATGTTACACCAGGAAATTTCTATATCCTAACAATTTACAATATGGGATGGAAAAATCACTTACAATTTCTGAAGTTGCTTCCAGCTTTGAATAAAATCAGGTATTCTTCCTGTGAAGTTGTTACTGCTAAGCCTACTGCATAAAGAGAAAGATTGAATAGCATAAAGTTAAAGATTTCTTAACATGCCAAATTTATAAAGTAATTAGAAGTAAAGCAATGTTAAGGGTACAAACACTTACAGTTCTGTTAACTTAGTCAGATTAGTAAGAGCCGGTGGCAACTTTCCTGTGAGGTTGTTTGCACTAAGAATGCTGCAGATACCAATACCAACTTATCAACTGGTACTTGCATATTCAACTTATTTAATATTTAAAAATCAAGAATTAAACAAAAGAAAACTGAGGGTGAAAGGAAAAAAAAAAAAAAAAGAAAAGAAAAGAAAAGAGGCTTACAGATTTTTCAAGTTAACCAATTTCCCAAGCTCAGGAGGAACAGTTCCAGAAAAGTAGTTATTTTGCAAGCTTCTGAAAACAGATTCTCCTTCATCACACTAGGCTAAAATCAAATGAAACTTAAAATTGATTTTGACAAATAATATGAGGTGGTAAAGAGAGATAGAGCCAGAGCATACATATATGTTAGGGTGCTTATGTTTCCCAAGTAGCCAGGGATTGGTCCTGATAAATTGTTCACAGTGACGGACCTGCACAGTGTACACATTTTGTCAGTTCAGTTAATATAAGCTATTATTGGCTAACCTTGCATGAAATTCAGAAATCCTTTACAGATATTCCAACTTCGTAGAAGCCCATTCATGCGGTATAGTACCGTTAAGGTAGTTCCTGGTAAAATCTCTGAAAACAAGAGTAGAAGATATTAGTAATAACATTACCATTTGTGGAAATGATATAAGAAACGTTTTCAGATGATAGATGCTATTACAAGTAAAAAAACAAAAATTTACAACTGAAAAAGTTTCCCTTACACTGTTGTTAGGTAGGGTAACTTTGCAGCAGATGGTGGAACTACACCAGCAAGATCTTGCCCTTTAAGAACACTGTATCACAAAAATGTCAGAAATCATAAGAACATAAAGAGTCTTCATTCTGAATCTTCTCCATAGAAAAATAATGAAAACTGGATTGAAATGCTACATAAGATAATTAAACCAATAAATAAACAAACAGAAAATGAGTACAAATAAAAGCTTTCAGTTGACGTACATGCTGACAACATGGCAGAAACCATCAGGGTAGGAGCAGCTGCATATGAGAATGTTGCTGTATAGAGGCAAGTCAGCAGATTCTGGGGTATTCCAATTTGTGTCATTGCTGCATGGATCTATGCTGAAGTTCCAGTCTTTTTTTCCCACTTGTGTTGCTATTTCTTTTAGTGCTTCCTCTGCGCATTCAAATCAGATCATGAATCTTTTTATTTTTCCATTTTCTGTGTTTTTTATGCATCAGCCGAGTTTATTTTTCATTTTTAAAAGAAAAGTAGAGTGATTGAGCCTGATATTGGCCCAAATTAATGTTGATGCCAAAATAGTGATTGGCTGCCACCCACCATTCTAACCTAGAAAACCTCTCTAGAAGATACAGATCATGCTCCGTATCTCTCGCAATCATTGAATTTCATATCCATTTCCAGTTGTAATGATGAAAGAAAATTCAGGTCCAACTCTTTAGCTTCTTTCATTTCGTTTTCGATTATAAAGTTGTAACCTTTATGCTTTTGAATCAATATAAATTTAGGATGAAAACAAGTTCTTTCTTTTTTTAAATATTTTTTGTAAGTTTATATCTAATCTAACCAACATGTAAAATTATATGGGTTCTAATTTTTGTTTATACTGACAAACATTGAACTGGGAGTGCTCTAACACAGTAACACCAGAAAGGCTAAAATCTTCTACCAATTCTCAATCAAAAAGACCAACTTTTGCATTGAGCACTCTGTTCTCTGCTGTTCAACAAAACTATTAACAAAAAAAAACCAAAAACAAAAAACAAAAAAAAAACCAAAAACCAAAAAAAACCACACCAAAAAAAACAAAAAAACCAGGCTTCAATTTTTTCATAACAAAACAAAAACTGAGGCTTTAGTGCATAGATTTTGAGTATCCGCAATACCAACTAGAAAAACCATTCAGAAGAAGAGGAAGAGATTGTGGTTCAACTTTGACTGTGGATATGCAGAAGCAGAGGACCAAGATGGCTACCAACATGACAAGGTCCATGGTGGCTTTTGCAACATCAAAATGAAATCTTGCCATATCAATCCCTGATGTAATATATCAATTCCGTGATATCTGTATCATCCTTATTCTTTCTTGGCTCAATCTCAGTCTCAGTCTGCGTCCGTAGTTAATGAAGGGTCCCTCTCAGCCTTATGAGCCAATGACTTTTGGTGGGTGTGTTTGTTGTTGTTTTGTCTATGACTTCGAACCTAGTTGGCTGATTCGATTAAATTATTGTCGAGGGAGGTGTTCTGCTTTCTTTGACTATGAAAAATTTTTAATTTCTTTTTTGAGGATTTTTTTTGTTGGGGCCCATTAAAAGTTTTTTCGAATATTTTTTTGACAACATGACAACATGGACCCCTTTGATTATTCTAAAAGACTTTATATCACAAAACGTCTTGAGGTTTACAAAACTATCAAATTACGTCTTAAGGTTTACAAAATTATCAGATTGTGTCTTTCTTGTTTTTGTGTGTCATGTCATTCGTAGTTCTCAAGGTTTATATGTGTGCTTACAAATAGTCTTTGCTGTCAAGTTCCGTCAAAAACTTCGTTAGTTTGCTAATGTGGCATGTATGTGGAATACACATATTCAATAATATAGTATCACGTGTATTTAAAATACAATATATATTTTTTAAATAATTTAAAATTTAAAATTCATAAAAATGAAAAAACTAAAAGAAAAGTTGTATTTTGAAATTTAAATTATTTTTAACAAATATAAATTGTATTTCAAATACATAAGCACTATATTATTGGATATGTGGGCTCCACATATATGCCACATTAACAAACAAACGGAGTTTTTTTTTTCAAAAGGACCATTTTTGAGCATGCATATTAACCTTGAATACCACAAATGATACCAAAAAACAAAACAAAAAAAACAAGAAAGACACAATCTGATAGTTTCGTGAACTTTAGGGACGTTTTATGATGAAAAGCCTATTCTAAAATCTGACTTTCCTAGCGATTACTATTAACAGATGAGTATTTGAATTATTCCGTAATTGTGTGTGTGTGAGACAGAGAGAGAGAGAGAGAGATAGCATCAAATTCAAATGGGTTATGTATTTTAATTTTTATAACGGTTGATATCAATGGATGAGATGAAACGTGTTAATAAAGGATGATAACGAATAATACAAAGTGTTAAAAAAAAAATAAAAAGCGGTTGGTTTGATTTAGTTTACAGGGTTTCAAAAAGGTCAAAACAAACCACACGAAACTAATTGTGGTTTGGTTTGATTCCTTCAGTCCAAAATTACAAAATTTAGTGAAAAAATCAAAACAGTGGCACTCAGAGAGCGGTCTGGGGAGGATGTATACAGCCTCCAGTGACCAATAAGCGACAAAAGTGCTTTAAGGAGATTCCAAAATCACGCTCCAACAGATGCCAACATGGAGCCATGGATCTGAAGAGGATGAAACAGTAAAGCGGAAGAGGTTGCGAGAATTCGAGCCGAGCAGGGAGTGATCCAAGATCAGAGTTTTGGGACAAGGAAAGGAAGAGGAGATGGGGAAAAAAGAGGAAAACAACACTGGCTATGGAAAAGGGTGGATAAGAACCAGCAGAAATGAGCATAAAGCCCAAGCAAAATCACCAACAGAGGGTGAGGAGACTCTCAAACAGAGAGGGTGTGAACCAAAACGCAAGAGAGAGGGCAGAGAGAAAAGTTGGGAAAGTCGACCCTCATGTGCCCTACTACGCCACTGTGATTATGAAGTGAGGCTTGAGTGAATGCATAGATATTAGTATTATCAATATATACAAACTTAAACAAGAAGAAGAGTAAGTTACCTTCTGCAGCAGGCAGACGCGAAGCTTGTGCTTCAACTTCGACTGATTTGGTGCATAAGCAGAGAACCGAAATGAGCATAATAAGGTTCATGATGGTTGTTGGAGCAATACAATTAACTCCTCTTGCCATTTATCCTTGATGCACTACAATGGTAAGAGAACTCTCTCGGAATTTCTCTCTCTCTCTCTTTATCTCATCCGCACTCTTATTTCTTACTCAGGCTTGTACAATGCACACAAACCATTACCTATTTATAGGCAAGGAAGGCAAGACCCTTCAGTGAGAGTGGGGCCTTTCTTATTTCATATTCATACTAATCATGCTTGTGTTCTTTTTTTTTTGGTCAAATCATGCTTGTGTTCATACATGCTGCTACCCTCAGTTTTTACCATAGGACTTGAAGAGCAACTACCCTCAGTTTCCGTCCTCAATGTCTATCAGTCGATGATAGACTTTGACAATTAATTACTATTAGTTTCCTTATGCATACTGTGGACTTGACGATTGATTTGGGCCCCAGCAGAAGGATATTCTACCGAAATTTCGAGAGAAACTTCGCGCTTGGAAAATTTCTTTTCTTTTTCTAATTCCGGTTTGGCCTATGTGTAGGTATATAAATTTTTACACAAATCTCCTCCTTCTAACCTTAATCAGCCCCAGAATCAGAGAGAGGAAGAAGAAGAAGAAAAAAAAAACAGAGAGAGGAAGAAGGGGAAGAGAGAGAGAGAGATTTGCAGAGGGAGAGATGAGAGCTTCCGTCAGAAAGAGGAAGTGTGCGCGCGTTAATATTACTATATAGCCCTCTTGTTTTAGTTCAGGGGGTAAGTTCGATTAGGTGATAGTTCAAGGGAGTTTTTAATTGAAAATCCTTGTTATGGGTAAATTGTTAGGTGTATTTTAATCCTAGGTGGCTCAATATTTTAAATTGGAGCTTGATCTAGTGATTCTAGTACTTGAAAAGTCAATAAGCTATTAATATTTTCAAGGGCTAAGCTCTGAGTGACCCTTTAATTAATCACAAACCATTACATCAAAAATTAATCTAGTTGCCCATGGAATGCATAATTACAAATTAAGGATGAATGAAATGCAATATGATTTAAAGAGCCATTATTACAATATTAATTTTGCATGCAATTATGGGCTCACGCCTCACGCGTACAAATTGTCAAAAATATAGTTGCTCATCATCACCTTCCACTGGGATCCATGATTTCAGAGAAGATGGTGGCGAATATTTATAGTAAAAAATCGTAGGTTAAAAAATCATATATCTTTCTCTTCTTTTCCAATGTGGGACTCAAGTTCATGTATTTCAATCAAACTTCAACAAGCAGTTGATATTATCAAATCACGTTCTGAATTGGATTTAAGTTTCGAGGCTAAAATCCATTTTTGAAATACTAAAATATTTGAGTATAAAACTAAATTTCTAGAATTTTTATGAAAATATTTAATACTAATTATTCACTAAAGAAATAATAATTAAAACATAATTATTAATGAAAGTGTTTAAATAAGGCTAAGATATTATTTAATTAATAAAACAGAAATGAAAAGGATTTTTTAAGTGTATAGCCGTTCAGCTATACTTATCTGTTTAAATGGTATAGACGTGCGGCGGTACTCTTTAAATAGACTATTTTACAGGTGTAGCCACGCGGCTATACTCCATAAATAGAATTTTAAAAGTATAACCTCACCGTTGTACTCGTTAAATAGAATATTTTAAGGGTACCGCCGCGCGGCTATACTCTTTAAATATAATATTTTAAAACTATAGCCAGGCGGCTATACCCTTTAAATAGCATAATCTTGATTTCTCATTTTTATAATTATGTTTTAATTGCTATTTACTTAGTGAATAATTAGTATTTAAATATTTGATTAAATAATAATAATTACCATTTATTAAGTAATATAATTTATGAAGTTAATTAAAATATTTAATTATTCACTAAAGAAATAATAATTAAAATATAATTTACAAATGAAAGTAATTAAATAAGGCTAAGATATTATTTAATTACTAAAAATAAATTTTAAAATAAAAATTTATTGGACCTAAAGACACTAAACTTATATTTCTTTTAAAAAAAATCTCTCCTGATGAAATTTCGTCACCATAAGTCTATCCTGGCGAAATTTCCCAGATTAGACCTCTCCCGACAACTTTTATTTCACCCGTATAGACCTATGCCAACGAAAGTTTGTTGGGACAGGTTTTCTTGGTTTTATTTTATTTTTATTTTTATGATCACTCACTGAGTTAGACCTTTCGACCCCATGACCTTGAAAATTGTAAGATCGACATTTCGTCCAACTGATCTAAAAAAATTATAAGGTTGGACCTTTCGTCTAACTAATCTCAAAAAATTACAAGGCTGGAGTTTTTGTACCATTTGTCCACCTGTGTCAAGCTTCACAAAAATTGAGCTTGGACCTTTCGTCCATTAGAGCTCGATAAAAATTAAGTAAGGACCTTTCATCCATATGAGCTCAACAAAATTGAGCTGAGACCTTTTGTATGAGCTCGACAAAAATTGAGCTGAGACCTTTCATCCATCTAAGTTCGAAAAATCTCAAGGTTGAACTTGTCTTCCACCTGAGCCCCACTCGGAGTTGCTGAAGAATTGGAGAAAAATCAATGTTGAATAGTTGCATTCTCGATTCAACTGTAAAATTTCCTTACAGAATAATTTGTAAAATCCAAATAGCAAAATAATGATAGGACTCTAATAAAAGTCCCTAGTGAATATTCAATACAAAAAGAATAATAAAATAAAATATAAAATCTTGTCCCATAGACATGATGGGTCTCACAGTTGGGTCACGATGTAAGATATTAAAGTAGTCAAACAACTTGGCTTATGATACACAAGCACAAATTATAATTAATGGTGGGAAATATTTGCTCCTTTGATATGTCATCATTAATCTTAATCATTAATTAAGTAGATTTTCATTTGAATGCGAAGTCATTTAGACAAGAGTTGGCCTCTCTTTAGAACCCAAAATAGGGGTGGGCATAAAAACCGATAAACCGATCAAACCGAGTGAACCGAACCGAACCGAACCGAAAAATGGTGTTTTTTGACCAAACCGCAAAAGTCAACGCCAGAACCGAACCGAACCGAAGGTCAACGGTTCGGCCTTCGGTTCCAATTTTCTCAGAACCGGTGGACCCGAACCGAACCGCATATTATTTAATTATATATAAATTTAACACATGGCATGATATTATTGGCCAAAAGCAACTTGTACCGCGCTCCTGCCTGCACTGGATTACTCTATCCTAATATAAGCATGCTCCGTCTTTTCTGTTGACCTAACTCGCAGCCTCCATCTCAATTAATTTTTTTCGCCGCTCTCCATCTCTCCATCGCTCGCTCTCTCTCAAGCTCTCCCCCTCTCTCTCTCTCTGATTGTTAGGTTTGGTTCATATACTTCAATCTGATTGTTAAATTATTTAGAAATTTAATTCAATGGTGCTGGAATTTGGATATTAGAATTGGATAAGCATAGTAATGTTGTTTGGTGCCTGTAATTTAGGGTTCATGTTTGGAAGAAAAACTAAAGTATAACACTTTGGTTCTTGCTGTGTTTGGTTTGGTCCTACAGAAGGATAGAAAAAATGTGGTCTGAGCCATTTGGAGCTTTCTTAGCGTGGCACAAGGAGGTTGAAGATGACAAAGAATATGGTTTTGAAGAAAAGCAATGATCACTGGGCTTTTCTGGTAAAGATTTCATCTTTCTTGAACTTGTTCTCTTCTTCTCTGTCGGTGTTAAGGGTTTTCTGGTTTAGGAATTTGGGTTCTTGTGAATTTGGGTTTAGGAATTTTGTTTAATAGAAAGACATTAACTTTATTTAGTTCTGTGAAATTGGCTTTGTGGGTTGTGATTTTGGGTTGATGATGAAGTTTTCAGAGGCTTTTGTTTCGGCACAAGCTCTACCAGCTTCGTGAAGACAGGGACATAAAGCCTGAGACTTTTGCGTCTCTGCTATTCTTTATGAGAAAAGGTTTGAAATTTTCTTGAGCAATTTGATAATGAGGAGCTATTGAATATGTTATCTTAATCTGAATGTAGTATTCAATGGGCAGTCAAGATTTGTTATTTGATCTGCTTACATTTTTTCGTATTTGAGATTTTCATTTTAATACACTTTGGATGTAGTATTCAAGTAACAGAGCATTACAAGCTTGTCCATGGAGGTGCTCAAAGCAAGGGAGAATTTTCAAGGTCTTTTTTTTGCTTCTATTTTTGTTCATTTCGTGCTGTGCTAGTGGGGAGCTTAATTTTAATTCTTTCTTATTCCTTCTGCAGGCTTGATTTCAACATCTAACTTTGTCTATTGATACCAGGGAAGTATTAAAAGCATGAATTGGAGTCAGATTATGTTAAAAGAATTATTCTTCCTGTATTTTTGATTTGGTGACTGTAAACTGCAGGTTGTTCTGCCTGAGGGTTCTAGAGATATATCTGTATCTGCTCCATTTCCTTTAAAACAATGGCAAGAGGTATTAGAGACCAAGTTTTAATATCATCCCATATTCATGCTTGTACAATTTTTTTTAATATCTCTCTTTTGCCTCTTCTCATTGTCTATTTTGAAAAGGCTATGTTTTTCGTTTTCTTATTTATTGATTAAAGAGTTTTTCTAATTAAATATGTCTACGATTCTTACAGAAAAATTTTTCTCACTTGGATCTTGTTGGTAGGCCAGTGGTTGCACTGGAAAAGACTAATGCTGTGCCTGAGCATAATCAGAAATTCCAGGTATTACTGGTGCCCATTTTCAAATAACAGGAAATGACTATGGGATAAGTTTTATTTTTTTTTTTTATTCTGCTAATAATATCACATTTACTTTAGTTTCTAATATTGATTAAAGTTTTGACCCCTTCTAGTGGTCTATAAAAGCTTTGGGAAGAATGGATGTAGAAGGTTTTTTGCAAGGATGTTATCTTCATTTGTATTTTTGTGATGGGTTGTAATATTTAATTTCATAAGTTTAATTTGGTTTGTGTATTATTTTTTGTAATGGTTTGTAAGAGATTATATTTTATTTCTTTTCCTTGGTTACTTGGTTGAATGTGTGTATGTGAGATTTATTTAGTTTAGAAACTTATATTGGAATGATGAATTTTTATAGGTTGAATTTACATAATTCAAGTTTTGAAAGTGAAGTAAAAAGTGTTTTGGGCTTGTTCATAAGAATTGAATAGGTTTTGCCAATTTGACAACAAAAAAAGGGTTTTGGGGTTGAAAATGAATCTGATTTGGGCTTTATTTTGCTAAAAAAATTTGATTTGGGTTTTTTTTTTGCTGGAAAAAAAATACTATTTGGGCTTTTTAAAATGTAAAAATGGGCTCAGGCCCAAACCGAAAAAAACCTGAACCGACCCGAGACCCGATTAAGAATCGAGACCCGACCCATTTTCGGGTTTCTTCTTGGACCCGATCCGAACCGCGACTCGACCTCTCTTTCGGTTCAGGCTCTCGGGTCGCCCAAAATTGGACCCGACCCGAACCGTGCCCAGGGCTAACCCAAAAAAAAAAAAAAAAAAAAGTTGGCATCTTTTTGGAGATGGGATATCCTCATTTTCTAACGGGTTGTTTGATAAGCATTTCATTTTCATTTTCACTTTTTTGGAAAACTAAAAACTAAAAACATGTTTGATATTAACCGATTTCGTTTTCAGTTTTCAAAAAAGTGAAATTTAGTTTTCAAAATCACCCTTATTTTTTAAAACAACTTGAAAGCGTTTTCAGTTTTCAGTTTTTTTTTTTTTTTGGGTGCTCCTATTTCATTCATTAATTTTACATTAGGACACATGAAATGCACTCAAAAACTGAAAAACTGAAAATTGAAATCAGTTACCAAACATCTTGTGTTTAGTTTTCACTTTTCACTTTTTTTTTTGAAAATTGAAATTAGTTAACAAACAAGTTTTCAATTTTCAGTTTTTGAAAACTGAAAATTGAAATTTGAAAAACAAAAACTGAAAACTGAAATGATTATCAAACTGGCCCTAAATGAAGTAAGAGGTAGTTGAAGTTTTTGGTATTGGAAAGTGAAGTGAATGCATCTTTATACAAGGGCTTGTGCGTCATGGGCAACAAAAGGTCTACATTTACTAAGAACTAGGATTGATTTTGTAGAGATCTGAAGAAGTAGAAGTAGAAGTAGCAGAAGAACCAATCCACGTTGCATTCGATGAAAGAATGAGGCTCTGAGTTCCAGTTGAGCTCTCTTGGGCAATCTGATCAAACTGGTTTCTCAGAGCTGTTAACCTCATTTCATCACCATAAATACTTGGATCCATAATCAGTTCATGAACAGCAGTCTTCCCTTCAAGCATACTCACTACGGAAGACATAGTAGGCCTAAGGGCTGGTGCAGGATTGGTGCATAGCAGAGCCACTTTAACCATTCTAATTGCCTCTTCCTTACTGAAATTGGACCCCAACCTTGGATCTACCAGGTCCATTAAATTCCCTTTTTGTTGCAAAACAAGGGCCTGAAAAACAGAGAAACCAAACTCATATAAGGATGACCAAATTTTAGTGGAGAAGTCTTTCAAGTAACAATGGCCACAAAACTGTGATTTTAGTTGCACGTACTGAAGAAATTTAAAATGAAGATCCACTTACCCAATCCACAAGGCATACAAAATTCTCATTTGGTCGATATTTCATGTTGTTCTTTCCAGCAACAATTTCCAATGCAACAACACCAAAGCTGTAGACATCTGCTTTGTAGGTTAAATAACCCCATAGTGCATATTCAGGCGCCATGTATCCTCTGCAGAAACGATAAAAAAATAACCTCACATTCAACACTTTTGTGATCAAAGAGCATAAACGAAATTAGACTCGGAAGCTTACATAGTTCCAGCAACTCTGGTGCTAATGTGTGTGTTCTCCTCTTCATCAAGCTTGGCCAAACCAAAGTCTGAGATCTTAGGGCTAAGGTCATGGTCCAGTAATATATTCGTAGTTTTGATGTCTCTATGCACAACCTTCAGTGCAGATTCCTCATGCAAAAAAGCCAAACCTCTTGCTATGCCCAAGCATATTTTCTGCCTTGTAGGCCAGTCCAATTTTAATGGACCTTCCTCTGGACCTGCAACCAACATAGATTCCTAGTTAATGGATTGTTTATTAGAACAATACTTCTTAATACACCATTTCGGTGTTTGTTCCTAGACTTGATAGGCTTACCAAACAAAGCACGTGCAAGGCTATTGTTTTCCATGTATTCATATACCAACAGTAGTTGATTTGCTTCAATACAGCATCCATACAATCTAACAAGATTCGGATGTTGTAAACCAGAAATCATGCCTATTTCATTGACAAACTCACGGTTTCCTTGCTTTGATTTTGAAGATAGTTGCTTAACTGCGATTATAGTACCATCCAACAATATACCCTGCATAAAAATATACTTTATTAATTTTCAGTTATCATAAAGTATAGGCCTAAGTAAGAAACATAGATAATTAATCCAAAAATAGAGGAAAAAATTATAAGGGATGGGGTTGTACAGTACCTTGTAGACAGACCCAAAACCGCCTTCCCCAATTTTGTTTTTAAGATCAAAGTTGTTAGTGGCAGCTTTAATTTGCCTGAAGGTGAAAAATCCAGTTTGCAGATCCAGTTCTCTAAGAGCTGTCCAAGGAGCGAGGTTAGGATATTAACAATGTCTTACATATTTACAACAGTTCTTTTGAACTTAGTGTCTGAGAGTGTATTTTCCTAGTTACGTGGCATTTGAAAGAATAATGAGAACAATGTACTACGTGAAACTTTCACAGTAGCTTAATAGCACCTTTTTCCCTTGATGTCTTGCTATCCAGACCGCCTTTCCACCAAAGAATGCCTAAAATCAAGAAAATGAGGCACAAAACCGAAGCTCCAACTGAAGCTCCCACCACAATAGGTACCTTGCTTTTCTTATCATGAGGAGGCATGAACTCTACAAAATTATAGAAAATGAAAAGCAAAAAAAAAGGTTACAATGACATAAGCTTCAGTTCTATGATAAATTGTGTGTGCGCATGTGTGTACGGGAGAGAGAAAACTAAAGTTTGCAACTCAGAATATACCAGACTCTAGAGAGATAGCTGATATAAGAGGACCGTATGTTCCTCTCTTTGGAGAAGCTGTTGTCCCTTTCCCAGACCAATGAAATCGGATCTCTAAAGTTTTGTTCTTAACCTCAACTGCTTTAAGTTCCTTAATGACTTCCTTATCAACCCCTTGTGCTTCCTTTTCAATTTCAAAATCCTTCAACACCAGTTTCTCCTGTAACAAACTTTATCAATCAGAAATCATCTCACTTAGCATAGACAGTGCATAAACAATGGGATTGGCTACCTGAATATAGACATCAAAAATCCGTCTTCCAAGACTGTAAAAAGATCTATTGCCTCGGATTATTATCTCCGAAAAGTGAAGTCTCACAGTATAGTTTCCATTTCCAAAACAGCGTGCATAATACGTGAGAGAAAGAGGAGAGAGGCGTGCACTTGTGTACAACTCAGAGTTGTTCATTCCAAGTGTGGATGCATTATTTGCTATGTAGTCATTAGAGGTGGGGTTAGCATCCCAGAAATGTCCAGTAGTACTGATTCCCCAGATAGGTCTCACAGGAACAAATTTTGCTGCACCTCCTAGGTCTGGATCCCCTTCAAAGTTAATTCCTCCAATGGTGGTTGCCTTTCCACCACAATTTATATGTAATGAGTACTGATCTATTCAGTAACAACCAAGAAAAAACACCACATAAAATATAATTAGATTAAAGCAAGTATTTGAGTAGATAAATGAAATTAAAATAGTCTTATTAACCATTTTCCATCATATCATACAAAAACTTAAATTATTAACCTAGTTCTTCAACAAAATCTGCACTAAATTAAATAAATAAAAAGCAAACTCCAGTTGGGTAAGTACAGCATATAATATTTGAATGTAAAAGATATTTTGTTACCTTTTGGACAAGGATAGCTGTTCAGGCACTCTCCAAATAGTCTAGATAAGTGTAGTGAAAATGAGCTTATGTAAATTTGAAGTTGACAGAATGAAAAGAAGAAAAAAATCGGTTCATCACTGAAGTAAGTTAGAAGCTTACGAGTTGTCTCGTGCAGAAAAGCTTTTGAACAAGTTCCTGATACGTGCGAAATCAGTTAGGTTCAAAAGAAAATTAAAGGTGAGTGAAGACAGAAAACTGTGCTGAGTATGCCAACTGAAGAGAAAACTGCTTACAGGGTTTCTCTACAAGAGGCTGGCTCAGAGCTCTGAGAAAAATTATTGTACGAAACATCTAACTGGCTGCACACAGATGTAGTAAAATTGTAAGACTCCACCAGAAACAGAATGTGCATCAGACCTCTAAAGAGGTCAGGAGATTAAACTCCACTCAAATTAAGAAGTTCCCGTAATTCTAAATATATCCGGAAAATAAAACCCAAGCAATCTTATATAACATGGAAAACATACTAATGACTATCTCTGTTCTTGATCCAGTCTGGAATAGACCCAGTAAGCAAGTTGTTTGTTAGATACCTATTCAGAAAGCAGTTACATAGTCACATTCAGTTAAAGTATATCATTACTGTTTTAAAATGCCAGTTACATGGATGAGGATATTCCAAAAAGGCCTTATGCATCGTGATGTATCACGAAAACACAACATGCATGAAATTTACATTTCTTACAAGTACTGCAAGTTTGTCAGGGTCGCTAAATCAGGAATGTCTCCTTCCAATCTGTTGAAGCTGAGATCTCTGCAAGAAATAACAAGAGTTATGTTTAAGAACCCAAAGTTTATTATTTGGATGCTTAACTGAAAAAAATTGAACTCATCAACCAACTTGTGATCAAGAAACTATTAAATAATTGTCTGCTGTTCAATTGAACAAGAAAAAAAAGAAATGAAGAAATATTACAATATTTTCAATGTGTGTCATTGCTGATATATAAGCAGGGATGCGTCCAGATAAGTTACAGCTCCTCAGCATTCTGCAACATAACTATCTATTAGCACAAGTGCAGCTAAGTGTCAACTAGTCTAAAATTATAATTAATAAATAAAAGAGAACATTTTCAAGACTTACAAACTTCCCATGCCTGTCATACTACTCAAGGGTGGAAATTGTGAACCCGTTCCATTTATGTCACTGATCCTTCTGCATTTAATTGCATCATGAACCATTGTTTAAAAAAGAATAAAAAATCCCCGTTATAGGAAGCTATAATTAAGTAGTAAATTAGTGTTAACGCAACTTAGGATTGAGTGCAGAACTCACAGTTCTGTTAAATTACTCAAGGCAGAAATGTTAGATGGAATGGGCCCTTGGAGACCACTAGCTTGGATCTCTCTGTCAACAACAGAATTCAAAACGAATAGATGTTACACCAGAAAATTTGTACATCCTAACAATTTACAATATGGGATAGAAAAATCACTTACAATTTCTGAAGTTGCTTCCAGCTTTGAATAAAATCAGGTATTCTTCCTGTGAAGTTGTTACTGCTAATCCTACTGCATAAGGAGAAAGATTGAATAGCATAAAGTTGAAGATTTATTAACATGCCAAATTTATAAAGTAATTAGAATTAAAGCAATGTTAAGGGTACAAACACTTACAGTTCTGTTAACTTAGTCAGATTAGTAAGAGCCAGTGGCAACTCTCCTGTGAGATTGTTTGCACTAAGAATGCTGCAGATACCAATGCCAACTTATCAACTGGTACTTGCATATTCAACTTATTTAATATTTAAAAATCAAGAATTAAACAAAAGAAAACTGAGGGTGAAAGGAGAAAAAAAGAAAAAAGAAAAGAGGCTTACAGATTGTTCAAGTTAACCAATTTCCCAAGCTCAGGAGGAACAGTTCCAGAAAAGTTGTTATTCTCCAAGCTCCTGAAAACAGATTCTCCTTCATCACACTAGGCTAAAATCAAATGAAACTTAAAATTGATTTTGACAAATAATATGAGGTGGTAAAGACAGATAGAGCCAGAGCATACATATATATTAGGGTGCTTATGTTTCCCAAGTAGCCAGGGATTGGTCCTGATAAATTGTTCACAGTAATGGACCTGCACAGTGTACACATTTTGTCAGTTCAGTTAATATAAGCTATTATTGGCTAACCTTGCATGAAGTTCAGAAATCCTTTACAGATATTCCAACTTTGTAGAAGCCCATTCACGCGGTATAGTACCGGTAAGGTAGTTCCTGGTAAAATCTCTGTAAACAAGAGTAGAAGATATTAGTAATAACACTACCATTTGTGGAAATGATTATAAAAAAAAGGTTTTCAGATGATAGATGCTATTAAAAATACAAATTTACAACTGAAAACGTTTCCCTTACACTCTTGTTAGGTAGGGTAACTTTGCAGCAGATGGTGGAACTACACCAGCAAGATCTTGCCCTTTAAGAAAACTGTATCACAAAAATGTCAGAGATCATAAGAACATACAGAGTCTTCATTCTGAATCTTCTCCAGAGAAAAATAATGAAAACTGGATTGAAATGCTACATAAGATAATTAAACCAATAAATAAACAAACACAAAATGAGTACAAATAAAAGCTTTCAGTTGATGTACATGCTGACAACATGGCAGAAACCATCAGGGTAGGAGCAGTTGCATATGAGAGTGTTGTTGTATAAAGGCAAGTCAGCAGATTTTGGGGTAGCCCAATTTGTATCATTGCTGCATGGATCTATGCTGAAGTTCCAGTCTTTTTTTCCCACTTGTGTTGCTATTTCTTTTAGTGCTTCCACTGCGCACACAAATCAAATCATGAATCTTTTTATTTTTTCCATTTCCTGTAATTTTTTATGCATCAGCCGAGTTTATTTTTCATTTTTTAAAGAAAAGTAGAGTGATTGAGCCTGATATTGGCCCAAATTAATGTTGATGCCAAAATACTAATAGTGATTGGGCTTGGGCTTGGGCTTGGGCTTGGGCCTTCTGCCATCCACCATTCTAACCTAGTAAACTTCTCTAGAAGATGCAGATTATGCTCTGTATCTCTCTCAATCATTGAATTTCATATCCATTTCCAGTTGTAATGATGAAAGAAAATAAATTCAGGTCCAACTCTTTAGCTTCTTTCATTTCGTTTTCGATTATAAAGCTGTAACCTTTATGCTTTTGAATCAATATAAATTTAGGATGAAACAAGTTCTTTTTTTTTTAAATCTTTTTGTAAGTTTATATCTAATCTAACCAACATGTAAAATCATATGGGTTCTAATTTTTGTTTATATTGACAAACATTGAACTGGGAGTGCTCTAACACAGTTACACTAGAAAGGCTAAAATCTTCTACCAATTCTCAATCAAAAAGACCAACTTTTGCATTGAGCACTCTGTTCTCTGCTGTTCAACACCACTAAAAAAAAAGAACCCCAGGCTTCATTTTTTTCAAAACAAAAACTGAGGCTTTAGTGCATAGATTTTGAGTATCAGCAATACCAACTTGAAAAAAGTTTCAGAAGAAGAAGAAGAGCCAGTAATTACCTTCTGCAGAAGCAAGACGCAGAGATTGTGCTTCAACTTTGACTGTGGATATGCAGAAGCAGAGGACCAACATGGCTACCAAAATGACAAGGTCCATGGTGGCTTTTGAAACATCAAAATGAAATCTTGCCATCTCAATCCCTGATGTAATATATCAATTCCCTGATATCTGTATCATCCTTATTCTTTCTTGGCTCAATCTCAGTCTCAATCTCTGTAGTTAATGAAGGGTCCCTCTGAGCCGTATGAGCCAATGGACTTTCGATGTGCGTGTACAATTTTATTATGTCTCTGACTTCGAACTACCTAGTTGGCCAATTTGATTACATTATTGTCGACGGTGGTGTTTTGCTTTCCTTGACTATGAAAAGTTTTTCATTTCTTTTTTGAGGGTTTTTTGGTTGGGGCCCATGAAAAGTTTTCGAATCCTTGTTTGGTACGTGAAATTTGACAAGATGGACCACTTTGATTAGCATCCGCTTTGTTTAACATGTGCCTTAATCTTGTTCCTTTCCATTTTTATAGACCATTTTTTGTTTCTTATACGAAAAATCATGAAATTAGGAATAATCGAACACACAACCCTGAGAAATAATTTTACGTAAAAACTTCTTACACGTTCTTAGTAGAGAGCTATTTTACCCAATATCGGATTAATTTCTTTGCTCTTGATTGATTAATGGGTTAATGTCATATCCCCATTTCGAGTTGGCAGTGAGCCGTTTGATTTGTTTCCAAGATTGGAAATGCCCAGCTCTGTATAGCTTTAGACCTTCACGTGCCCATTGCTATATATTATCAACATACAACTGTCTTGTTTAGATTAAAAAAATATCGATCATAATTGTCTTGTCAGAATAAGATTAATATTTATTCAATAATGCTAGTTCCACGCCAGGCTCCCATTTTCTTCTTATTATTTAAAGAAATAGAATTCATAAAAATAATAAACCGACTAAGCTAAAACGTATATGGTCCGGGGAAGGTTTCTGATCTCGTAATAAGAAGTCAAACAAAACAAATAATAATAATTTTATGTGTTCATGGATGTTGGACCAGTTTTTATTGGCTACGTTATACATGCATATATATATTTATATATATAAAGTCTCTGGTTGAATTTTCTGTGGGAACTATACATAATTAGTCTCTGAACTGCTGGTCTGTTTTATACTGAAATAGGATGTCAGAGCATGATGCATGCTAAGCCATGCCATCAAGCCATCAAGTAAATTTAGCTAAGTAATCAGAAATAGTAAAATACTGGTGGAAGTTTTATACTATTTCTGATTGAGTTTCTTGATAGCAAAAATACGGACAAGAGAGGTCAATTGTGCATGGCAAACCTTATCCTTTGGAAAGTCGATAAGAAAATGACTTGTTCAATTATTGATAAAATATTGTTAATCTAAAATAATTAATGTATTGTTATTTAAGAAGGAAAAAAAAAGAGTCAAAATCATTGGTCGGGTCAAACAATTCAACCAAAAGCTCTAATTCCAAACACATGCAAAAGTCGGAAAAATAAGGGCCCGTCTGGTAACGTTTTCGGAGAGTGTTTTCTGAGAATATTTTCAGAGAATGAAAATAAGAAAACAAATTTGCATTTTCAGGAAATGAAAATGCATCTGGTAGATTAATTAGAAAACATCTTTAGAAAACAAAAACAATGAAAACATGTCTGGTAGTACAATTGTTTTTTAGGTGTATTTTTTATAATTTCAATTCTTTTCTTTTTTTTGGTTGATATTTTTAGAGGCTGAAATTATCATTTTGGGTACACATACAAACAAACCCTCTTCTTCCTTTCTCTCTCTTTCTCTCTCTCTGGCATCCCACGTGGCAGTCCACAAGCACAGACACTCTCAAAACACAGAGAGAGCCAGAGCTTCGAGACACATCATCCATGGCTGCCTCTACTGCAACATCTTCAGCTACTTGTAATATCCATGGAAATCTCAGCCACACCAGCACCTCTCTCCTCCAAACCTCACTACCATTCCATCTCTGGCCGTCCCTGCAACTTCCCCTCCAAATCAAGACCTTTAAGGCCCAAAAAATCCACGGTTCGGCCCAAATAAATTCTCGGCCCAATGCGATACCTAATCAAGAAGAAACCCGATTTGGGCACGCGAAAGTTCATCATATGCACTTGCACACATGCCACGCCAAGCAAGGAATTATTATTCTGCACTTAATCACGCCACAAGCTTAAGTGTGCCCAAGCCACGCAAGATGCCTGGGGCTTGCTTGAGTGGGTTGTGGTATGGATAGTAATAAGTTGTCATGAGGCCTATTGATGAGCCGAGAAATGGAGGTTCCAGGTTGCTTGGTAGCCTCGGAACCCAAGCTCATTTCTTAGGCCCAAACATGTGGGTGAGCACAAAGAGAAAATAGCCCAACCAAAATAGGCTATTGACTCAACCAAAAAGCCCAACAACTCAAGCCAAACATTGGTGAAGTTGGCCTATTTATTTGATAAGCCGATCCATTGTTCTAGAAAGCCCACTTACTCAATAAATCAACTTGGTCCATACAATTACAATAGAATAGTTGCAAAGCTCCAGCACTTAGCTGAAGAATAAAACGAAGGAAAGTCTGAAAAGCTACCAGGAAGCTCCAGCATATGGGAGGAGCAAGTTTCAAGCAAAAACTTCCAAATGACCAAGGGATATTGGAGCGCAGATTACCCTTTTAACCAGCATGCATACCCATTTCTTTCCTTCATCAGACTTAGCCTTGGAAGATGGGAGAAAAGAAGGAAGAAAGATGGTTGAAAATGGGAAGTCTGAAACAGCCGGGGAAAAGGGGCTTTGAGCACCCAAAATCCCTGATTTTATGCAAATGGGCAGAGGAAATTTCCCCAAAATAGGATGATTGAAGGGATAAGGGGAGAAAGGAAGGGAAAGACTTGGCCAAATTGGATAGAAACCATTAGGGTTTCTTGGAAAATGTCAGCTTCCAGCGGCTATAAAAAGGGGCCTCTTCTACCCAACAAGAGGAACCACATCAGAGAGCAAGCTTTCTCTCTTATTCCCAAAACCCAGCAATTTTGTGCTCAGCCCATGCTTTTCCCTTGGTTTTCCCTCTTGGCAAGCTTTTCTGACACTTGACAGAGTCTCTGTCAAGCTGCCGGAAAAACACTTAAGCCACCTTTTCCTCTCTTTTTCATCATGCTCAACCAAACCTCTCTGCAAAATCCTTTCCCTCCAAGCTTAATATCCTTTTTTCCCCCAGGAACACTTGATTTTCTCTTCGGTGCTAAACTCATGACAATTTTGCTCCCATGCCACAAGCTTCTCATGCAAAGCCAATGATTTATCTGTAAGCAGCTGTTGGTTTCATTGGTGAAGAAGACCAAGGTGTTTCCTAAGGCTCAACTACCCTTTCGAAACACCCTTGGGGCTTGATCTTCGAACTCAGGCTCAAGGGGCAATTTCTTCCATTTTGCTCTTTACGGCAGCTCAGGCCCGTAGTAACTGCTGGAACAAAAAAGCCCCTACAACTATTGTTTCCATGGCACCCCAAAAGAAGGTACGTCTACTCTATTCTACTTCTGTTTGGCTGCCGAGAAAGTGCAATTCTTTAAATACCCATGTGTTTGGTTGCTGAGAAAACGTTAATTGCATAAATACCCAGGTGAACAAGCTCGACGGAGGCTGGCAGAAGAAGTGGTACGGAGCCGGAATCTTCTACGAAGGGGCGGAGGAAGTTGAAGTGGTACGGAGACGGAATCATAGGGATACTGAACTGGGTTGGTTTTCTGGAGAGAACAAAAACAGAGAAGAATTTTGAGCAGAGAAGAATTTTGAGCGTTTGTTTTATGGGAGAACAAAAATATCTTTTTTATGTTTTACGGAAGTAAACGTGAAGTTGGTTTCATTTTATGAAAATATTTTCAATGTTTTCTGTTTTTGTCCACTGAATACATTTTTGCTTTGTTTTTGTTTTTGGAAAATGAAAATGACCCTCTAAAACGTAAACGAACGGGCCCTAATTGACCCAAAAGCTCTCACTTCGAGTTTGAGGTGTTCAAACTTTCCTCTCCCAGCTCTAATTCCTTAGAACTGAAACCGATGCATGCCATGCCAAGTGGAATTGACAGATTGATCTTGACAATTGTATCGTACGTAAAAGTTGAACGGCTTTTGAGTCACTTAAAAATTCATGCCTTTTTTCCCCACTTTGCTCAGCTTTGTCACATAGTGGATAGAGCTTGATCTTTATGTATTTGCAAAAACCCAATATTGTTATTTTCAAAGATATGTACTACTACTATTTAGTTTATCATTACACGAGCATTTGCGTAGTCAAGCACGAAGAAATGTTTATTGTGAAGAGTTCATGGTAGAACTTGCCTCTAAAAACCGACTTGTAAGAAAATAATGTTTAAGAGCTCATAAACCACTCTAAGATACGCTATTTTTCCAACGTGAAATCTTGAGTCCTAGCATTTACATTAGCAAGAACTAGTACTGGGATTGATTTTATAGAGATCAGAAGACGTAGTAGTAGCAGAAGAACCAATCCATGGTGCATCTGATGATGAAGGAACAAGGCTCTGAGTTTGACTTGGATTCTGTGATGAATTGTGATCAAACTGGTATGTCAAGGCTTTTAACCTCAGTTCATCACCGTAAGTACTTGGATCCGTGACCAATTCATGAACAGCCGTACGCCCTTCAAGCATACTCACTACTGCAGACATGGTAGGCCTAAGCGCTGGTGCTGCATTGATGCATAAGAGAGCAACTTTAATCATCCTAATGACCTCTTCCTCACTCACATCGGACCCCAACCTTGGATCCACCAGCTCCAATAATTCCCCTTTTTGTTGTAAAACAAGAGCCTGAAATTTAGCAGAGAAGAGATTTGAAAATGGAAAAGCAACTCATAGAAGGAAAGAAGGATGACCAAGTTGGAAGGAATTTAAATGAAGATCCATCTTACCCAATCCACAAGGCATACAAAGTTCTCATTTGGTCGATATTTAATGTTGCTCTTTCCAGCAACAATTTCCAATGTAACAACACCAAAGCTGTAGACATCTGCTTTGTAGGTCAAATAACCCCATAGTGCATATTCCGGCGCCATATATCCTCTGCACACAAAAAAACGATTGTTTTCCTTACCTGGGTGGAGAAAAGTTCATAAACAAAACTAGGCTCTGAAATGCAGTTCAGAGAAAAAAAATAGTATAGCTTACATAGTTCCAGCAACTCTAGTGCTAATGTGGGTGTTCTCCTCTTCGTCAAGCTTGGCCAACCCGAAGTCCGATATCTTGGAGTTAAGGTCTCGGTCTAGTAATATATTTGTAGTTTAATGTCTCTATGTACAATCTTCAGTGCTGATTCCTCATGCAAAAAAGCCAGACCTCTTGCTATGCCTATGCATATATTCTGCCGTGTAGGCCAGTCCAATTTTAAAGGACTTTCCTCCGGAACTGCAACAAACATGGATTCCCAATCAATGATCTCATTTTTGTTTTTCTTAATACACCATTTCAGTTTTTTGTCACTGGACTTGATAAGCTTACCGAACAAAGCACGTGCAAGGCTGTTGTTTTCCATGTATTCATATACCAACAGTAACTGGTTTGATTCAATACAGCATCCATACAATCTAACAAGATTTGGATGTTGTAAACCAGAAATCATGCCTATTTCATTCACAAATTCTCGATTTCCTTGCTTTGATTTGGATGATAGTTGCTTAACTGCAATTATAGTACCATCCAATAATATACCCTGAAATAAATACAGTTTAGTAGTTTTCAAGCATGATAAGTAAGGAACTATTTATATGGTACCTTGTAAACAGATCCAAAACCACCTTCCCCGATTTTGTTTAGAGGATCAAAGTTATTAGTGGCGGCTTTAATTTGCTTGAAGGTGAAAAAACCAGTTTGCAGATCCAGTCCTCTCAGAGCTATCCACAAAACAAGGTTAGAATATATTGGTAGTGTCGTTGAACTTAGTATCTGGGTATGTGTTTTCTAGCTAAATGGCATTAGAAAGACTGAGACCAAAGTACTACTTGAAATTTTCACAGTAACTTAGTGGCACCTTTTTCCCTAGATATCTTGCTATCCAGACAGCCTTTCCACCAAAGAACGCTGAAAATCAAGAAAATGAGGAACAAGAACGAAGCTCCAACTGAAGCTCCCACTACAATAGGTACCTTGCTTTTGCTACCATGAGGAAGCTTGAACTCTAGCAAAGAAAAAAGTGAAAAGAAAAGATCAGCAACAGAGAATACAAGTTTTAGTTCTATGAGATGCGGTCATATGTCCGGTATATCAATTCATAGCAGTGTCTTGTAGGATGTTGTAAAGACCAAATTGAGATAAATTGCACAGTTTCTTGTTATTTAAGGTAAACAAACTTTCCATCTGGGTACTTCTTCCTTTAGTATACTGTACTTGATGTACTATATATTTTCCAATCTATTGCAATTAACATGTATTTTTGGTACATTTCCCGTATGGAACGAGTACAAACAAGTGGGATATAGTAAATTTTTTAAACAAACTTAAGATTGCGTCCATGAGAGAGAGTTAATGTTTCCAACTCAGAATATACCAGGCTCTATAGAGATAGCAGATATAAGAGCACTAAATGCCCCTTTCCCAGACCAATGAAATCGGATCTCTAATGTTTTATTCTTAACCTCCACTGCTTTACTTTCCTTAATGAGTTCTTTATCAACGCCGTGTGCTTCCTTTTTAATTTCAAAATCCTTCCACACCAGTTTCTCCTGTAACAAACTTATCAATCAGAAATCATATTTTGTTGCATATAGTGTACAAACAGTATGCTTGACTACCTGAATATAAATATCAAATATCCGTCTTCCAAGACTACGAAAAGATCTATTGCCTCTGATCAGTATCTCCGAGAAGTGAAGTTTCACGGTGTAATTGCCGTTTCGAAAGCAGCGTGCATAATACGTGAGAGACTTAGCAGAGCGGCGTGCACTTGTGTACAACTCAGAGTTTTTCATTCTAAGTATAGATACATTATTTGCAATGTAGTTTGCAGCAGAGGGGTAAGAATTCCAGAAATATCCAGTGCTACTGGTTCCCCAGATAGGTCTCTGAGGAACGAATTTTGCTGCACCTCCTGGGTCTTGATCATCTTCAAAGGTGACTCCTTCAATGGTGGTTTGTTTTCCACCACAATTTATATGCAACGAGTACTGATCTATTCAGTAGCAAGCAACAGAGAAATGACATCATAAAAATTCTAATCAGGTTAAGTCAAATAGTTGACTACTTAAAATTCAAATTAGAAAGTATTGTATTGATTGTAAACCAGTTTCTGTCATTGTCACATGCAAACTTAAATTATGAACTAATTCTTTTACAAGAACTTTAAAATATTAAATAATTAAAAAAGCAAAGCCAAGTTGTATTGTATTGTTACCTTCTGGACATGGAAAGTTCCTCAAGCACACTCCAAATGATCTACGTTAGTGTGGTACACAATCAGCTGATGCAAATTTAAAGTCCAGAATATATGGAAAGGACAAAAATGGCTTCACCAATGAAGATTAAAAGTTTAGAAGCTTACGACTTTCTTTGTGAAGAAAAGCTTTCAAACAGGTTTCTGATAAATATTTCAAAGAGAAATTATATATATACTAAAGCGCAATCCAACTAAACACTGTTCCTAAGCACAGTGAAATGACGGAAATGCCCCTCATTTAACTGTTGAAATATGTTGTATTTTCTCTTCAGCACAGTAAATTTCCGAAAATGCCCTCCACTATACCTTTTCTGCTCTTCCCGTTTTGCCCCTTCTCCTTCAGTGTTTGTTCCCAGCGAACGTATCGTTCGCTCAAAGGATGAGTTCATCTCCAGTTGATTTCGAACTAGCTGGTTAGCCTGGTTGGGGGGCAGCTATGGAAGATTTGCGTTTCACTGTTGGAGATGGTTTGGGGGCCGTTGATTTTCGTTTGGGGAGGCGAGCTGCGAATCTAGCCGCCCTTTTGGTCTTCGTTTCAGGGATTTATCTGTTTGTTGTGATATTTTCCACAGATTCTACAACCTTCGTCTCAGGCATCTTCTCTCTCTCTTGGCTGCGAATTCTTGCATCCTTTGTATTCGGGTATGCATCCCTTCGCCTTTTTAGCACATCTTTTGGTCATCTTTTGGTCTTTATTTCATCAATTAACAGACATTTTGAGAATTGAAATTTTTGGGGTTTAGCAGAGAATTGAATTTCTTTGAGTTTAGCAGAGAATTGAAATTCTTTGATGACAACGGCCATGTAAATATAGTTCTTTTATGATTTTGATTGTTTAGGGTGACTTTTGATTGTTTAGCTAGGTTTTGAAAAAAAAGATTAAAATTGATGAATATTTCAATTGTTGGTTATATTTATTATTTGGTTTCTCTTTTGATCTTCCTTTTTAATTTTTGTTGTTGATTGATATAGTGATTGTTTTTCTTCTTTTTTATTTTATTGTTTTGGATTGTGTTTGATTTATGTTCAAAAGAATTGCCCACCAGTAGAAACAATAACCCTGCTCTGACACCTGCACATAATTGAAAATCACAACTAAGTTTGATTTATTGGTTATACAGATCGAACCACGACTTTATTGGTTATACAGTTCGAACCACCACTTTGTTTAATTCATCACAAGCTACTTCTCTTCCCACTTGGCTGTTGTACCACTTAAATAGAGAAAATAATTTCCCTATCAAATTAGAAAGTAGACCACCACTGACACTCATATCTGTTTCCTTATCCCATGGGAATGGATCCTCTGATTTGGTTGCTTCCAAAAAATGTTTGATTGAGTTGTCAGGACAAAGAGAATGCAAATCTAGATCAATGCTTACAGAAAATTAAAGTTATATATTGAAGTTTTTGGTTTACAGAATCAGAGAGGCTGAGAAAACAGAAATTAAGCTACAATATACCTGGAATGAAGATTTTTGCTGCCTCCTTCAAGGAACCTAAATCTGTTATGTCTTTGGCCTGTCCAAGTTAGCATATATTAGATAAACTGTACATTAGTATTTATCAAGCAGTTTAGAAAGTGTCACCTTATAAACGGGGCCAAATCCTCCATCTCCCAGTTTATCGCTACATTGAAGTTGTTTGTTGCAGCTAAAACTCTTAACTGAAGAGTGGTAGTTCTGTATCATTCTTCGCAGCTTCAGCTCTGGATTTACTTTATAGTCTCACTCATAATGCCTTCCGTGCTCCCTGTTTCATTCTTATTATTAGAGCATTGGTTGTTTGGAACACTAGAATATATGTGTTTGTGTGAGTGAGAAAGAGAAAGAGAAGGGTGGTAGCACTATACCTCCATTCACAAGTATTTCTTCCACAAGAAATAGCCAAGAACTAATGTAATCAATACCCCTGTTGCCGACGCTATTCCAATTACAGGAGACTTTTCCAATGCATTATGGGAATGACTCTTACTACCTGCAATCTGTATGCTACTTTTCCATGTGGTTATTTAGTTCAACTTACTTAGAAATGTATGTAAACCAAATGTTTCCCCTTTTACCAATGGGCTTTGGTAGGTTTTACTTTAGTCGTAGAAAACCGTTTTGACATTGAATAATATGAGTTTTGGCTTTTAATTGTCTCCTTAGTCGATGGTGGAAGTTGTTCTTAAACGAAGTAGGGTTCCGCTTCTGGTCTAGCAAAGAGGTTTGTCAATTGTTTTTTATTTCTGTTAAATTTAATGAGAATTGCTGTTGCAGAATTCTGAATTATGCAATTTTTTTTCCATGTAAGGGTACTGGGATGCTTGGGGGTTCTTTTTATTCTCTTTTTCACTGCATGTTATAACTTAGATGGGTCTGCTTTAAGAAGGTTGGTTTTATTCTTGAAGAATGCCCATTTGGTTTTAGATGTAGTTTATTTAGTTAAATATATGGCTACTGGTGAAATGGTTTAGCCAAATATTGCATATGTAATATGCGTACAAATTCCTAGCATTGTTGTAAACAATCAGTTTAAGTGGAGGATTGTTGTATGAAATTTGGTAAACAAATATCTAGAAATTAGCTTCACAGTTTCTTAGGTTCCATTTAATTTGGTAAACAAATATCTAGAAATTAGCTTCACAGTTTCTTAGGTTCCATTTAATTTGGTATTTGTTTTTGTGTGATATATTTCTCTTAGGGCATATTTTGTTTGTGGATAATGATTTATTGGATTGGATTAATATTGATGATTTTGTGTGTGGATAATGATTTGTTGGATTAGGTGACTATATATGATTATCTGATTTGTTGGAATTTAGGGTTTATGATTTGTTGATTAAATTTTGTGATGGACTTCTTTTCCTCTCTCTATTTGTTCATTTGTCTTAATTAAATTTGTTTCTAAAAAAATGATTTGTTGATTAATTGATATGACTGTTTGGTTTGATTAATTCATGTGTATGGCAGAAAAAGTTGAGAGCTGCATTTGGAGCCTCATTTATTTGCCTTGCGGGCTTGATTTACTTCCCTAGGTTTTCATTCTCTTCCGTCTCCACCTCTGATTTTAATCTATTGGTTTGGAAAAGCTCATATTCAAGTAATTTTTAAACTCTAAATCCCTAATTGATGATAATGCCTAATGTTTTTAGTTAGTTGAAATTTTATAATGAGTTATTAGATGAATGTTGATGATTTTTTTTTTAGTGGATAATGATTTATTGGATTGGATGAATATTGATGATTTTGTGTGTGAATAATGATTTTTTGGATTATAGATGACTATATATGATTATTTGATATGTTGGAATTTAGGGTTTATGATTTCTTGATTAAATTTTGTGATAGACCTTTTTTTTAAAACTTAATAAGACATGGCAGAAAAGTTAGGAAAACAAATGCAAAGAACCGTGAACCCCTAAAGTATAGCCATCCAAAAAAAAAATCAACATATAATTGAACATATTTTTCATCTCTGGGTAGTATTTCTTTTTCTACTTTGTTGGTGAAGCCAACCCCATTGTAGTGAGTAAAAGGAGATTTACAGTTTCATATTTCAATAGTTTCATAAAGAAAGCATTTAGGTAACGTACGGACTATTATCCCTCAGTTGATTTCATGGTCTGTTGTTTTGTGTTTACCTAATTTTAGTAGTGGATTAGGGTTTCTAAATGCCGATTAATCACTCTGAATCTCAATGTTGTTGTTATTGATTAGCTGTGATATTACACAAAATTAGTATTAAAAAACATGAACAGAAAAACAAAAAATAAAATAAGAAAGCAAATGTTAACAACAATAGTTATTTCCACTATGAATTGAAAACAAAAAGACGTCTATTTTGGTAAACTAAATTGAGTTTGAGCTTATGGGGTTAAACTTTTTGCCATATATTTATTGCACTGTTTTTTTTCTTATTCTTATATGTAAGGATGATTTTTTTTTTTTTTCCTTCTTTTCAGTTTCAAACAGATTTACAGTACTTTCTCTTGCTAAAATTTTGTGAAATATATGTATATAGGAGAGCCCAGATTAAGAAATAGCGGTTACGCATTATGCCTTTTTCATAAAATTCAGTATGTTTTTCTTCTGATTTAATTTCAGGCTTCCATGAAAATTTTGATCTAGGATGCAGTGATTTGAGGTGTAACTTTGCAGTAATCATAGTAGTTTCTTACTAGATCTCTCAAGTCAATCTCAAGTAATGAACTCTGCAAACCGTGTTTTTTGTTTTTTTGTTTGCTTTTCAATACCTCTTTATTGCTTCCACTCCATCATGCTAACTTTATTTTGGTTTCTTTTGTTTTGTAGATGAAGTCGGTATGACTAGGTATTTTGACAATCCATAATTTATCTTCGTTTTAGATTTGTGTTAGTTTCACATTATTGTATTTCAATTTATGTTTATTAGATGGGATGATGGGTATGTATCGTTTTAAAAGTCTCAACTGGATCACTGAAACTACCACTAAAATTAGCAGATTCTTACTTTAGGTCACTTTTTTTTCCCCTAACTTTTCCGCCATGTCTTCTTGGAATGTAAATTCATACAATTGGTTTAAAGAGAAAAAAAAAAGTGAAAATCTTATGAATTGTTATCTGATGTAGATTGACTATTTGTCAGAAACAAAGACAGATGGAGGCCTCCTTGAATAAACAACTTCTGTTATATATGGAATCCTAACTTTTTGTAAGTTTCTTCTCCTTCATTATTAGTGAATACATGTGTTTACATATTGCTATGATGCTCTTTCTTTACTCAGGATCTGTGGATACTATGATATTTATATATAAAAAAAATTTGTTTCAATTGATTTGTTGTAGGAAAGTAATTGGGTTTCTATTTCATCTACCTTTTTTCTTTGTTTTATTGCTTCCCTCCTTTTCCATCGTGGTTGTTGGTCTGGAAAAACATTGACATTGCTTTTTCTGCATTAAGATGCCATCTATTCATTTTGCTGTTTTTTTATTTATAAAATGTTCCAGTTTCATTCCCACTGATTAAATTGGTGCATAAATCAATAGCAAACACTACACTTCATTGAAGTGATTATAAAAATAGTAGAGGCAATGTCAAGAACAATGTATAAACGCCACCTAAACTCATGAACACTGTTTGCGGTTGCCTATACTTTATAGTTCTATAGTGTTCTTTTTTTTATTCTTTTTTTTTTTTTTTTGCTTTTTTGGTCTTTGAACTTTAAAGTTAAAACTATAGAAACTGAGTTTATCTTCTTTCTCTTTCGTTTTCTTTTGTTGAGACAAATGATTACAAGGAGACAATCCTGAGATACTAGAATAGTACAATTACTAAAATAAGAGAAATATTTATTGGTTTTGATATTCTGAGTGGAATAAGTACTTCGTTTATGTGCTTAGATATTCTGAATGCATTATGTTATGTTAGTTTTATTTTATTTTGTTTGTGACTGGATTATTAATTGTCCCCAAAAAAAAACAAAAATAACTATAAATCAGGAAGGCTCTAATTTATACCAATTTATTCACCAGTAAGGACCAAAAACAATAAAGGCTCTACTTGCAATGAACTTTGGTAAATGAATTTTGTAGGTGTCCACCAGTTCAATCATCAAATCAGCCAAATCAGAGAACGGACTGTGAAAAAAAGGCTCTTTTCACTTCTCTCATGTGAACAAAAAAAAAAAAAATTCAAAATGTTAGAATTTATATGATGATTCACTTTCTTTTCCTTTATTTTGCATGTATCTTAGTAATATTACAACTAAGAAGAGAACTAGCGCATTTCTCGCTGCAAAAGCTCCAGAGGAGAATGTACAGATTCTGATGATATCTCACTCATCTCTTTGAAAACCAAGACAACCCCAAGCAATATTGGAATCACCCTTTCTGCCCCAAAATTGAGCATGCATTCTTTCATCTAATTTCATTTATTTAACTAAGATTCACATCATATCCATACTTTTCCGTTCTAAATTTTTTGAATTCAATCATAAACACTTTAATTAATACAAACGCAACAAAATTCCTCTTTGCAAACGTGAATTTCTATATCCAAATTTTTTGTTCTTTTGCTTATTAAAATTCAAGTCTTTTGGTTTGATTCTGCAATAAATAATATTTAGTAATTTGTCAAACTTCTTCTGAGTTTGTTAATTGATTGCATTCACTGAGGTTACAGTTTTGTACATTAGATTTATAGAATACTTAGTGTATTCAAATAGTGGTTTCTGTTGTTGATACATATCCACATATATCATGTTTTCGATGCAATGAACAAAACTATAACCTATGTATCTAGATGTTTTAGATGTAATGAACAAAAGTTTAACCTATATCCTGTTATTTCTGACTTTATTCTGCTTATATAACCTAGAGGTGTTTATACATTATTTCTGCTTTTATAGCTTACTTATCCATTAGATTAACTGAGCCTATAAAAATGGCAATACATGTATCAGTTTTGACGATAGGTGTCTATAGATTAAAGCTTGGGTGTTTTGGTTTAATTCTCATACCATTTTGGAAATTTGTAGCAACAGAATCAACACCCCATGATTTGATTTTATTAAAGCTCGGGTGTTTTGGCTTAATTCTCTTATACCATTTTCCAAATTTGTAGCAACAGAATCAACACTCCTCCTCGATTTGATTCTATTAAAGCTTGGGTGTTTTGACTTAATTCTCTTATACCTATTTAATAAATTGTCACAATTGTTGTAAGTTTGTTGTCAATTGATTAAGTAGACTGAGGTTATACTTTTGTCCATCAGATTAATAGAATGCTTGATGTACCTAAATTGTTGTGTTGTCATGTTGGATGTTTGAACTTAATTATGTGATAATAATTACTGTCTTCGCTCAAAATTTTCCATTTATCTACACTAGCACCTGTCATTTTCCAAATTCATACCAACAGAGTTAAAACCTTCATAAATGACAAGAAAGAACAAAAGCCATCTCTACAACAGAGCTAAAAAGAGGAAGACCCCCTTCTAACAGACATCAAGGCAGAAAAATCATCTTCCACCATCCTATAGCATATGTATAAAGACCTATCCAAACTCTTTTGAACAATGAGCAGCTCAATATTGCCGATAAATAGATGGATCATGGATCTTGGTGCAGTTCTCTCTGTTTTTTTGGGTTATTTTTTATCCTGTTTTGATTCATGTTTTGGTTTTTATGTATTTTGTTTTTAGAAGTTGGACTTTTTGGAATTTGATATTGATATGGGAATTGAAAGCTTTCAGTTCAGGATAATGCTTTTCAGTGTGTGTTAATGAAATTGTTCTCTGGCTTTTCCTTATCTGAAAAATGCCAATTTTTCATGGAAACAAAGGAGATTAGGATATTACATAGAAACAAAAGAAATTGTTGTGTTATGTATTGCAATACAGTTAGTGAAAGAATTTTTTTTTAATAAATGTTTTTTTTTTTCAATTCATAGTGGAAATAGCTTTAAAGTGGGAAAAGATCATCAATTTTTAACAATGAGGATGAGATATATATATATATATATATATATATTTATAGGTTGACTAACATATCAAAACACTGTTAATTAAGGATGGAGCACATGTGCCACTAATTACACAAATTGTGTAATGATCTATTGTTGTTAATATTTGCTTTCTTATTTTATTTTTTGTTTTTCAGTTCATGATTTTTTATACTAATTTTATGTAATATTTACTGATTTGGTGATGTCATGTTAGAGATGTTCAAAGTTTGAACACTGCCTCCAATATTTGAATTCTAATTCTGAATTTTAATTATTCTCTCTTTCTAAGTATGAACACTACCTCTATTATCTGGAACAAATTGGCAAAAAACAAAACACAATTCAATGGAGATAAAATTTGACCATGCAAAGAGCTTCTTTATATGAGGTTTGGAGGTGTAAGAGGAGTTGGAGTTGCACTAATTTTTGTTTGTGGTATCATGGAGTCACACAGTCATTTGATGTTATTCATTACTTATGTTTTGCTTGATTAGGCTATAGAAGCTCTGTTTAATTAGTTTTTGGATATTGTGTTTTTTGAAAATTCTTATTTCTATAGTTGTGCTATTGTTGGTGTGTGTCCATTTTGCTTCACTAGGCTATAGATGTAATTAAGTAATAACAGTTTAATTCATGAATGTTTTTTCCCTTCCCAACTATGATCTGTTGGTCAAAGTTTGACTTTGATTTTTGCTTTGGATTTTGATGATGGCTGATATTCTGTTTTTTTCTATCTCTATTTGTTTTTGTTTTCCAGGATTTTTCTTTTGTTTTAGAAGTGGACTAACAAAGTTTAGGCATCTCATATAAAAACACTGCAAAGAAAAACATATTTGGACAGTTTTGGGACTAGAAAAACATATTTTGAAATTTTTTTTTTTTAAGGGAGCTTTTTAAACATGAAAAATGAGATGTAGCTGCCTTTGGTTTCATTTGATTGATGTTTTGGGTTGATTTTTACGCATATATGTTTAGTGCAAATTGGAGCTTGATCTTTAGATTGTTAGAAAAGACTTTGAGATGACTCAGTTGTTGAATTAGAGTATGAGATTTTGGTATCTGTTTAAAGGGGAAAAAGGGAAAACAGAAAAATGGAATTGAAAAATATATGGAAAAATCTTGATTGTTTATGGTGACTTTTGCATAGGTAACTTTTGATTGTTTAGACCAGTAACTTTTGACCTTATATTCTTTGTTTCATATGCATTTAGATCATTTAAACAACCATTTTCCTGTGCTTTTACAGTGTTTTTCTTTGCCCAAAAATTTGGGTAATCTTGAGTGATTTCTTGCCTTGCAGATTTTGCTCATGCTAAAGTTTTCGTTTTATGAAAAGATTGTGCATGTACAAAAATACGCAAGGTAATTTCTTCTCCATTTTTCTGTTTTTTCTTCCTTTTTCTTCCTCTCTTTTTTTTTTAACCATGTTTTCTTTTGATATTTTGCAGGTGGTCTTTTGTTGCTTTGGATAGAGTAGTTTGGTTGGTGTTTTCGTATTTTTTTTATTAATCGAGTTTTTTTTTTTTTCTTTTTCGGTTATGTTAAGCATGAGGTGAGTTTCTAGGCTGAAATTTCCAATTAATTGTTTTAAGTTTTGTGAATAGAGCATAGGAATTAGCTAATGGTGTCAATTGACAATTGGTTGGGATAAGTGTGTGCTGCTTATTTTTTCTTCAAGTCCTAAAGAGAAAGATGGCAACCGTACAAAAATAGACTTCAACAATTTTCAAACGCAAAAAAAAGGATATGCCTTATGAGAAGAAGAAACTGAATTTTCGGTTTTTGCGTTTTTTACAGGTGCTGTATAACTGTTTTTTAGACAGTTTGGTAGCTATTCCCATTGCTACTAGACAACAGGTCAGTTTTCTATTCGTCTTTTGAAGAAGTTTTGCATATCAACTGTGGCTAATTGGTTTTTGGATATTGTGTCTTTGAAAATTGTTATTTCTATCATTGTGATGTTATTGTTTATATGGTTTGTTTGATTAGGCTATAGAAATTGTATTTAATTCGTTTTCATATGTTTGTTTTGAAATTTTTTATTTATATAGCTACAATACTGTTAGTGTGCGTCCATTTTGCTTGATTAGGATATAGATGTAATAAAAATATTGTAATTTAAGTCATCCATGTTTTTTTTTCCTTTCCAGCCATCCATGTGTTGGTTGGAAGTTGTAATTTTTTAATATGATGCCTAAAAGAATTACAAAAACCTGAAAAAGCCTGAGTTAAATTAAAGTCCATCGATATTGAATGCATTAGTGCTAAGGAAAATGTTATTGAGTTGTAAAAAGTTACTCAAAATCTTCCACGCTAAATACAATGAATAGTGAAATTTCCACCAATGACCAAAAAGAAAACTTAGATGTTGTAAACTATGCAGTGCTCTCAAAGTGTCAGCTTATTTTACTGGTTTGGATAGAGCTTTTAGGTTCCTGCTTTTGATTCTGTTAAACAAGAAGCAAATTTCTTGGTTTAAATTAATTGGCAGAAATTAATTGTTTTCCATTTTGCTTTAGCCAATGGCATTAATTTCTCATTTGTGTTTATCATTTAGGCATATGTACTGTTTTTCTTAATTTTTTAATGATGAATTTTTGGTATGCAAGTTTGATATCAAAGCATCCCCTGCGAATATATACATTAACTTTTTAATAAGAACCCATGTAAATCAGCTACACGGTGTTTGATTATTATTAATCAAATTGTTCAAATTAAAGAACACATTATTAAAAAGCATGAAATTATAATCAGTAATGTATACTCTTTATTTCAAATGCAGCATCTAATAGTTTTTAAATAGACAGTGTAGCATCTCCATTGCAATACAGTTAATGAAAGAACTTTTTTTTAATAAATGTGTTTTTTTTGTTTTCAATTCATAGTGGAAATAACTTTAAAGTGGGAAAAGATCATCAATTTTTAACAATGAGAATGATATATTTTTTTTAAAAAAGTTGGCTATATATCAAAACACTGTCAAAGATGTAGCATATGTGGCACTAATGCTCCAATTGGGGATCACCAGGTTGTTCAGAGCCCTATTTTAGAATCTAGAATGTCTTTATTTTTCGCTCTTTTGATTGTTGCTTAATTTTATTTCAAATTGCTTCTCTGCAAATGGTTGGTTTCAAGTCACAATTATGGGCCATTGAACTAATTTCCAGAAACAAATTGACCACATTGGCTTAACTAATTATATAGGGTTTGGTCGATGTTTGGTTTTATCGAATTTGTTTTTTACAGAACATTTGGTATTGGTCTACACTGTCTTGCATGTATATGGATTTTGAAATGAGTTGTGATGTGTTTTTTAAGTTTTCTCTTTATGGTGTTGGTTACTTTTCAACCAATTAACATATGATTTTCCTCTCAAGGAATTTGAAAAGAAACCAGTCTTCAATTCGTATCGTCATGTTTTCATGTTTTCATTTGTTTGTGTAAGAAAAGGAAATGTAACAAATAGTTTCTGTTGGTTTTTGATATTCTTCAATACGAAAATCAGTATTGAAAACAGATTCATTTATTGAGACTGTCTTATCTCACAAGCAAAACCAAAATTATATTTATTAGCCTAATTTTGTTTTTCTGTCTTTGTATTTTAGATAGCTGTTGTGATCCTGCTTTTGTGTCGCTGTTTTTCGAAGTGGTTGATAGCTTCTTTGACTACAGGTTAGTGTTTCATCCATTTTTCAAAAAGACTACATGCATGGTGGCTGTAGCTTATTGATTGCCAAATATTATGACATTTGAAAATTCTCATTTCTGTGGTTCTGTCAATATCACGGTGCATTTGCTTTGCTTAATTACAGTTTAGGTGTGATTGATAATTTAAAATTTTCTAAATGCATGTTTTTTCTCCTTTCCAGTTATCAATCTGTTGCTTGGGGTTTTAAATTTCTGTGCATAATGCATAAAAGGACTAGAGATAGCAAACGAATTCAGATGATGCAAGAAGCTCATAGTTTTGCCATTTCAAATGGTATAGAAATCTCTTATGAAAGTGTTTGTCTTGCCGATGATAAACATAAAACCAGAGAAGAAAATGTGTCAGATTCTGACAATTTACTAATTATCAGTTTGAAGAAGAAAAAAGCCCAAGGCAGTTCCAAAATTGCCTCTCCTACTTCCACATCAGAGTTTATGCTCTTTCCTTTTCAATTCATTCATATCATTAATGTACACATTATATACATAATATTTCATTGTCCACAACTTATTTCCCCACTCAATTTCTCTATATTAAGTGGTAGTTGATTGCATTGAATTTGGGCTTCTCATAATTGTCTTCAATTATGATTCAATTTTAAAGAACATTTATCAACTCTTCCTTTAAAATATGATTTTTCTCAAATGCATTTTAGAATGCAATTTGGTTTCAAAACCCGCAGCATGGCGCGGGTGCCTTTGCTAGTGCATTATTATAGGTGAATGAAGACAATAATGTAATCGAATCGGCCACTCAATAAGGTTAGAATGGTGGGTGGCAGAAGGCCCAAGCCCAATTACTATTAGTAATTTGGGCCAATAACATGCTGAATCACTCTACTTTTCTTTAAAAAATGAAAAATAAACCTGCTCACTTTTTTGGCACCGGCCCGATATTACCTTATCTTTATTATAAAATAAAATAAAATCAATGTATGAGGTGGGAAATTCGAACTAGAAATATGACCTCCTAGTTGGTATTACCATATGTCACAAATTGTTTGGATATCAGCGTTGTTAGTCCTGGGCTAAATAATCACTAACTAGAAATATGTTCTTACAGGTTTTCTCGGCAAGTAGTTGGCTCAGAGCTCTCAGAAAAATTATTGTAAGAAATATCTGTCGGGCTGCATACAATACAATAAAATTGTAAGTCCGAACAGCTCCACCAGAAAAGTTGCATTTTGGAGTATCAATAAAAATTGTAAATATGGTTAAAGGATCAATTCCACAACAGAAAATCCTAAAAGTTGATCATTTAAAATTTTAAATGTTTCAAACAGTTAAGATAGATTGTATGTGACTGCCTATAGATCTCGAATCAAAGTAGAAGTATATATTTCCGCAGGCTTCAATAAGAAAATAAAACTCAAGAAATTCTGTATAGGATGGAAAACATACTAGTCACGATCTCTGCTCTTCATCCAGTCTGGAACAGACCCGGTAAGCCAGTTGCTTGTTAGATACCTATCAAATGCATAATGACATTATGTAATTTAATATATGTACATATAATATAGAGTTGTAATTTAATATAGGCAGGGGAGGCCGCCCCGCCATGCATTATGATGTCTGCTGGTGACTTTCATGTAATTCACATTTCTTACAAGTACATCACGTATTTCAGATTTTCATAGTCAGGAGTATTAATATTTCCTTCCAATTTGTTGAAGCTGAGATCTCTGCAAGAAATCAACTAAAAAGATTGTCATAACTCATAAGATCCCAAAGATCTGTTACTAAAAAAACTGTCATTAATCAACTTGCGCTGTGCATTTGAACAAGATGAAAAACAAAGAAAAACAGTGTTACAATTCAGTCAAATTTTCCATTTCTGATATATAAGCAGGGATAGGTCCGTATAAATTGCAGCTCCTCAGCACTCTGCAACATAACTTCGTAATATTAGCCTAACTCAGCTAAGAGTCTTACATTACAACTTGAAAATGTACAACAGTTTCAAGACGTACAAGGATTGCATGCCCTTTATATTACGCAAGGGTGGAAATTTTGAACCCCCTCCATTTAAGTCACTGATCTCTCTGCATTGAATTTCACCATGAATCATTGTAAGAAAAACAAGTCACTGTGGTATGAAGTTATCATAAAATTTTCAAATCAGGATTAAGGTTCTTTAGTGTTAATGCAATGCAGAACTCACAGTTTTGTTAAATTACTCAAGACAGAAATGCTAGATGGAATGGGCCCACGGAGACCACTACCTTGGATATCTCTGTCAACAACAAAATTCAAAATCAATCAAGATTACACAAAAAGAGTTGTTAGAATATGTTATAGGAAAAGGCACTTACAATGTCTCAAGTTGTTTAAAATTTTCCAAATAATCAGGTATTCTTCCCGTGAAGTTGTTAATGCTAATCCTACTGCATGAAGGGAAAGATTGAAAAACATAAAGCTGAAGATTTCCAAACATTAAAAACAATGTTAAGAGTACAAACACTTACAATTCTCTTAATTTAGTCAGATTAGTGAAAGCCACTGGCAATTCTCCTGTGAGATTGTTTCCACTGAGAATGCTGCAGATACCAAGGCCAGTCTTAATAACTTATCCACTGCAACTTGCTTTACCATTAATATTAAAAAGAAACTCTGGATGCAAAAGAAAAAGGGAGCTTACAAAATCTCCAAGTTAACCAAATTCCCAAGCTCAGGAGGAACAGTTCCAGAAAACAGGTTTATCGTCAAGTTCCTGGAATTAAATTCTTCGTCACAGCAGGCTAACCGAAATGAAACTTAAAGTTGATTTGACAAATAAAAAAGAGTGGTCAAGAGAGATAGAGGCAGAACATACAGATTGATTAGAGTGGTAATGTTCCCAAGTAGCGATGGATTTGTCCTGACAAGTTGTTCACATCAGGACCTGCATGCAGTTTCCTCATTTTCTTGTAAAATTAATAAAAGCAATTAGAATTGGCTAACCTTGAACTTGAAGGTCAGAAGTCATTTTACAGAAGTTCCAACTTTGTAGAAGCCCATTCAGGCGGTATAGTACCACTGAGGTAGTTCTTGGTGAAATCACTGTAAAAAAGATAAAATTAAAATAAAATTATACTATTATTAAGCTTTGCAGATTATTAACTGAGAAAGATTTCCCTTACACTTGTGTTATGTAGGGCAACTTTGCGACAGATGGTGGAAGTACACCAGCAAAATCTTGCCTTCTAAGAAAACTGTATAACAAAAATGTTCAGCGCTCATAAACTTCAAAACCCACATGCACAATTGCACATACACTGATTTAATGATAGGCATGCGCAACACAACTCAAATGTAATTCACCCGAAGAACAAAAAGAAAAATCAAATCAAATCTCTTGCATGCTATAGTTGAGTGGACTATTCTACGAACACAATGTTTCACCCCTAAATTACTGTGTACGTGAAAGGGGGATTTAAACTTAAGTGCAAGAGGATGCGCTTATTACCCTGGCCGACTGGAGTACGTAACCCACAACTTTGCCAAATTATATTAAGGTTTATAATGAACAAGAAAAGGGAAATTAAATTCATAGATAAACCAACAGAAAACATATAAATAAGTAAGCTTTGAGTTGACTTACATGCTGACAACGTGGCAAAACCCGTCAGGATAGGAGCAGTTGCATTTGAGGGTCTTGTCGTAGATAGGGTTGGCGGTAGAGTTTAAGGTATCCCGGTTTGTGTAATTGAAGCATGGGTTTATGTTGAAGTTCCAGTCCGTTTTCCCCAGTTGTTTTGCTATTTCTTTTAGTGCTTCCTCTGCGCATGCAAATCAAACCCATGATCATATAATTGAATATTTTACACCATAATCAACTCAAAATAGCATTGATTAGATCCTGTTTGTTTAATTAACCCAGGATTATCAAAGATGATATCCAAACAATTTGTGACATATAGTAATACCAACTAGGAGGTCATATTGATTTAAATTTGTGACACATTGATTTTTTTATTTATAATAAAGATGAGGTAATATTGGATATAGGCCTTCAATTATGAGTGCGTAGGCCTGATTGATAAAAAATATTATGAGTGCGTAGGGCTGATACTGGGCCAACTAGGTGCCAAAAAAGTGATCATGTTTATTTTTCATTTTTTAAAGAAAAGTAGAGTGATTGAGCCTGATATTGGCCCAAATTAAACTTGATACCAAAATTGTGATTGGGCTTGAGCCTTCTGCCACCCACCATTCTAACGTAATAAACTATCTCTCTCAATCATTGAATTTCACATCCATTTCCAGTTGTAATGATGAAAGAAAATTCAGGTCCAACTCTTTAGCTTCTTTCATTTCGTTCTCGATTATAAAGTTGTAACCTTTATGCTTTTAAATCAGTATAAATTAGGATGAAAACAAGTTCTTTCTTTTTTTAAATCTTTTTTGTAAGTTTATATCTAGTCTAACCAACATGTAAAATTATATGGGTTCTAATTTTTGTTTATACTGAAAAACATTGAACTGGGAGTGCTCTAACACTGTAACACTAGAAAGGCTAAAATCTTCTATCAATTCTCAATCAAAAAGACCAACTTTTGCTTTGAGCACTCTGTTCTCTGCTGTTCAACACAACTCAAAAAAATACCTCAGGCTTCATTTTTTTCAAAACAAAAATAAAAATGAAAACTGAGGCTTTAGTGCATATATTTTGAGTATCAGCAATACCAACTTGAAAAAACATTCAGAAGAAGAAGAAGAGATTGTACTTCAATTTTGGCTGTGGATATCATATGCAGAAGCAGAGGACCAACATGGCTATCAAAATGACAAGGTCCATGGTGGCTTTTGAAACATCAAAATGAAATCTTGCCATATCAGTCCCCGATGTAATATATCAATTCCCTGATATCTGTATCGTCCTAATTCTTTCTTGGCTCAGTCTCAGTCTCAGTCTCTGTCTCAGTCTCAGTCTCTGTGGTTAATGAAGGGTCCCTCCGAGCCTTATGAGCCAAACAAAGTTGTCAATTTTGTTTGGCCGATTCGATTACATTATTGTCGAGGGAGGTGTTTTGCTTTTTTTTACTGTGAAAAGTCTTTCATTTCCTTTTTGAGGATTTTTTTTTGTCGGCGCCCATGAAAAGTTTTTCGAATCTTTTTTTGGCACGTGAAATTTGACAACATGGACATTGGACCCTTTCATTATTTTAAAAGGCTTTATATCACAAAACATATTTGAAGTTCACAAAACTATTTGATTGAGTTTTTTTTTTTTTTTTGTCATTTATGATCCTCAAGGTTAATATGAGTGCTCACAAATAGTCTATGCCGTCAGTTTTCATAAATTAAAAAAAAAAAAAAAAACTCCATTAATTTGTTGATGTGGCATATACGTGGAGTCCACATATCTAATAATATAATGTCACGTGTATTTAAAATACAATATACATTTTTAAATAATTTAAAATTTAAAATTAATAAAAATGAAAAATGAAAAAACCAAAAGAAAAGTTGTATTTTAAAATTTAAATGATTTTTAACAAAAATATATTGTATTTTAAATACATGTGGCACTGTATTATTAGATACGTGGGCTCTGCATATATGCCACATTAGCAAACCAATGGAGTTTTTGACAGAAGGACTATTTGTGAGCACACATATTAATCTTAAGGACCACAAATGACAACAAAAAAAAAACAAAAAAACAAGGACAAAATCTGATAGTTTTGTGAACCTCATGGATGTTTTGTGATAAAAAAAACATATTCTAAAATCTGACTTTCCTAGTGGTTACTATTAATAGATGAGTATTTGAATTATTCCCTTATGTTGCATTTACTAACACTCCCCAGCGCTTCCATGCCTGCAAGAGGCTTTTTTATTTATTTTATAAATTAAATTATTTTATAATTAAAAAAGATAATAGGTAGTTGTGTTCCATAAAAATAGGATCCATTATCTGATTTTTCTTTTAATTTTAAATTTTTTTAATATGAAAAAGTGTGCATTTACCATATTATCCTCATTTAATTAATAATTACCATAAAATGCCATTGGTTAATGCAAACATTAAGAATTGAAATTATTAATTAAATGAGGATAATATGGTAAATGCACACTTTTTCATATTTAAAGAAAATTAAAATTAAAAGAAAAATCAGATAATGGATCCTATTTTTATGGAACACAACTACCCATTACCTTTTTTAATTCTAAAAATTAAAATTTAAAACAAATCAGATAATAGGTCATACTTTTACGGAACATAAGTATCCATGTTATCTTTTCTTAATTCTAAAAATAAAATAATAAAATAAAAAAGAAAACCAATCATGCATGTGCCAAGGGGCTAGTATAGATATAAGAATAAAACTTGTATGAATTTCACATTAAAAGATACAATCCAATACCTAAAAAGAAACTAGATTGATTGAATGGTAGTAGTTGATCTCATGCATATTCATTCTTTTACTTATTCCTTAGTTCCTTTATTCGAAATAATTGAACACGTTATAAAGAGAGTTTCATGTTGTAAATTGAAAATAGTTGAGAAAACAACCTTTGAATATGAAGAAATTCTTAGTTGAGAGATATATATATATATATATTCAAATGGGTTATGTATTTTAATTTTTATATTAAACGGTATCATCGAATAATACCAAGTGTAAAAAATATAAATAAATAAAAGAGGTGGGTTTGATTTAGTTTAGAGGGTTTTAAAAAGGTCCAAACAAACCACACGAAACTAATTGTGGTTTGGTTTGATTCCTTCAGTCCAAAATTAAAATGTTTTAGTGAAAAAAATCAAAACACTGGCATACTGCCGCTAAAACTTGATTGAAGTGAGGCTTGAGTATGCATGGATATTTGTATTACCAATATATACAAACTTAAACAAGAAGAAGAGTAAGTTACCTTCTGCAGCAGGCAGACGCGAAGCTTGTGCTTCAACTTCGACTGATTTGGTGCATAAGCAGAGAACCGAAACAAACATAATAAGGTTCATGATTGTTTTTGGCGCAATACAATTAACTCCTCTTGCCATTTATCCTTTATGCACTACAGTGGTAAGAAAACTCTCTCTGTATCTCATCTTCACTCTTCTTTCTTACTTAAGCTTGTGCAATGCACACAAACCATTACCAATTTATAGGCAAGGAGTACCCGACCCTTCAGTGAGATTGCCCTCGCATAATGCATCCCATTATTATGTTGAAGAATATGAGCCCCACATCAGAAACTTGACTAAATAAAATACAAAATATAATGAATGGTTCTACTACTAATAATATCGAGGCCTTTTGTGATAAAACCTCACACCTATAAGGCTTTGTAGGTGATTAAGTTGGAGACAATATCAATGTTGTTAGTAGTGGGACACTGGGCTGTCTCTCTGAATTTGACCTGAATTGGGCCTCTACCCTTACCCAATATGTGGTGTTCATATGAAAATTGTTAGTATGAAAATTATATTAGCATTTCCTAGATCTCTAGCATAGGTTGGGAATTAGGGTGTGAATATATTTTATTGGAAGTTTTGGCGCAACACATTCAATCTCGGATTTTCAAAGTATGACTTGATCGATATGAGGAACTTGGTTTCAAGTAAATCATGACATAATCATACATTCATTATAGGATTCCTAATTGGAGTTATTTTCACTCAAGTGCTTTTATATTAGTCATATTTTTAATATGATTAGATTTTATCTCTTGAGATTATTTTCTTAGTGTTGAGGCCCAAAAAATTCACGGTTCGGCCCAAATAAATTCTCGGCCCAATACGATACCTTACCAAGAAGAAACCCGATTTGGGCATGCGAAAGTTCATCATACGCGCTTGCACATATGCCACGCCAAGCAAGGAATTATTATTCCACACGCTTAAGTGGGTCCCAAGCCACTCAAATACCCGGGGCTTGCTTGAGTGGGTTGTGGCATGGATGGTAATAAATCAACATGAGGCCCATTGATGGGCCTAGAAATGGAAAGTCTCGGGCTACTTGGGAGCCTCGAGACTCAAGCCCATTTCTTAGGCCCAAATATGTGGGTAAGCACACGAGAGAAAATAGCCCAATAGCCCAAGCAAAATAACCCAACCAAAATAAAGCCCAAACTAACTAAAAAGCCCAAATAAAGATTCCTTTACTTAGAAAATCACCTTGGCCCATATACAAAATCCTACAATAGCCCACAAAACCTCAGCTCTTGTTTGAAACGGAGATCACGCGAGGAGAGGTTGGCAGCTCCAGCAAGCAAAGCTGCTGGGAGCAAGTTCCAAGTCAGAATCATTCAAAGAACCAACGAATGCTTTCCTGCATGCTGTCAGAAGCACCCCTTGGACCAGCATATATTTCCAGCCCCTTTCTTTCATCAGACTTAGCTAAAGCAGGGGGAAAGAAAGGAGAAAAGGCAGCAACCAAGAATGGAAGCCCTCACTGTGCAGCTGCAGAAAAAGAGAACGTTGAGCCCCCAAACCTCCTGAATTTATGCAAATAGATAGAGATGATTTTTGCCAAGATAGGAAAATTAGAGAAGAAGAGAAGAAAGGAAAGAAAAACTTAGCCAAAATAAGTAGAAGCCATTAGGGTTTCTTGGAGAAGACCCATTCCCAGCAGCTATAAATTGGGCCTTCCCCTACCCAACAATACACAACCTTCAGAGAGCAAGCTTTCTCTCTAATTTGCAAAAAACTCAACTCGTGCACTGTTCATCTTCTTCTCCAATTTGTTTTTCTGGCAGCTGCCAGAAGAACCCAGCCTCTTTCCCTAGTCAAAATCCTCACATCTAATTCCTTACCATAACACTTTCTTTTCCCATAAACCCAGCCTAATCTCTCTCTTAGTGCTAAACTTATGTTGGTTTTGCTCCCATGCCACATGCCACTCATGCTGAGCTAAAAAGATTATCTGTAATCATGCCAAAACCACCTGTAAGCTACCATCATTTTGGTTGGTGAAGATAGCCAAAATATTTCCTAAGGTTTTGCTGCCCTTTCGAAGTATTTTGGGGCTTAATTTCTGAACTCAGACACAGGGGGCAATTTCAGCAATTTTCCTCCTTACGGCAACCCAGCCCGTTTCAGCTGCCGGAAGAAAAAGACCCCCACACTTAGTTGGACCTTATTTTGGTTTAAGTAAAAATATCCTTTTTCATATTTGACTTGGAGAACATGTTTCTTTTAATACCCAAATTGGTTTCATTGTATAACAATTGATGGGATTGGAAGTTAATCTTGAAGAGTGAATAAGATGACGATATGGAATAAGACTTTTATAGAATCAAATCTGATTAGGCAAGATATTGATATCTTGGCTTTATGAATTTCCTCTTGCAAGATAACATATAAAGCAAAGGTGTGCATCTCCTTATTTGTACAACTTTTACATGTTTTGATTGATCATCTAAATTTCTCTAGAAAAACTGATGTGTATATAGTTGTGATAAGTCATCAAGTGTTCCATGTCATGTTTACATGGTGATTTATCAAATACTTTCATCATTCATATTGCATTCATTTGCATGTTATGTAACTCATACGATTAAGGGCACCAAGACTGTGGTGACGCTTTTCCTCCGGCGAGCTTGAAGCAATCGTGACCACTGACTAGTATTGCGTTTAACATAAAAAGTGTGGAAAGATCACCCCGTGACAGAAGTTGAGTTACGAAGAAGTCGATAAACATTATCTAGAATATGTCTAGGATAAGTGTGTGAGTATTTCTTATAATCATCGTTCTATAGTGGATTTATTTTGGACTGAGGAGTCCCGTTGATTTTCCCCATAGGTTGGGTTTTACTATGTAAAATAATTTTCTGCATGTTCATTTATTTTATGCTCAACACGTTTCAGGATTGATAAGTCATATCAATCCTGCTACCAAAGTTTATTTTTTGCATTACATGCTATTGGGGAAAAATTCTCAAATAAAGTCAAGGGTATGAAAAATTCCCACAAGTGCACTTAAGATAGACCAAACATAAAAATGCAATTTTTCTCAAGCTCCTAACCTGGAACCAAATAGCCAGTCCAATCCAAGCCAACCAAATATAATACTTCGAAGTTCATCCTAACCAGTCCAAGCCAGCCCACCAAACGGGGCCTAAGAGTTTGAAGGCAATATTGGTATTAATGCTTGATGTAAAAGGCTTCAACCTCGCTTGCTGCATCCACATCACCCTTGACCAGAATGTTCAATGTCTCATCCCTAGGTCAGTTCGTATTAATGAAGGGACACCTTATAGAATAGGGCATCTTCTATAGTGCACCAGGTGCACCCATGCACCATTTTTCCTTTATGGTGCGCTCAAATTTTTAAAAAAATTGGTTAGTGGTTATACAAGTTGTCAAGTTTCCACTTTTTATTAATATTTAATGCAAATGCAATTGCGTAAGAGTCATGCAATTATGTCCTTCCTGTTTGGCAATTGGCATATAATTTGACATGTTATTTTTCAATTGAGTTTATTCTTTTCGACTCATGATGACATGATTATGAATTTCGCAATGGTATTTGTTTACTTTTATAAATCTAAAGTTACTGTTTTAGATTATTTTTTTATGGGAACTGTTTGACTTCTTTTTTTCCTTCTGATTTTGATATGTCACCTCATTGTAGCTTTACTCAAGTTCATTATAAGTTGCTAGTTTTATTTATATGAATTATGATGGCTAGTTGTTGTTAATTCCTCTGTATTTTTGCCTACTTTTTAAAAATCAATTGAGGTTGATAGTTTTAATTTTTTGTTTCTTTGGTTTCATAGATAGTTTTAATCAAAGCTTATGTGTATATAGTTGTGATAAGTCATCAAGTGTTTCATGTCATGTTTACACGGTGATTTATCAAACACTTTCATCATTCATATTGCATTCATTTGCATGTTTTGTGACTTGTACGATTAAAGGCACCAAGACCGTGGTGACGGTTTTCCTCCAGCGAGCTTGAAGCATTCGTGACCAGTATTGCGTTCAACATAAAGAGTGTGGAAAGATCATCCCGTGACAGAAGTTGAGTTACGAAGAAGTCGATAAACATTGTCTAGGATAAGTGTGTGAGTACTTCTTGTAATCATCATTTTATAGTGGATTTATTTTGGACTGAGGAGTCCCATTGATTTTCCCCATATGTTGGGTTTTACTATGTAAAATAATTTTCTGCATGTTCCTTTATTTTATGCTCATCTGTTTCAGGATTGATAAGCCATATCAATCCTACTACCAAAGTTTATTTTTTGCATTACATGCTGGGGGGGAAAAATTCTCAAATAAAGTCAAGGGTATGAAAAATTCCCACAAGTGCACTTAAGATAGACCAAACATAAAAATGCAATTTTTCTCAAGCTCCTAACCTGGAACCAAACAGCCAGTTCGATCCAAGCCAACCAAATCTAATGCTTTGAAGCTCATCCTAACCAGTCCGAGCCAACCCACCAAATGGGGGGCCTAAGAGTTTGAAGTCAATATTAGTATTAATGCTTGATGTAAAAGGCTTCAACCTCGCTTGTTGCATCCACTTCACCCTTGACTAGAATATTCAATGTCTCATCCTCAGGTCAGCTTGTAATAATGAAGGGACGCCTTATAGAATAGGGCACCTTCTATAGTGCACCAGGTGCACCCATGCACCATTTTTCCTTTATGATGCTCTCAAAATTTTTTAAAAATTGGTTACCTGTTATACAAGTTGTCAAGTTTCCACTTTTTGTTCATATTTAATGCAAATGCAATTGCGTAAAAGTCATGCAATTATGTCCTTCCTGTTTGGCAATTGGCATATGATTTGACATGTTATTTTTCAATTGAGTTTATTCTTTTTGACTCACGATGACATACTTATGAATTTCGCAATAGTATTTGTTTACTTTTATAAATCTAAAGTTACTCTTTTTTTCAAATGCCAGTTACATGGATGAGGATATTCCAAAAAGGCCCTATGCATCGTGATGTATCACGAAAACACAACATGCAAGAAATTTACATTTCTTACAAGTACTGCAAGTTTGTCAGAGTCGCTAAATCAGGAATGTCTCCTTCCAATCTGTTGAAGCTGAGATCTCTGCAAGAAATAACAACAGTTATAAAAAGCCCAAAGTTTATTACTTGGATGCTTAACTGAAAAAAACTGAACTCATCAACCAACTTGTGATCAAGAAACTATTAAATAATTGTCTGCTGTTCAATTGAACAAGAAAAAAAAGAAATGCAGAAATATTACAATATTTTCAATGTTGTCATTGCTGATATATAAGCAGGGATGCGTCCAGATAAGTTACAGCTCCTCAGCATTCTGCAACATAACTATCTATTAGCACAGGTGCAGCTAAGCGTCGACTAGTCTAAAATTATAATAAATAAATAAAAGAGAACATTTTCAAGACTTACAAACTTCCCATGCCTGTCATACTACTCAAGGGTGGAAACTCTGAACCCGTTCCATTTATGTCACTCATCCTTCTGCATTTAATTGCATCATGAACTATTGTTTTAAAAATATTAAATAAAAAATCCTCGTTATAGGAAGCTATAATTAACTAGTAAATTAGTGTTAATACAACTTAGGATTGAATGCAGAACTCACAGTTCTGTTAAATTACTCAAGGCAGATATGCTAGACGGAATGGGCCCTTAGAGACCACTAGCTTAAAATTTAGGGTTAATTACACTATAGTACTCTGTACTTACAACGCATGTTAGTACCTGGCTTTTCAATTTTTACAATCGCTTACCCTGAATTTTTAAATTTGTTTCAATGTGGTTCCGCCGTTAGGGTTCCGTAAGATATCTCCGTTAGTACGTAGCACTATGGGTCCCATATTTTTTTAATTTTTATTAATTTTAAATTGATTAAAATATAAATAAAATATTAAAAACTTAAATAAAGAAAATCTCTCTCCCCTGTACGCTCTCTTCTCCCCCGTCGATTTCTTCTTCACCCAAGCCTGCTACCCAGACCCCCTTCCCCTCCTTCCTCCCGATTTCTCCCCCTCCCCCTGATTTCTTTTTCCCCAAACCCTAGCACCCCACCCTCGACCCTAATAACCACCATCTCTCACCGACTTTATCCCACCACCATCTCCTCGATTTTACCGCACCACCCTCCCGACCAGACCCAACCCCCATCCACCTCACTCTTCACCTTTGACGAAACCCAACTCCAGCCGCATCCCCACTCATCTTCCCAACCTCAGCCACAAAACCCTCCTGTAAAAAAACCCAGTGATATCGTCTCCCAAAGAATGCTGAGCCCTATAATCAAATTGAGAGAGAGAGATATTACTGCCCAACACCTGTGCCTTCAGAGAGATTGATTTGGCATTTTTAGTTTTCGTTGTTTTTGGAAAAAGAGGGGTGGGGGTATTTCATTTATTAATTGGGTATGTCTTATTAATATTTTGTAATGAAAATTTAACAGATGCCTGAGATGTGCGATAAACCTGTCTCAGACCTCTTCTTCCTTTTGATTTCTGGGTTGTGGCTTCGTGGTGGTCATGGGGGAATCGCAGGGGGTGGAGGGAGAAGAAAATCGCAGGGGTGGATGGGTTCTGGGTTCATGGGGGCTGGGGTTCTGGGTTGTGGTTCTCTGGTTGTGGGTTCGTGGTGGTCATGGGGGAATCGCAGGGGGTGGAGGGAGAAGAAAATCGCAGGGGTGGATGGGTTTTGGGTTCATGGGGGCTGGGGTTTCTGGGTTGTGGTTCTCTGGTTGTGGGTTCGTGGTGGTCATGAACAAAATCGCAGGGGTGGATGGGTTCTGGGTTCATGGGGGATGGGGTTCTGGGTTGTGGGTTCATGGTGGTCATGGGGAATGCAGTGAGAGAGAGAGAGAGAGAGATAGATAGAGATTTATTTTTTTTGTTTTTAATATTTTATTTATATTTTAATCAATTTAAAATTAAAAAAATATGGGACTCTAGTGCCCCGTAGGCAACTAACAGACAGATCTGACCGAAACCCTAACGGTGGAGTTGGATTGTAACAAATTTACAAGCTTAAGGTATGCGATTGTGAAAATTGAAAAGCCAAATACTAACATGCCTTAACATTGTAAGTACAGGGTATTAAACTGTAATTTACACTAAAATTGATTTTGACAAATAATATGAGCTGGTAAAGAGAGATAGAGCCAGGGCATACATATATGCATGGTCTTAAAAATCGATATTATCGCCGAAATATCGGCGATAATATCGTTTTTTTGCAAGCCGATATTCTGGGAACAACCCAAGTATATTTCGTCCAAATATCGAAATTGTCGCTGAAAATATCGCCGATATATCGCTCCAAATATTATCGAGCAACGTCAACACACAAACGGTGATAATATCTCGATATTATCGAAATTATCGATAATATCGAGATCTCGCGGTGAGCAATTCGATCGGAGACTTGCTACTAGCCTTTGTGTCGCCGAGAACCCATACCCACCAAAGCTTGACATCAAGGGTCTGATTTGCATTTTCCACTTCAAGAATATGGAGATGGAGAGCTATCCAAAAAAACAAAAACAAAAAAGATGAAAGGAGATGGAGTCGGCAGATTTGGGCAGTAGAGTGGATCTGATCTGATTTGGAGAAAGAAGGCTTGAATAAAGAAGCAAGGATGGGTTAGAGAGGAAAGAAGAAGAAGAAAAAAGGATAAGAGAGTGTCGGCACAAAGAAGCGAGGCAAGAAGGAAAAAAAAAGAAAAAAAGAGAGGTAAAGGAAAGATGGGAGTGGCGGCTGAGTTAAGAAAGTAGGGTTAGGTTTTTCTTTTGGGGTTCTTTAACCCCCTTCTCTCATAAAAAAAGAAAAAGAAAGTAGGGTTATTATTATTAATTGGATTTGGGTTATTAATTAGGTTATTTGGCATTTGGGCTGCTGGCATATTAAGCCTTTTGTTTTTATGTTTTTGTTAGAAATGTTATATAAATAGTAGTTTATGATTTTTTTTATGTAACTTTTATTTATTAAATCTTATTTCACCTTTAAAAAAAATTATGAACATTTTAAAGGAAATAGTAGTATAGTAGATAAAAGAATCTTGAGAAGAAAATAAAATGTGCCCAGTCACAATTGATATGTAGTTTATAATCACAAATAATGAATAATTATTTATAAACAAGTGACATGATACAAATTTTATAAGTTACACGAAATTCCTTTCGTAACCTGAAATCAAATAAAAAATTCGGTCATCTAGAGTCTAGACATACATTTAGAGTTTAGGGATTAGAGTCTAGACATACATTTAGAGTTTAGGGATTAGAGTTTAGTGTTAGGGTTTAGGGATTAGAGTTTAGTCTTTCGTGTTTAGAGTTTAGAGTTTAGGGTTTAGGGTTTAGGGTTTAGGGATTAGAGTTTAGGGATTAGAGTTTAGAGTTTAGAGTTTAGGGTTTAGGGTTTAGGGTTTAGGGTTAGGATTTAGGGTTTAGGGATTAGGGTTTAGGGTTTAGAGTTTAGAGTTTAGAGTTTACGGTTTAGGGATTAAAACGTTAAACCCTAAACCCTAGATACATAATTAACTCAAATAATAAGCAACAATTATAGGGCAAGTGGCTAATCTATTGCTCTCTCTCTCTCTCTCTCTCTCTCTCTCTCTCTCTCTCTCTCTCTCTCTCTCTCTCTCTCTCTCTCTCTCTCTCTCTCTCTTTTTATTTTTTTTATTTTCTTTCTTATTTTCTCAAAAAATTACAATATACTAGGGGTTGTTTGTCAGCTCGTAATATAATAAACTTCAATCACTCAAACCCACTATGCAATGCATTTCCTTCCAATTTTTTGTGTCAAAATAATAGATGATTGACTAAATAAACTTCTTCTAAAGTTTCATTAAAAATTTCCATGTATTTATCATAATTTCCATGGTTTTTATTCAATTTTTATCGATATCGATATTTTCCCGATATTTCCATCGATATTTCCGTGTTTTTGAACCACCAATATTTCCAAAACTATCGATATTTAAGACCTTGCATATATGTTAGGGTGCTTATGTTCACAGTGACGGACCTGCACAATGTACACATTTTGTCAGTTCAGTTAATATAAGCTATTATTGGCTAACCTTGCATGAAGTTCAGAAATCCTTTACAGAAATTCCAACTTTGTAGAAGCCCATTCACGCGGTATAGTACCAGTAAGGTAGTTCCTGGTAAAATATATGTAAACAAGAGTAGAAGATATTAATAATAACATTACCGTTTGTGGAAATGATATAAGAAACGTTTTCAGATGATAGACGCTATTAAAAAATAAAAAAAATAAAAATTTACAACTGAAAACGTTTCCCTTACACTCTTGTTAGGTAGGGTAACTTTGCAGCAGATGGTGGAACTACACCAGTGGCGTGAGAAATAACTAACGCATAAATTAAACCCTATATGCAATCGTAGTACGAGTAAGTAGGGATCGTTCTATTCCGGGGATTAGGAGGGATGCTAATCAACACAAATTAAATTAACACAAATTAAACTGGAAATTAAGTTGAGGGAACAATGATTGGGGGGAGTTGGATGATTTAGACCAAAGTAAAATTAACAACAACAAATAACTAAGTCGTGAATGAAATATGGATTAAGGGATAGCTAGAGGATTCTTCTCCACACATGGAACATATGCATACAAATCGATCTCCAGTTACTCTTTCTATAAAGTATGAACGACAAAGCCCCAAATTAATTGTGAACTGCACTAATTAACTCTCAGATTTTCCTAAGTTCATTGAATTGGACTCAGCGACTCAATCAAATTATTCTTATCAAGTTCCCTATATGAACAGCATGATAGAGATACATATCAAAGATCATTAAGTTTTATGAAAATCATAAGCTTTGACAAAGCATTTGTAACTATGAAAAGCATGATACTCCTGCCAGGAATTTACTTAACACAATCATGACTAGTGACTTTTTTACTACTTGTGAATATAAGTTCATAACGATTAGGTGAAATTCCCTTATATCCTAGCATCAAATCCCTGCATGCAAACTAAGTATGTATCCTTAATAAACATGCAAGAATAAGTCCTGAATAAAACAGAAAAGTAAATCACATTCATACTTTACGAAACCATAACTGGGAGTGATCAATTCATATAAAACATATGTCCATGGCTTCGAATTCACCTCTAACTAAGAAGAAATTTAGTTACACATATTTAATAATTGAAAAGCAATATAGAATAAGAAATACATAGGATAGGATAAAGAGAAGAAAAGAACTAGATGATGGCAGCAAGGAATTCCCAAGACAGCTCCAAGCTTTGCTCCTTTTGCAACTAGCTCTCTCTCTCTCTCTCTCTCTCTCTCTCTATATATGAATGTGTATGAGTAATGGATGAAGTGAATTGATGGATTGTTGAATGAATTGTGTTTAGAATTGGAGTGCTATTTATAGGGAGAATGGAAGGGGAATATTTGAATTGAATATGGTTTATGCCAATAGCACTTGTAATTAGAAACTCATTCTTTTGGCTAGTGCATTTCACCAACAAATCCCATTGTAATTAGAAACTCATTCTTTTGGCTAGTGCACTTCACCAACAAATCCCACTAGATAGTCATGCATGACATAGTCAGCTTGTGGGCTGATTTTGGGCTTGTTATTCACTCCAAAAAATTCTGGAAAAATATGGATCTTCAAGCCCTTTGTCTTATCTTTCCAAGCATATGCAGCCCAACTCAAGGAAAAATAGGAAAGACCTTCAAATGTCATTTTTGGCCCAGTAACGCAGATGCTGCCGAATTTTGACCTTGAGCTGCTAAATCGTGGATAACTTCCTCTAGAAGACTCCAAATCATGAACCGTAAAATGCTACGGAAACTAGACTTCCGTATCTTTCCAATGATGTATGGCTCATTATCTGGTTCTTCTTGAGCAAGTACAGGTTAATCCGTGAATGTGACTGATCTGCAAACACTGTTTTGAGCTAACTTGTCTTCAAAATGCATGTAATGAGTCTCATCCTTATTACACTGAAACATACACAAACTTTATTAAAAGCACAAGTTTAACTCAAAAACATAACCAAATCATAAGTTAGAAGGGTACAAAAAGATATGTAATTATGCACTGATCAAATACCCCCAAACTTAGATTTTGCTAGTCCTCGAGCAAAACAAAATAAAATTACAACTTAGGAAACAGGAAATAAGCAACTAGCCTTCCAAACAATATCCTCAAAGAATCACCAACGTATATGGTTCCAAAGAAACACAACAATCACAATCTAAGTTCCACACATGATTCACGAGAAAGCAAAGCTCACAATGACACCCTTAAGTGTAGTGTGTGAATGCCAAATCAGAACAACCTCTGCCACTCAAATAAGTATATGCGCACACACTTAGAGCAAAATCAATAATTCTGAACCCCATAAGCTCATTATCCAATCTGCTCTCCACAGTAATACCATGCAACACCAAGGATCAAAAGGACTTTACAAGGTTAGTAATGAGGTTCAGGGTAGTGGTAGAATGAAAGAAGGGATATGAGATACAATATTTTTAGCACAATTAAAGCACAGGTAAGAGCATAAGAGATTTTTGAACTTTGTAACAAGCAAGGAACACATACATGAGCAGATTTTCAACATAATTTCAGCACCTTCAAATGTGTTTATTTGGCCTTATTTTGTGGCTCTTTACCCTAGATCACCATGCTCTTCTCTTTTATAACACCCTAGGGCCGTGACTACATTGGTCACACTTCATTACCTCTTTTGATTAGTTACCAATACCCCCAAACTTATTTCTTTTCAACACTTGGGTAATGGCACTAATGATTCACTTTTTCTCCAAACACCTTGCATTCTTTATAACTCTCTTTTGAAGATAACTTTAATTGCTCATAGAATAAGTAAGAATAAGAAAACAGAGGTTCATTATGGTAGGAATGGTTTACACAAAGAAAGGCTTAACATTGGCTCAAATGGGTTGACTAGGGATGAATACATGTAGAGGGATGGTTAGAAAGGCTCAAACGGTTCAAACATGGCCTAAATCACTTCCTAAGCATTGTATGGCAACAAAATGTCTCAAGAGATATTCAAATAAGTTCTAGAGTACAAAACCAAGATCATGAGATAAGTAGAATTGCATAACGTCTTTAAGTAACAAGAAATTGGACTAACTTGGCAAAGTGCTCAATAAGTGCAAGGGTGGCATGCAAGACAGAGTTAACTCAGAACCACACAAAGTCCTTAAAAAATGACTCTCAATTTCTGATAAACCATATTAGTATTAAATCCAAGTCTTATCATAGGTGTTTGGAAGGATAACGAAACAACACACAAAATCCTGCGTTTTTAGACGCTAAACAAAAAAAAAAAAAAAAAAAAAATTTAAAAAAAAAAAATTTAAAATTTGACAGTAAAACAACATAACCAAATCCTTCCCCCCAAACTTAAATGAAACATTGCCCTCAATGTTTAGAACGTAAGAACATGCAATCCCTCATAAATGCAAGGAAAGACGAGAAGGAAAAGATATAACCAAATGTTAGAGTTTAGAAAAACTCCCCTTTGAAGCGATTAGGACGGTTCATCTTTCAATCCGACTCACTTTCCGAAGGGTCTGAAACAGAAGAATCATATATGGCTCCATCTATCATCAACTCATCCATCTGCTCCACGAAGTCTCGGAGCCTTGTGGTCATGTACACTAATTGGAAGTGAAACTCGTCAAGCACACTTAAGTAAATGCCAAACTCGTCTCGAATGTTACCTGTAGAATACATGTGACTGCTCAACACAACAGTTCTTGCCACAAACCTCCTATCTAGCAGATATACCCTCCAAGTATATAGACAACGTGCCAGCGCCGCAAGCTGCATCTCTTCCAATCCACAATCCAGATTCCAATTTGGAATCATGCCTTCAATTTCCCCTATCACCCTACCTCTTTGAAACAGAAAGGCATCTATGGTAACTTCTGAGGGATCCATGGCAAACACAACCACGAGCACCTCAATCACCTCAAACACCCGTTGCATAATGGTGTCCTCTCCCAAAGGATCTTCTGGTGGGATAGCTGGCAGTGAGTTCAACAAAACCATTGGGCTAGGCACCTTCACCATGCTCAATTCGGACTCCTCCTCCTTGAGCTTTCCACCGACGGCATCCTTGAGTTTCTCCATTGACGAGCCCTACAATAAGCAATAATTTGGAGAAGGCTTGGGAAGAGAAGGTTTGGTTTCAGGGGTTAGTGGGCGGCTAGATCGAATGAAAGATGGAGGGTTAGGGTTAATGTAGTGTTTCAGAGAAAGAGAAGGTTTTTATTATTTATTATTTTATTTGTTTTTATTATTATTATTATTATTATTTTTTGAATAAAACACACGAATATACAAGTGACTCATGGATTACCAGTTAAGAACCTCAGAAAACACAGTCAGGGGATCCGGGAAGTTTGGAGAGGTCACAATGGTCTCGCTTAAAACCCAAACTTCTTAGACACCGAAGGTGTCGCCTATAGAACTCCTAGACACTGTATTAACAGAGGTGCTTATTGGAGTTACCAGAAGTCAACTCATATGAAAAATCTTTTTTTTTTTTTTTTTCAATTTATTTATTTATTTTTTTATAGGCTTGCAAGACATTGAACAAAATTATACTAAGCAAAACAAAGCTCACACAACTTAACTCTACCATAAAACCTAACAAAATTATCAATCCCGAATAAATGTAAGGAAAGAAGATAAGGAAAAGACATAACCAAAAGTTAGAGTTTAGAAAAACTCCCCTTTGAAGCGATTAGGACGTAAGCAGCTCCTTGCAGGTTCTATCTTCTCCTCATCACCTTGGGTTGCCTCCCAAGAAGCGCTAAGTTTTATGTCTTCAGCCGGACATCCAACTTGTTATAGTGAATGGGGAGGTTTGGGCTCAATCGGCACCGCATGCAATGCAAGAGAGTTCACCAAGCTTGTCTTCCATTTCCATCGCTTCCTTGTTGCTTTCCTTTTCCTTTTCAGATTATGAACAGAATCACAAAGAATTGGAATTGGGATTGGAGGCTTACCAACATATTGTGGCAATGACTCAAGGGCATCCCTATCTAGGGATTTGAGATTTTCCTGCGCCAAATAATCAAATGCATCAACAAAGAAACACGAGTGATCATCCATAGGGTACCTCATAGCTTCAGAAATATTGAAATCAATGATATCGCCATCAAATTCCATTGTCAACCTCCCTTTGAACACATCGATATTGGTTCGGGCTGTTTTCATGAAAGGTCGTCCAAGTAAGATTGGCAATGGTGTAGAATGGGCCGAATCCTCCATCTCAAGCACATAAAAATCTACTGGAAATATCAAGTGGTTAACCTGCACCAAAACATCTTCCAAAACTCCTTTCGGATATGCATTAGAACGATCAGCTAATTGAATTACAACTCCATCCTTTTTAAGCTCTCCTAAGTTCATAGATGCATAAATAGAGTATGGCATGACATTAATGGAAGCACCCAAATCTAACATGGCATGTTCAAACTTGGTGTTACCAATAACACAAGGGATTGTGAAACTACCTGGATCTTTGCATTTAGGTGGCAGTTTTCGTTGCAAAACTGCAGAAACATTCTCACTTACCCTTACCACTTCTTTGTTCGAATTCCTCCTCCTTGTTGTACAAAGCTCTTTCAAGAATTTAGCATACTTTGGAACTTGCTTTATTGCGTCAAGAAGTGGGATATTTACTTGTACCTTCCTGAAAGTCTCTAAAATGTCTTTTTCATTTTCTTCTTTCTTAGACTGCATAAACCTGCGAGGGAAAGGCACATTTGGTGGGATAGGGTTAGAATGAGTTGAATTTGGAACAACCTTACCTGAGTTTGGTTGTGCAGGAGCTTTGGGGGACTGCAGCAATGGTTGTTCCTCCCTTGCCGTGGCTTTGTCCTCCTCCTTCTCTTTGAAGAGCAACTTTTCATTCTCTGCTGGGCTTTGTTTGGACATTTTGGGATTGGTTCCAATCTATTTACCACTCCTCAAGATGATAGCTTTAGCCGTTTCAAAACCTCCTTTTGGGTTGACAATGGTTGAGCTAGGTAGTTTGCCTTCTTCTCTAAACTGTCCCATGAATTCCGCCATCTGCCCAATTTGCTTCTTCACTTCGCTCATCTTTTTGGCTTGATTTTGTAAACCCTGAGTCAAAGAAGTTAGTACTTTAAGCATTTGATCATTATCCATTGGGGAACCTGAATTTGATTGGGCAGTTTGTGGTTGAGGTTGTGGTGGTGCGAATGGCCTTTGATAGAACCCCGGAGGTGGCTGTTTATATCCGCCTTGTTGTTGAGTTTGTTGAGGCTCCCTCCACTTAAAATTTGGATGATCTCTCCAGCATGGATTGTAGGTGTTTGAAAATGGGTCATACCTAGGTTGAGTTTGTCCTTGATAACCTATGGCATTGGCACTTTCCCATCCCCCATTCGCTATTAATTGAGGACATTGATCAGTGTGGTGTCCATGCATAGAGCATACGCTACAAGTGGCTGCACTTTGCACTTTGGGTCCTTCAACAACTTGCGAAATAAGAGTAGAGAGATTAGCCATTTGAGATTGAAGTTCTGAAATAGCACTTACCTCATTAACTTGACTTGGCTGTGCATGATCTCTCCCTCCAACTCCTTCATATTGTTGTGCATTCAAAGCTCGGTTTGCTATTAAGATCTTTGCAGCAACTGGTGTTTTGTCAACCAAAGCACCTCCTGCTGAAGCATCAAGCATTTGTCTCTCCAGTGGAAGTAGCCCTTCATAGAAATATTGAATTAAAAGCTCTTCCTTCATTTGATGTTGTGGGTAGGATGCAACTAACGTCTTAAAACGCTCATAGTACACTGGAAAGGATTCTCCCGGGCCTTGTTGAATTCCACTAATTTTCTTCCTCAAAACAATGATTCTTGAAGTTGGGAAGAATTTCTCTAAGAATGCTTTCTTCATACTTTCCCAAGAAGTAACGGTTCCAGGTGCTAGTTCATAGAGCCAATCCTTAGCCTTGTCCATAAGAGAAAATGGAAAGGCTTTCATCTTCAAAATATTTCCATCCACGTTAATGGGTGTCATACTTGAACATACTACTTCAAATTCCTTCAAATGCTTGTTTGGATCTTCCATGGACAGCCCATGGTATCTGGGAATGTGATGTAGCAAACTTGACTTCAATTCAAACACATCGGTCTTGCCTGCAGCAGCCCTGGGGTAATGAATGCAAAGAGGGACTGCATTGTCCAATTCAGAGGCTGAAAGTTCCTTGATTGATCTATTGTCTACAGCCATGTCTTGTTCCTCTTCCAAGTCCGTTTCTGCTTCAGATTCGGATTCGGAACTAGAACTAGAGGGACTGAGTTCTAGCTGTTTCCTTTTCCTTCTCAAAGTTCGTTCGAGATCGTCGTCAAAGTCCAATATGTGCGCATGAACACGGTGTGAACTTCGAGTCATACACTTGTACCTAAAACAAAGAAAACAAAACAAAACAAAATCAGAAACACAAGATCAACGAAAACGCACGGAAGATTAGCAATTTTGCTAATCCCCGGCAACGGCGCCAAAATTTGGCGTGAGAAATAACTAACGCACAAATTAAACCATATATGCAATCGTAGTACGAGTAAGTAGGGATCGTTCTATTCCGGGGATTAGGAGGGATGCTAATCAACACAAATTAAATTAACACAAATTAAACTCATTAAACTGGAAATTAAGTTGAGGGAACAATGATTGGGGGGAGTTGGATGATTTAGACCAAAGTAAAATTAACAACAACAAATAACTAAGTTGTGAATGAAATATGGATTAAGGGATAGCTAGAGGATTCTTCTCCACACATGGAACATATGCATACGAAACCAGAAAAGCATGATAGAGATACATATCAAAGATCATTAAGTTTTATGAAAATCATAAGCTTTGACAAAGCATTTGTAACTATGAAAAGCATGATACTCCTGCCAGGAATTTACTTAACACAATCATGACTAGTGACTTTTACTACTTGTGAATATAAGTTCATAACGATTAGGTGAAATTCCCTTATATCCTAGCATCAAATCCCTGCATGCAAACTAAGTATGCATCCTTAATAAACATGCAAGAATAAGTCCTGAATAAAACAGAAAAGTAAATCACATTCACACTTTACGAAACCATAACTGGGAGTGATCAATTCATATAAAACATATGTCCATGGCTTCGAATTCACCTCTAATTAAGAAGAAATTTAGTTACACATATTTAATAATTGAAAAGCAATATAGAATAAGAAATACATAGGATAGGATAAAGAGAAGAAAAGAACTAGATGATGGCAGCAAGGAATTCCCAAGACAGCTCCAAGCTTTGCTCCTTTTGCAACTAGCTCTCTCTCTCTCTCTCTCTCTCTCTCTCTCTCTATATGAATGTGTATGAGTAATGGATGAAGTGAATTGATGGATTGTTGAATGAATTGTGTTTAGAATTGGAGTGCTATTTATAGGGAGAATGGAAGGGGAATATTTGAATTGAATATGGTTTATGCCAATAGCACTTGTAATTAGAAACTCATTCTTTTGGCTAGTGCATTTCACCAACAAATCCCATTGTAATTAGAAACTCATTCTTTTGGCTAGTGCACTTCACCAACAAATCCCACTAGATAGTCATGCATGAGATAGTCAGCTTGTGGGCTGATTTTGGGCTTGTTATTCACTCCAAAACATTCTGGAAAAATATGGATCTTCAAGCCCTTTGTCTTATCTTTCCAAGCATATGTAGCCCAGCTCAAGGAAAAATAGGAAAGACCTTCAAATGTCATTTTTGGCCCAGTAACGCAGATGCTGCCGAATTTTGACATTGAGCTGCTAAATCGTGGATAACTTCCTCTAGAAGACTCCAAATCATGAACTGTAAAATGCTACGGAAACTAGACTTCCGTATCTTTCCAATGATGTATGGCTCATTATCTGGTTCTTCTTGCGCAAGTACAGGTTAATCCGTGAATGTGACTGATATGCAAACACTGTTTTGAGCTAGCTTGTCTTCAAAATGCATGTAATGAGTCTCATCCTTATTATACTGAAACATACACAAACTTTATTAAAAGCACAAGTTTAACTCAAAAACATAACCAAATCATAAGTTAGAAGGGTACAAAAAGATATGTAATTATGCACTGATCAAATACCCCCAAACTTAGATTTTGCTAGTCCTCGAGCAAAACAAAATAAAATTACAACTTAGGAAACAGGAAATAAGCAACTAGCCTTCCAAACAATATCCTCAAAGAATCACCAACGTATATGGTTCCAAAGAAACACAACAATCACAATCTAAGTTCCACACATGATTCACGAGAAAGCAAAGCTCACAATGACACCCTTAAGTGTAGTGTGTGAATGCCAAATCAGAAAAGTAGAGTGATTGGGCCTGATATTGGCCCAAATTAATGTTGATGCCAAAATACTAATAGTGATTGGGCTTGGGCCTTCTACCACCCACCATTCTAACCGAGTAAACTTCTCTAGAAGATGCAGATTATGCTCTGTATCTCTCTCAATCATTGAATTTCATATCCATTTCCAGTTGTAATGATGAAAGAAAATAAATTCAGGTCCACCTCTTTAGCTTCTTTCATTTCGTTTTCGATTATAAAGTTGTAACCTTTATGCTTTTGAATCAATATAAATTTAGGATGAAAACAAGTTCTTTCTTTTTTTAAATCTTTTTTGTAAGTTTATATCTAATCCAACCAACATGTAAAATTATGTGGGTTCTAATTTTTTTTTTTATACTGACAAAAATTGAACTGGGAGTGCTCTAACACAGTAACACTAGAAAGGCTAAAATCTTCTACCAATTCTCAATCAAAAAGACCAACTTTTGCATTGAGCACTTTGTTCTTTGCTGTTCAACACAACTCAAAAAAAAACCCCAGGCTTCATTTTTTTCAAAACAAAAACTAAGGCTTTAGTGCATAGATTTTGAGTATCGGCAATACCAACTTGAAAAAAGAGTCAGAAGAAGAAGAAGAAGAAGAGCCAGTAATTACCTTCTGCAGAAGCAAGACGCAGAGATTGTGCTTCAACTTTGACTGTGGATATGCAGAAGCAGAGGACCAACATGGCTACCGAAATGACAAGGTCCATGGTGGCTTTTGAAACATCAAAATGAAATCTTGCCATCTCAATCCCTGATGTAATATATCAATTCCCTGATATCTGTATCATCCTTATTCTTTCTTGGCTCAATCTCAGTCTCAATCTCTGTAGTTAATGAAGGGTCCCTTTGTAGTTCCATGCCAGGCTCCCATGTATATGGTCCGGGGAGGATTTCTGATCTCGTAATAAGAAGTCAAACAAAACAAACAATAATAATTTCATTGGCTACGTTATTGCCAAAACAAAATTTGCTTTAAAACCTCATTTGTCTTAGTCAAAAATATTACTGACGAAGTCATCTTAGGTTTGCCTTTTATTGCCTTGTTGTATCCTTTCCAGGTAGACTATGATGGTGTCATTTCTACCTATTTAGGAGAACAGGTTAAGTTTGAGTTTCTGTCTAAGCCAGAGTTGCATAACCTGAAAGCCCTGCAGAAACAATCTGTATCCAAGTCGGTCCAGATTGTTAGGAAAAATAGCCAGTTGAATTTTCTTAAAGAAGAAATTAAGTTCAGAGGAGTTGAACAACAGCTTAGTGATAAGACTTTACAACTGCAAGTCCAGCAGTTTGAAGATAAGTTGAAAAATGAAATTTGTTCTGATTTGCCTAATGCTTTTTGGTATAGAAAACAACATGTTGTTTGTCTTCCTTATATCAAAACCTTTAGTGAGAAAAACATTCCTACTAAAGCCAGGCCAATTCAGATGAGTCAAGAAATAATGGAGTTTTGCAAAAATGAAATTAGTGAGTTGCTTCAAAAGAAAATAATTCGCAAAAGTAAGTCCCCTTGGTCATGCCCTGCTTTCTATGTCCAGAAAAATGCTGAGTTAGAAAGAGGAGTCCCAAGATTAGTTATCAACTATAAGCCCCTTAATTCGGTCTTAGAATGGATAAGGTATCCCATACCTAATAAACGAGATCTAATTAATCGATTAGGAAAAGCAGTTGTCTTCTCTAAGTTTGATATGAAGAGTGGTTTCTGGCAAATCCAGATAGATGAGTCAGATAGATATAAGACTGCATTCGTCACCCCTTTTGGTCATTATGAATGGAACGTAATGCCCTTTGGTCTGAAAAATGCTCCCAGTGAATTCCAGAACATCATGAATGAAATATTCAATCCTTATAGTCATTTTTCTATTCTCTATATTGATGTGTTCTTATCTTCTCTGAGTCAGTAGAACAGCATTGGAAACATCTGCATAAGTTTCTTCAAGTTGTCAAGCAAAATGGTCTAGTTGTCTCTGCTAAAAAGATCAAGTTATTCCAAACCAAGGTCCGATTCCTAGGTTTCAATATTTGCCAATCACAAATTGCTCCAATTGATCGAGTCATCCAATGTGCTGATAAATTTCCTGATCAAATTCTTGATAAAAGTCAACTCCAGAGATTCTTAGGATCTTTGAATTATGTTTCTGACTTCTACCAAGATTTGAGAAAACAATGTAAGCCTTTGTTTGATAGGTTGCAGAGTAATCCTCCTACTTGGTCAACCATCCATACTGATATTGTCAAACAAATCAAAGCCCATGTCAAGACACTTCCCTGTCTTGGAATTCCTTCAGTCGATTCCTTCAAAATAGTTGAAACCGATGCCTCTGACATAGGTTATGGTGGCATTCTTAAACAAAGAGTCTCTCCATATTCTCCAGAACAAATTGTTCGTTTCCATTCTGGTATTTGGACCCAGTCGCAATATAATTATAGTACTATTAAAAAAGAGATATTAGCTATTGTATTATGCATTAGTAAATTTCAAGATGATTTGCTTAATCAAAAGTTTTTAATACGAGTTGATTGTAAGTCTGCAAAACATGTTTTAGAAAAAGATCTTCAAAATATTGCATCTAAACAGATTTTTGCACGATGGCAAAGTATTTTAAGTATATTTGATTTTGATATTGAGTATCTGAGAGGAAGTGAGAATTCAATTCCTGATTTTCTTACAAGAGAATTCTTGCAGGATGCACAATGGCCCCCAAAAAAGACAAGCAAAAAGAGTCTGCCAAACAGTCTAAGCCAAGCCAGTTGTTGGTTGCGCAAATCTCTCGGCTTGACTCTCCGGGCCGAGGGGATGTGCGTTTAACACGGAGTCCTACTTTTGGATGCGGTGCGGTTTGTGCGCGGGCGTGCCAGCACGGTCTACCGTGCGTCGAGTTCGGTGAAGTGTTTGGGTAGAAGGTGTTTGGAGTGTTGCGCCTGTTTGGTCTAGACCTCTTATCAAACGATTGTGGCCGAGAAAGGAATTGGTCTCGACCGTCAGGTTCACGGCCTGAGCTACAAGGCCGTTAGTGGTGGTGTAGGTGGTGGATTTTGAGAAATCAAGGGTCGTATGATATATTGATGAATGGATGTTTCTTACAATCTATCACTACTCCTAAGAAAGCATGTAAAGATATTGAAAGTACATGACAGAAAAAATAAGTTGCTCCGTGGGAGGCTTTTGGTTTTTGGTGTTGGACCCTTTGCATGTGGTCTTGAGCTTGGTTTTTATAGTGGGAGCCGTGGAGAGACAATCGAGGCTTGACAAGACCTGCATGGTGGAGTCTAATCAAGGCAAGCATGGCTGGGTCTGATCAGCATTTGGGATTGTGAAGTATGGTGGTGTGACCCCCATAAATCTCGGCAGATCTCGGCCTTTACCCAGAGCGAAGGCTCTGCACCTCTGGCCGTGGGAATGCATTAAATGCTCTGGTTTAGTGGTTGGCGAAGAGACTGCTAATTGCAAGAACATCTGATGGAATGTTTGTACCTAACCACCCTGATTACAAAATCTTGACTTCAATCACTTCCCTTCTGCCCTCATGCATTAAATGCTTCATGCTTTAGTGGATTTGCTGTGGTGGACAGAGGCATTACTTCATTAAATGAAGCGTGGGACCCTGAGGTCACGTGGTGATCTGACCATAACCTCTTTGGCCATGTCCTGCGAGTTCCTCGGCCTCGGCCCGCGAGGTTATTCGAGAGGCCGAGAAAATCTTGCCTTAGCGCTTTCTCCTTCGTTGTCAGAAAACAGGAGGCAACGAAATGTTGCCGTTTCTTTGAGTTCATGAGAAAAGGCCACAGCCGAGAGGAGGATTCCTCGGTCACAAAGGCCGTAATTTATTAGGCACAAACATTGTCCCCCTGTCCCTGGATTCTTTGGTCGCGGTCTGGATTGGGGCCGAATGGATTCCAAGGGACAGACCCCTTGCATTCCTTCGAAACGACGTGACAGACAGCTGGCGTCTCTTCCTCTTAAATGCGCACGTCGGTTCGCTCATTTAATGCGCAAGCACGTCGCATGAGCCATTATTGCCTTGGTTCGCACGAGCCGTCGCTTCGCCTCGTTAACCGAAGCGATGACCCTTTTGAGCTTCTGACACGTCATCGCGCCTTCGAATACGCCGCCGGATTGTTGCGTTCCCCGAGGGGGTTGTGTCAATTCACGAGACAGAATTTATGCATGTTTTTAATAGGGTATGCCTATTTTCGAGAGAGAGAGAGGAACGATGCCATTATAAAAGCTCTCATCCTCCCTATTCTCTGCCCCATGGTGGTAACCGCTTAAGTTCGTGCTTTCTCTGACGAAAAAATCCCCCTGCCCCCAAACAGAACCCTCAAGAATTCCCCGCCCCTTAGTCAGGAAACTCTTTCCCCGTTACTCCTTCCCCGTTCAAGCCTGTTATGGTGGGGCTGGGGTCTTTCTTTGATTGCGGAGGAGGACGGTTCTTTCCTCAGCGAGGCCGTGGAGGAGACGTGTCGTGGTTGTTGGAAATAGAACATGGCAGGATGGTTTACCTTGGCCGTATCCGGCCCGCTTCTTTCAGCCACCCCTGTGCCCAGAAGGGCAGCCCTCGCGTTGTGAGCGGCGACTTTGACCTTAATTAGGCTCACTTCTCGGCCTCGGCGGCGTTGTGAGTGGCGGCTTTGACCTTAACTAGGTCCTTGGCCTTGGCTCCCACGCCGCCCCCTCTCCTGGCCGAAATGACGGCCCTAACCTTGGCCACCTCCCGTGGCCAGAGTGGCGGTCATTCTGGTAGCGGCTTGGGTGCCTACCCTTGGGCTTCCTATGGCCGGAGTGGTGGCCCCTCCTTTTCATCAAGACGTGGGCATGGTTCGGGGAATTCACCCTTCCATGTTCGGCGAGAAGACTGCGCCGTGGCTGCTTGTAGGCATAGGACGCACCTTTGTTCTGTATTTATGTATGTTTTATTCGGCCAAGATAGGCCGTTCCCTTGTAATCGTAACTTTTATAAATATAAAGTACCGCCATTTTGGCCGAGTCGTGTTTAATTTTCTTGCACACTGTCTGTCTGGTCGGGGATGTCTTGGCCCATTTTGGCCGTTTCCCATACTGACGGGACATATTTTTTCAAATACTGGCCATTTATAGGCAGGTTGTGCCACTCTCCATCGTTATCTTTTAACTGAAACGCTCCTCGGCCAAGAACTTGTTCAATAACGAACGGCCCCTCCTAATTAGGCGAGAATTTTCCGAACCGCGGGTCCTTTGTCCTGATGGGAATCACGGCGCGCCCTACCAAATCGCCCTCGGCGAAAGTCTTCTGCCTCACTTTTCTATTATAAGCCCTTGCTGCTATCTGCTTCTGTGCCTGCATTAAGTTATAAGCATCGACCTTTGACTGCTCCAAATCTTCCAACTCTTGGGTCATGGCTGTCGCATAATTCTCCTTGCCCTGCCGAGGCCTTTCGGTCACGCGAAGGGACCGAACCTTTAACTCCATGGGAACAATGGCGTCATGGCCGTAGGTTAGGGCATAGGGGGACGTCCCCGTGGCCGATAAGTTCGGTAAGCCCATAGGGCCTCAGGGAGGAGATCATGCCAAGCTCGCGGCTTTTCTTTGATCATTTTCTCGAGGATGCCCTTGATTACCTTGTTGCTTGCCTCGGCTTGCCCGTTAGACTGGGGGTAGTAGGGTGTCGAGTGGATCAATTTGATCCCCATCTTCTCGGTATATTCCCGAGTCTCGGCTGATGCAAAGACCGGGCCGTTATCGACCGTGATAGTCTCGGGGATGCCAAATCTGTGGACGATGTGATGTTCAAAAAACCTAACCACTTGTGCACTGGAAATAGACCGATAGGACTCTGCCTCGACCCACTTAGTGAAGTAATCGGTTGCCACCAAAATCCAAGCGTGCTGGTTGGACGCGGCTGGGTAGATTTTACCAATGATATCCACGGCCCACCCCCTGAAAGGCCACGGCTTGGTGACCGGGTGGAGGGCTTCGGCTGGTACTCCTTGTATCGGGCCACGGTTTTGACACTTAATGCATGCCCTGGCATATTCGATGCAGTCCTTCAAAATACTCGGCCAATAATAGCCGTGTCTTCGTATCAACCAACGCATCTTGATGCCGGATTGGTGAGCCCCGCAAACTCCCTCGTGTGATTCTGCCATAATAACCTTAATTTCCCTGGTGCTTGGGCACAGGAGCAGCAAGCCATCTGATCCTTTTCGATACAACTCGTTCTGACAAACCAAATAGCACCGGGCTCGAAAACGAGTAGTCCTCTCGTGGTTGCCTGAAGGGTCGCGCAAATACTTGACTACGAGGTAGCGCCAATCGGCGTCAGCCGTCTTGACTTCGTCAGAGATGTCGACTGAGGCCATCTGAGATGTCATCCCTCACTCGGTAAGAGCTGGTAGGGTGCGCTTCTCGACTCTTATTACGCGGTTGAGGTCGTTGGCCGGGATGCTGACTCCCGATGCTACCTGGGCCATTTCATTAGCCTCGTGGTTCTCGGCGCGCGGTACGTGGAAGAAGGAGATCCTAGAAAATCGGTCGGTCGTGTTCAGGGCCGTTACATAATACGTGGCCAAGTTTTCGCTTGTGCACTGGTAATCCCCGGTCAGCTGATTGATCACTAGCTGGGAATCACCGTAGACCAGGACGCGGGTTGCCTTCATCTCTTGCAGAATCTCAAGGCCGATAATGAGTGCCTCGTATTCGGCCTGATTGTTGGTGCACCTGAAGTCAAGTTGAAACGCGAACTGCCACCTCTGCCCCTGGGGGGATTCGATCACGACCCCTGCCCCGGATCTTGCCTCGGTACTGGACCCATCGAAGTACATGGTCCAGTAGTTTCTTTCCATGCGAGCCATGCCAATTTCGATCTCGATCTCCTCCTCCTGACCTTGAGTTGGGTGGTGGGCCAAGAAATTGGCCAACGCCTGACCTTTGACCGATCTCTGGGCCACGTATTGAAAGGTGAACTCAGACAGCGCCATCGTCCATTTCCCAATTCGGCCGCGTATGATTGGTCGAGTAAGCATGTACTTGATAAGATCAGTCTTGGAGATGATCTGCACGACCGAGGGAAGCATGTAATGGCGAAGTTTGGTGGCTGCGAAGTAAAGCGCTAGGCACAGCTTCTCGACCGGCGAATAGTTGAGTTCGGCCATGTTAAGGGTGCGGCTTAGATAGTGCACCTCCTGTTCTCGCTCAGATTCGTTATTCTGAGCCAATAAACACCCGATAGAGCTTTCAGAGGCCGAGATATAAAGCCTCAAGGGCTTCCCCCTCTTTGGCGGCATGAGGACCGGTGGTTGGGATAAATACTTCTTAATATCGTCAAAAGCCAGCTGATGCTCTGTCCCCCATATAAATTGCTCCGTATCCTTCAATCTGAGCAGAGGGGACAACGGCCGGATCTTTCCCTCTTGGAAGGACTGGAGCTCCTTCTTGGTCTTGGGTGCAGGTGCCGCCATGATGGCCGTGGCTTTGTTCTTATCTATTTCGATCCCTCACTGGTGGACCAAGAAACAGAGGAAATTTCCAGCGGTGACGCCGAAGGCACACTTCTTGGGATTCATTTTTAAGCCGTGCGTCCGCATCCAGCAACGTCATCGATGTAGACTTCCACGGTCCGGCCGATCAGGTCGTGGAAAATAAGGTTCATGGCTCGTTGATAGGTTGCGCCGGCGTTCTTTAGGCCGAACGGCATGATTACCCATTTATAAGTCCCAATGGCGCCTGGACATCTAAATGCCGTTTTGTGGATGTCTTCCTTGGCGATAAATATCTGGTTGTACCCCGCATGGCCGTCCATGAATGATAGGAGTTCGTGTTTTGCGGCCCCGTCTACCAAAAGGTCTGACATGGGCATGGGATACTCATCCTTGGGGGTTGCGAGGTTCAGATTTCTGTAGTCGGTGCAAATTCTCAGGGCTCCAGTCTTTTTTAGTACCGGTACGATGTTAGCCAACCACTCAACGTACCGAGCCGTTCAAATGAAACCGGCTTCCAAGAGACGCTCGATTTCTTCCTTGATTTTTAGTTGTACCTCGGTTGAGAATCGTCTCGGCGGTTGTTGGAAAGGCTTAAATCCTTCCTTAATTTTCAGTCCGTGCTCGACCAAACTTCTTGGTAGCCCAGGCATCTCGTGATAGTCCCATGCAAAACAGTCTTTATATTCGTGCAGCAGGCCGATAATTTCGGCTGCTAACCCTGGATCTAGAAGCTGGCTTACAAAAAGAGGTCGTGGCTCAGCCTCGGTCCCCACATTTATTTCTAGTAAGGGGTCCTGAACCTCGGGGTAATCATCTTCCATTTCGGTAGGTGCTATCTCCAGATCGTCGATGGTCAGAGTGTCCGCCCCGCCGGCTTCGTGGAGGAATTCGATGAAGTTGATCGGTGAGTTCGGCTGCAGGGATTCGCCCGCCCAATGCTCCAGCAACCTTTCCAGCAGATCGGACACGGCCGCTGCTCCTTCTCCAGTGGTTGTGTCCGTCATTTAAAGACTGGTAAGGTCGATTAGCACTTCGCGCGCCGAGTCTTGCCAAGCATTTTCGGCGCCTAGCTCCAATATTTTTTGGGCCGTCGTCCTAGTTGGTCGGCCACTTGCATCGTGGCCGGTAAGGACGACCCATCCGACGTCATCGTCATAAATCCGTGCCTGGACGGCGTTGGTCTCGAATGGCTTTTCGTCGGCCGGGTGTATGGACACTCTTTGGCCGTCCCAGAAAAATAAGAGTTAGAAGAGAGAAGATGGTATGCATCCAGCCTGGTGTATCCAGTCGCGCCCTAGCAGTATGTTGTAGTCCACACTGGACTCGACTACGTAAAATGCCGCGACCCTTGTCTGATCGGCCACGGTGATCTTGAGAGGCAGACTCCGACGGTCTTGGATTTATCGCCTACAAAACTGCTCATGACGACATCGCTGGGGATGAGGTCTTCCTTGGTTTTGGCGAGCTTCTTCATAAGCGAACAGGGAAGGATGTTGACCGTCGCTCCACAGTCAACAAAGACTTTAGATATGGGTACACCCTCTACATGGGCCGAGACATACAACGGCTTAAGGTGCCGATATTTATTCGGGTCATCTCTGGGGATTACCTCATTGAAAGCCGTGGCCAACAATTCTTCTTTTGTCTTTGGCCTCTGGCCCAGCTGTTTCTCGGCCATGTCGTCGTCCAGGCCACCGACCTGGCCCCCTGGGGCCGAGAACTCGGGTGGTAGGACCAAGACCATGCCTATGGTGAATTCTGCTTCCTCCTGGATCTCTTCTCCGGTTTTCCCTTCGGCCTCGATTGTCCTGAGGATCTCCTCATACTCTCCGTCGTTTTCTAACAGGAGGTCGTCCTCAGGCTCATGCCCGAAGAAGGGGTCGCCGCGGCCCTCGACAATGGGCTCCTTAGTTGGCGGAGCCCTTCGCGTAGCTGCTTCAATCTCGGGGGAGGGGGAAGACTCACTCTCCGCCTCGAGGGCTCGCCGAGCTTCGGCCAGTGTATCCCGGGCATTAAGGTAGTCGTCCAACCGTTTTACCCCGGCGCTTTCTTCGGTCGTTAAACCAAACAAAACATCAGCCGGGGTGACAGAGAAATAATGCCGGAGATACTGCAAATCGTTTTTGTTAAAAGGGTCTTCGTCTTCTAGTGTTTTCTGATCGGGGCGATACCCTGGTGCCCCCCTTGCTTTGGCCTCCCGATTTGCCTGGTAGACGGCCTTAATGGCCGAGTCGGACCCCTTAGTAATGAGGAGCCCCTCTGTATAACGTCCCGCAAGATGACACAGTTGTTGGTATTATGGGACCAAGAGCTGTGATATTTGCAAAACGTCTTTCCTTTGAGCTCCTCTGGCTTCGAAATCTTATGGCCGAAGGATAGCTTGACCTTCTTTTCAGCTAGTAGCAAGTCAAAAATCGCCTCGGCCCTGGTTTGGTCAAAGGTGTAGGCCTTCGTTTCCCGAGCCTCAAACTTAGCGTCGGGGAGTTTAGTGCAGCTGTTGTCGGTCTTGACCAATCCCTTGCAGCCGAATGGCTTATCGATATTGACCTCAGCTGAACTTACGTCAATTTCGTCGTTCTCGGCCTGCGCCGGGCCGTCAGTCTCGGCATAGCTAACGACGGGGTTTCGATAGTAGGTCCCTTTTGATGCCGCCTTTTTCTGCAGCTCCTCTTTCAACAAGGATGCGTATCGATCCACCTTGTTCATTAAGTCGTGCATGTCTCGGAATTCAATTCCCTGGAATTTCTTTCGGTACTCGAACTCCAGACCTTCCTCGGCCATCTTGACGAATTCCCTTTCTGGCAAGCTCGTGCGGCACCAATTTCTGCAGGTTTTGAACCGTTGAAGGTAGTCGCGGGGCGATTCGTCTGTTGCCTGGCTCATCCTGGCCAGCTCGGCGACTGTTATTTCCCGGTTGGTCTGGTAGAAATGCTCGTGAAAAGTTTTCTCCATATCAGACCAGTCCCTTACCGAATTCGGTGGGAGATTTATAAACCAAGAAAATGCTGCACCGGTCAGGGAATGAACGAACAGTCGGAGCTTGTGGGCGTCAGAATCGGCCTCCCCGCACTGGGCCGTGAATCGGCCTATGTGCTCGATAGAGGAGATGTGGCCGTCCCCGGAGAACAAAGTGAACTCTGGCAGCCGGTAGTTCCGGGGGAGTGGAACTCGGTCGATCTCTGGCGGGTACGGCTTGTTGTACCTCGGTGCTTCTGGTCGCCTCTGGGCCAAGCCGTCTTCGATCATGCGCCGAACATCCTCGAATCGAAGTCCTCGGGCAGGGGCTTCCGTCTGGGCCGCGGCTGGCCGCTGGTTTTGTTGCCCATCGTTCTGTGGCCTTTGTTGCTGGGTCGCTTGGGCGGAGGGTTCAGCCGTTGTAGTTGGGCCGGTTTGCGCCACATATGCGCCCTGGGTTTGACCAAGGGGCAGGTACGGTGTCGCCATATTGGCCGCACCGTAGTGGAAGTGAGAATCCAAGGGAAATAACGGTGTCTGCAGAGATGAAATGATTGGGTTACTCTGACCGTACTGTTGTGATGAAGCAACAGGCGTGCTGCTCGCACCGGGATGAGTGTGGATAGCCACGGTGTGGGCTGGGCCGTCATGTCGGACCACGGAATGCATGGGGCTGTTTTGCCCTAGTGTGACGGCCAACGCGTGGAGCGGGCTGTACGTCGCTTCTGACGGTCGAGTTGGTCCGGAATTCGCCCATGCCGGCTGGGACTGCCCCCAGCTGTTCGTTGGTGGCTGAAAATTCTGGCCGCAGCCTGATGTTGGAGCGCGGGCAGGGGTGCCGTGGCTGCTGCCCTCGCCGTGGGGTTCGGGCCTCTCGCCCTCCTGGCTGCTCTGTCTAGCTCCAGGAGGGGCTGTGGATGCCGATATCGGCATCCTTTCCTGGAAAAGCGTGCGAAGCTCGGAGGAAAACCTATCCATTGCGGCCATAAAGGATGTCTCTATCCTGTAGGCCTGCTTATCCATTAGATTCTCCACCACTGCTTGTTCCTGCACGGACTCGACCTGACGATGAGGAAGAGACCGAGGTAGGGCCGGTGAACATAGCCTGCCCTCGGAAGGTCGTGCCATTCGTCAACTGCATCATCGAGGGTGCCCAGATGGAGCTGCCGGAGCTGGAGCAGCTACCGATGAAGTCGCTGCGTGAACAGGCCGGCCGAGCCCTCCGCCTTCAGGCTGCCGTGAGCATACCACCTTTGTGTGAGTTGAGTTTGTGTGAGGGAAGTGGCTAATCTGTGTGTTTCTGTTTGCAGGCAAACATGGAGATGTGGCTCGGCATGAAGCGAGCGGTCAATGCGGCCGAGCGCACTCAGAAAAAATACGAAGAGGGCCGAGCCAAAATTGCCGATGCGGGGAAGATGCTGCAGTCTGCAGATCGGCACGCAGAGGAGAATGCTGCTAAGATCGCGGAGCTGTCCTTGAAGTTGGCGGAGATTGAGAAGGCGGCCGTTGATGCCGAAGAAGCGAGGACAAGGGCAGAAGCTGCAAAGGAGGCTGCGCTTCGCTCTCGGGCGACGGAGGTGGAGGAGGCCAAGAAACGGGCCGTGGAGGAGTACCGGAACTCGGAGGAGTTCACGGCGTTGCTGGACAAGGAGGTGATGGCTCATGTATCGGTTCAAGCGCTTCAATGCGGACAAGAAGCTAAACCTGAACTTCCTCCGGGATCCGCCGCCGCTGCCTGAGGGGGTGACCGAAGAAAGGGTAGAGGCGTACCTCGGGGAGGATGCCGATGATGAGAGCTCGAGCGGCTCGGAATCGGGCAGCGAGGACGAAGAAGAGACTCCGCCTCCAGAGCCATCAAGTGGTCCAGATGCCGAGGCGCCAGGCCAGTCTAATGCCGAGGACGCTCATCCTTCCCCTTAGTGCCCGTCTTACCCTCTTTTGCAATGTCACTGATGTAGGCCGTTCGGCCGTTTTTGTAAAGACAGTGGCCCAGTTTGAGGCTTTTAATTGATATCTATTTTTGAATCAGCTTCGGTGTTTTGCCAACACAGTAGAGTATAAACACACGCCGTTTTTGAGTATAAACTGGTGTCTGAACACATAAAATTATAGGAAAGTGTAGTGGCCGAAGGTCCAGCTACTTGTAATAAAATTTTAAATGTTCAACATTCCAAGGGTGGCCGAGGGTTTGACCATCATAACCACGCAATCGGTAGGCACCGCGTCGGCCGATGCTGACCACTTGATAGGGTCCTTCCCACGATGGGCCGAGAGTACCTTCGGTTGGGTTTCTCGTTGCCAACGATACTTTACGCAGAACCCAGTCCCCCACTTTGAACGATCGGTGTTTTACGCGTGAATCGTAGTACCGAGCCGTGCGTTGCTTGTAGGTAGCATTCCGGAGCTGTGCTTGCGATCGATGTTCGTCGATAACGTCCAGATTGAGGGCAAGCTGGCTGTCATTTTGTTGAGGATCGTAGGTTGCCGTTCGGCATGTGGGCGCATGTACTTCCACCGGTACAACTACTTCGGTGCCGAAGGCAAGGGAGAACGGTGTCTCGCCTGTTGACCGTCGGTAGGAGGTGTTAATGGACCATAATGCTTCCGGTAGGATTTCAGGCCAGTTGCCTTTGGCAGCCCCTAGCTTCTTCTTCAGCGTTTTCTTGATGATCTTGTTGATGGCTTCCACCTGTCCATTGGATTGTGGATGTGCCGGAGATGCAAAGAAGATGCTGATGTTGAATCGGGAGCAGAGATGCCGAAAGCGAGAGCAGTCGAATTGCTTGCCGTTGTCCGTGACGATTGCGTTCGGTAGTCTGAATCGGCATAGGATGTTTTTCCATACGAAGTGCTCGATCTTTGCTGCCGTTATCGTCGTAAGGGCTTTGGCCTCGATCCACTTGGTGAAGTAGTCGACGGCGACGACCACGAACTTGACCTGCCCTGTGCCTGGGGGCATGGGACCGATGAGATCGAGTCCCGATTGGGCGAACGGCCATGGGCTAGTCATCGGGCTGAGTGGTTCGGCAAGGACTTTTGGTACCGAGCCGAAGCGTTGGCACGGGTCGCATTTTTGCACGATCCGGGTGGCATCTGCGTGAAGAGAGGGCCAGTAATATCCCTACCGAACGGCTTTGAATGCCAAGGATCGGGATCCCGAGTGATCGCCACATGCGCCTTCGTGTATTTCGCGGAGGATGTAGTCCCCTTGTTGTGGGGCAACACATCGGAGCAACGGTAGGGAGTAGCTGCGCCGATAGAGGATACCTTGCAGAAGAAGGTATCGGGCCGATCGTTGTCGTACCGTCCTGGCTTCAGTCCGATCGGTTGGTAGGGTGCCGTTGGTGAGGTAGGCGTGGATCGGATCCATCCAAGTAGGATCCTGTCGGACGGTATTGATTTCGGCCTCGGTAGTGCTTCGCCGGGCGAGGACTTCCACCGGGACGTGGCGTCCAATACGGTCGTCAATTGCCGAAGCAGGCCTGGAGAGAGCATCGGCATGACTGTTTTCAGATCTAGGAATTTGCCTGATGTGGTAGGTTTTGAACTGGCTAAGCAATCGGTGGGCCTGGGCCAGATAGGCAGCCATGGATTCGTCCTTTGCGGCGAATTCGGTGCCGACCTGGTTAACGACCAGCTGAGAGTCGCTACAGATCAGCAGCCGTTCGGCACCTGTGTGCTGGGCTAGCCGAAGGCCTGCCAGGAGGGCCTCGTATTCGGCTTCGTTGTTGGAAGCGCGAAACTGGAAACGGATTGCATATTCGATCGTAGTGTGATCTGGTGTCTTGAGGACGATGCCGGCACCGCTGTCCTGCCGATTGGATGAGCCATCCACATATAGTGTCCAATGAGGGGAATTACCATCGAATGCGACCTCGGCCGAAGATGAATCGGTGGCGGCCGTATGTGGATTGGCGGAATAGAGCGGTGGACTGGTAGATGCCATAGTCGGATCGGCGTCGACTGGAATGGTGAATTCGGAGATGAAATCGGCCACGGCCTGCCCTTTTTCTGAAGGCCGAGGTTGGTAACCGATGTTTCTGGCTTCTGCAGGACTTGCCGGAGGGGTTGATTGGTCAAGACGTTGATGCTGTGAGCCTGAAAGTATGGACGAAGTCTTCGGGCAGAGAGGACGAGAGCGTAGGCCAGCTGTTCGAGCTGAGTGCCGTTCGGCTGACGGATGAGAACGGAGCTGAGTGCCGATATCGAGACCGAGAGATAGATTACGAGGGTCTCTCCCGGAAGAGGGGTGGACAGCAGAGGGGCTCTGCTCATGTAGGTTTTGAGATCGTCGAATGCTCGGTCGCATTCGGAAGTCCAATCGATCTGCCATTTGCTTCCTTTGAGGGCTTTAAAGAAAGAGGCGCACCGATCGGTGGCTTTTGATATGAATCGGGCTAAGGCGGCGACCCGGCCTGTGAGGCTCTGAACTTCCTTCTTCGTCTTTGGCACCCGTATATCGATAAGCGCTCGGATCTTTACGGGGTTGGCTGATCATGAATCCGAGGAATTTGCCGGAGGCGACGCCGAATGCACATTTGCTCGAATTCAGGCGCATGTTATATTGTTTCAGTTTGTCGAACATGAGGGAGAGGTTCCGAAGGTGGTCGTTGGCGGTTCGGCTTTTGACGAGCATATCGTCCACGTAGACCTCCATTGAAGTGCCAATGAGTTCAGCAAAGATTTGGTTGACCAGCCGTTGGTACGTAGCTCCGGCATTCTTGAGGCCGAACGGCATGACGTTGTAGCAATATAGTCCTCTGTCGATGATGAATGCCGTATGCTCCCGATCGGCAGGATGCATGAAGATCTGGTTGTAGCCGGAGTACGCGTCCATGAAGCTGAGGAGCTCATGGCTGGCCGTAGCGTCCACCAGTTGGTCAATTCTGGGCAGTGGAAAGCTATCCTTCGGACATGCCTTGTTCAGGTTAGTGTAATCCTGGCACATTCGCCAGGCTCCGCTGGATTTTTTCACCAAGACCGAGTTGGCGAGCCAAATGGGATATGCGACCTCTCGGATGAAACCGATGGTCTGAAGTTTGTCTACTTCGGCCCTCATGGCTTCATACCGCTCGGTGTCGTAGGATCGTCTCTTCTGTCGGACCGTTTTGAAGGAAGGGTTGATGCTGAGTTTGTGGTTGATGACGTCTGGGGAGATGCCAGGCATGTCGTCGTAGGACCAGGCAAAAACTTCCGAATTAGCCCTTAAGAAGGAAATGAATTTTCTTCGGAGAGATGGACTGAGGGAAGTCCCGATTCTTACCTGTCGATCCTGTACGTCGGAGAGGGAGATTGTTTCAAGTTCTTCGGCCGGTTGAGCTTGTGGCGTGGCATTGTCGTCTCGAGGGTCATCTGGAGGGTCGGTACCGCCCCTACCGTTCGGCAGGTTTGGGTGAGCCACGGCCAGTGTTTCCGATGTTCCTGGCCTCGGAGTTTTGTTTTCCGCTTCCGTTGTTGACGAGACGTAGCACACCCGTGCGCTCAGTTGGTCTCCTCGAACCTGACCGATTCCTGACTGAGTTGGAAATTTTAGCAACAGCATATGTGGGCATAGGATGGCCTTCATCCGGGTGAGGGCAGGCCTGTCGATGATGGCATTGTATGCAGTCGGACAACTGACGACGAGGAAGTGAGTATAGGTAAAGGCTCTTCTTTGGCCGAAGCCGATGGCGAGGGGAAGCTGAATGCTCCCGATGGGCTCGACCACGTTGCCCGAGAAGCTTAGTAGAGGAGTGATCTCCTTATTGAGGCTTTGATGGCCGATGCCGAGGCCGTTGAAAGCATCGGCAAAGAGAACGTTGACCGAGCTTCCAGTATCGATGAGGATCCGGCCTACGTCAAAACAGGATATGTCTGCCCGAATGATCATAGGATCGGAATGGGGGAAGATAATTCCCTTCTCCTCTTCTTCGGAAAAGGTGATCGGTTCCCATCCGAGTCGCCGAATCTTGCTATTGCGCTCCTTAGTAAGGCTGAAGACCTGGGGGTGCCGAACGGCACGTATGTTAACTCTTGGTGGACCGACGGCTGGAGTCAGCGATCGGTGTACCACCACTGATCATGTTTATCTGCCGATTCCCCGGGGGTCCGGGTACTGCGCGCGCATTCAGATATTGGTCTAGTTTGCCCTCGCTGATCAATTTCTCAACGATCCTTCGGAGGGCGACACAGGACTCGGTATCGTGGCCATTGTACTGATGGTATCGGCAGAAGACTCCGGTGTCTTTGTCGACCTGCCGAGGGAGCTTTCGGAGGCTCGGCTTCGGTATCATTTGATTTTCGGCCATGAGGACACGTTCGTAACTCGTGTTGAGAATGGTGAAGATCTCCGGTGGTCGGTCGTTTTTGGTGCTTCGGAAATTTCTGTTACCTGACTCCTTACTACGCTTCGTGCCGTCCTGCCGACCCTGGAACGAGTCACTCCGCTTGTCCCCATAAGCGTAACTTGCCTGTGTGGGGGGTGCCGTTCGGTAGGGGGCCTGACCAGTGGTCTGCCGAGGCTGGAAATGGTCGTAGGTTGGTGCCGGAGGTTGTGCCGTGGTTGCCGAAGGGATAGATGTCGAAGGCATCCCTTTGGAGTTGAAGTGTTCGGCTTTGGCGTGAATGACCGCCTGTTTCATGAGCTCGCCATAGGTGGTCCAGTTGCTGCTGTGCACCAGGTAGCGAAATTGGGAGGCACGGAGGCCACTTTTGAAAGCGCCGAGCCCCTTGCCGAATGGTGTAAAGGTCGTCGGCAGAGTAGAGACGATCGGTCTGTATCATAAAATGATTGAGGAAAATCTGTTTCAACCGATCGAAATAGTCTACAGTACCTGGCTCCAGCCGATAAAACCAATTGAGGGCTGCCCCTGCTAAAGTTGATGGGAACAACTGGCATTGGCCTTCGTCGGTAAGCCCCTTGCAACCCAAGGCTGATTGAAATGTATGGATGTGGGTGACAGGGTCCTCCACTCCTGAGTAAAATGAGATTCGGAGGGCCTGTACCTCTTTTTCAGGTCGGTAGGATCGGATTCGGCTGGTGAATGGTCCTAGTTGCACTTTACCCCAGGTTGGCGTTCGGGTCTGATTCTGCTCTTCCTCGATTCGATTGATCTTCTGAAGGAGGAGGCGGATTGTAGGATCGGTAGGCGAGAGGTCAGTTCCGAAGGGCTCCATCGCTTGGTTCCGTCTTGCCGATCCGATCGTGGTGGACTGGCGTGAGGCAGTCGTGCCGAGGGATGTCGGAACGTAATCAGATTCGTCCGTCTCCTCCAAACCGACCTCGGCGTACCTTCGTCGAGGAGGAGATTTCGGCCCGAGGACCTCCAAATGCTGATCGTTGAGTTTGGCCTGAACGGGGATCGGTGACATCTACCGTTCCCCGACGTTGGTGGTTGATCCTATCGCCGCAGTCGGAGTAGACCTGATATTCCTGGTGTTTGGCCGGAGTTGGTACGAACAATCTTCGGGAGGCGGACGGCCTATCCCGAGCCAACTGCTTTCCGACATCCCGATTGCTCGGCCTCGGTACGCTCTTCTGTGAAGGTTCCTGCCGAAGCTGCCTGTTTCGTTCTAACCCGCGTGGTGGCTGAGCCGAACGTGACTCTTGCTCGTGGAGTTGCTTCTAGGTGTCGTCCAGTTTTGAAGATAGGATATTGTTGTGCTCCTGCATCTTGATCATTTCCCGCTGTAGGGTTTCCATCTTGTCTTCCAGGGTACTCTGCCGATTGGGCGTTTCTACCCAGGGTGTACCAGGTGGTGGAACAGGGTTCTCTTGGCCAGAGAGTCCGAGGATGGGACCATCGGTCGTGAGGAGTGAAGGTGGGTTCATAGTAGGAAGGGAGAGATATGGGCTGATTTGTCAATCGGTATTCCCACAGACGGTGCCAATCTGTTCGCACTAAATCTGAATAGATAAAGAGTTTAGGCTAAACTTACAGGTGTTGAAGACAAAGTACCGGAGTGGCCTTCTTCCGTGATCGCCGAAGGTTCGAGCGGGGGTCGAATCCGAGCTTAAGAGAGGATACCGGTGTGGTACCTGCCGAAGGCACTCCGATGCCAAAGTTAGTACTTAAGAGCAATTCTATTGACAGTGTAAGTACTTTGGTCAAGCTAGAAAGTCTTACCACTTGGCTGGGCCAAGGGGTTCTATTTATAGGAAGTAGTTGGGAAGCTCTTAGTACTTAATTTCGATGTGGGACTCGTGGGAGTGCCTTAGGAGGTTGACACTTCGTTCTGACAAGTTCTGGCAGAAATCCTGAGGTGGTCTGTCAGAATCGGTCAGATGTGACGGTTGGTCCGTCGGCAGGTGATGCCGAAGGTTGGCAAAGGTGCCTGGTGGTGCGTACTTGGTCCAAGAATCGGTACATCATGCCGAGCGGACTTTCAGTATGACCGGTTGGGCTGGTCTGCGTGGCCTGAGTGCGTTCCACGTGTCAGGACGTGAGTCGGTGGTCAGATATGGTACAAACAACTATTCTTTTGACTTTTCTGGGCTTTAAACCGGTTTTTCTTAGGGGAAAATTTCTTTCTCTTATAAAAATCATGATTGTCATCATTGTGTCGTGGGAAGTGCTTCCTACGAGAATAATGACGGCTGTGGGACCTATACATAATTAGTCTCTGAACTGCTGGTCTGTTTTATACTGAAATAGGATGTGAGAGCATGATGCATGCATGTGTAGCATGCTAAGCCATGCCATCAAGCCATCAAGTAAATTTAGCTAAGTAATCAGAAATAGTAATATACTGGTGGGAAGTTTTATACTATTTCTGATTGAGTTTCTTGATAGCAAAAATATGGACAAGAGAGGTCAATTGTGAATGGCAAACCTTATCCTTTGGAAAGTTGATAAGAAAATGACTTGCTCAATTATTGATAAAATATTGTTAATCTAAAATAATTAATTTATTGTTATTTAAGTAGAAAAAAAAAAGTCAAAATTATTGGTCGGGTCAAACAATTCAACCGGAACCATTGCAATTTCCAAATCCCAAACACATGCAAAAGTCGGAATTGACCCAAAAGCTCTCACTTCGAGTTTGAGGTGTTCAGACCTTCCTCTCCCAGCTGAAACCTTCCTCTTCCTTAGAACTGAAACCGATGCATGCCATGCCAAGTGGAATTGACAGATTGATCTTGACAATTGTATCGTACGTAAAAGTTGAAGGGCTTTTGAATCACTTAAAAATTCATGCCTTTTTTCCCCACTTTGCTCAGCTTTGTCACATAGAGATAGAGCTTGATCTTTATGTATTTGCAAAAACCCAATATTGTTATTTTAAAAGATATGTACTACTACTATTTAGTTTATCATTACACGAGCATTTGCGTAGTCAAGTGCGAAGAAATGTTTATTGTGAAGAGTTCATGGGTAGAACTTACCTCTAAAAATCGACTTGTAAGAAAATAATGTTTAAGAGCTCATAAACCACTCTAGGATATATGCTATTTTTCCAACATAAAATCTTGAGTCCTAGCATTTACATTAGCAAGAACTAGTACTGGGATTGATTTTATAGAGATCAGAAGACGTAGTAGTAGCAGAAGAACCAATCCATGGTGCATCTGATGATGAAGGAATAAAGCTCTGAGTTTCACTTGGATTCTGTGGTAAATTGTTATCAAACTGGTTTGTCAAGGCTGTTTGCCACAGTTCATCACCGTAAGTACTTGGATCCGTGACCAATTCATGAACAGCCGAACGCCCTTCAAGCGTACTCACTACTGCAGACATGGTAGGCCTAAGCGCTGGTGCTGCATTGATGCATAAGAGAGCAACTTTAATCATCCTAATGACCTCTTCCTCACTCACATCGGACCCCAACCTTGGATCCACCAGCTCCAATAATTCCCCTTTTTGTTGTAAAACAAGAGCCTGAAAATTTAGCAGAGAAAAGAGATTTGAAAATGGAAAAGCAACTCATAGAAGGAAAGAAGGATGACCAAGTTGGAAGGAATTTGAATGAAGATCCATCTTACCCAATCCACAAGGCATACAAGCTTCTCATTTGGTCGATATTTCATGTTGCTCTTTCCAGCAACAATTTCCAATGTAACAACACCAAAGCTGTAGACATCTGCTTTATCGGTCAAATAACCCCATTGTGCATATTCTGGCGCCATATATCCTCTGCACACAAAAAACGATTGTTTTCCTTAGCTGGGTGGAGAAAAGTTCATAAACAAAACTAGGCTCTGAAATGCAGTTCAGAGAAAAAAACAGTATAGCTTACATAGTTCCAGCAACTCTAGTGCTAATGTGGGTGTTCTCCTCTTCGTCAAGCTTGGCCAAACCGAAGTCCGAGATCTTGGAGTTAAGGTCTCGGTCTAGTAATATATTTGTAGTTTTAATGTCTCTATGTACAATCTTCAGTGCTGATTCCTCATGCAAAAAAGCCAGACCTCTTGCTATGCCTATGCATATATTCTGCCTTGTAGGCCAGTCCAATTTTAAAGGACTCTCCTCCGGAACTGAACAAACATGGATTCCCAATCAATGATCTCATTTTTTTTTTTCTTAATACAACATTTCAGTTTTTTGTCACTGGACTTGATAAGCTTACCGAACAAAGCACGTGCAAGGCTGTTGTTTTCCATGTATTCATATACCAACAGTAACTGGTTTGATTCAATACAGCATCCATACAATCTAACAAGATTTGGATGTTGTAAACCAGAAATCATGCCTATTTCATTCACAAATTCTCGATTTCCTTGCCTTGATTTGGATGATAGTTGCTTAACTGCAATTATAGTACCATCCAATAATATACCCTGAAATAAATACAGTTTAGTAGTTTTCAAGCATATGATAAGGAAGGCCTATAAGTAAGGAATTATTTATATGGTACCTTGTAAACAGATCCAAAACCGCCTTCCCCGATTTTGTTTAGAGGATCAAAGTTATTAGTGGCGGCTTTAATTTGCTTGAAGGTGAAAAAACCAGTTTGCAGATCCAGTCCTCTCAGAGCTATCCACAAAACAAGGTTAGAATATATTGGTAATGTCGTTGAACTTAGTATCTGGGTATGTGTTTTCTAGCTAAATGGCATTAGAAAGACTGATACCAAAGTACTACTTGAAATTTTCACAGTAACTTAGTGGCACCTTTTTCCCTAGATTTCTTGCTATCCAGACAGCCTTTCCACCAAAGAATGCCGAAAATCAAGAAAATGAGGAACAAGACCGAAGCTCCCACTACAATAGGTACCTTGCTTTTGCTACCATGAGGAGGCTTGAACTCTAGCAAATAAAAAAGTGAAAAGAAAAGATCAGCAACAGAGAATACAAGTGTTCTATGAGATGCGTCATAAGTCCGGTATATCAATTCATAGCATCTTGTAGGATGTTGTAAAGACCAAACTGAGCTCAAAAGATGAAAAGAAAGAGATAAATTGCTCAGTTTCTTGTTATTTAAGGTAAAGAAACTTTCCATCTGGGTACTTCTTCCATTAGTATACTGTACTTGATGTACTATATATTTTCCAATCTATTGCAATTAACGTACTTGTATTTTTGGTACATTTCCTGTATGGAAAGAGTACAAACAAGTGGGATATAATAAATTTTTTAAACAAATCTAAGATTGTGTCCATGAGAGAGAGTTAATGTTTCCAATTCAGAATATACCAGGCTCTATAGAGATAGCAGATATAAGAGGACCATGTGTCCCTTTCCCAGACCAATGAAATCGGATCTCTAAAGTTTTATTCTTAACCTCCACTGCTTTACTTTCCTTAATGAGTTCTTTATCAACGCCGGGTGCTTCCTTTTTAATTTCAAAATCCTTCCACACCAGTTTCTCCTGTAACAAACTTATCAATTAGAAATCATATTTTGTTGCATATAGTGTACAAACAGTATGCTTGACTACCTGAATATAAATATCAAATATCCGTCTTCCAACACTACGAAAAGATCTATTGCCTCTGATCGTTATCTCCGAAAAGTGAAGTTTCACTGTGTAATTGCCGTTTCCAAAGCAGCGTGCATAATACGTGAGAGAAATAGAAGAGAGGCGTGCACTTGTGTACAACTTAGAGTTTTTCATTCTAAGTATGGATACATTATTTGCAATGTAGTCTAAGGGGTTAGAACCACTGAAAGTTCCAGTGCTACTGGTTCCCCAGATAGGTCTCTGAGGAACGAATTTTGCTGCACCTCCTGGCTCTTGATCATCTTCAAAGGTGAGTCCTTCAATGGTGGTTCGTTTTCCACCACAATTTATATGCAACGAGTACTGATCTATTCAGTAGCAAGCAACAGAGAAATGACATCATAAAAATTCTAATCAGATTAAGTCAAATAGTTGACAACTTAAAATTCAAATTCGAAAGTATTGTATTGATTGTAAACCAGCTTCTGTCATTGTCACATGCAAACTTAAATTATGGACTAATTCTTTTACAAGAACTTTAAAATATTAAATAATTAAAAAAGCAAAGCCCAGTTGTATTGTATTGTTACCTTCTGGACATTGAAAGTTCTTCAAGCACACTCCAAATGATCTACATTAGTGTGGTACACAATCAGCTTACGGGTTTACATTGAAAGTACAGAATATATGGAAAGGACAAAAATGGCTTCACCAATGAAGATTAAAAGTTTAGAAGCTTACGGGTTTCTTTGTGCAGAAAAGCTTTTAAACAGGTTTCTGATAAATATTTCAAAGAAAAATGCATTATTATAGGTGAATGAAGACACCAAAGTGTGCTAAATAATCACTAATTAGAAATATGTTCCTACAGTGTTTCTGGGCAAGTAATTGGCTCAGAGCTCTCAGAAAAATTATTGTAAGAAATATCTGTCAGGCTGCATGCAATATAATAAAATTGTAAGTCAGAACAGCTCCACCAGAAAACTTGCATTTTGGAGTATCAATAAAAATTGTAAATATGGTTAAAGGATCAATTCCACAACAGAAAATCCTAAAATTTTAAATGTTTCAAACAATTAAGGTAGAAGTTCCCATATTTCTAACTATATTATCTGCGTAAACATTACGCTAACTTAAAAGTATATATTTCCGCAGGCTTCAATAAGAAAATAAAACTCAAGAAATTCTGTATAGGATGGAAAACATACTAGGTACTATCTCTGCCCTGCATCCAGTCTGGAACAGACCCGGTGAGCCAGTTGCTTGTTAGACACCTGTCAAATGCATGATGACATTATGTAAAATATATGTAAATATAATATAGAGTTGTAATTTAATATATGTAAATATCATATAGGCAGGGGAGGCCGCCCCGCCATGCATTATGATGTCTGCCGGTGACCTTCATGAAATTCACATTTCTTACAAGTACTGCACGCGTTGCAGATGTTCATAGTCAGGACCATTAATATTTCCTTCCAATTCGTTGAAGCTCAGATCTCTGCAAGAAATCAACTAAAAAGATTGTCATAACTCATAAGATCCCAAAGATCCGTTACTTGGAAGCTTAAATGAACGAAAAAAAACTATCATTAATCAACTTGCGCTGTGCATTTGAACAAGATGAAAAACAAAGAAAAACAGTGTTACAATTTAGTCAAATTTTCCATTTCTGATATATAAGCAGGGATAGGTCCATATAAATTGCAGCTCCTCAGCACTCTGCAACATAACTTCGTAATATTAGCCTAACTCAGCTAAGAGTCTTACATTACTCCATGAAAATGTAGAACAGTTTCAAGACGTACAAGTATTTCATGCCCCTTATATTACGCAAGGGTGGAAATTTTGAACCCCCTCCATTTAAGTCAGTGAGCACTCTGCATTGAATTTCACCATGAATCATTGTAAGAAAAACAAGTCACTGTGGTATGAAGTTATCATAAAATTTTCAAATCAGGATTAAGGTTCTTTAGTGTTAATGCAATGCAGAACTCACAGTTCTGTTAAATTACTCAAGACAGAAATGCTAGACGGAATGGGCCCACGGAGACCACTAGAACGGATCCCTCTATCAACAACAAAATTCAAAATCAATCAAGATTACACAAGAAGAGTTGTTAGAATATGTTATAGGAAAAGGCACTTACAATGTCTCAAGTTGTTTAAAATTTTCCAAATAATCAGGTATTTTTCCCGTGAAGTTGTTACTGCTAATCACACTGCATGAAGGGAAAGATTGAAAAACATAAAGCCGAAGATTTCCAAACATGAAAAAAATGTTAAGAGTGCAAATACTTACAATTCTCTTAATTTAGTCAAATTAGTGAAAGCCACTGGCAATTCTCCTGTGAGATTGTTTGCCCTGAGAATGCTGCAGATACCAAGGCCAGTCTTAATAACTTATCCACTGCAACTTGCTTTACCATTAATATTAAAAAGAAACTGTGGATGCAAAAGAAAAAGGGAGCTTACAAAATCTCCAAGTTAACCAAATTCCCAAGCTCAGGAGGAACAGTTCCAGAAAACAGGTTCATCTCTAAGTTCCTGGAATTAAATTCTTCATCACAGCAGGCTAACCGAAATGAAACTTAAAGTTGATTTGACAAATAAAAAAAGAGTGGTCAAGAGATATAGAGGCAGAGCATACAGATTGATTAGAGTGGTAATGTTTCCCAAGTAGCGAGGGATTTGTCCTGATAAGTTGTTCGCTTTCACGGACCTGCATGCAGTTTCCTCATTTTCTTAGTAAAATTAATAAAAGCAATTAGAATTGGCTAACCTTGAACTTGAAGGTCAGAAGTCATTTTACAGAAGTTCCAACTTTGTAGAAGCCCATTGAGGCGGTATAGTACCACTGAGGTAGTTCCTGGAAAAATCACTGTAAAAAAGATAAAATTAAAATAAAATTATACTATTATTAAGATTATTAACTGAGAAAGATTTCCCTTACACTTGTGTTATGTAGGGCAACTTTGCAATAGATGGTGGAAGTACACCACCAAAATCTTGCCCTGTAAGAAAACTGTATAACAAAAATGTTCAGCGCTCATAAACTTCAAAACCCACATGCACAATTGCACATACACTGATTTAATGATAGGCATGCACAACATAACTCAAATGTAATTCACCCAAAGAACAAAAATCAAATCAAATCAAATCTCTTGCATGCTATAGTTGAGTGGACTATTCTGCAAACACAATGTTTCACCCCTAAATTACTGTGTACGTGAAAGGGGGATTTGAACTTAAGTGCAAGAGGATGCGCTCATTACCCTGGCCGACTGGAATAACCCACAACTGTGCCAAATGATATTAAGGTTTATAATGAACAAGAAAAGGGAAATAAATTCATAGATAAACCAACAGAAAACATATAAATAAGTAAGCTTTGAGTTGACGTACATGCTGACAACGTGGCAAAACCCATCGAGATAGGAGCAGTTGCATTCGAGGGTCTTGTTGTAGATAGAGTTGGCAGTAGAGTTTATGGTATCCCAGTTTGTGTAATTGAAGCATGGGTTTATGTTGAAGTTCCAGTCCGTTTTCCCCAATTGTTTTGCTATTTCTTTTAGTGCTTCCTCTGCGCAAGCAAATCAAACCCATGATTATATAATTGAATATTTTCCACCATAATCAACTCAAATAGCATTGATTAGATCATATTTGTTTAATTAACCTAGGATTATCAAAGATGATATCCAAACAATTTGTGACATATGGTAATACCAACTAGGAGGTCATATTGATTTAAATTTGTGACATGGTTAGAAGTTCGAATTTCTCACCTCACACATTGATTTTTTTATTTATAATAAAGATGAGGTAATATTGGATACAGGCCTTCAATTATGAGTGCGTAGGCCTGATTGATCAAAAATATTATGAGTGCATAGGCCTGATACTGGGCCAACTTGGGCTGGTGCCAAAAAAGTAACCAGGTTTATTTTTCATTTTTAAAGAAAAGTAGCGTGATTGGGCTTGGGCTTTCTGCCACCCACCATTCTAACCTAGAAAACCTCTCTTGAAGGTGAAATTTTTATATGTTTCGGGTATACCACGTGGCTAGTGTACCATTCAATAAACATAGGATATGTGAGATTGGTCTAACTTACTGCATTTCTTTTTATAACATGTAGCGGGTTGCATTGCAAATATTTCATATGTTTCAGTTTATTGGATGGTACACCAGCCACATGGTGTCCTTGGAACACCCAAAAATTACTCTTCTAGAAGATACAGATCATGCTCTGTATCTCTCTCAGTCATTGAATTTCATATCCATTTCCACTTGTAATGATGAACGAAAATTCAGGTCCAACTCTTTAGCTTCTTTCTTTTCGTTTTCGATTATAAAGTTGTAACCTTTATGCTTTTAATTCAATATAAATTTAGGATGAAAACAAGTTCGTTCTTTTTTTAAATCTTTTTTGTAAATTTATATCTAATCTAACCAACATGTAAAATTATACTGACAAACATTGAACTGGGAGTGCTCTAACACAGTAACACTAGAAACGCTAAAATCTTCTAATAATTCTCAATAAAAAAGACCAACGTTTGCATTGAGCACTCTGTCCTATGCTGTTCAACACAACTCAAAAAAATACCCCAGGCTTCATTTTTTTCAAAACAGAAACAAAAACTGAGGCTTTAGTGCATAGATTTTGAGTATCAGTAATACCAACTTGAAAAAACATTCAGAAGAAGAAGAAGAGGTTGTGCTTCAACTTTGACTTTGGATATGCAGAAGCAGAGGACCAACATGGCTACCAAAATGCAAGGTCCATGGTGGCTTTTGAAACATCAAAATGAAATCTTGCCATATCAATCCCTGATGTAATATATCAATTCCCTGATATCTGTATCATCCTTATTCGTTCTTGGCTCAGTCTCAGTCTCAGTCTTTGTGGTTAATGAAGGGTCCCTCTGAGCCTTATGAGCCAATGACTTTTGATGGGTGTGTTTGTTGTTATTTTCAGGATTTTTTTTTGTCGGGGCCCATGAAAAGTTTTTCGAATCTTTTTTCGGTACGTGAAATTTGACAACATGGACCCTTTGATTATTCTAAAAGGTTTTATAACACAAAATGTCCTAATGTTCACAAAACTATCAAATTGAGTTCTTTTTTTTTTGTTGGTCATTCGTGGTCCTTAAGATTAATATTTGTGCTCACAAATAATTCATATAGTCAGGTACTCCGTTAGTTTATTGATGTGGCATATATGTGGAATCCACGTATCTAATAATATAGTGCTACGTGTATTTAAAATACAATATATATATATTAATAATTTAAAATTTAAAATTCATAAAAATAAAAAAATGAAAAGACCAAAAGAAAAGTTGTATTTTAAAATTTAAATTATTTTTAACAAATATATATTGTATTTTAAATACATATGGCACTATATTATTGGATATGTGAGCTTCACATATATGCTACATCAACAAACCAACATAGTTTTTTACAAAAGGACTATTTGTGAGCACACATATTAACCTTGAGAACCATGAATGACAAAAAAAAAATAAAAAAATAAAAAAACAAGGACACAATCTGATAGTTTCGTGAACCTCAAAGACGTTTTGTGATAAATAAAAAAAAACCTATTCTAAAATCTGACTTTCCTAATGATTACTATTAACAGATGAGTATTTGAATTATTCCCTAATTCTGTTGCATTTACTAACATACAAGAATAAAACTTGTATGAATTTCACATTAAAAGATACAATCCAATACCTAAAAAGAAACTAGATTGATTGAATGGTAGTAGTTGATCTCATGCATATTCATTCTTTTACTTATTCCTTAGTTCCTTTATTCGAAATAATTGAACACGTTATAAAGAGAGTTTCATGTTGTAAATTGAACAATAGTTGAGAAAACAACCTTTGAATATGAAGAAATTCTTAGTTTTGAGAGAGAGAGATAGCATCAAATTCAAATGGGTTATGTATTTTAATTTTTGTAACGGTTGATAGTAAAGGAAGAAAACAACCTTTGAATATGAAGAAATTCTTAGAGAGAGAGAGAGAGAGAGCATCAAATTCAAATGAGTTATGTATTTTAATTTTTGTAACAGTTGATATCAATGGATGAGATGAAACGTGTTAGTAAAGGATGATAACGAACAATACTAAGTGTAAATAATAATAATAATAATTAAAATTAAAAAAAGAAGAGGTTGGTTTGATTTAGTTTAGAGTGTTTCAAAAAGGTCAAAACAAACCACACGAAACTAATTGTGGTTTGGTTTGATTCCTTCAGTCCATAATTACAATTTTTTAGTGAAAAAATAAAAACAGTGGCATACTGCCGCTAAAACTTGATTGAAGTGAGGCTTGAGTGAATGCATGGATATTAGTATTACCAATATATACAAACTTAAACAAGAAGATTAGTAAGTTACCTTCTGCAACAGGCAGACGCGAAGCTTGTGCTTCAACTTCGACTGATTTGGTGCATAAGCAGAGAACGGAAATGAGCATAATAAGGTTCATGATGGTTTTTGGAGCAATACAATTAACTCCTCTTGCCATTTTATCCTTGATGCACTACAATGGTAAGAAAACTCTCTCAAAATTTCTCTCTCTCTCTCTCTCTCTCTCTTTATCTCATCCGCACTCTTCTTTCTTACTCGGGCTTGTACAGTGCACACAAACCATTACCTATTTATAGGCAAGGAGTACCCAACCCTTCAGTGAGATTGCCCTCGCATAATGCATCCCATTATTATGTTGAAGAATATGAGTCCTACATCGGAAATTTGACTAAATAAAATACAAAATATAATGAATGGTTCTACTACTAATAATACTGATGACCTTTTGTGATAAAACCCCACACCTACTGGGCTTTGTAGGTGGTTAAGTTGGGGACAATATCAATGTTGTTAGTAGTGGGACGCTGACCCGTCTCTCTGAATTTAACATGGTATCAGAACGGGTCGATTGACTAGGCTTGAATTGGGCCTATACCCTTACCCAATATGTAGTGTTCACATGTTGGACTTGAATGTTTACCCCTATCATTTACCCAATACATGGTGCTCACGTGTTAGGCTTGAATAATTGACTCCGATGTGAATTGGAAGTTAATCTTGAAGAGTGAATAGGATGACGATATGGAATAGGACTTTTATAGAATCAAATATGATTAGGCTTTATGAATTTTCTCTTGCAAGATAACATATAAAGCAAAGGTGTGCATCTCCTTGTTTGTACAGCTTTTACATGTTTTGATTGATCATCTAAATTTCTCTAGAAAAGCTTATGTGTATATATATTTGTGGTAAGTTATCAAGTGTTCCATGTTTACATGGTGATTTATATCAAACACTTTCATCATTCATATTACATTCATTTGCATGTTATGTGACTCATACGATTGAATGCACCAAGACCGTGGTGGCGGTTTTCCTCCGGCGAGCTTGAAGCAATCGTGACTACTATTGCGTTCAACATAAAGAGTGTGGAAAGATCATCTCGTGACAAAAGTTGAGTTACGAAGAAGTCGATAAACATTATCTAGAATGTGTCTCAGATAAGTGTGAGTATTTCTTGTAATCATTGTTCTATAGTGGATTTATTTTGGACTGAGGAGTCCCGTAGATTTTCTCCAAAGGTGGGGTTTTACTATGTAAAATAATTTTATGCGTGTTCCTTTATCTTATGCTCAACACGTTTCAGGATTGATAAGCCATATCAATCCTGCTACCAAAGTTTATTTTTTGTTTATTGATTATAATTTTTTGTTTATTGATCATAATTGTCTTGTCAGAAGAAGATTAATATTTATTTAATAATGCTAGTTCCATGCCAGGCTCCCACTTTCTTCTTATTATTTAAAGAAACATAATTCATAAAAATAATAAACTGACTAAGCTAAACGTATATGGTCCTGGAAAGATTTCTGATCTCGTAATAAGAAGTCAAACAAAACAAATAATAATAATTTCTTGTGTTCAGGGATGTTGGACCAGTTTTTATTGGCCACGTTATATAATTTTATTTGAGGGACGCCCTTTAGGGTACCCTACAATTTTTTTTCAAATGATCCAAACCATCTATTTTTTAGGTCTTCATTCATACATCATCCTTACAAAAAATTAGACAAGTCGGAAGCCGTTTCGACATCCAATTGTGTCCTACAAAATCAATGAACACGGTGCTTCAAGAAAGTACTAAAATTTCAATAACTCAATTGAATGGTCAAATGATATCGGATTCAAGTGATTTTTTGTAGAGATGATCTTTGAATATGTATCTACAAAATAGACGGTTTGGATTAGTGAAATATAATCTGGAGTGGGCCCTACAAGGGTGTCCCTCAAATAAGCTTATTTGAGGGATCCCTCAATGGAAGCTCTCTGTATATATATATAAAGTCTGTGGTCTAATTTTCTGTGGGAACTATACATAGTTGCTGAACTGCTGGTCTGATTTATACTGAAATAGGATGTGAGAGCATGATGCATGCTTGTGTAGCATGCTAAGCCATGCCATCAAGCCATCAAGTAAATTTAGCTAAGCAATCAGAAATAGTAATATACTGCTGGAAGTTTTATATTATTTCTGATTGAGTTTCTTGATAGCAAAAATATGAACCAGAGAGGTCAATTGTGCATGGCAAACCTTATCCTTTGGAAAGTTGATAAGAAAATGACTTGCTCAATTATTGATAAAATATTGTTACGGGGGTATATTCAATTGAGATTTTAATAGATTGTTTTGAAGCTTAAAAGTCCAGTGGTATCCAATTATGATTTTTAAGTAATCAATAAAAATATGGTGGTATTCAATTAATATTTTTAAATAATCAATCCAAGTCTTGTGGTATTCAATTAGAACTTTTAAAAGATAAGAAAAAGTAAGGTGCTATTAAAAAACTTACCGATTTTGAGGTATTTCGTTAAATGGTGTATTGTGTGAGACTTTTGAGTAGGTGATATAAATATCAAACCCCATAAAAAATCCCACCCCCCTATGCCTGATTCTCACGTATTTTGTTTTTGGGGAAGATGAACAAATGAAGATAAACAAGGTACTCATGGCTTTACAAGGACTTGGTTTAACCATACTCGATCCTTCTGTATTTAGTGGATAGACTCAGATAGCTGTCTTTGTTTTCTTTGCTTTCTCTGCTTTCTCTAGTCTATCTTGTTTTCTTTTTCTCCTGGCTGTTTGGTTGTAGGAGGTGTTTCCAGTCTTTCTTTTGGCTTCATGTCTATACTGTTTGTTTGCTTTCATCTTATGGATAATCTCTTTGCCCAATAAAAAAAGAGACTAAGATGGCTTACCTTCAGATATCTAAACAATAATTTCAGATACATTGCTTTCAATAATTGTTCATATTATGCAATATGCATGCATTTTTTTCAATAGATTTTCAGCTTGTTTATTTCCTTTGATTTATTTGTCTTTCTTTAGTCAATTTGTGGAATCAATTTGAGTGACAAGTGTTATGTACTAGTATCATATCATGGCTGGACCATTTTGACTTGTTTTCAGCTGTCCAGTTTCTTATTTGAATTGATTCAATTAACTTGTCTGTTGTAATATTTATAAATTCAATTAATTCAAGATTTTTCCTTGTTGTAGCTTGTTCTTATGTCAATTCTTAGTTCCATACCAAGTTCTCTATCCAAAACTTAATAGTTGTATGGTTTTAGTTTACTGACAGTTATGTTTGAATTTTGGGACCGCTATGGTTTTATCTCTAGAACAAGATGATTTGAAGAAAGCCATACATGACAGATAGTCATGATAACTTGAGCTAAGATTGGTGTAACTTCAACTTTCTGCTTCTTTAAAGGCTTGGCATCCTTTAACTAATGGATGAAAGATGGCTAACCCGAATCCAATCCACACTTCGGTGAAATCTACTTTGGAGAATACAAGAAAGTCTTACATGAATTAAAATCATAAGTAAAATCTTGTAATTAAAATCTATTAAAATCATAAGAAAAATCATGTAATTACAAATCATGCTGAAATCTATTACATTAAAATCATGTAATTATAATCTATTAAAATCTTAATTGAATACACCCCCCTTAATCTAAAATAATTAATTTATTGTTATTTAAGTAGGAAAAAAAAAGTCAAAATCATTGGTCGGGTCAAACAATTCAACCAGAACCATTGCAATTTCCAAATCCCAAACACACGCAAAAGTCGGAATTTACCCAAAGGGAGATTCTATATGAATCCCATTATTTGCTCTTTACACCCCATAATTTTTTACAACTCACTGAATTTTAATAAAATTTTGAATTACTCATTAAACCCCATTTTTTTCCCTAAATTGCCCTCATGAACCCTATTCCCTAACTCACTTTATAAACCCCATCCCATATCATATACCACCCATCGAAAACCCCCTTCCCTTTCAGACACACCCCATCTGATATCAAACCCTACCCCATCTGATATCAAGCCCCACCCCATCGAAAATTACCTCATCTTGCAGACACACCCCATCGCACACCTTATCAGATTTACAACAACCTCCATCGCATACCCCATCCCTTTGCCATCACAGAACCCATCTCTGCTCACCACCGAACCCTAATCTATGCAAACCACCGAACCTCATTGCACAACTCATCTCTGCAAACCCGAACCCATCTGTAACGACCCGGTCCTAAATAAATGTTTAATTATTAATTTATTTAGATAAAAGATCATTTTACCCATATAATATTTTATTGGGTTTAAAGTTGACTTTTTGACCGGGAAGGAATTTAGGAATTTAGACTGTACCATTGCATAGAGCACGGCGAAATGAGTCCGTAGACACATAGTGGGCTCGAATCGGAGTTGTAACGAAAAACATACGATCAAAATACCCTTAGTGGCATAACCGTAAATTTTGCGAAAAGGGTTTGATAAAAATCAGAAAAACCCTCATTTCTCTCTCTCCCTCTCTTTCTCCCCTATCGCGAAATAACACCCCCCCCCCCCCCCCCCCCCCCCCCCCCCCCCGCGAGACTATAGTAGCCGCGAGTTTCGCCGGCTGCCACCGCCACGTCTGGCCACCGTTTGGGTCAAGACCAGTCCCAAAATGACCAGCCAAACTCCGCCTTCCTTCCCCACCTCTTCTCCGATGCCAGCCGTTAGTGACACCGCTGGATTTTACAGAAAACCAACCGATTTTGGGAGAAAAATTACAGCCGCTCGTTCTCCCTCCTCCGACCATCGTTCCAGGCGAGTGAGGTATGCTTTCTCACACATTTTTCATGATCTAGCTGATGGTTGGGTAGGATTTCGTTAATTTTGAGTGTTGATAGTTCAATTTTCTAATTGAAATTCAGCCGGTTTTGGAATTGCAATTCCGGCCACTTCCGATCACTTTTTGGGGTAGGTCCAAGAACAAAAGTGGTTCCAAATATGGTGTTACACCTAGGGTAGGAGTCTTTAGCCGTGATTTTGAGATTTTATGGCAAGGCGTAATCGCTTTGAACACCTATGTGTTAACGGCGCGTGTGGCGGCACTTGGGCATTGTAGAAAAAGGGCATTGTGTCCCGACGTAACCTCCTGGTTCTCATGAGTGCGTAGGTGTGCTCGGATTTCAATTCGTATGTAGTTTGACTATCGAACGGATTTTGTATATTGTGTGTTATCCGGGTTCGATAGGTTGGAACTGTTGGATTTTTTCGAAATTTATATATATTGATCTAGGAACTCCTAGAATCGTGTAGGAATTCGCAGATCGTGAATTGGAGCCTCGGATGTTCCGATTTAATAACTTGAAGTTTGTGTTTTACAATAATTGTCTGATCGTGAGTGATCTGACCGTTCCATTGGGACCAAACTTGTAGGATTTGTATCCATAGGAACTTTCGGATTGGAATTCGGGGGTCGTGGGCCCCGTGGGTCCGTTTGACCAAGTTTGAGTAGTTTGACCCTTTGGTTGACTGCGAGTCTTCTGAGATAGTTTCACCCTTCGAGGAGTACTAGAATGACCGTTGTTTGAGTTATAGTGACTATGTTGGGATTTTTGAGATTGGTTTTATTATCGTATGAAGATACTTGGATATTATTTTAATAATTGAAATTATGGAAGGAATGAATATATGTTAATTGGGATTGTGTTATCTATGTTGAATATGTGTGGGGTACTTGGGTCATTGATGTGTGAGGTTGGAATTATTTTGGTAATGAATTTATGTGTTATGTCAAATTATTTGTGGTTGGGTTTGGATGAATTTAGGTGGATTGGGATTAAATAATAATGTGGATTATTTTGGGAAGCTAGATAATTACACTATGTTAAGTACCATCTCTCAGTTGTTGGACTTCCTATATGTAGCGTTGGATTTTCCGGCGTATGAGAAGAATAAATGATTATCTGGTCTCACACGTGGCGTTGGAATTTCTGGCGTGTGAGACACTTCCCATACGTGGCGTTGGATTTTCCGGCGTATGGGAAGAATATGTGATTATGAGGTCTCACACGTGGCGTTGGATTTTCTGGCGTGTGAGACACTTCCCATACATGGCGTTGGATTTTCCGGCGTATGGGAAGATTATGTGATTATGAGGTCTCACACGTGGTGTTGGAATTTCCGGCGTGTGAGACATTTCTCATACGTGGCGTTGGATTTTCCAGCGTACGGGAAGAGTATGTGATTATGAGGTCTCACACGTGGTGTTGGAATTTCCGGCGTGTGAGACATTTTTCATACGTGGCGTTGGATTTTCCGGCGTACGGGAAGAGTATGTGATTATCAGTTCTCACGCGTGGCGTTGGAATTTCCGGTGTGTGAGACATTATGATTATGTTATTAGCTCATCACACATGGCGTTGGATTATCCGGCGTGTGATAGAGTAACAGAAAAGAAAAAAGGAATGATTTTACAATATTAGAGAAAGATTAATGTATAAAAAGATTATGTTTGGTAGGTTGGGATTTAAAGAAAAGGGAAAGGGATAAATTCTAGTGTATATTATTTTGTATTGTTGTAATGGATTGTATGTTGTTGGAACCGGGATTTTGTTAGAAAGAACTACGTGTGGCTTGATCCCTCAATAAGGGTACGTAGGTAGCCTGGGGTCCCAACCAGGTGCAACCGCGAACTAAATTTTATTTATGTTGTTTTATTGAGATTGGTTCTGACCTTGTCGTTGGTCCTAGAATTCGGTTCAAAACGAGATGCGATTAAATAGTTGTTCATACTCCCGTATGGCTAAGGGAGGATTGTGTAAATGTGTTCCGGTCAAAAAAGGTAAAAAACTCATTTTGGATTGTTGAACGATTTAGGTTGAGGCCTTAAACTACTTGCGATTGTGTTAGGAGGTTAAAATCTCGCATGTTGGATATTTGGGAGAGTTAGATGATGTAAATTGCATTTGGCATTCATAATAATGTTTGAGTGTATTATTTGCCTTGTTTAAGGTATTATTTGACCTAAGAGCATTGTTGGTAGTTTTGTTTCGGATTATTTGAAGGCCGGATGCCGATTATGTAAACTACTGGAAATTATCTTATGCATGCTGCCGGTTGGTGATATTAAATGTGTTTTATGCATGTTGAAATTTTTGGGATTGTTCAATTTACAGGGGAGACTCCGCCCAAATTTTGGTAGAAAGTCTCGGTCTTTAGTAAGTAGGCCCGGCATCGGTGTGATGTCGGAATTTCCACAGGATTCGTCTCGGGTTCCTGGGAATTCAGGGCGGGTCCTGTCACCATATCTGACACAGAGCCATCACACCCCATCTCGGCTCACCACCGAAACCATCTCTGCAAACCACCGAACCCCATCACACAACCCATCTCTGCAAACCCGAACCCATCTCTATCAAGTTTTCACAAATCCTTCGAAGAGCAAAGGTTTGATTTCAATTTTGATTTCTATATTTACGTTTCTAAGTGTTGATTAAGCCTACGTTTGATTTCATTTTTGAAAAGCCAAAGTCTGATTTTGATTTTTTGATTTCAACGTTGTGGGTGTATGGTTAGAACCTGGTTTTACGAAACTGGATTTTAGTTTCGGTGGATTACCACTGAAATGGTTACATTGCTTTAGTGGTAGTCCACCGAATTTGAACCTGGGTTGTATTAAAATTGATTTTACTTTCGGTGGGTTACCATCGAAATTGTTACCTTGTTTCGGTGGTAGTCCACTGAATTTGTTTCTATTTTTCAGGAGATTCCCACCGAATGTATTTTGGTTTTTCAGTGTGTCACGCCCCGGACCCGGGGGTTGGTGAAAACCCCGCGCCCGGTGCATGAGTAAATAAAAACTGAAATAAAAAAAAAGAAAGGGGAAACATGGGTTTAAAATAAACTTCTCTTATAAATATAGCTCCCTTTAAACTTTAAAGAAATAAATAAATTTTAAACACTCTCATCTAATTCAGTTCAATGTTTAGTCTTGTCTTGCCTACTAATTCATCTGAAAAATTAAACAGGGTGAGGGGTGAGCAACCACAGCTCGTAGGGACATGAGACCTTACCACAGTAGATTGATAAATAAATAAAGTGACATGCAATCACACAACCAAATATCACATTATTAATAATAATGCATGGATGCTCTTCAATTTAATCCGTTAATTCATAACTAAAAGGCAGACCTGCGTCCATACATGCTTATACCCTTGGTCCGAATGTCTTTTATTGAAACTAACACCCATTTCATCATCCATAATTCCCCTTTTGTTAGTCATCTTGTCTAACTCCTTTTGCCAGTCCGAATCACCAATAAAAATCATGTGCACTATGGGATCCCTGAGACCTGGTTACCTGCCAAGAGTTAGATCAACTACACAAAAGACTATATCCATTACCCTCTTTTCCATTATTGTCTTCTCCACCCAACAACTCAACCATTACATGACATGTTAATTATGCCAACATTATTCAAATAGTTCACAATAATAAATATCTCATATCAGAACATTATAAAATATACACATAGTATAGAGCGCATGAAATTTAATTAAATCAATCTTATGTAAGGCTCCCAAGAAACTTACTCGTTTCCAAAGTAACTCCAAATTAAGAAAAACACAATGCTCCCTCTAACTCCTCAAGAATATTATCACCTTTCTCTCTCTCTCTCTCTCTCTCTCTTCTCTCTCTTTCTCTCTTTCTCTCTCTCTTCTTCTCTCTCTCTCTCTCTCTCTCTCTCTCTCTTCTTTCGATTTTTTTGGTTCATTGTGTCATGCACATACTGTCTATATATAGGGAATTAAGTCGGCAGCAAAACACTTCCTATTGGATAGTATAATGGCGGTTGACTTCCTAACAAGTAATATATGTAGAAGAGGAAGAATTTCTTTGTGATTTTCCAACTCCTCCAAGCCAATCCTTTTCTCTTTGGTGAGTTGGCTAACTTTGCTACTTTGCTTTGACACGTACAAGGACTATTAATTGACAAAAGACAACTAACAAAGCCTATTAATACATATCACATATATATATGAATAAGATATTTATATAATAACACACACATATAATAAGATATATGTATTTATATATAGAATAATATATAAAATATAAATTTATAGATTGCTAAATGAGCAACGAAAATAAAAATATTTATAATTATTTAAAGTATATTTTTATTATGAAAACATTATGAAGTACAATAATTTTCTGAAATTAATATTATTATATAATTTTATAAATATGGGGTTTACAATTACCCTCTTAAAGAAAATTTCGTCTCGAAATTTTAAAACTTACTGGAATCAGAGAAAAAATTTATGGGTACTTCTTACGCATTTCAGTTTCTAATTCAGTTTCTAATTCTCATATGTAGCTTCTTCTGTATTCCCAAGTAACCAAAGAACTTTGAGCAGTTAAGAGACATTGCTTGATAAGTTTAACCTTTTCAGTTATCTCCTGTACCAAATCAAGTCCTAGCAACACAGTTTCTCCTACTTCAGTCCAACATACAAGTGACCGACAAGGTCTTCCATATAAAGCTTCATAAGGTGCCATTTGAATACTAGATTGATAACTGTTGTTGTAGGCAAATTCTACCAACACCAAATGATCTTCCTAACTTCCTCCAAAATCTAGAATACATGCTCTCCACATGTCCTCTAAAATTTGAATGGTTCTCTCTGATTGTCCATCAGTTTGGGGATGAAAAGTAGTACTAAAATTTAGTTGCATACCCAACGCTTTCTGTAAACTTCCCCAAAATTTGGAAGTAAACTTGGAATCTCTATCTTTAACAAACTTCTCAAACATAAGAAATGTCCAGCAATTCTGAAAATAAGATGCACATATGATGCTGTGTCTACAGGAAGTTAACCTAATGTTCAACTAGGATTACCTCTACCTCGGACTCTTCTATAGGCTCATCCTCATCATCACTTGATATCGGCTACAGACATCATCCAAGGCTCACTTTCCTCCATTGGCTCCTCATTAGCCTCAGAGATTTCATTTCCTTCTTCAAACATAGCATTTCCCAACATGTTAGCGATGGCCAAACTCACCCATGGCTCCTCTTCCGACTCACTTTCCGAAGGGTCTGAAACAGAAGAATCATATAGGGCTTCATCATCCACCTGCTCCACGAAGTCTCTGAGCCCTGTGGTCATGTACACTAACTCGAAGTCGAATTCATCAAGCACACTTAAGTAGATGTTAAACTCGTCTCGAATGTTACCAGTACAATACATGTGAGTGTGCAACACACAAGTTCTCGCCACAAACTTCCTATTCAGCAGATATACTCTCCAAATATATAGACAATGTGCTAACGCTGCAAGCTGCATCTCCTCCAATCCACAATCTAGGTCCCAATTCGGAACCATGTCTTCAATTGCATCTATCAGTATCCCTCTATACAGCAGAAAAGCATCTATGCAAACTTCTGAGGGTTCCAAGGCAAACACAACCATGAACACCTCAATCACCTCCCACACCGGTTGCACAATGGCATCTTCTCCCAATGGATCTTCCGGTGGGATAACTGGCTATGAATTCGACAAAACCACTGGATTTACCTGGAGACTGTTGTCCTCTTCAGCATCCGGAATCTTGGCAGCTTTGAAATACTGTTTCATATGCCACAAGAAATTCTCCAACTTTTTGGAGCTTCGTTCGCCAACATAAGCCTTTGGTCTAGGCATCTTCACCATGCTCAATTTTGACTCTACCTCATTGAGCTTTCCACTGACGGCCTCTGCTAAGCCATCCATGTCACCTAGAACATCGATGACCTTCTTCTCCATATTCTCAGAGATTGTCCAAGAGCCCACAGTATACGTGGATGGGTCCCGGAAAAGCACTAATTGAGGTGTGATCTGAAACTCTGTAGAGGATTGGATTACAGGTTTTACAGCTAATCTCGGCAAGGGCCAGATCTTAGATGCTGAGATATGGGGGTTTTCTTTGGCCTCTAACTGGCAGCATAAAGAGGTATCTCTAACCATGTGGTTGAGATGGATTCTGCAATTGCAGTACAGCTCATTCAAAGATCTGGAACTTCTAGCGTTCATCCGCTTGCTGGAGTGATCTCAGACTGCAGAAAGTTTATACACCAAATTGGAAACTGTGGTGTTTATCCTATCTACCGAAAACAAAATTGCGTGGCTGTTTCCGGGGACGGCAATGGCAGATCAAGGTGTTAGTGGGCTGGATCAGGAAGACGAAAGTGTGAAGTTGCTACGGTGGAGAGGAAAAAGAATCGAAGGGGGGCTGTTCTGTGCAAGTGAGAGGAGAGAGAGAGAGGAAGTTAGATATTTTTAGAACCAACTTCAAGGAAATTACGATTATGCTACTAGGCTTGTTTTAACCGTAACTCCTTCGTTACAACTCCTAATTGAGCCCACTACGTGTCTACGGACTCATCTTAGTATGATTTATCCAAAAAAATACCAGTCCCTGCCGCAAAATGACTAGAATACCCCTACTCCAAGGGTAATTTCGTAAATTCACAATTAATTGAATTAAATTCCTTTGACAGTCTAGCCCATGCAAGCTACAATGGTGATCTGGGCATTTGGTCCCTTGACCCTGCTCCAGACTGGATGAGCTCTCTTTTAACTGATGATGCGAGGTTGTGGCGTGTTTGACTGTGTTATGGTGTTGCAATACAACCGATATCGCTACTCCTTAAAAGAGTTAGTCAACCCTTACAATCGACCCAACAACCTTACCAATCGGACGTCAAAATTCACCACGTGTCAAAGGTAACGAACTCACAAAACGTACTCGGAATGTCTTATGAGGTCAACAAAACCCAATAGGCATCTTTCCAAAACGGAACACTAGACGCTCAACATTACTAAGGAAGCACACAAGGTGCGGAGTCCACATTGTTCAAGCAGTTCAGATTACGTAAACACCCGATACAAGGAATGTAAATCAAATAGTACCATGCATAATATAATGCTCACAAAATTTAATTAAATCAATCTCTGAAAAAGACCCCCAAGAAACCCCTACTCATTCTATCAATTAAAACTTATTTTGTACTAATACTAGACCACAGTTTATTCCCAAGGGTGTCTAATCCCTATGCTCTGATACCATTTTATCACGCCCCGGACCCGGGGGTCGGTGAAAACCCCGCGCCCGGTGCATGAGTAAATAAAAACTGAAATAAAATAAAAAGAAAGGCGGAAACATGGGTTTAAAATAAACTTCTCTTATAAAAATAATAGCTCCCAAATCTTACAACTTTACAAGAAATAAATAAAGTTCTAACACTCTCATCTAATTCAGTCTCAACTGGTTTAGTCCTTGTCTTGCCTACTAATTCATCTGAAAAATTAAACAGGGTGAGGGGTGAGCAACCACAGCTCAGTAGGGACATGAGACCTTACCACAGTAGATTGATATAACTAAATAAAGTGACATGCAATCACACAACCAAATATCACATTATTAATAATAATGCATGGATGCTCTTCAATTCTAATCCCGTTAATTCATATAACTGAACAAGCAGACCTGCACGTCCCATACCATGCTTATACCACTTGGTCCCGAATGCTCATTTATATGAACTAACACCCATTTCATCATCCCATAATTCCCCTTTTGTTAGTCATCTTGTCTAACTCCCTTTCGCCAGTCCCGAATCACCCAATAAAAATCATGTGCACTGTGGGATCCCTGAGACCTGGTACCTGCCAAGAGTTAGACTCAACTACACAAAAGACTATATCCATTACCCTCTTTTCCATTATTGTCTTCTCCACCCAACAACTCCAACCAATTACCATGACATGATATAATTATGCCAACATTATTCAAATAGTTCACAATACATAAATATCTCATATCAAGAACATTATAAAATATCACACATAGTATAGAGCGCACGAAATTTAATTAAATCAATCTTATGTAAAGGCTCCCAAGAAATCCCTACCTCGTTTCCAAAGCTAACTCCAAATTAAGAAAACACATGCTCCGACCTCTAACTCCTCCAAGAATATTATCACCTTTCTCTCTCTCTCTCTCTCTCTCTCTCTCTCTCTCTCTCTCTCTCTCTCTCTCTCTCTCTCTCTCTCTCTCTCTCTCTCTCTCTCTCTCTCTCTCTTCTTTCGATTTCTTTCTTGGTTCATTTGTCATGCACATACTGTCCTATATATAGGGAATTAAGTCGGCAGCAAAACACTTCCTATTGGATAGTATAATGGCGGTTGACTTCCTAACCAAGTAATATATGTAGAAGATAAGGAAGAATTTCTTTGTGATTCTTCCAACTCCTCCAAGCCAATCCTTTTCTCTTTGGTGAGTTGGCTAACTTTGCTACTTTGCTTTGACACGTACAAGGACTATTAATTGACAAAGACAACTAACAAAGCCTATTAATACATATCCACATATATAATAGAATAAGATATTTATATAATACACACACACATATAATAAGATATATGTATATATATAATAGAATAATATATAAAATATAAATATATAAGTATTGATAACATGCAAGCAACGAAAATAAAACATATTCATATAATTATTTAAAGTATATTTTTATTAATGAAAACATTTATGAAAGTACAATAATTTTCTGAAATATAATATATATATATAATTTTATAAATATGGGGTTTCACACAGTGGTACTCCACCGAATATGTGTTCTTTTTTCAGTGATAGTCCACCGAATTTATTTCCATTTTTCAGTGATCATCTACCGAATACGTTACTGAGTGTGTACTTAATATTGTTTGTTTTTAGATATGAAGAGGACTCGCAAAGGTACTGCTGAGGCTACATCATCTCGACCTAACAGACAACGTCCCACGGCCTCAATGAAGAGACAGAGCGGCTCCCCAAGATCACTTTGAGGATACTACAGAGGTTGAAGATGTAGCTCCTACTCATGATAGTAATGTTGACGTAAATGTTGAAGATGTAGCTGCTACTCATGATAGTAATGTTGAGGTACATGTCGAGCCTACTGAGCAATCTCGAGTAGGTCCCATTAATCCATCCTTACTTACGAGTTTTAAAACTCACATATCAGCTGCAATTTGGAATAACCAGGTAAGTCATTTTACTGTGACAATAGAAGGTAGAATATAAGTCTAGTTCATGGTAATTAACCTTAATATTTTTTTTAACTAGGAACGTGAGCCCCTTAGGTGCATGTCGAAGACATCTACCCTTCGTGAGTGGAATTGGTGGGGTAATCCAAATAATTGTATATTCAAATGATACATTCAGAGGTCTGGATTAGAGCACCTTATTAGGTGTTCTTATCGGAATGCTGATAAGATTGTGGTATCTACATTTGTTGAGAGGTGGCATTCCGAAACGAACACCTTTCACATGCCTTTTGGTGAGATGACCATCACATTGGATGATGTGTAAACTATTTTAGGCATTCCTGTGTCTGGTGCAGTGGTTGCTTCGCTTGGAGATGATAACGACACAAATTTTGAGTTGTTAGTTAAGTACTTAGGAGTGACTGATGAAGAGGCTACTGAACAATTGCACCAATACAGTGATGAGTATGTGAGTTTGTCATGGTTACGAGCGCAGGTAAAAGTTCGGTAGTGAACCACTGAACTACGTTCCATGTTACGGTGGATCTCCACCGAATATTAAGTTCATGACCAGTCAAACCCAACCGAAAAAGGTGCAACATTTCAGTGGCATCCCACCGAATTTACCTATCACGTTCGGTACTGATGTGTTGAACGCAACCAACGACCATTATGAAATACTAAACTTACAAAACACTAAAAAATAAACTCGTACCTCATTCAAAGCCTCTCTAACTTCAATCCCACCCTTCATGAATAAATACAAGATATTTTTTCGCCAATATAAATGTATAAATCTAGGGTTTAGGGTTTAAGAACATGATAGTTTGAGAAAAAAAAAATCAAACTAGGGTTGCAGGAACATATGTGGGGTGTAGTGAGCAATTTTAATTTTAAATTTTTTTGTCCTTAACGGTAATTATGTACAAGGGTAAAATATGTTATTTATGTTTAAAATTAGTATATGGTATAAAGAGCAAATAATGGGGTGCCAATAATGTAATAACTCAAACCTTAATTAATATTTAATTATTAAACTATTAAGAGGAAAGGACACTTTTGCTCATAGAACATTTTAGTAAAGGAAAAGTTGACTTTTTGACCGAGAAAGAATTTGACCATTCCACTTTTACTGTTGCGTAGAGCACGACGAAACGAGTCCGTAGACACGGAGTGGACTCGAATCGGAGTTATAACGAAGAAACTACGGTAAAAATACTTCAAGGGGCAAAATGGTAATTTTGGAAATCAGGGTTTTAAAAACTGACATTCTCTCTCTCCCAGCGACCTCCTCTCCTTCCTGGTTCGAAAACCCCACAGCCATGACCTCCATAACCACCCAGCCACCATCACAACCCACAGGACCGGACCCGATTGCACCAGTCAGCTTCCGCCGTCAACCTCAGCCCACCCCGATGCCTGCTGCCGTCCTGGTTCCGCCGGAAAACCACGAAAATCGCCAGTTTTCGTTCGGAATTTCACGGCCGTTGATCTCCGTCATCCGGCCACCAAATCGGACGAGTGATGCACCCGGGCACCAGTTGACCCGCATGAGGGACCTTCAAAAGGTTCAGCGAGCTCGGACCAGCTGTGAGTGGACTCTTTGTTTTCATAAATGAATTTATGCTATTCAGTTACAGTATTTGATCTTGAATAAGTTTTATTCAAATATTAGTATTTTATAAGCTGTTACATGCTTTTAGATATTTTGATTTATTTATTGCCAAGTGAGATATCCTTTATGGATATAGGAAAAAGAGAATCTTAGCTAATATCAGACAAATGCAGCAGAGTTCTAGATTTAACAGAAACTCAGTTATTTATCATATCTTTCAGAAACTGTATATATTTCTTAAGCCACCACAGGTACCCAGTTATACATATGTTGCCTTCGGATATGATGATGTCCACGGACATCCAGGTTGCCTTTGGTAAATATGTTGCCTTCGGTTTAGTCAGCATGCTTGACAGTTGCCCCACGAGTTCTATGATACCCGAACTCGTGCGGAGCCAGAAATGCGGATCAGGCTGACTACGGTCCCCTGAATCCTGCTAGTTTGCGGCTCGAGTTAACCTTGTGTCACCGAGACCTGCCAGGGGAATTGACGGTTATCAGGAATTGACGACATATCAGGAATTTATGGTTATCAGGAATTGACGGCATATCAGGAATTGACGGAAATAAAGGGGTACACCTTGGTGGTAGTTTTAAACTGATTTCAATGCTTTTAAGAGTTTAAGATGACCATGAGTATGTTTGGCATATATTTATAAATATATAAGTGCATTGATTTATGTACGTATATGATAAAGAGAACGATTTAGTTTTGAATAACTGCTTTTACAGTGGGGTTTGTATGTTCTTATGTATTTTCTAAACTTTATTTTTGGGACCACTCACCTTTTTAATGTTTTGCGCCCCCAGGCCGTAGACGTGCATTTGAAAGCCTCCACAGGGCAGTTTCCGCTTCCCACATCTCTTCAGCTTGGTGTAGGGTTCATGGTTCACAAGTTGTTCCTTCCTTTGTAAATTATTCTGCATAGTTGCTTTGATGTTGCCCTAGGACTTAATTAACTGTTGGAACGTACTTATTTATGTACACTGACAGTTGGTGAATATATTTAAGTGCTTGTTGACAGGTGTAAATTTTGGAAATGTTCGTTTTACAGGGGAAACTCTGTCGAATTTTCGGTAGAAGTTAAGGCAAAAAGGAAGTTAAGTTTTAACAAGAAGGGCAACCAGGTCATTTGTACTCGGCACCCGCCAGGTGTCGATTACGCACAGGGTCCGGCTCGGATTCCAAAGTCGAATTTGGGTCGATTTCCTTAGAACTGATACCAATGCATGCCATGCCAAGTTGAATTGACATTGATCTTGACAATTGTATCGTACGTAAAAGTTGAAGGGCTTTTGAATCACTTAAAAATTCATGCCTTTTTTCCCCAATTTGCTCAGCTTTGTCACATAGAGATAGAGCTTGATCTTTATGTATTTGCAAAAACCCAATATTTTTATTTGAAAAGATATGTACTACTACTAGTTAGTTCATCATTACACGAGCATTTGCGTAGTTAAGCGCGAAGAAATGTTTATTGTGAAGAGTTCATGGGTAGAACTTGCTTCTAGAAACCGACTTGTAAGAAAATAATTAAGCTCATAAACCACTCTAGGATATGGTACTTTTCCAACGTGAAATCTTGAGGCATGGCATTTACATTAGTAAGAACTAGTACTGGGATTGATTTTATGGAGATCAGAAGACGTAGTAGTGGCAGAAGAACCAATCCATGGCGCATCTGATGAAAAAGGAATAAGGCTCTGAGTTTCACCTGGATTCTGTGGTGAATTGTGATCAAACTGGTTTGTCAAGGCTGTTAGCTCAGTTCATAACCGTAAGTACTTGGATCCGTGACCAATTCATGAACAGCCGTACGCCCTTCAAGCATACTCACTACTGCAGACATGGTAGGCCTAAGCGCTGGTGCTGCATTGATGCATAAGAGAGCAACTTTAATCATCCTAATGACCTCTTCCTCACTCACATCGGACCCCAACCTTGGATCCACCAGCTCCAATAATTCCCCTTTTTTGTTGTAAAACAAGAGCCTGAAATTTAGCAGAGAAAAGAGATTTGAAAATGGAAAAGCAACTTATAGAAGGAAAGAAGGATGACCAAGTTGGAAGGAATTTGAATGAAGACCCATCTTACCCAATCCACAAGGCATACAAAGTTCTCATTTGGTCGATATTTCATGTTGCTCTTTCCAGCAACAATTTCCAATGTAACAACACCAAAGCTGTAGACATCTGCTTTATCGGTCAAATAACCCCATAGTGCATATTCGGGCGCCATATATCCTCTGCACACAAAAAACGATTGTTTTCCTTAGCTGGGTGGAGAAAAGTTCATAAACAAAACTAGGCTCTGAAATGCCGTTCAGAGAAAAAACAGCAGTATAGCTTACATAGTTCCAGCAACTCTAGTGCTAATGTGGGTGTTCTCCTCTTCGTCAAGCTTGGCCAACCCGAAGTCCGAGATCTTGGAGTTAAGGTCTCGGTCTAGTAATATATTTGTAGTTTTAATGTCTCTATGTACAATCTTCAGTGCTGATTCCTCATGCAAAAATGCCAGACCTCTTGCTATGCCTATGCATATATTCTGCCTTGTAGGCCAGTCCAATTTTAGAGGACTTTCCTCCGGAACTGCAACAAACATGGATTCCCAATCAATGATCTCATTTTTGTTTTTCTTAATACACCATTTCAGTTTTTTGTCACTGGACTTGATAAGCTTACCGAACAAAGCACGTGCAAGGCTGTTGTTTTCCATGTATTCATATACCAACAGTAACTGGTTTGATTCAATACAGCATCCATACAATCTAACAAGATTTGGATGTTGTAAAACAGAAATCATGCCTATTTCATTCACAAATTCCCGATTTCCTTGCTTTGATTTGGATGAAAGTTGCTTAACTGCAATTATAGTACCATCCAATAATATACCCTGAAATAAATACAGTTTAGTTTTTAAGCATGATAAGTATAGGCCTATAAGTAAGGAACTAGTTATATGGTACCTTGACTATTCAAAAAAAAAAATATGGTACCTTGTAGACAGATCCAAAACCGCCTTCCCCGATTTCGTTTATAGGATCAAAGTTATTAGTGGTGGCTTTAATTTGCTTGAAGGTGAAAAAACCAGTTTGCAGATCCAGTCCTCTTAGAGCTGTCCACAAAACTGTTAAATAACCCGCCTTCTAGATCTTGTTCTTTAATGTAACCAACGGCAATAGACTAAACTAGCAAATATTAAAACACTTAGAAACACACAAGAATTATACTGGTTCGGCAGAACTTTTGCCTACGTCCAGTTGTGATTCCTCTAGGTAGAGAAATCACCGCTCCTTTGATTAATAATAGAGATTACAGAACTTTTGCAACCCTAGAACTAATCTCAAAACTCTTGGCTGTCTCTGGCTGTTTTTCCTCTTGCTAAAATAAGTCTTGCCACACCCTATTTATAGATATAGAGTTGGCTTACATGTCCCAAGGCTAATTGAATTCCTATTCGTAAGTGGATTAGGAAATTACACTTATCCAAATCCTAATAGAATTCTGGAAATCCAAACCCAAATTGAATAAGGAAAACTGAAATTCTTTCCTAATCCTTATAGGACAAGAATTGGTATACCTCTAATTTTCCTAAAACAATCCTAAACCAACTAGGACATATTTGACGAGCCAAAATCCTAACAAAAACAAGGTTAGAATATATTGGTAATGTCGTTGAACTTAGTATCCAGGTATGTGTTTTCTAGCTACATGGCATTAGAAAGAATGAGACCAAAGTACTACTTGAAATTTTCACAGTAACTTAGTGGCACCTTTTCCCCTAGATATCTTGCTATCCAGACAGCCCTTCCACCAAAGAATGCCTAAAATCAAGAAAATGAGGAACAAGACCGAAGCTCCAACTGAAGCTCCCACTACAATAGGTACCTTGCTTCCATGAGGAGGCTTGAACTCTAGCAAATAAAAAAGTGAAAAGAAAAGATCAGGAACAGAGAATACAAGTTTCAGTTCTATGAGATGCCATCATAAGTCCGGTAAATCAATTCATAACAGTATCTTGTAGGATGTTGTAAAGACCAAACTGAGCTAGAAAGATCGAAAAGAAAGAGAGAAATTGCACAGTTTCTTGTTATTTAAGGTAAACAAACTTTCCATCTGGGTACTTCCATTAGTATACTGTACTTCCATTAGTACATCAAGTACAGTATACTTCCATTAGTGTACTGTACTTGATGTACTATATATTTTCCAATCTATTGCAATTAACATACTTGTATTTTTGGTACATTTCCTGTATAGAAAGAGTACAAACAAGTGGGATATGATAAATTTTTTAAACAAATCTAAGATTGTGTCCATGAGAGAGAGTTAATGTTTCCAATTCAGAATATACCAGGCTCTATAGAGATAGCAGATATAAGAGAACCATATGTTCCTCTCTTTGGAGAAGCTGTTGTCCCTTTCCCAGACCAATGAAATCGGATCTCTAAAGTTTTATTCTTAACCTCAACTGCTTTATGTTCCTTAATGAGTTCTTTATCAACGCCGTGTGCTTCTTTTTTTAATTTCAAAATCCTTCCACACCAGTTTCTCCTGTAACAAACTTATCAATCAGAAATCATATTTTGTTGCATATAGTGTACAAACAGTATGCTTGACTACCTGAATATAAATATCAAATATCCGTCTTCCAACACTACGAAAAGATCTATTGCCTCTGATCGTTATCTCCGAAAAGTGAAGTTTCACGGTGTAATTGCCATTTTGAAAGCAGCGTGCATAATACGTGAGAGAAAGAGGAGAGAGGCATGCACGTGTGTACAACTCAGAGTCGTTCATTTTAAGTATAGATACATTACTAGCAAAAGTGCCCGCGCAATGCTGCAGGTTTTAAAACCGTCTAAAATGTCTACAAAGTTGTGAAAATATGTAGCAAGTTTTAAGTTACAAAATAAAGACTAATAACATGTTTTATATGTTGCTTGCCATGTTTATTAAAATACGATCAATATTTTAATAAACCAAGCAGCAATCAAAACTGAAATCGTGATATGTGCAGGAATTGTGATATAAGAATTTACTACGAAAAGGAAAATACGAAGACATTATGAAATGAAAGAACCCCAAAGAGAAGGATGAAATACCAAACTTTCATTCAAATCAAGAAACACAAATAAAACATTTTGGACGAAAATTTAACTACTTTGAACATAAAATTCAGGGAGAATAAGTGAACAAAAAGTTTCAAACGAAAACAGGAAAAAGATAAAAAAAAAACATTTTCAACCTTGTCTAACCTACAAAGAACATCCTTCTACTCACAGCCTCTTCTTGACTCTCTCGTACACAGTTAACATCTTGCAACTGAAAATCCACAACAACAACAACAAAAATATAGGATAAGCATCTTTCAAAATAGAAACATAACAAAGTGGATGAAACACATTAAATAAGAGATATAATTAACAACAATCATTAAGTTTTACTAAAAGTTTGACAAAATATGGGAATCAGGAGATTGCAGTCGACAAAAGTCTCTCTTTCAAAAGCATAAGCAAATATCATAACAAAATCATTTAGCCTTCAAAAGGATGGAAGCAGTTTCATAATATCAAAAAAATCAAAAGGGAAATTTAACAATTTGTCGATTGTTACAATGGTTTTCACGGTCACAAGCTGCACTTCTAGCACAGTGCAGAATTGGGATAGAAAAACTTTGAGAAATTAGACAGAACCTTTAAGAATTGGCAAGATAACTTGTCATACTTTTTACCAGTTATGAAATTTATACTAAAAGTGCAATTACTGCTTAAGTAATCATTAAGGCAAAAGTAATAGAAATGTTCTTTCCGTGCATGGTGTACAACCCTCGCATATACAAAAACCATTTCAATGCATTCAAAAATTTCAAATTACCTTTCTCTTTTGCACTCTTACACGAACCTGAACCCCAATTTCTTCATCTCCATTTACCTAATCAGTATAGAAGTACGTTCTATGAGCAAACAATATAGATCAAACTCTATTAGATGACCTACAGCTCAAAAACTTCCTTCTGACATCAAATTTAGCACCAATATTGTGTGTGTTTTTTTTTTAAAACCTGGGAGACTGAATTGATGTGAACTTGAGCTTTTCACAATCAATTTCCATCTTAAATTAACAGCATCACAGCATGGTGCAGAACTGTATGAGAGTACTTCCATACCCACAAACTGTTCTGCAATGACTAATCAAAACAATGATTCGACAACAATTTGACTTTACCTTTTATTGCATGAGACTAATTGAGAAAATGAATAAAAATAATTTGCAAATCACATGTTGTATGTAGCTTTCATGCTTCCAACTTTTCCTCAACACAAAAAAAAAAAAAGAAAAAAAAAAGCATAAACTGATATGAACAGAACTTAATATCAATTACCAATCCTGAACTTCACTTAACACCCAAAAACTGGTTAAGATATTTATTATAACTTGAAAAAAAAGACTAAACAAAATTAGAAACCAGTAGCTTTCCTGCACAACTCTAAAAGAAACACAAAGATTTTTGGCAAAAGAAAAACAAATTTCTTAATTGTTTTGGGTTACCTTTAAAGTGAGCAGCCAAGTGTCATTGAAGTTGCGATGCTTCGTGGAATTCTCAGTCTTCCCCAAGTATTTAGGAGATCCTTGCAAAATCGAGAGAGAGAGAGAGAGATATATATTATATATATATATATATATATAAATTTGGGCAGTTGCTTGCGTACACGCTTCTTCTTGCTTTAATAACCAAGCAAAAAAATGAACTTTTAAATGTGTTTTATATGCATTTGCTAAATGTCAATTAACATACCAAAAACACGACAAAAGATTAGTTCAGGCTTGCACGCTATCAAGTTCTTGTACCTGCTGAATGGATTCTGTTGGCAGCGCAAATCTCTCGGCCTGGTTCTCCGGGCCGAGGGGACGTGCGTTTAACACAGAGTCCTACTTTTGAATGCGGTGCGGTTTGTGTGCGGGCGTGCCAGCACGGTCTACCGTGCGTCGAGTTCGGTGAAGTGTTTGGGTAGAAGGTGTTTGGGGTGTTGCGCCTGTTTGGTCTGGACTTCTTATCAAAACGATTGTGGCCGAGAAAGGAACTGGTCTCGGCCGTTAGGTTCACGGCCTGAGCTACAAGGCCGTTAGTGGTGATGTAGGTGGTGGATTTTGGGCGGTGCTCCGGCGCGTTGCTCGGAGAGCGACAGTCGTATGATATATGGGGTGAGTGAGGCGATAACAAGGATGATGCTCCGGCGCCTTGAGAAATCAAGGGTCGTATGATATATTGATGAATGGAAGTTGCTTACAATCTATCACTACTCCTAAGAAAGCATGTAAAAATATTGAAAGTACATGACAGAAAAATAAGTTGCTCCGTGGGAGGCTTTTGATTTTTGGTGTTGGACCCTTTGCATGTGGTCTTGAGCTTGGTTTTTATAGTAGGAGCTTTGGAGAGACAATCGAGGCTTGACAAGACCTGCATGGTGGAGTCTAATCAAGGCAAGCATGGCTGGGTCTGATCAGCATTTGGGATCGTGAAGCATGGTGGTGTGACCCCCATAAATCTCGGCAGATCTCGGCCTTTACCCAGATCGAGGGCTCTGCACCTCTGGCCGTGGGAATGCATTAAATGCTCTGGTTTAGTGGTTGGTGAAGAGACTGCCAGTTGCAAGAACCTTTGATGGAATGTTTGTACCTAACCACCCTGATTACAAAATCTTGATTTCAATCACTTCCCTTCTGCCCTCATGCATTAAATGCTTCATGCCCTAATGGATTTGCTGTGGTGGACAGAGACGTTACTTCATTAAATGGGGCGTGGGACCCTGAAGCCACGTGATGATTTGGTCAATATCTCCTTCAGCCGTGCCCTGCGTGTTTCTCGGCCTCGGCCCGTGAGGCTATTCAAGAGGCCGAGAAAATCTTGCCTTAGCGCTTTCTCCTTCGTTGTCAGACAACAGGAAGCAACGAAATGTTGCCGTTTCTTTGAGCCCATGAGAAAAGGCCACGGCCGAGAGGAAGATTCCTCGGCCACTAAGGCCGTGATTTATTAGGCACAAACAGATTCTTTTAACCAAAAAAGTGCACCATAGTAAATGCACTTATAATTCTTCTCTCCCAAATCCACACATCCTTCAATAATTCTTATAGAGAAAAGAAATGTGGAATGAAGACAATAGAAGACATAAATGGATGTTACCAGCAATAGAACACCAACCGATCATTACAACAACAAATTAACACCAGCCAATTGTCAATTTATGCCATTAGCTAATTCCTATGCTCTATTCACAAAACTTAAAACAATTAATTGGAATTTCAGCCTATAGAAACTCACCCCTTTCTTAACAGAATTGAAAACACCAACCAAACTGCTCTGTCCAAAGCAACAAAAGACCACACCTGCAAAATATCAAAAGAAAACATGGTTTTAAAAAAAAAAGAAGCAGCAAAAGAAAGAAAAAACAGAAAAATCGGAGAAGAAATTAGCATGAACTACTTTTATATATGCACAATCTTATCATTAAACCAAAAAAGTAGCTTGAGCAAAATCTGTACAGAAAAATGTCTCTCTGTTAAAGTAACCTTGTCGCCATGGAAAGTTCTGGAAATCCACCTCAGGTTTAATGAACTTTCTTCATAGTGTTTTCTCTGGTAGTTTCTTTATTTTGTTGCAACAATTATAATAAAACTTTGATCCAATTTAAGAAAATGCACAAATTGGTTAATCATATTCCATGAATTATGTGTGAATGATATGCAAATTCATAAAAACAAATGTATTAATTCATTAATCAATTATAATGAATGATGTTATAAATAAATAAATTTTAAAAAAAAAAACTGAGTAGTTAGTCTTGACCAAAGGTTGGTATATTAAAGCTAATGAACTAATGAACCAAAAGTTGATGCATAAAAGCATGACCAATGTTGCTTTTTTTAAAATTTATGTATTTATAAATTTGAGCTGCATTTGGTTGGAAATTAGCATAATTTGGTCTGTTTTGTGATCTTGGTTTCCAGAGTGGGAATGTAAATGCGGGCATTTGGGCAGGGCTTTGGTTCCAGGTCTGTATCTGTGATATGAGTGCTTGATTTTTCTGCCCTTTGGCTACTTTTGCATAGATTTTTGGAGAAGGAAACCGTTTTCTAACGTGTAACACCATGTCTGTATCTCTCTCTGCAAGACCAGGTAATAAAACTACCATTTCTGTCTCATATTATTCATCAATAATCATTGAGAATCAAATTCACAAAACACGTTTATATTATGTATATATAACTATATGCTTCAAATGTTTGGATTTCTCTTAAATATATAATGTGCATTGACACTTAAAAGGACCTCAGGAACCAAAAATACTCTTTTTACCAAATATCCTCATAACCCATTAAAGATTAACATAACAGACTGCTTAAAACACACACATGTAAACAAAAATGCCATACTTGAATTTGCGCAAACAAAAAAATGAACTCAATGAACTGCAGGAGGACATCATAAACCCTGCAAAAATGGCATCCTCATAGCCACAGACTCAATGAAGGTGATGATAAAACCGATTACGAATAATTAGCCAACCTTGAACATCAAATTCAGCTTAAATGGACATAGCATATGCTCAAGTCTATAACCAAAGCGGCCAGCATTTTAATGAACTACACGACATCATGTTAAATCAGAGAACAGCCACAGATCCACTTTTCATCATTTTGATACAACTAAGCTGCTAATAACATTATTATATTCACATGACTCTCTGAGCATGCACCCTGCACATGCAATGCTTGCTTAGTCGACTTGCAATTCATGATTATCGTAAAGCATCCAACTTTTTACTGTATTTCATATAGGCTAGAAAATAATTATACTTCAGGCCAGCAATATTATTATATTACCTCATTCGTCAAAAAAATACCTCCAAAATTAATAAATAACGAAAACAAATTTGAAATTGAGACTTCGAATAAAGTACTAATAAAAACATCAGTTACCCTCCATAAAAACAGACCCCCAATTCACATTCAACAGCAAGGAAACCCCAATTGCAGCAAAATGAAGAACTTGGTTGAAGAAAGTAAATGGGTTGCGGTACCTGGGAGCGGCCGGAGCGACAAATGACAGAAATAGACCTAATCTCCTACCAAAAAGACACAATCTCACTGCTTCTTATCTGCAAAATTTCATGTGCCTTTGAGCTTCATGTAATTGTGACAAGAAAGAACAAAGGTACCAAATTTTCAACCCAACATAATTATAGAACAAAGACACAAACTTTTTCCTTTATGTCCTTGAGTTTCCACAGAAACCCAAGTGATTTCAATAAAAAGTACCTCCACCAACTGAGCCGCGCCATGAGGATGTCTTTGGAACCCCAAACGACGCCGTCGCAGATGGGTTCTTCACGGCCACACCACCATAGCCACCAATTGAGGCCCCAACACAGCTGAAACTGACATCTTCGGTTCTCACAGTGAGAAAAAGACGATGGAATTGGGTTTTCTTAGCGAACCAAACGTTCGCAGCTGATGAGAGAGAGAGAGAGAGGGCTGCAATGAAGGGAAGAGGTTCGAAGAAAAGAGAACAGGGCTGGAGGGCAAAACGGACAATTCACTGTCCATAAGTCAGCTCAAGGAAGCAGACCATCACTTAAGCGGGGGCAAAACCGTCATTTCACTATTCCTAAGCTACAGTCTATGAACAGTGAATCCCTGGATTTAGTTTTAGTATATATAATATAGGACAAACTACAGTAAACCCCCCAACCTATAGGGTCATTTACGAATTTATACCCGATTTTGGGGACATTTATGGGTACATACACAACCTCGCAAAAAATTACAAATCGCCCCCTCCATTAGCGATTCCGTCATGAAATCCGTTATGTGCCTACGTGGCGTTTGGCCTTCTGTAATTCAGGAAATCTATTAAGGGCATTTTCGGCATCTCACGTCCCTGGATTTCGCGCCCAAAACGACACGTGGCATTATGGAATTCAAAAGAAAAAGAAAAAACCCCCCGTTCCAGAAGCTCATCGTCCCTAACCCCTATCACCGAAATCGATTTCCCCCCCAAATCGAAACCGATTGCACAAATTGAAACCTAATCCCCATTTTGCATTGATCAAAAGCGCAAAGAAGGCTGGATTGCTATAATTCGAGATGCCCTGGGGTATTCGTCCTTGTGGTTGTCGTGCTCCTCGTTACTGTAAGTTGAAGGCAGTTTTTAAATTTTCTTGCTTTTTGGTTTCCTCGCAAAGGTTTAAGATGCGTATGGATTGATTTTGTCTGAACCTTTCAGTTGCTTTGAAGTGTGCTTGATAGTGATATTTGTGGTCCATGGTTGATAGTAAACGTAGTTGTGTTGTTGAAAAGGTATAAAAAAATAAAAAAATGCACTTTTTCTTTTCAAACCAAATTGCTTTTGATTGGAGACATACTTAGTGGTCCAAAACCTCTGCATTTGTTTATGTCCTTGTTTAGTCACCAGTTAAATATTTAACAATTGTGTATTGATTGGTTTGACTGTTATGTGGCATTGTAGGTGAAGATGATAAGTTTACTATTCGAATGAACCATGGGGGTTCTTTATGTGACAACCTGTACGTAAATGGGACTCTGGATTTCATTGATTTTTGTGATAAGGACCAAATGTCTATGTTTGAAATTGGTCTGATGGTTAAGGAGTTAGGCTATGATGGTATAGTGTTATATCACTATGAGCTTCCCAACTCTGCTTCTGTAGAGAAGCTTATGTCTGATGAAGATGTTCTGAAAATGTGTGATTGTGTGCCAGGAGTAAGGGAGATAGATATATTTTTGACACAGTTGGCTGATGACCCTTATACCTTTATAAACAAACACAAAGAGATGGAGCTGCAAAGGGTGGAAGGTTCTAGGGTCCAAAAACAGAGGTCAATCGTGATTGAGGATATAGGATGTGCTGATTCTATTCCATGTGTTCCTTATGTAAAGGCAAAGGCTGCTGCAAAGGGTAAAACACTGAAGATAGTGGAGCAAGAACCAATGGAGGATGTTGGGGATTTTTCAGTGGCTGAGGCAGCAAAGAAGGGAAAGGTTGCAAGGTGTAGTATGGATAAGGAAGTGGAGCAAGAACCAGTGGAGGATGTTGGGGATTTTTCAGTGGCTGAGGCAGCAAAGAAGAGAAAGGCTGCAAGGTGTAGTATGGATAAGGAAGTGGCTGAACCTGAGCCACGAAAAAGTGTAAGGGCTACAAGGTCTTCAAAGGGTAAAGATGTGGCTCAACCTGAGGCACCAAAGAGGGTAAAGGCTACAAGGTCTTCAAAGCTGGAAGACAAAAACCCTGGCTCCACAACAAAGATGCTCTGTGAGTTTGTTGATGGTGAAGTTGTTTTCAAGCGTTTGTACATTTGTTTAGAACCATTAAAGAGAGGGTTTAAGATGAAATGTAGGTCTTTTATTGGGTTAGATGCCTTCCATCTAAACGGGGTTTATGGTGGACAGTTGCTTACAGCAGTTGGGATCGATCCCAATAATGAGACTTGGGTCCTAGCATATGCTGTGGTTGAGATGGAAACAAGGGAGTCATGGACATGGTTCATTGATCTGTTGGCCAAGAATGTGGACATTGTTAATTCCTATGGATGGGCCTTTATATCTGACAAGCAAAAAGGACTGTCTGGTGCCTTTGCTGACATTATGCCTAATGCTGAGACAAGATTCTGTGTGAGGCACCTTTGGGATAACTTCAACAAAACGTATAAAGGTAAAGTATTGAGGGATCAGTTATGGACATGTGCTAGAGCTACCAATGTGCCTTGTTTTAACTATCAAATGGAAGTAATGAAGACCTTAGATAGCAATGCATGGGAGTGGCTTGCTGAGAAGCCACCAACACAATGGAGTAAGTCTCATTTCAGAACACATATTAAGTGTGATATGCTGCAGAATAACTTGTGTGAAAGCTTCAACAATAATATCAAGACAACAAGGGACAAGCCAATTATCACAATGCTAGAGATGATCAAGTGCTTGTTGATGAGAAAGATCCAGTGGAGGAGGGACAAGATGAGCAGTTGGCCTCATCAAATATGCAAGCACATTTTTGACCATGTGCAACAGAAAAAGATAGAAGCATGTAATTGTACTGTGCAGTGGTCTGGTGGTCCTAAATATCAAGTGGATGCAGGAAGAGGTGACCAATATGTGGTGGATTTGGATAATCATACTTGTTCTTGCAGAAAGTGGGACTTGTTAGGCATTCCTTGTGCTCATGGAATTGCTGCCATACATTACAAAGGAGGTAAACATGTGGAGGATTATGTGCATTCATACTACAGCAAGGACAGTTACATGGCCCTCTATAACAATCTCATTATGCCAATTAATGGATCACAGCTATGGGAGAAGACCAACCAGCCAGCAATAAAGCCCCCAGCCTACACTAGACAACCTGGAAGACCTAGAAAGGTGAGGATAAAAGGAGCTGAAGAGAGAATAGATAAGAGTGGGAAAAAAATGGTTAGGAAGACAAGGAATGCAAATGAGGTGTAGTATTTGTGGCTCAACTGGCCATAACAAAACCACCCACCATCGGAATCTACCTCAAAAGGAAAAACCCCTTTCAAGGGGTAAAGGAAGACCAAGAAAGATATCTAACCAAGACCTTGCAGTTGCTGCTGTGAGTGCCTATTTTTATTGCTAGGTTGTGTTGATGAAATGTTATGTTGTTTCTTCCTTAAAATGGAAAAGCAATTTCATTGTTTTATTGTTTGAAGCTGAGAGTGTATTTTGTCTGTAAGATGAAGCAAAAGAAGCTGCAAGAGTTAGGAGAATGAATGCATATGTAAGGGCAAAGGCTGCTGCTGCTGCAAAGAATGCTGCACTAAATGCTTCCCAGCGAAATGCAGCTGAAGCTGCTGGAATAGGATTGAGAGCATCCAAGAGACAGAGAAAATAGTCTCTTAGTTCTTAGTTCTTAGTTTATGCAAATTCCATTTGATTTTGAACTAGTATTATGTCTGGTTTTGTGATGTGGCCTTTTGAAGTTTACTTTCTGGTATTTTGAACTCCAAGTGGGGACCAACTTGTGGTTTTGGTAGCTGTTTTATTGTATTCCAGATTAGGTGCTCATGTTCATTTTGTAAAATTGAGATGCAAATGTTGGAAATGTATGCATGTGTTTTGAACTCAACATATAATGGAATTTTCCTTCAAGCAATTGTTCAATTTGAAATTCCCTAACAATTGTGCATACATAAACAGTCTGCATTTCCAATTTGCCTCACAATTGTTCATACATAAACATCTTTCATACAACTTCACATGGGAAATTACAAGAAACAGACCTTTCATACACAAAGCACTTTGATTTTCCAAAATGTCCAAAATGGCCACAAAATACATCACCCAACTCTTCTAACATATAGACCCTAAAATGTAAGTGCTAATTTCACATTCTTGGAAGATCCAGAGTCTCTCCATTCCAGTACTAACATTCCCAACAACACAATCAAAAATATCCAAGAACCCAGAACACTTGCTCGAAGAAATCTTTGTGCTTTAATGGCAGCTCGAACCTCTTTTTTTCAATTTTCGGTTTTCCTCTTCTTCCTTACACAATCGTTTCAATAGTCCACAGATCACAATCTTGGACCTTTCGCATACCTGTGGATCATACCATTCAAAGAATGCACAACCTCTTCTGACCCCATAATCAGCGCAGGCCCAAAATCTTCTCCCAGGGTTGTTGTCAGTCCATGACGTCGTCAGACGACATTGATTGCCACAGTGACAAATGGGCTAGCCCACTTCGCATCTTCGATTTGCAGACATCGTCGACCTCGTCGTCTTCGTCTTCTTCGAATTGGAACCTGGGCATCCACTTCTATCGATTTTGGGGGCTAGGTCTGAGTGGGGGCTTAGATATGGAACACGATTTGGGGGTTTTCTGTTTTTCTTTTTTGAATTAAACACGTGTTGGCGCGAAAACCAGGGACCTGATCTACCGAAAATGCCCTTAAAAAATTGTCCAGCTAGACGCCACGTAGGCATATAACGGATTTCATGATGGAATCGCTAACGGAGGGGGCGATTTGTAATTTTTTGCGAGGTTGTGTATGTACCCATAAATGTCCCCAAAATCGGGTATGAACTCGTAAATGACCCTATAGGTTGGGGGGTTTACTGTAGTTTGTCCTATAATATAATTTGCAATGTAGTCTGTAGCAGTGGGGTTAAAATCCCAGAAATGTCCAGTGCTACTGGTTCCCCAGATAGGTCCCTGGGGAACGAATTTTGCTGCACCTCCTGGGTCTTGATCATCTTCAAAGGTGACTCCTCCAATGGTGGTTCGTTTTCCACCACAATTTATATGCAACGAGTACTGATCTATTCAGTAGCAAGCAACAGAGAAATGACATCATAAAAATTCTAATCAGATGAAGCCAAATATTTGACTACATAAAAAACAAATTAGAAAGTATTGTATTGATTGTAAACCAGTTTCTGTCAAAATCATTGGTCAGGTCAAACAATTCAAACGGAACCATTGCAATTTCCAAATCCAAAACACATGCAAAAGTCGGAATTGACCCAAAAGCTCTCACTTCGAGTTTGAGGTGTTCAGACCTTCCTCTCCCAGCTGAAACCTTCCTCTTCCTTAGAACTGAAACCGATGCATGCCATGCCAAGTGGAATTGACAGATTGATCTTGACAATTGTATCGTACGTAAAAGTTGAAGGGCTTTTGAATCACTTAAAAATTCATGCCTTTTTTCCCCACTTTGCTCAGCTTTGTCACATAGAGATAGAGCTTGATCTTTATGTATTTGCAAAAACCCAATATTTTTATTTGAAAAGATATGTTGTACTACTAGTTAGTTTATCATTACACGAGCATTTGCGTAGTTAAGAGCGAAGAAATGTTTATTGTGAAGAGTGCATGGGTAGAACTTGCCTCTAAAACCCGACTTGTAAGAGAAAATAATGTTTAAGAGCTCATAAACCACTCTAGGATATGCTATTTTTCCAACGTGAAATCTTGAGTCCTAGCATTTACATTAGCAAGAACTAGTACTGGGATTGATTTTATAGAGATCAGAAGACGTAGTGGTAGCAGAAGAACCAATCCATGGTGCATCTGATGATGAAGGAACAAGGCTCTGAGTTTGACTTGGATTCTGTGATGAATTGTCAAACTGGTTTGTCAAGGCTGTTAGCCTCAGTTCATCACCGTAAGTACTTGGATCCGTGACCAATTCATGAACAGCCGTACGCCCTTCAAGCATACTCACTACTGCAGACATGGTAGGCCTAAGCGCTGGTGCTGCATTGATGCATAAGAGAGCAACTTTAATCATCCTAATGACCTCTTCCTCACTCACATCGGACCCCAACCTTGGATCCACCAGCTCCAATAATTCCCCTTTTTGTTGTAAAACAAGAGCCTGAAATTTAGCAGAGAAGAGATTTGAAAATGGAAAAGCAACTCATAGAAGGAAAGAAGGATGACCAAGTTGGAAGGAATTTGAATGAAGATCCATCTTACCCAATCCACAAGGCATACAAAGTTCTCATTTGGTCGATATTTCATGTTGCTCTTTCCAGCAACAATTTCCAATGTAACAACATCAAAGCTGTAGACATCTGCTTTGTCGGTCAAATAACCCCATAGTGCATATTCTGGCGCCATATATCCTCTGCACACAAAAAACGATTGTTTTCCTTAGCTGGGTGGAGAAAAGTTCATAAACAAAACTAGGCTCTGAAATGCAGTTCAGAGAAAAAAAACAGTATAGCTTACATAGTTCCAGCAACTCTAGTGCTAATGTGGGTGTTCTCCTCTTCGTCAAGCTTGGCCAACCCGAAGTCCGAGATCTTGGAGTTAAGGTCTCGGTCTAGTAATATATTTGTAGTTTTAATGTCTCTATGTACAATCTTCAGTGCTGATTCCTCATGCAAAAAAGCCAGACCTCTTGCTATGCCTATGCATATATTCTGCCTTGTAGGCCAGTCCAATTTTAAAGGACTTTCCTCCGGAACTGCAACAAACATGGATTCCCAATCAATGATCTCATTTTTGTTTTTCTTAATACACCATTTCAGTTTTTTGTCACTGGACTTGATAAGCTTACCGAACAAAGCACGTGCAAGGCTGTTGTTTTCCATGTATTCATATACCAACAGTAACTGGTTTGATTCAATACAGCATCCATACAATCTAACAAGATTTGGGTGTTGTAAACCAGAAATCATGCCTATTTCATTCACAAATTCTCGATTTCCTTGCTTTGATTTGGATGATAGTTGCTTAACTGCAATTATAGTACCATCCAATAATATACCCTGAAATAAATACAGTTTAGTAGTTTTCAAGCATGATAAGCATAGGCCTATAAGTAAGGAACTAGTTATATGGTACCTTGTAGACAGATCCAAAACCGCCTTCCCCGATTTTGTTTATAGGATCAAAGTTATTAGTGGCGGCTTTAATTTGCTTGAAGGTGAAAAAACCAGTTTGCAGATCCAGTCCTCTCAGAGCTGTCCACAAAACATGGTTAGAATATATTGGTAATGTCGTTGAACTTAGTATCCAGGTATGTGTTTTCTAGCTACATGGCATTAGAAAGAATGAGACCAAAGTACTACTTGAAATTTTCACAGTAACTTAGTGGCACCTTTTTCCCTAGATATCTTGCTATCCAGACAGCCTTTCCACCAAAGAATGCCAAAAATCAAGAAAATGAGGAACAAGACCGAAGCTCCAACTGAAGCTCCCACTACAATAGGTACCTTGCTTCCATGAGGAGGCTTGAACTCTAGCAAATAAAAAAGTGAAAAGAAAAGATCAGCAACAGAGAATACAAGTTTCAGTTCTATGAGATGCCATCATAAGTCCGGTATATCAATTCATAACAGTATCTTGTAGGATGTTGTAAAGACCAAACTGAGCTAGAAAGATCGAAAAGAAAGAGATAAATTGCACAGTTTCTTGTTATTTAAGGTAAACAAACTTTCCATCTGGGTACTTCCATTAGTATACTGTACTTCCATTAGTACATCAAGTACAGTATACTTCCATTAGTATACTGTACATGATGTACTATATATTTTCCAATCTATTGCAATTAACATACTTGTATTTTTGGTACATTTCCTGTATAGAAAGAGTACAAACAAGTGGGATATGATAAATTTTTTAAACAAATCTAAGATTGTGTCCATGAGAGAGAGTTAATGTTTCCAATTCAGAATATACCAGGCTCTATAGAGATAGCAGATATAAGAGGACCATATGTTCCTCTCTTTGGAGAAGCTGTTGTCCCTTTCCCAGACCAATGAAATCGGATCTCTAAAGTTTTATTCTTAACCTCAACTGCTTTATGTTCCTTAATGACTTCTTTATCAACGCCCTGTGCTTCCTTTTTAATTTCAAAATCCTTCCACACCAGTTTCTCCTGTAACAAACTTATCAATCAGAAATCATATTTTGTTGCATATAGTGTACAAACAGTATGCTTGACTACCTGAATATAAATATCAAATATCCGTCTTCCAACACTACGAAAAGATCTATTGCCTCTGATCGTTATCTCCGAAAAGTGAAGTTTCACGGTGTAATTGCCGTTTAGAAAGCAGCGTGCGTAATACGTGAGAGAAAGAGGAGAGAGGCGTGCACTTGTGTACAACTCAGAGTCGTTCATTTTAAGTATAGATACATTATTTGCAATGTAGTCTCTAGCAGTGGTGTCAATATCCCAGAAATGTCCAGTGCTACTGGTTCCCCAGATAGGTCTCTGGGGAAAGAATTTTGCTGCACCTCCTGGGTCTTGATCCTCTTCAAAGGTGACTCGTCCGATGGTGGTTCTATTTCCACCACAATTTATATGCAACGAGTACTGATCTATTCAGTAGCAAGCAACAGAGAAATGACATCATAAAAATTCTAATCAGATGAAGTCAAATATTTGACTACATAAAAAACAAATTAGAAAGTATTGTATTGATTGTAAACCAGTTTCTGTCACATGCAAACTTAAATTATGAACTAATTCTTTTAAAAGAACTTTAAAATATTAAATAATTAAAAAAGCAAAGCCCAGTTGTATTGTATTGTTACCTTCTGGACATTGAAAGTTCTTCAAGCACACTCCAGATTATCTACATTAGTGTGGTACACAATCAGCTGATGCAAATTTTTAAAGTCCAGAATATATGGAAAGGACAAAAACGGCTTCACCAATGAAGATTAAAAGTCTAGAAGCTTACAGGTTTCTTTGTGCAGAAAAGCTTTTAAACACGTTTCTGATAAATATTTCAAAGAAAAATGCATTATTATAGGTGAATGAAGACACCAAAGTGTGCTAAATAATCACTAACTAGAAATATGTTCCTACAGTGTTTCTGGGCAAGTAGGTGGCTCAGAGCTCTCAGAAAAATTATTGTAAGAAATATCTGTCAGGCTGCATACAATATAATAAAATTGTAAGTCAGAACAGCTCCACAAGAAAAGTTGCATTTTGGAGTATCAATAAAAATTGTAAATATGGTTAAAGGATCAATTCCACAACAGAAAATCCTAAAAGTTGATCATTCAAAATTTTAAATGTTTCAAACAGTTATGATAGATTGTATGTGACTGCCTAGGACCTCTAACCAAAGTAGAAGTTCCCATATTTCTAACTATATTATCTGCGTAAACGTTACACTAACTTAAACATATACATTTCCGCAGGCTTCAATAAGAAAATAAAACTCAAGAAAATCTGTATAGGATGGAAAACATACCAGCGATTATCTCTAATCTTGATCCAGTCTGGAACAGACCCGGTGAGCCAGTTGCTTGTTAGATACCTATCAAATGCACAATGACATTATGTAAAATATATATGTAAATATAATATAGAGTTGTAATTTAATATATGTAAATATCATATAGGCAGGGGAGGCCCTCCCGGCCATGCATTATGATGTCTGCTAGTGACCTTCATGAAATTCACATTTCTTACAAGAACTGCAGCTTTTGCAGATTTTCATCGTCAGAAATATTAATATTTCCTTCCAATTTGTTGAAGCTGAGATCTCTGCAAGAAATCAACTAAAAAGATTGTCATAACTCATAAGATCCCAAAGTTCCATTACTTGGAAGCTTAAATGAACGAAAAAAACTATCATTAATCAACTTGCGCTGTGCATTTGAACAAGATGAAAAACAAAGAAAATAGTGTTACAATTGAGCCAAATTTTCCATTGCTGATATATAAGCAGGGATAGGTCCGTATAAATTGCAGCTCCTCAGAATTCTGCAACGTAACTTCGTATGATTAGCCCGACTCAGCTAAGAGTCTTACATTACAACATGAAAATGTAGAACAGTTTCAAGACGTACAATTTTTTCATGCCCATTATATTACTCAAGTTTGGAAATTTTGAACCCCTTCCATTTAAGTCACTGAACCTTCTGCATTGAATTTCACCATGAATCATTGTGAGAAAAACAAGTCACTGTGGTATGAAGTTATCATAAAATTTTCAAATCAGGATTAAGGTTCTTTAGTGTTAATGCAATGCAGAACTCACAGTTCTTTTAAATTACTCAAGACAGAAATGCTAGACGGAATGGGCCCATGGAGACCACTAGCTTGGATCTCTCTGTCAACAACAAAATTCAAAATCAATCAAGATTACACAAGAGTTTTTAGAATATGTTATAGGAAAAGGCACTTACAATTTCTCAAGTTGTTTAAAATTTTCCAAATAATCAGGTATTCTTCCCGTGAAGTTGTTACTGCTAATCCTACTGCATGAAGGGAAAGATTGAAAAACATAAAGCTGAAGATTACCAAACATGAAAAACAATGTTAAGGTTACAAACACTTACAATTCTTTTAATTTAGTCAGATTAGTGAAAGCCACTGGCAATTCTCCTGTGAGATTGTTTGCACTGAGAATGCTGCAGATAACAAGGCCAGTCTTAATAACTTATCCACTGCAACTTGCTTTACCATTAATATTAAAAAGAAACTGTGGATGAAAAAGAAAAAGGGAGCTTACAAAATCTCCAAGTTAACCAAATTCCCAAGCTCAGGAGGAACAGTTCCAGAAAACAGATTAGTCTCCAAGTTCCTGGAATTAAATTCTTCGTCACAGCAGGCTAACCGAAATGAAACTTAAAGTTGATTTGACAAATAAAAAAGAGTGGTCAAGAGAGATAGAGGCAGAGCATACAGATTGATTAGAGTGGTAATGTTCCCCAAGTAGCGAGGGATTTGTCCTGATAAGTTGTTCACATTCACGGACCTGCATGCAGTTCCTCATTTTCTTAGTAAAATTAATAAAAGCAATTAGAATTGGCTAACCTTGAACTTGAAGGTCAGAAGTCATTTTACAGAAGTTCCAACTTTGTAGAAGCCCATTCACGCGGTATAGTACCACTGAGGTAGTTCCTGGTGAAATCACTGTAAAAAAGATAAAATTAAAATAAAATTATACTATTATTAAGCTTTGCAGATTATTAACTGAGAAAGGTTTCCCTTACACTTGTCTTATGTAGGGCAACTTTGCAACAGATGGTGGAAGTACACCAGCAAGATCTTGCCCTTTAAGAAAACTGTATAACAAAAATGTTCAGCGCTCATAAACTTCAAATGTAATTCACCCAAAGAACAAAAAGAAAAATCAAATCAAATCTCTTGCATGCTATAGTTGAGTGGACTATTCTGCAAACACAATGTTCCACCCCTAAATTACTCTAATGTACGTGAAAAGGGGGATTCAAACTTTAAGTGCAAGAGGATGGGCTCTTGAAAAGTTGAGAAGGGAAATTAAATTCATAGATAAACAACAGAAAACATATAAATAAGTAAACTTTGAGTTGACGTACATGCTGACAACGTGGCAAAACCCGCCGGGATAGGAGCAGTTGCATTCGAGGGTCTTGTTGTAGATAGGGTTGGCAGTAGAGTTTAGGATATCCCAGTTTGTGTAATTGATGCATGGGTTTATGTTGAAGTTCCAGTCCTTTTTCCCCAGTTGTTTTGCTATTTCTTTTAGTGCTTCCTCTGCGCAAGCAAATCAAACCCATGATCATATAATTGAATATTTTCCACCATAATCAACTCAAATAGCATTGATTAGATCCTGTTTGTTTATTTTTCATTTTTAAAAGAAAAGTAGCGTGACTGGGCTTGGGGCTTCTGCCACCCACACCATTCTAACCTAGTAAACCTCTCTAGAAGATACAGATCATGCTCTGTATCTCTCTCAATCATTGAATTTCATATCCATTTCCAGTTGCAACGATGAAAGAAAATTCAGGTCCAACTCCTTAGCTTCTTTCATTTCGTTTTCGATTATAAAGTTGTAACTGTGGGAACCGAATTAAATCAGACCCTAGGTCAAATGATTCCTTCCATTTGTGGATTATTTGATCTAATTGGGAATTAATCAACCTAATTGGGAGTTACTCAATTTAATTGGGGATTACTCAATTAAATTGAAGATTACCTAATTAGGTTGAGAATTGATTTGATTCCTACCCCAATTCCCAATTAAATGAGGAGTTACCTAATTAAAATGGGATTTGATTTGATACCTACTACAATTAGGGATTTGATTTACCCTAATAAATCAAATCCCTAATTAATCAAATCAATTCCAAATAGGGGAGGAATAATTCCCTTCCATCTACGGAATTATTCCTCTGAAACCCTAGCCTCCAAGACAACTATAAAAGGATGGCCACACACAAGGGTTGAGGTACGTCTAAAATCTCTACTGAAACTCTGCAGAAAATTCCTCTCAAACCCTAGCCACCTCCTCTCTCTCTCTTACACATCTCCGTACCCTAATTAGCTAGTGTTTCTTTTACAAACTCTTGAACTAATTTAGGCATCGGAGGGCCTTTGGCCAACACCCCCTGGGTGTGGCCATCTTATTTCTTCTATTTTGCAGGGAGAAAGAGGCGGCGAAGAATAAAGGGGAATCTTTGCAACCGAATATTCTCGTGGGGAAATTTGTACAAACAGTAACCTTTATGCTTTTAAATCAATATAAATTTAGGATGAAAACAAGTTCTTTCTTTTTTTAAATCTTTTTTGTAAGTTTATATCTAATCAACTAACATGTAAAATTATATGGGTTCTAATTTTTGTTTATGCTGACAAACATTGAACTGGGAGTGCTCTAACACTGTAACACTAGAAAGTCTAAAATCTTCTACCAATTCTCAATCAAAAAGACCAACTTTTGCATTGAGCACTCTGTTCTCTGCTGTTCAACACAACTCAAAAAAATACCCCTGGGCCCTGGCTTCATTTTTTTCAAAACAGAAACAAAAACTGAGGCTTTAGTGCATAGATTTTGAGTATCAGCAATACCAACTTGAAAAAACATCAGAAGAAGAAGATATTGTGCTTCAACTTTGACTGTGGATATGGAGAAGCAGAGGACCAACATGGCGACCAAAATGACAAGGTCCATGGTGGATTTTGAAACATCAAAATGAAAGCTTGCCATACCAATCCCTGATGTAATATATCAATTCCCTGATATCTGTATTATCCTTGTTCTTTATTGGCTCAATCTCAGTCTCAGTCTCAGTCTCTGTTGTTAATGAATGGGTCCCTCTGAGCCTTATGAAGCCAATGACTTTTGACGGCTGTGTGTTTGTTGTTATTCCTTTTTTCGGATTCTTTTTGTCGGGACCCATGAAAAGTTTTTCGAATCTTTTTTGGGTACGTGAAATTTGACAACGTGAACCCTTTGATTATTCTAAAATCACTAAAATTCGATATTACAAAAGAGATTAACAAAACTATCAGATTGAGTCCCTTTTTTTTTTGTCATTCGTGGTCCTCAAGGTTAATATGTGTACTCAGAAATAGTCCATGTCGTGAGGTTCCATAAAAAACTCTGTTAGTTTGCTGATGTGGCATATATGTAGAGTCCACATATCTAATAATATAGTGCTACGTGTATTTAAAATACAATATATATACTTTTTTAAATAATTTAAATTTTAAAATTCATAAAAATGAAAAAACCAAAAGAAAAGTTGTATTTTAAAATTTAAATTATTTTTAATAAATATATATTGTATTTTAAATACATATGGCACTATATTATTGGATATGTGGGCTCCAAATATATGGCACATCAACAAACCAACAGAGTTTTCGACAGAATGACTCTTTGTGAGCACACATATTAACCTTGAGAATCACGAATGACTAAAAAAAAAAGTACACAATCTAATAATTTATGAACCTTAGAGACATTTTGTGATTAAAAAAAAACCTATTATAAAATCTGACTTTCCTAGTGATTACTATTAACATATGAGTATTTGAATTATTCCCTAATTCTGTTGCATTTACTAACATATAAGAATAAAACTTGTATGAATTTCACATTGAAAATACAATCCATACCTAAAAAGAAACTAGATTGATTGAATGGTAGTAGTTGATCTCACGCACATATTCATTCTTTTAATTATTCCTTAGTTTCTTTATTCAAAATAATTGAACACGTTATAACGAGAGTTTCATGTTGTAAATTGAACAATAGTTGAGAAAACAACCTTTGAATATGAAGAAATTCTTAATGTGTGTGTGTGTGTGTGTGTGTGTGTGAGAGAGAGAGAGAGAGAGAGAGAGAGAGAGAGAGAGAGAGAGAGAGATAGCATAAAATTCAAATGGTTATGTATTTTAAGTTTTTGTAAGCTTGATATTAATGGATGAGATGAAACGTGCGTGTTAGTAAAGGAAGAAAACAACATTTGAATATAAAGAAATTCTTAGTGTGTGTGTGTGAGAGAGAGAGAGAGAGAGAGTGAGAGAGCACATCAAATTCAAATGGGCTATGTATTTTAATTTTTGTAACGGTTGATATCAATGGATGAGATGAAACTTGTTAGTAAGTGTAAGATAATAATAAATATAAAAAAGAGGTTGGTTTGATTTATTTTAGAGGGTTTCAAAAAGGTCAAAACAAACCACACGAAACTAATTGTGGTTTGGTTTGATTCCTTCAGTCCAAAATTACAATTTTTAGTGAAAAAATAAAAATTGTGGCATACTGCCGCTAAAACTTGATTGAAGTGAGGCTTGAGTGAATGCATGGATATTAGTATTACCAATATATATACAAACTTAAACAAGAAGATTAGTAAGTTACCTTCTGCAGGAGGCAGACGCGAAGCTCGTGCTTCAACTTCGACTGATTTGGTGCATAAGCAGAGAACCAAAATGAGCATAATAAGGTTCATGATGGTTTTTGGAGCAATACAATTAACTCCTCTTGCCATTTATCCTTGATGCACTATAATGGTAAGAAAACTCTCTCAGAATTTCTCTTTCTCTCTCTTTATCTCATCCACACTCTTATTTCTTACTCGGGCTTGTACAATGCACACAAACCATTACCTATTTATAGGCAAGGAGTACCCAACCCTTCAGTGAGATTGCCCTCGCACAATGCATCCCATTATTATGTTGAAAAATATGAGTCCTACATCGGAAACTTCACTAAATAAAATACAAAATATAATGAATGGTTCTACTACTAATAATACCAAGGCTTTTTGTGATAAAACCCAACACTTACTGGGCTTTGTATGTGGTTAAGTTGGGGACAATATCAATGTTGTTAGTAGTGGGATGCTAGCCCGTCTCTCTGAATTTAACATGGTATCAGAGTAGGTCGATTGCCCTTACCCAATATGTGGTGTTCACATGTTGGGCTTGAATGTTTACCCCTACCCTTTACCCAATACGTGGTGCTCACGTGTTGGGCTTGAATGATTGACTCCGATGTGGATTGGAAGTTAATCTTGAAGAGTGAATAAGATGACGATATGGAATAGGACTTTTATAGAATCAAATCTGATTAGGCAAGATATCAATATCCTTTACCCAATACGTGGTGCTCACATGTTGGGCTTGAATGATTGGCTCCGATGTGGATTGGAAGTTAATCTTGAAGAGTGAATAAGATGACGATATGGAATAGGACTTTTATAGAATCAAATAGGCAAGATATTGATATCTTGGCTTTATGGATTTTCTCTTGCAAGATAACATATAAAGCAAAGGTGTGCATCTCCTTTTTGTACAGCTTTTACATGTTTTGATTGATCATCTAAATTTCTTTAGAAAAGATGATGTGTATATAGCTGTGATAAGTCATCAAGTGTTCCATATTTACATGGTGATTTATCAAACACTTTCATCATTCATTTGCATGTTCTGTGACTCATACGATTGAGGGCATCAGAACCATGGTGGTGGTTTTCCTCCTGCGAGCTTGAAGCAATCGTGACTAGTATTGCGTTCAACATAAAGAGAGTGGAAAGATCATCCCATGATAGAAGTTGAGTTACGAAAGTCGGTAAACATTATCTAGAATGTGTTTAGGATAATTGTGTGAGTACTTCTTGTAATCATCATTCTATAGTGGATTTATTTTTGACTGAGGAATCTCGTGGATTTTCCCTAGAGGTGGGGTTTTACTATGTAAAATAATTTTCTGCGTGTTCTTTTATTTTATGCTCAGCACGTTTCACTGCTGCCAAAGTTTATTTTTTGTTTATTGATTATAATTTTAAATTGGCCTATTCACCCCCCTCTAGACATTTTTAGTCATCCTACAGGTAATTTCAGTAAACGTATGCAAAACTTTGATGAAAACATATAAACGAACATGGCGTCCATGAGAAGAGATTCTATCTAGAAAACACGAAAAGATAAGATATCAGTAGCCTTCTCATATGTGTCTGTTCATCTTCTCCCAACAGAAAATCAAAGAATGTGAGAATCAGGACTAGGAGGGTGAGATTTTTTTATGGGGTTAGGTATTTATTGTTGGATTTAAAACATTTTTAAGAAGTTCATTTGAATATTAAACTTGCATTTAATCAAATTAATCGCAGCGGAAGAATATGGTGGTTGTTTAAATTCAAAAACAAAACTTCTTCCAAGTATCTTAAGCCATGAACATTGATATGATTTCATAAAGGAAAGCACAAGAGAAAAGGATAAGTCTTAATTACCCTTGATGCTATAATATGAACCAAGTTGTGTTTTGGTCTTCTCTTGATGATTTCCCTTTGTTGATCTCCTCTTTGATCTTTCTCCTCCTTGTGAGCCACAAAAGGATATGGCCTCTAAGTCTCGACACCAATGGAACCTTGAGATGAGAAGGAGTATCTTGAGAATACAAGAATGCTAGTTCAAGAATCTCAAGATTGGTTTCAATCTAAACCACTTTGAAAGATGAAAGTGTTTCACTCTTGAAAACTCTCTTTTATCTCTCTTTGATCTCCCAAACCCCTTTGGTTGATGTTGGATTGTGTTTGTATGTTAATTAGCTCATTAACTTGCTTATGGAAACAATTCCCATACATATCCATATATGCATTTTCGGACAAACCCCATTGGGCTTCCAAAAGTGGGCTTTATGACACTTAAACCATAATCTTTAAGTGTGTAAAGCCCTTGGGCTTGATACCCAACCATTTGGGCTTCTCATTAACTATTACGGAGGCCCAAATACCATTTTACACGTTGTAAATCATCCACATCGAATCAATCAAATTGATTTCCTCATTCTCATTTGTATTACTCAAAGTTAACCATTTAAGGTGTGCGATCCATTAGGTTCTAATTTAGCAAGGCAGTGGGAAAAATATTAGAACTCTTTCTAACCAACTGGAATTAAAACCCCTTTTTAATTCTTCCTTTATTCGGATTGATCACAATCAATCCTAGGACTTCCACAAGCCAAGAGTGACATCTAGCAACATATCATGGCTACCCAAGCTAATCAGAATAGACAAAGAACCTATTCAGTTGGAATTGCAATGCAATACGGTCCTTCTCTTATACAATGTTTCCAATCATATTTTCAGGGTACGGATTGATAATGTCAAACCCCTAATATGATTAACCTCATGTGATTCAATAGAACATGACTAAAACACTTTCTAAATCATGTTCAAATACTTCGGCCGAAGATTTGCTGAATCACATCTTGAAACATTCTCTTTCTATATCAAAAGTAGAGATTCCTTATTGTACATTCACATGCCCCTATGATGAATTAAGAGATCCCAACAACACTTTAGACAAATCTTTTACGACTTGCCTTGAAGAGCTATCAAAGATCAATAACGCATTACAGGACAACCATGATGCCTCAGGTCTAAGGACTAATTTGCATTATTGCAACTATGAGTTCTCGTTTGACATATAGATAAATACTCCATACGAGAACTACGATTGATCGCGTTCAGTGAACTCATTCACTAATGAGCACCCACATACTTGTATTAGTGTCAACTACACAAATGGTTTGAGACTAACCATCCTCCCAATTGAGCATACATAATATGTGCTAATCTTGACGGTTTATCAATGCCCATTTGATAACCTATGATCAGGAACATTTTGGGGTACTACAGTTAGAGATTAAAGGTCTCATGAATCTAAACTTCTTTAGATTACTTTATCTCTCATATAGTATACCCTGGACATTTGTTTCTTTACACGATGTAATAGATAACAAAATAAGTTTGCCCTTTATTTACGAAATGTATTCTAAGGAGATTACATCAAATGTATTGGCTCTTAGGGCACATTTCTAACAATCTCCCACTTGCACTAGAGCCATTTAGCCATGTATCTAATACCCATTTTCTCTGTATGTCTATCCAGGTATGACTGAGACATAGGCTTAGTGAGTGGATCTGCTACGTTGTCTGCAGATGCAACCTTTAGAATGCATACATCACCATTCGAAATGAGTTCTCGAATCTTGTGAAATTTTCTGTCAATGTGCTTGAATCTATGATGAGACCTGGGTTCTTTGGCTTGAGCTATCGCCCCATTGTTGTCACAGTACAAAGGTACTGGTGACATTATGGTTGGAACCACATTTAGTTCGGTAATGAACTTTTTCATCCAAACAGCTTCCTTTGCTGCTTCTGAGGCAGCAACATACTCAGCTTCAGTCGTGGAGTCAGCAGTAACACTTTGTTTACAACTTCTCCAGCTAACAACGCCTCCATTCAAAATGAAGACGTACCCAGATGTGGATTTACGATCATCTACATCGGATGCAAAATCTGAATCAGTAAACGCTTCCACTTGTAACTCTGATGTTCCTCCATAAACGAGGAACATGTCCTTAGTCCTTCGTAAGTATTTAAGGATACACTTAACAGCTCCCCAATGATCTAATCCGGGGTTCGACTGATATCTACTCGTTATACTCACAGCATAACTGATATCTGGTCTTGTACAAACCATGGCATACATGAGACTCCCTATTGCAGATGCATAAGGGATTTTACTCATCTGCTGTATCTCTTCAGGAGTTTTCGGACACATGTTCTTAGAAAGGTGAAGTCCATGTCTAACTGGAAGTAACCCTTTCTTAGATTGTTCCATATGAAATCTCTTTAGCACCTTATCTATATACAAGGATTGAGATAATCCAATTATTCTCTGAGATCTATCACGATAAATCTTTATTCCAAGTATATAAGATGCTTCTCCTAAATCTTTCATTGAGAATGATTTAGTGAGCCACAGCTTCACTGAAGATAGCATTCCTATATCGTTTCCAATAATCAGTATGTCATCCACATACAAGACAAGGAATACTACTGAACTCCCACTTACCTTCTTGTACACACATTGATCATCCATATTTTGTATGAAGTCAAATGACTTGACAACTTCATCAAAACGGATGTTCCAACTCCTAGAAGCTTGCTTCAATCCATAAATGGATTTATGTAGCTTGCATACCTTATGCTTATCAGCTTTAGAAATGAAGCCTTCAGGTTGATCCATGTATAGTTCTTCCTGAAGGTGGCCATTCAGAAAAGCCGTCTTCACATCCATTTGCCAAACCTCATAATCATGATATGCAGCTATTGCAAGCAAAATCCGAATAGACTTTGTCATAGCAACAGGAGAGAAGGTTTCTTCGTAGTCAATTCCTTCTCTCTGCTTGTAGCCCTTTGCTACTAGCCTTGCCTTATAGGTTTCTACTTTCCCATCCGAGCCTATCTTCCTCTTGAAAATCCATTTATTTCCTATTGGTACAATACCAAGAGGTGGATCAACTAGAGTCCAGACTTGGTTGGTATACATAGAATCCATTTCGGATTTCATGGCTCCAAGCCATTTCTGTGAGTCAATGTCCGACATTGCCTCATTGTAGTTCAAGGGGTCTTCAATATCCTTACAATCACTTAGGAGATTTAACTCTCCTTCGTTTTCATGAAGGAATCCATAATACCTCTCAGGCATTCTTCTAACCCTACTTGAAATACGCGGAGTTTGTGTTACAACAGGTTGTGAATCTGGGATTGCATTTAGTTCAGTGTTGATTTCTAGCTCATTGGACAATTCCTTGAGTTCTATCTCATGTCCCCCTTTCCCATCAAGAGCGTATTCCCTTTCTAGGAAGGTAGCTGACCTTGCGACAAACAACCTTTGCTCGTCGATGTGATAGAAGTAATATCCCATAGTTTCCTTGGGATACCCTATAAATCTACACTTCACAGACCTTGCATCTAGTTTATCCACATCTTGTCTTTTGACATATGCTGGACAACCCCAAATCTTGATATATCCAAGACTTGGTTTCTTCCCAAACCACATTTCGTATGGAGTTTTTTGGAACAGATTTGGAAGGCACTCTATTTAACAAATGAATTGCTGTTTCAAGTGCATATCCCCAAAAGGATATAGGTAAATCAGTATAGCTCATCATGGAACGAACCATATCCATTAAGGTTCGATTTCTCCTTTCAGAGACCCCATTATGTTGTGGAGTTCCTGGTGGAGTCCACTGTGATAAGATGCCATGTTCCTTGAGGTAATCAAGAAACTCTGTGCTCAAGTATTCACCACCTCGATCGGATCTAAGGATTTTAATACTCAATCCAGTTTGGTTTTCAACTTCATTTCTGAATTCTTGAAACTTTTCAAAAGATTCAGACTTATGCTTCATTAAGTATAAATACCCGAACCGTGAATGATCATCAGTAAAGGTAATGAAGTACGAATAACCTCCCCTTGCGTTTGTAGACAAAGGTCCACAAACATCTGTGGATCAACCCCAACAATTCTGCAACTCTTTCTCCTTTTCCAGTAAAAGGAGACTTGGTCATTTTACCTTGTAGACAAGATTCACAAGTAGGCATAGGAGCAGGGTCTAAAGATCCAAGGCATCCATCTTTTGCCATCCGGTGAATCCTATCTTGGCTAATATGTCCAAGTTTGAGGTGCCACAATTTAGTTGAGTTATCCACTTCTCTGGGCCTTTTAGGTCTAGATGCATCTTTATCCATACAGTTAATACTACCATTCATTTCCAAATGAAAAAGACCATCAATCAAATTTGCATAAGCAATAATTTGATTATTATGTGAAATAGAACAAAGTAGTTTGTCGAACAAAACAACAAATCCGTCTCTTAAAAGCATAGAGACTGATATTATGTTCTTTACACAACCAGAAATGAAATAACAATTATTCAATTTCAGGGTCTCCCCGGAAGGTAGATTGAGATGATAGGTGCCTACAGCTTTGGCAGCTACCTTAGTGCCATTACCCACAGTTAGCACCATTTCTCCTTTTCCGAGTCTTCTACTTCCCACTAGTCCCTGCACACAATTGCAGATATGTTGACTAGCTCCTGAATCAACTATCCAGGTAGAAGTATTAACTGTAAAAACTGATTCAAGAACAAGAGTGTTACCTTCCGAAGGCTTGTTCTTTAAGCTTGCAAGGTAATCCTTGCAATTCCTCTTCCAATGTCCATCCTTTCCACAGTGAAAGCAAGTTCCTTTCGGTTCCTTGCTTTTCTTTGTTATTTTTCCTTCCTTGGGCTTTAGAAAACCTTTCTTCTTCTTTCCCTTATCCTTACCTTTCGGTTTGGATTTGGAAGAGGAAGAAGAACCCTTTTCAAACACCGCAACTGTCCCTTTCATTCCTTTATCCTTCAAGATATTCTTTTCAGCTACCATAGCCATATTGAGTAGCTCAGATAAGGAACTTTCCATCTTTCCCATATTATAGTTCATAACAAATTGGGAAAAATCTGATGAGAGGGACGAAAGAAAAAAGTCTTGTTGAACTTCAGCATTAAATGGAGCATCCAATTTTTCCAATTTCTCAAGCAATGATATTATCTTGAGACCATGCTGATTAACCGGAGTCCCTCTTGTCATCTTTGTTGACAAGTTCACATATTGTATTGTAACGCAAGCTACGAGTAGCTTCACCATAAAGCTCTTTAAGGTGAAGCAATATGGAAGCACAATCATCCATATCTTCATGTTGTTTTAGTAGCTCATCGTTCATGGATGCTAGTAAGTAACATTTACCTCTACTATCATCTTTGACATGCTTCTCATAAGCAGTTATTTCTTCCTGAGAAGCTTCTTCGTCAGGATGAATATGTGGTGGGGCATGTGTCAACACATAATCAATCTCATCCATTTTAAGGACAAGTTTGACTTTGCGAAGCCAACCCGGATAGTTCGTGCCATCAAGGATGTAATTGTTAAGTATCGATGAGATTGGGTTTTTAATGGCCATTTGAAAATTCTGCAACAACGTAAACAAATTTTAGTTTAGATTAATCTTCTACCAAGGACTTAGGGTCTTTAAGTCATGATGGTAGCTCCCACTATTTTTGGCAAATTTCATATCCCTCCTGAAATCCGAGAGTTTCCGTTGAAACTCTTAGTGGGGATGGGAGTCTCACTTTCACATAGTTTTCCTCAACCTAACAGTTTGTTGGATTGCCATGATACTAATGAGAGGATACTCTTATCCAATCACATCATAATGTGAATACCCATCACTATGGCCTCTAGAGAACTAGACCTCAACCTAACAGTTTGTTGGTTTCGTTCGTCTTAGTTAAGTTATTCCCACCATGCTTGTGGGTATAGGGTTTCAAGTATGTCCTCAACCTAACAGTTTGTTGGACACACTCGTTATCTATCCGCACTACATCAAGTATGTGTAATAGGCTTCCCTTGGATGGTTACAAGTACTGGATGTTGCCTCACTGAGGTCCAACAAGATGTAAATGTGCCACCCAATAAGAGACTACCACGGTGGAAGGCCACAAAATAGCATTCAAAATGCCATTTCGCTTATCAACTTAATATTGCTTTGAGGGTAGTTAAATTGGTCTCATTTTAATCCAATTTTAATCCTGTTAAAAAAGCCTTTAATCTCATTAAATGGTTCCCAATGCAAATATTAGTAGCACATAATACTCCCACTAAATATTTTAGAAAACCATTTCCTTGAGATAGTGAGAATACTTGGTACTACTAATTGGTTTATTTATTGTCATTACCGAACATTGCAATTGCATTGGGCTTATAGGATGATTATGGACTTTCTTGTTGATCCAACATGAGCCACCATGTTGGATCATGGTCTTGGAAGGTGATTCATTTTAATTACGCGCGCATAAAATAAATTAGGCATGAAAGCCATTTCATTATTACATAGCCAATCAAAATCGAATACATATCCAACAAGCGGCCAATCACATAGCTCAATTGTTTGGTCTAAGTCCATAATCATCCTTTAATTATTTAAACGCTTTAAACAATTAAACTAGTAATGTCAAACATGCTCTTGGGTTGCATACATATATATGGGTTTAATTCAAGTGGTAACCATATTCAAACAAAATAAATTTACCATGGAGTGAAAACATTTTACTACAATAGTAAATGTAATTGTAGAAACCTTTTAAGCATAGTCACACATATCATATATTGCAACTATGTCCAAAACTATTCAACAATTAATAATGGATCCAAAGATGATCCACTAGGGTGTGGGGTTAAAGCATGCATTTGTATAACACAAAGTGGTGATCAATATTATTCCAACTAGGTGGATAATTATGTATGTGACTAGATAGGCCAACCACACTCACCAAAGTAATCATATTAATTTTAGTGTGGTGGGTAGATAATTAGTGATAGGAATAAATTGACCAACTTTTGCATTTTATATCAAATCACTAACATTTATATCTAGATAAACCCTACACACTCAACAAAGTAATCTTATTAATTTTAGTGTGGTGGGTAGATAATTAGTGATAGGAATAAATTGACCAACTTTTGCATTTTATATCAAATCACTAACATTTATATCTAGATAAACCCTACACACTCAACAAAGTAATCTTATTAATTTTAGTGTGGTGGGTAGATGTTTATCAAGTGGAAACATTTTTGAAAAACTTTCAATTTTATAATAAAACATCTTCATCATCTTTTGACCTATTTTGGTGGAAAAATCCACTAACACAACCACCAAAAATAGTCACCTAACTTATGGATCAAAAAGATCCCATAACAAGAACATCAAGAACACCAAGAACACACATATGAACTAATATGAATGTTCATGCAATTTCCGGAAAAATCCATATTCCATTTTAACCATCTCATGCTCAATATCAAATATTTCATGAGGTTAAAATCATGGGGTTTTAATGCAACCATGCTCTAGTGTTCATACATACATATATGCATACAAAGAGAGCATCAATCATCAAAACATTAAACCGGAAATTCAAAATCCCAAACAACCCTTTTTCACTCCATTTGATTTTATCCAATCATATCAAAATAAATCAAGTATAACTATTATACTTTAAATGAATTTTTCAACCCATATATATGCATCTCTAAACCCTAGAAACATATCAAGTTCATGACCTATGGCTCTGATACCAATTGTTGGTTTTAAAACATTTTTAAGAAGTTCATTTGAATATTAAACTTGCATTTAATCAAATTAATCGCAGCGGAAGAATATGGTGGTTGTTTAAATTCAAAAACAAAACTTCTTCCAAGTATCTTAAGCCATGAACATTGATATGATTTCATAAAGGAAAGCACAAGAGAAAAGGATAAGTCTTAATTACCCTTGATGCTATAATATGAACCAAGTTGTGTTTTGGTCTTCTCTTGATGATTTCCCTTTGTTGATCTCCTCTTTGATCTTTCTCCTCCTTGTGAGCCACAAAAGGATATGGCCTCTAAGTCTCGACACCAATGGAACCTTGAGATGAGAAGGAGTATCTTGAGAATACAAGAATGCTAGTTCAAGAATCTCAAGATTGGTTTCAATCTAAACCACTTTGAAAGATGAAAGTGTTTCACTCTTGAAAACTCTCTTTTATCTCTCTTTGATCTCCCAAACCCCTTTGGTTGATGTTGGATTGTGTTTGTATGTTAATTAGCTCATTAACTTGCTTATGGAAACAATTCCCATACATATCATATATGCATTTTCGGACAAACCCCATTGGGCTTCCAAAAGTGGGCTTATGACACTTAAACCATAATCTTTAAGTGTGTAAAGCCCTTGGGCTTGATACCCAACCATTTGGGCTTCTCATTAACTATTACGGAGGCCCAAATACCATTTTACACGTTGTAAATCATCCACATCAAATCAATCAAATTGATTTCCTCATTCTCATTTGTATTACTCAAAGTTAACCATTTAAGGTGTGCGATCCATTAGGTTCTAATTTAGCAAGGCAGTGGGAAAAATATTAGAACTCTTTCTAACCAACTGGAATTAAAACCCCTTTTTAATTCTTCCTTTATTCGGATTGATCACAATCAATCCTAGGACTTCCACAAGCCAAGAGTGACATCTAGCAACATATCATGGCTACCCAAGCTAATCAGAATAGACAAAGAACCTATTCAGTTGGAATTGCAATGCAATACGGTCCTTCTCTTATACAATGTTTCCAATCATATTTTCAGGGTACGGATTGATAATGTCAAACCCCTAATATGATTAACCTCATGTGATTCAATAGAACATGACTAAAACACTTTCTAAATCATGTTCAAATACTTCGGCCGAAGATTTGCTGAATCACATCTTGAAACATTCTCTTTCTATATCAAAAGTAGAGATTCCTTATTGTACATTCACATGCCCCTATGATGAATTAAGAGATCCCAACAACACTTTAGACAAATCTTTTACGACTTGCCTTGAAGAGCTATCAAAGATCAATAACGCATTACAGGACAACCATGATGCCTCAGGTCTAAGGACTAATTTGCATTATTGCAACTATGAGTTCTCGTTTGACATATAGATAAATACTCCATACGAGAACTACGATTGATCGCGTTCAGTGAACTCATTCACTAATGAGCACCCACATACTTGTATTAGTGTCAACTACACAAATGGTTTGAGACTAACCATCCTCCCAATTGAGCATACATAATATGTGCTAATCTTGACGGTTTATCAATGCCCATTTGATAACCTATGATCAGGAACATTTTGGGGTACTACAGTTAGAGATTAAAGGTCTCATGAATCTAAACTTCTTTAGATTACTTTATCTCTCATATAGTATACCCTGGACATTTGTTTCTTTACACGATGTAATAGATAACAAAATAAGTTTGCCCTTTATTTACGAAATGTATTCTAAGGAGATTACATCAAATGTATTGGCTCTTAGGGCACATTTCTAACATTTATCTCATCCACTCAAAAGTCTCATACAACATAACATTTAATGAAATACCTCAAACTTGGTAAGTAATTGAATACCACCAGATTTTAATTCATTACTTAAGATTCCTAATTGAATACCACTGGACTTTAATTCATTACTTAAAAATCCTAAATGAATACCACTGGACTTTTAAGCTTCAAAACAATCTATTAAAATCCTAATTAAATACACCCTTTTAATTTTTTTTCATTAAGCTTGAGTAACCTCATGGAAGAGGTTGCCAAAATAGATGGTAGTGTATGCTTGATTATTTTCAGGGGGGCTCTTAATTGGAGTTCCCCTGACCTCCATATGAAGATCCATTTGTAAGTAAACATTTTGAGTGTCGTTACTTTGCATCTCTTCAATGGAGCCAACACTATTGCATTTTATTTGTCTACTTCCAAGCCATTGAGGATCCTCTTGGTTACGGATAAAAAAGCAACCAAAAAAAAACACAAAGTCATAGCAACTATGACTAAGATCGCCAACGAAAAATAACCGTTTGAGACAGTGAAAATAGTAGGTTTAAAAAATAAAGAAATACAAAAAGTTTTTCTAAAGGTCAAAAGTGGTATTAGAGAATTATAACAGTTCAGTTAGTCCTAAAATGTTGCATTACATGCTGTGGGGGAAAAATTCTCAAATAAAGTTAAGGGTATGAAATTTTCCCTATATGGGAGTCCGTACCCATAAGTGCAAAATTGCATTCCCACAAGTGCACTTGGATAGACCACATAAAAATGCAATTTTTCTCAAGCTCCTAACCTTTAATCAAACAGCCAGTCCAATCCAAGCCAACCAAATCTAATACTTTGAAACTCATCCTCACCAATCCGAGCCAGCTCACCAAACAGGAACCAAGACTTTAAAGTGGATATTGGTATTAATGCTTGATGTAAAAGGGTTCAACCTCGCTTGCTGCATCCACATCAGGTCAGTTCGTGTTAATGAAGGGACCCCTTATAGAATAGACTTATTAATCAAGAAGACTTGTGATGGCACAAGTCAATTGGCAACTAACTGCAGAATTGCATTATTGATTGGAGATAGTCAATTGGCAACTAGCTGCATAATTGCATTATTGATTGAAGATAGCAATGCTATCCACATTAAAGAAAACAGTTAAATGCACCGGTTCTGCATGACAAACCTTATCTTTTGAAAAATCATCAGGAAAATAATGAGTCGTCAATTGTATAAAGACCCGACAATATTACGTATAATTAATTCGTAGGGTTAGTGCAGTTAATGCACCGACAGCTCTACATTTCTGTCTAAAAAAAAGCTCTACATTTCTGTCCACAAAAAAAGCTCTACATTTCCAGACGCAACGTTTTTAATGTTCGTTAAAAAAGGAAAGAAGCTTGGTCTATTACTTTATGTAATATATTGTCGGCGGTTGAAATAAAATTTCAAAATATTGCAGTTACAGTTTCAACGTTTCTATTAATTTGTAGAAATTTACAGCAGAAATTATTCAGTCTTTGGTGAAGGAAAACGAGTGAACGAATTAAATTGAATCTTCAATTGTATAATATTGATATTGTTATTGTTGTTGTTTGCCGAGACAAACATGGAACGAATAAAGCTAATAGAAAATTGAACAAAATATGGACACAGCTAATCTGCATATGCGTTTCCGAAGACTACAAACTACAACACACTTGCTACTACAGAACCAGAAAGTCCACAACTGTCACGAGGGTGTTGAGTCTGGATTGATTTCAGAGAATTCAAGCCCGGACGTAGAGGTAGACTCGAATGTGTGGACCGTAGTTGAATGCTGTGTTCGACTGATACTTAAACTATGATCTTGCCTCTGCCGGTGGAGGTCTCTCATGGCCTTAAACCTCAAATCTTCTCTATAGGTACTTGGTTCTGGGATCACGTCAGGAACAGGGGTTTGCCCTTCAAGCATGCTCACCACCTTGGACATGCTAGGCCTAAGTGATGCAGAGGCATTTGTACAAATCAGAGCCACTTTAACCATGATCTCTGCTTCTTTTTGGTCAAACTCAGACCCTAACTTCTCATCAACTAGTTCCAACAAGTTTCCAGTTTGTTGCAAATGTTTATTGTAGTTTCTCACTGAATTAGTAACAATGAGAACAACCAGATGTGACAAGATGGATGTAAAAATGGATCAAAGAGCTAGAAGGAATGGTAAGAGTACCCAATCTAAAAGGCAAACCCAGTCATCACTTGGGATATAATTATTGTTGTTCTTCCCACTAATAATTTCCAAGTGGCCACTACTCCAAAACTGTAAACATCTGCTTTGTACGTCAGGTGACCCCATAATGCATATTCTGGTGCCATGTATCCTCTGCAAATCAAGATCCCAAAATCTTGTTATTCAAACCAAAAAAAAAAGATCACCAATTTAGCTAGACTTTGTTGCAAGTATATCAACAAGTCAGTGTAAACAAGGACATGGAAAGTGGAAACTGACATGGTCCCAGCAACTCGGGTGCTCATGTGCGTCTTCTCCTCTTCATCAAGCTTTGCTAATCCAAAGTCGGATATTTTGGGGTTCAAGTCCCGATCAAGCAGCACATTAGTAGCTTTGATGTCTCGGTGAACAATTTTAAGTACAGATTCTTCATGGAGAAAAGCTAGTCCTCTTGCTATCCCAATACAAATATTACGCCTTGTTGGCCAGTCCAGTTTAAGATGATTTTCTCGACCTACAAAAGTTTGTCAAAGAAAATACTGCTCGCTCAAACTTTCTTTTCAAGTATAAATAAATTGTGTGAAAGAAATTCCAAAACAAAAAGGAACGCAAGTAGTATTCAGGGAGTATGCAAGAAGAAACCTAGAAATCAGTATAACCCATCCAAGGATATAAATAAAGAAAAGGATAAAAACCAACTCAAAATTATACACTTTAGATCATGATCAGTTACATCCTAATTGGTTTCCGCACTTATACAGTTGAGTAATTGACATCATACTCACCAAGCAATGCTCGTGCAAGGTTATTGTTTTCCATGTACTCATAGACCAGCAATAGCTGACCTCCATCAATACAGCATCCATAAAGCTTCACAAGATTTGGGTGCTGGAAACAAGAAATCATGCCCATCTCATTTAAGAATTCACGATTTCCCTTCCTTGACTTAGATTAAAGCTGCTTAACGGCTATCACTGTACCATCAGGCAATTGACCCTGCATCCCAACCCATGTTCAGAAGTATGTATGTAAACGAAAAACAGGGAAATATTGGATATAGGCCTTCAATTATGAGTGCGTAGCCCTGATTGATCAAAATATTATGAGTGCATAGGCCTGATACTGGGCCAACTTGGGCTAGTGCCAAAAAAGTGACCAGGTTTATTTTTTTTCATTTTTAAAGAAAACTAGCGTGACTGGGCTTGGCCTTCTGCCACCCACCATTCTAACCTAGTAAACCTCTCTAGAAGATACAGATCATGCTCTGTATCTCTCTCAATAATTGAATTTCATATAATGATGGAAGAAAATTCAGATCCAACTCTTTAGCTTCTTTCATTTCGTTTTCGATTGTAAAGTTGTACCCTTTATTCTTTTAAATCAATATAAATTAGGATGAAAACAAGTTCTTTCTTTTTTTAAATCTTTTTTGTACGTTTATATCTAATTCAGTGGCGGATCCAGGATTATGTGGCCAAGGGGGCTTAGTGTAAAAGTTTCGAAATTTTTCTACAAAGAAAATAATGCTAAAAAGATAGAAAGATAGTACTTCCATTCATAATTCATAACAAAACCAATAATACAAGTTACAATTGTCCACGACGAGTTTTCATATTCTGAAAACGTTGCATTATAGTTTCGTTATCAATACAAGCAAAAACATCTCTCTCAATGTAAACAATCAAGCTATCATTCAACCATTGATCTCCCATTTTGTTGCGAAGTGGATTTTTAATAATATTCATGGCGGAAAATGCTCTCTCCACTGAAGCAGTTGCAACCGGTAAAACCAAAGCCAATGTAAGAAGCAAATACACATAAGGAAATATTTCATGCATTCCTTTCTCCACCATTTTTTTCCGCAAGACTACTAATCCCTTCCAATTGAGGAACATAAACACCAAGTTGATCTTCAAGCATCAATAAGTCTCTATCCGAAAAATCATAAGGATAAAATTGAGCAAGACGAACTAGCTTTCGTTTGTCAAAAGCTACAAAGTTATATTTCGGACTCAAGCATGCCAAACAAGTAAGTAACTCAGTACTTACCTCATTGAAGCGATCATTTAATTCCGCAAGTTGTCCATCAATTACATGAATAAAGATCTCCACACGATAACGATGATAATTTGTCTTCATTGGAGCATTACGCCGTGATCTCCCTGGAATTACATATTCCTCAACCATGGTAGGAACTGTAATATCATGTTTGTAACAAAACAAAGATGCTTGCTCAACCAATTCTTCAAACTCATTATCCCTCATAAACTGCAGGTTTTCCTTGCATGTTGTCACTAAACCCATTGCACTCACAATGTCTTGATCTTTCCTTTGCAAGGCTAGAGACAAAGTGTGTGTAATTCCCAATATAGCTTTCATTAAAAATAAGTGAAACACAAACTCAAAAGATTGTATTTCTCTCCATAACTTATAGGCTTCACCCGAACTATCATTAGGATTATCATCAACAATCATTTGAAGCACATTCACCACAGATGGGAACATAGAAATGATACTAATCAACGTACCATAATGTGAGTTCCATCGTGTATCACCGGCACGTTTGAGAGTAGTTTCTTGATTTAAGCCCCGCCCCGTTATCAAACAATCTTCTTCAAAAGCTCTCACAAGCTCTTCTTGGTATTGTGCTCTAAGTGCATCCCGACGTTTACAAGATGCTCCAACAACATTAACCAAACTATTAGCCGTTGTGAAAAAAGAGTTGACATCAATGTTTTTCTTTGCTACTGCAACAAGAGCTAGTTGAAGTTGATGAGCAAAACAATGAACATAAAATGCACAAGGTTGTTCTCTCAAAATCTTTGTCTTAAGGCCATTGAACTCACCTCTTATATTACTAGCTCCATCATAACCTTGTCCTCGTAGCTTGGAAAAACTCAAATTCGCGGAAGAAAATAATTCATCAATGGCTTCCTTTAGTGTACTTGAAGTAGTGTCGGTCACATGTTGAACCCCCACAAACCTTTCAATTATTTGTCCTTTGTCATTCACATAACGAAGCACCATCGCCATTTGCTCCTTTATTGAAACATCACGTGCTTCATCCACCATTATTGAAAAATATCTATCTTTTACATCACTCAAGATAAGATCAATGGTTTCTTTAGCACAAGAATTGACAAGATCTTTTTGAATTGAAGGAGCTATTAACTTCAAATTTCCTGGAGCATTTTCCAACACAACAGCCTTAACTTTTTCATCATGATCCGCAAGAAATTGCAAGAGCTCTAAATAATTCCCTCTATTACTTGATTGTGCACTTTCATCATGACCACGAAAAGAAAGACATTGTCGCAACAAATACCTAGTGCACTTAAGTGATGCATTCAAGCAAGTGCGATAAGCCGTGCGAGCTTGACTTGTTTGCTTGATGACAATTGTTTCAATGTGTGTAGTTTGATGCATCAAATTGTAAGCAACTTCTCTAGCTTGTGTTTATGCCTAAATAAATCACGGCCTTTGTGGCCGAGGAATCCTCCTCTCGGCCGTGGGCTTTTCTCATGGGCTCAAAGAGAGAAACATTTCGTTGCCTCCTGTTTTCGGACAACGAAGGAGAAAGCGCTAAGGCAAGATTTTCTCGGCCTCTCGAGTAACCTCGCGGGCCGAGGCCGAGGAACGCGCGGGGCACGGCCAGGGAGATATTGACCAAATCATCACGTGGCCTCGCGGTCCCACGCTTCATTTAATGAAGCAATGCCTCTGTCCACCACAGCAAATCCACTAGGGCATGAAGCATTTAATGCATGAGGGCAGAAGGGAAGTGATTGAAATCGAGATTCTGTAATCAGGGTGGTTAGGCACAAACATTCCATCAAAGGTTCTTGCAACTGGCAGTCTCTTCACCAACCACTAAACCAGAGCATTTAATGCATTCCCACGGCCAGAGGTGCAGAGCCCTCGATCTGGGTAAGGGCCGAGATCTGCCGAGATTTATGGGGGTCACACCACCATGCTTCACGATCCCAAATGCTGATCAGACCCAGCCATGCTTGCCTTGATTAGACTCCACCATGCAGGTCTTGTCAAGCTTCGATTGTCTCTCCAAAGCTCCTACTATAAAAACCAAGCTCAAGACCACATGCAAAGGGTCCAACACCAAAAACCAAAAGCCTCCCACGGAGCAACTTATTTTTTCTGTCATGTACTTTCAATATTTTTACATGCTTTCTTAGGAGTAGTGATAGATTGTAAGCAACTTCCATTCATCAATATATCATACGACCCTTGATTTCTCAAGGCGCCGGAGCATCATCCTTGTTATCGCCTCACTCACCCCATATATCATACGACCGTTGCTCTCCGAGCAACGCGCCGGAGCACCGCCCAAAATCCACCACCTACACCACCACTAACGGCCTTGTAGCTCAGGCCGTGAACCTGACGGCCGAGACCAGTTCCTTTCTCGGCCACAATCGTTTGATAAGAAGTCCAGATCAAACAGGCGCAACACCCCAAACACCTTCTACCCAAACACCTCACCGAACTTAACGCACGGTAGACCGTGCTGGCAAGCCCGCGCACAAACCGCACCGCATCCAAAAGTAGGACTCCGTGTTAAACGCACGTCCCCTCGGCCCGGAGAACCAGGCCGAGAGATTTGCGCAGCCAACAGCTTGGTTGTGAACACTACCAACCGGTCCAACATGAAGGTTAAATCTTTCTTTCGCCTTCTTCCAATTATTGAAGCCTACCCCAGTGAATGCATCACCACCCACTTGATCAAAATTTGATTTGAAGAGATAACAATGAAGACATAACGCAGCATCTTTAGCAATACTATATTCTAACCAATCATGATCATCAAACCAATTAGCAATAAAGCGTCTATTAATTCCTGATTGATTAGTTTGTGGGAATTTATAACTTCTAGGTTGACAAGGTCCCTTTTGTAGATATGCTCTTCGGATCTCATCCCGAATATTAGGACTATAATTCGCCATTCGAGTTCTTAATCCAGGGTCTGCCTAAAGATTAGCTAAGATCTCATCTACTTCAATTGGTCTTGCATTTGAACTACCCGGATTAGACGGAGAAGGACTATCCGTAGATAATTTTCTTTTAAAGAATCGTTCCATAAATCTACAAATCAATTAATTCAATCAATCATTAATTTTTACCCAAATTATCATATGAATATGAAAATGTCAATAACCCACTCTCAAAATTCAATATACTCCCTAAACTCATATCAATCAATATTCAATATACTAAATTATCATATCAAATATCAAATAATATTCAATATACTCAATCAATTCACATTTTCATTACATACAAAAAATATCAATATCCATAAATTTTATTACATACAAAAAATATCAATATTATTCATATCCATAAATTTGAAGCATAAACTCAATAAAGCATAAATTCAATCAATCAATCAATATGAATTATATCCATAAATTTCATTACATTAAAAAAAAAAATCAATATCAACAACCCAAATTATCAACATATCCATAAATTTCATTGCCAAGCCAAGCTTACTTGTTTGTAGTTGAAAACAAGGGCGGAGGGAGGAGGACTCCGGCGGCGGCGAATGGCGGTGATTGGTGGTGGCCCAACCAAGACTTGATGATGGAGGTTGGAAGGTTGGGGGAGAGGTTAGGGTTTGAGAGGGTTGGGAGAGGAAGTGTGAAATTGGAAATGAAGGATTTGGGGCTGCTGTGCTGTGCAGATTCGAAGGGTTCTTCTGTTTTTTTTTTTTACCTGGCCCAAAACGACGTCATTTTGAGGCCAGGTCATTTAAAAAAAATTGACTGAGCCTTTGCCAAACGACGTCGTTTGGCAAGGCTGTTTTAAAAAAAAATTGAGCGCAGCGCAGCAGCTGCGCAGGTTCTCTTCTTCTGCTGGGAGTTTCGTCGAGCAGGTGGCGTGCATCCATGGGGGCTTCGAGTAGCAGTCCAAGGGGGCTTCAATGGAGTCCCAGGCCATTTTTCCAACCTTCCAAGGGGGCGTCCGACCCCTGTTGTCCCAACGTGGATCCGCCACTGATCTAATCTAACCAACATGTAAAATTATATGGGTTCTAAAATTATATAGTGCTACGTGTATTTAAAATACAATATATATGTGTATTTAAAATACAATATATATAATTTTTTAAATAATGTAAAATTTAAAATTCATAAAAATGAAAAATGAAAAATGAAAAAACAAAAAGAAAAGTTGTATTTTAAAATTTAAATTATTTTTAACAAATATATATTGTATTTTAAATACATATGGCACTATATTATTGGATATGTGGGCTCCACATATTTGCCACATCAACAAACCAATAGAGTTTTCGACAGAAGAACTATTTGTGAGCACACATATTAACCTTGAGAACCATAAATGACAAAAAAACAAAAAACAAATCAAAACAAGGACACAATCTGACAGTTTCGTGAACCTCAGAGAGGTTTTGTGATTAAAAAAAAAATCTATTATAAAATCTGACTTTCCTAATGATTACTATTAACATATGAGTATTTGAATTATTCCCTAATTCTGTTGCATTTACTAACATATAAGAATAAAACTTGTATGAATTTCACATTAAAAGATACAATCCAATACCTAAAAAGAAACTAGATTGATTGAATGGTAGTAGTTGATCTCATGCACATATTCATTCTTTTACTTATTCCTTAGTTCCTTTAGTCAAAATAATTGAACACGTTATAACGAGAGCTTCATATTGTAAATTGAAAAATAGTTGAGAAAACAAGAAATTCTTAATGAGAGAGAGAGAGAGAGAGAGAGAGAGAGAGAGAGAGAGAGAGAGAGAGCATCAAATTCAAATGGGTTATGTATTTTAATTTTTGTAAGGTTGATATCAATGGATGAGATGAAACGTATTAGGAAAGGAAGAAAACAACCTTTGAATATGAAGAAATTCTTAGTGAGTGTGAGAGAGAGAGAGAGAGAGAGAGAGAGAGAGAGAGAGAGAGAGAGAGAGAGAGAGAGCATCAAATTCAAATGGGTTATTGTATTTTAATTTTTGTAACGGTTTATATCAATGGATGAGATGAAATGTGTTAGTAAGTGTAAATAATAATAATAAAAAAATATATATAAAAAAGAGGCTGGCTTGATTTAGCTTAGAGGGTTTCAAAAAGGTCAAAACAAACCACACGAAACTAATTGTGGTTTGGTTTGATTCTTTCAGTCCAAAATTACAATTTTTTAGTGAAAAAATAAAAACAGTGGCATATTGCCGCTAAGTACTTGATTGAAGTGAGGCTTGAGTGAATGCATGGATATTAGTATTACCAATATATACAAACTTAAACAAGAAGATTAGTAAGTTACCTTCTGCAGTAGGCAGACGAGAAGCTTGTGCTTCAACTTCGACTGATTTGGTGCATAAGCAGAGAACCAAAATGAGCATAATAAAGTTCATGATGGTTTTTGGAGCAATACAATTAACTCCTCTTGCCATTTATCCTTGATGCACTACAATGGTAAGAAAACTCTCTCAGAATTTCTCTTTCTCTCTCTTTATCTCATCCGCACTCTTCTTTCTTATTCGGGCTTGTACAATGCACACGAACCATTACCTATTTATAGGCAAGGAGTACCCGACCCTTCAGTGAGATTGCCCTCGCATAATGCATCCCATTATTATGTTGAAGAATATGAGTCCTACATTGGAAACTTGACTAAATAAAATACAAAATATAATGAATGGTTTTACTATTAATAATACCGAGGCCTTTTGTGATAAAACCTCGCACCTACTGGAGTTTGTAGGTGATTAAGTTGGGGACAATATCAATGTTGTTAGTAGTGAGACGCTGGCCCATCTCTCTGAATTTAACATGGTATCAGACTGGGTCGATTGCCTTTACCCAATATGTGCTGTTCACATGTTGTGCTTAAATGTTTATCCCTACCCTTTACTCAATACGTGGTACTCACATGTTGGGCTTGAATGATTGACTCCAATGTGGATTGGAAGTTAATCATAAAAAGTGAATAAGATGATGATATGGAATAGGACTTTTATAGAATCAAATATGATTAGGCAAGATATTGATATCTTGGCTTTATGAATTTTCTCTTGCTCTAACATATAAAGTAAAGGTGTGCATCTCCTTGTTTGTACAGCTTTTACATGTTTTGATTTATCAACTAAATTTCTCTAGAAAAGCTGATGTGTATATAGTTGTGGTAAGTCATCAAGTGTTCCATGTTTACATGGTGATTTATATCAAACACTTTCATCATTCATATTGCATTCATTTGTATGTTCTGTGACTCATACGATAGAGGGCACCAAGACCGTGTTGGCAGTTTTCCTCTGGCAAGCTTGAAGCAATCGTGACTAGTATTGCATTCAACATAAAGAGTGTGGAAAGATCATCCCGTGACAGAAGGGTTAGGATAAGTGTGTGAGTATTTCTTGTAATCATTGTTCTATAGTGGATTTATTTTGGACTGAGGAGTTCCATGGATTTTCCCCAGATGTGGGATTTTACTATGTAAAATAATTTTAATCGAAGATAATCATGTTTGGTCTCACTCTCATACACTTTACACGTTGCATTCCTCAAACCAAAGCTGTACAATAAAAAAGGGGAAAAGATATTGTCAAAACTATACATAATTTAGTCTCTGAACTGCTGGTCTGTTTTATACTGAAATAGGATGTGAGAGCATGATGCTAAGCCATGCCATCAACCCATCAAGTAAATTTAGCTAAGTAATTAGAAATAGTACATAGTGGTGGAAGTTTTATGCTATTTCTGATTGAGTTTCTTGGTAGCAAAAATATGGACAAGAGAGTTCAATTGTGCATGGCAAACCTTATCCTTTGAAAAGTTGATAAGAAAATGACTTGCTCAATTATTAATAAAATATTGTTAATCTAAAATAATTAATTTATTGTTATTTAAGTGGGAAAAAAAACAAAGAAGTCAAAATAATTGGTCGGGTCAAACAATTCAACTGGAACCATTGCAATTTCCAAATCTCAAACACATGCAATAGTCGGAATTTGACCCAAAAGCTCTCACTTCGAGTTTGTGGTGTTCAAACTTTCCTCAACCAGCTCTAATTCCTTAGAACTGAAACCGATGCATGCCATGCCAAGTGGAATTGACAGATTGATCTTGACAATTGTATCGTACGTAAAAGTTGACGGGCTTTGATTCACTTAAAAATTCATGCCTTTTTTCCCCACTTTGCTTAGCTTTGTCACATAGAGATTGAGCTTGATCTTTATGTATTTGCAAAAACCCAACATTGTTATTTGAAAAGATATGTACTACTACTAGTTAGTTTATCATTACACGAGCATTTGCGTAGTTAAGCGCGAAGAAATGTTTATTATGAAGAGTTCATGGGTATAACTTGCTTCTAAAAACCGACTTGTAAGAAAATAATATTTAAGAGCTCATAAACCACTTTAGAATATGCTATTTTTCTAACGTGAAATCTTGAGGCCTAGTATTTACATTAGTAAGAATTAGTACTGGGATTGATTTTATAGAGATCAGAAGACGTAGTAGTAGCGGAAGAACCAATACATGGTGCATCTGATGATGAAGGGATAAGGCTCTGAGTTTCACTTGGATTCTGTGATGAACTGTGATTAAACTGGTTTGTCAAGGCTGTTAGCCTCAGTTCATCACCGTAAGTACTTAGATCCGTGACCAATTCATGAACAGCCGTCCGCCCTTCAAGCATACTCACTACTGCAGACATGGTAGGCCTAAGCGCTGGTGCTGCATTGATGCATAAGAGAGCAACTTTAATCATCCTAATGGCCTCTTCCTCACTCACATCGGACCCCAACCTTGGATCCACCAGCTCCAATAATTCCCCTTTTTGTTGTAAAACAAGAGCCTGAAATTTAGCAAAGAAAAGAGATTTGAAAATGGAAAAGCAACTCACAGAAGGAAAGAAGGATGACCAAGTTGGACGGAATTTGAATGAAGATCCATCTTACCCAATCCACAAGGCATACAAAGTTCTCATTTGGTCGATATTTCATGTTGCTCTTTCCAGCAACAATTTCCAATGTAACAACACCAAAGCTGTAGACATCTGCTTTATCGGTCAAATAACCCCATAGTGCATATTCTGGCGCCATATATCCTCTGCACACAAAAAACGATTGTTTTCCTTAGCTGGGTGGAGAAAAGTTCATAAACAAAACTAGGCTCTGAAATGCAGTTCAGAGAAAAAAACAGTATAGCTTACATAGTTCCAGCAACTCTAGTGCTAATGTGGGTGTTCTCCTCTTCGTCAAGCTTGGCCAACCCGAAGTCCGAGATCTTGGAGTTAAGGTCTCGGTCTAGTAATATATTTGTAGTTTTAATGTCTCTATGTACAATCTTCAGTGCTGATTCCTCATGCAAAAAAGCCAGACCTCTTGCTATGCCTATGCATATATTCTGCCTTGTAGGCCAGTCCAATTTTAAAGGACTTTCCTCCGGAACTGCAACAAACATGGATTCCCAATCAATGATCTCATTTTTGTTTTTCTTAATACACCATTTCAGTTTTTTGTCACTGGACTTGATAAGCTTACCGAACAAAGCACGTGCAAGGCTGTTGTTTTCCATGTATTCATATACCAACAGTAACTGGTTTGATTCAATACAGCATCCATACAATCTAACAAGATTTGGATGTTGTAAACCAGAAATCATGCCTATTTCATTCACAAATTCTCGATTTCCTTGCTTTGATTTGGATGATAGTTGCTTAACTGCAATTATAGTACCATCCAATAATATACCCTGAAATAAATACAGTTTAGCAGTTTTCAAGCATGATAAGTAAGGTCTATAAGTAAGGAACTATTTATATGGTACCTTGTAAACAGATCCAAAACCGCCTTCCCCGATTTTGTTTAGAGGATCAAAGTTATTAGTGGCGGCTTTAATTTGCTTGAAGGTGAAAAAACCAGTTTGCAGATCCAGTCCTCTCAGCTCTATCCACAAAACAAGGTTAGAATATATTGGTAATATCGTTGAACTTAGTATCTGGGTATGTGTTTTCTAGCTACATGGCATTAGAAAGAATGAGACCAAAGTACTACTTGAAATTTTCACAGTAACATAGTGGCACCTTTTTCCCTAGATATCTTGCTATCCAGACAGCCTTTCCACCAAAGAACGCTGAAAATCAAGAAAATGAGGAACAAGACCGAAGCTCCAACTGAAGCTCCCACTACAATAGGTACCTTGCTTTTGCTACCATGAGGAGGCTTGAACTCTAGCAAATAAAAAAGTGAAAAGAAAAGATCAGCAACAGAGAATACAAGTTTCAGTTCTATGAGATGTCGTCGTATGTTCGGTATATCAATTCATAGCGGTATCTTGTAGGATGTTGTAAAGACCAAACTGAGCTAGAAAGATCGAAAAGAAAGAGATAAATTGCACAGTTTCTTGTTATTTAAGGTAATCAAACTTTCCATCTAGGTACTTCTTCCTTTAGTATACTGTATTTTTGGTACATTTCCCGTATGGAACGAGTACAAACAAGTGGGATATAATAAATTTTTTAAACAAACTTAAGATTGTGTCCATGAGAGAGAGTTATGTTTCCAATTCAGAATATACCAGGCTCTACAGAGATAGCACATATAAGAGCACTATTTGTGCCTTTCCCAGACCAATGAAATCGGATCTCTAAAGTTTTATTCTTAACCACCACTGCTTTACTTTCCTTAATGAGTTCTTTATCAACGCCCGGTGCTTCCTTTTTAATTTCAAAATCCTTCCACACCAGTTTCTCCTGTAACAAACTTATCAATCAGAAATCATATTTTGTTGCATATAGTGTACAAACAGTATGCTTGACTACCTGAATATAAATATCAAATATCCGTCTTCCAACACTACGAAAAGATCTACTGCTTCTGATCGTTATCTCCGAAAAGTGAAGTTTCACGGTGTAATTGCCATTTAGAAAGCAGCGTGCATAATAAGTGAGAGAAACAGCAGAGAGGCGTGCACTTGTGTACAACTCAGAGTTTTTCATTCTAAGTTCGGATACATTATGTGCAATGTAGTCTGCAGCAGAGGGTTTAGAACCCCTGAAAGTTCCAGTGCTACTGGTTCCCCAGATAGGTCTCTGAGGAACGAATGTTGCTGCACCTCCTGAGTCTTGATCATCCTCAAAGGTGACTCCTTCAATGGTGGTTCGTTTTCCACCACAATTTATATGCAACGAGTACTGATCTATTCAGTAGCAAGCAACAGAGAAATGACATCATAAAAATTCTAATCAGATTAAGTCAAATAGTTGACTACTTAAAAATTCAAATTAGAAAGTATTGTATTGATTGTAAAACAGTTTCTGTCATTGTCACATGCAAACTTAAATTATGAACTAATTCTTTTACAAGAACTTTAAAATATTAAATAATTAAAAAAGCAAAGCCATATTGTATTGTATTGTTACCTTCTTGACATTGAAAGTTCCTCAAGCACACTCCAAATGATCTACATTAGTGTGGTACAAAATCAGCTGATGCAAATTTAAATTCCAGAATATATAGAAAGGACAAAAATGGCTTTACCAATGAAGATTAAAAGTTTAGAAGCTTACGAGTTTCTTTGTGCAGAAAAGCTTTCAAACAGGTTTCTGATAAATATTTCAAAGAAAAATACATTATTATAGGTGAATGAAGACACCAAAGTATGCTAAATAATCACTAACTAGAAATATGTTCTTACAGGTTTTCTCGGCAAGTAGTTGGCTCAGAGCTCTCAGAAAAATTGTTGTAAGAAATATCTGTCGGGCTGCATACAATACAATAAAATTGCATTTTGGAGTATCAATAAAAATTGTAAATATGGTTAAAGGATCAATTCCACAACAGAAAATCCTAAAAGTTGATCATTTAAAATTTTAAATGTTTCAGACAGTTAAGATCGATTGTATGTGACTGCGTATAGACCTCTAATCAAAGTAGAAGTTCCCATATTTCTAACTATATTATCTGCGTAAACGTTACGCTAACTTAAAAGTATATATTTCCGCAGGCTTCAACAAGAAAATAAAACTCAAGAAATTCTGTATAGGATGGAAAACATACTAGTCACGATCTCTGCTCTTTATCCAGTCTGGAACAGACCCGGTAAGCCAGTTGCTTGTTAGATACCTATCAAATGCATAATGACATTATGTAAAATATATGTAAATATAATATAGAGTTGTAATTTAATATATGTAAATATCATATAGGCAGGGGAGGCCGCCCCGCCATGCATTATGATGTCTGCTGGTGACCTTCATGAAATTCACATTTCTTACAAGTACTGCACGCGTTGCAGATGTTCATAGTCAGGACTATCAATATTTCCTTCCAATTTGTTGAAGCTGAGATCTCTGCAAGAAATCAACTAAAAAGATTGTCATAACTCATAAGATCCCAAAGATCCATTATTTGGAAGCTTAAATGAACGAAAAAAACTATCATTAATCAACTTGCGCTGTGCACTTGAACAAGATGAAAAACAAAGAATAACAGTGTTACAATTTATTCAACTTGTGCATTTCTGATATATAAGCAGGGATAGGTCCATATAAATTGCAGCTCCTCAGCATTCTGCAACATAACTTCGTAATATTAGCCTAACTCAGCTAAGAGTCTTACATTACAACATGAAAATGTAGAACAGTTTCAATACGTACAAGTCTGTCATGCCCATTATATTACTGAAGTTTGGAAATTTTGAACCCCCTCCATTTAAGTCACTGAACCTTCTGCATTGAATTTCACCATGAATCATTGTGAGAAAAACAAGTCACTGTGGTATGAAGTTATCATAAAATTTTCAAATCAGGATTAAGGTTCTTTAGTGTTAATGCAATGCAGAACTCACAGTTCTTTTAAATTACTCAAGACAGAAATGCTAGACGGAATGGGCCCATTGTGACCACTAGCTTGGATTTCTCTGTCAACAACAAAATTCAAAATCAATCAAGCTTACGCAAGAAGAGTTGTTAGAATATGTTACGGGAAAAGGCACTTACAATTTCTTAAGTTGTTTAAAATTTTCCAAATAATCAGGTATTTTTCCCGTGAAGTTGTTACTGCTAATCCTACTGCATGAAGGGAAAGATTGAAAAACATAAAGCTGAAGATTTCCAAACGTGGAAAACAATGTTAAGAGTACAAACACTTACAATTCTCTTAATTTAGTCAGATTAGTGAAAGCCACTGGCAATTCTCCTGTGAGATTGTTTGCACTAAGAATGCTGCAGATACCAAGGCCAGTCTTAATAACTTATCCACCGCAACTTGCTTTACCATTAATATTAAAAAGAAACTGTGGATGCAAAAGAAAAAGGGAGCTTACAAAATCTCCAAGTTAACCAAATTCCCAAGCTCAGGAGGAACAGTTCCAGAAAACAGGTTAGTCTCTAAGTTCCTGGAATTAAATTCCTCGTCACAGCAGGCTAACCGAAATGAAACTTAAAGTTGATTTGAAAAATAAAAAAAGAGTGGTCAAGAGAGATAGAGGCAGAGCATACAGATTGACTAGAGTGGTAATGTTCCCCAAGTAGCGAGGGATTTGTCCTGACAAGTTGTTCACACACACGGACCTGCATGCAGTTTCCTCATTTTCTTAGTAAAATTAATAAAAGCAATTAGAATTGGCTAAACTTGAACTTGAAGGTCAGAAGTCATTTTACAGAAGTTCCAACTTTGTAGAAGCCCATTCAGGTGGTATAGTACCACTGAGGTAGTTCCTGGAGAAATCACTGTAAAAAATATATAATAAAAATAAAAATATATATACTATTATTAAGCTTTGCAGATTATTAACTGAGAAAGATTTCCCTTACACTTGTGTTATGTAGGGCAACTTTGCAATAGATGGTGGAAGTACACCACCAAAATCTTGCCCTCTAAGAAAACTGTATAACAAAAATGTTCAGCGCTCATAAACTTCAAGACCCACATGCACAATTGCACATACACTGATTTAATGATAGGCATGCACAACATAACTCAAACGTAATTCACCCAAAGAACAAAAAGAAAAATCAAATCAAATCTCTTGCATGCTATAGTTGAGTGGACTATTTGTTAGAAAGTAAATGTATTTTAGATAGGAAAGAAATTTGTAATTGATTCATATATCCAATCCTTCCCTTAGATGGAATTCCTAGATTGTAGGATTCCTTATTGTACAAGGAAAACTCGTGTATATATTTATATGTTATTAATGAAATATTCATTCAAGCCAAATATATTTTTCTACACTATTCTGCAAACACAATGTTCCACCCCCTAAATTACTGTGTACGTGAAAGGGGGATTCGAACTTAAGTGCAAGAGGATGTGCTCATTACTCTGGCCGACTGGAGTAACCCACAATTGTGCCAAATTTTATTAAGGTTTATAATGAACAAGAAAAGGAAATTAAATTCATAGATAAACCAAGAGAAAACATATAAATAAGTAAGCTTTGAGTTGATGTACATGCTGACAACGTGGCAAAACCCGTCGAGATAGGAGCAGTTGCATCCGAGGGTGTTGGCCATATCCCAGTTTGCGTTGCATGAGTTTACGTTGAAGTTCCATTCCGTTTTCCCTAGTTGTTGTACTATTTCTTTTAGTGCTTCCACTGCGCACGCAAATTAAACCCATGATCATACAATTGAATATTTTCCACCATAATCAACTCAAATAGCATTGATTAGATCCTGTTTGTTTAATTAACCCAGGATTATCAAGTTTGTTTAATTAACCCAGGATTATCAACGCTGATCTCCAAACAATTTGTGACATATGGTAATACCAACTAATAGGTCATATTGATTTAAATTTGTGACATGGTTAGAGGTTCGAATTTCCCACCTCACACATTGATTTTATTTTATTTTATATTAAAGTTAAGGTAATATCGGGCCCTCAATTATGACTGGGTAGGCGTAGGCCTGATACTGGCCAACTTGGTGCCAAAAAGGTGACCAGGTTTATTTTTCATTTTTTAAAGAAAAGTAGAGTGATTGACCCCAAAATACTACTAGTGATTGGGCTTGGGCCTTCTGCCACCCAACATTCTAACCTAATTGAGTCTCCGGATAGACTACAATGAGGAGGTTGAGTGAGGAGCTTATTTGAGGAGGTGAAATCTCACCATCAACAACTAAAAACAAAGTACATGGGGGGGGAGGGGGTGCATTGGAAGGTCCACATCCCTTTTGATGTGAGATGGGCCTCCTCAAATAAGCTCTTCATTCAACCTCCTCATTATAGAAGCTCCCTTGAGTCTCTGTTTCTGTTGTTTTGTCTATGACTTCGAACCTAGTTGGCCGATTCGATTACATTATTGTTGAGGGAGGTGTTTTGCTTTTTCTAACACTGAAAAGTTTTTCATTTCGTTCAAACCCAAAAAAAAAAAAAAAGTTTTTCATTTCCTTTTTGAGGATTTTTTTTTAGTCAGGGCCCATGAAAAGTTTTTCGAATCTTTTTTTGGTACGTGAAATTTGGCAACATGGACCCTTGATTATTCTAAAAGCCTTTGTGTCACAAAACATTATTGAGGTTTATAAATCTATCAGATTGAGTCTTCTTTTTTTTTTTTTTTTGGTCATTTGTGGTCTTCAAGATTAGTATGTGTACTCACAAATAGTTCATGCCATCAATTTTCATAAATAAATAAATAAAACTTCGTTAATTTGCTGATGTGGCATATACATGGAGTCCACATATCTAATTATATAGTGCCACGTGTATTTAAAATACAATATATATTTTTTAAATAATTTAAAATTAAAAATGAAAAAACCAAAAGAAAAGTTGTATTTTAAAATTGAGTAATGCTACACTTACCACATTATTATCCCACATTTCTATACCACATGATGTGGCATGTCCATATCATATGCCACATCAATTAAATGAATGAAGTGTATTTTAATAAATAAAATTAGAAAAACAGAAACTAATATTTTACATGATGTGGTATGTACATATCAGCTGACACATCATGTGGTATAAAATTGTGGTATAAAAAATGTGGTAAGACTAGTATTATTCTTTAAAATTTAAATTATTTTTAACAAAAATATATTTTATTTTAAATACATGTGGCATTGTATTATTAGATATGTGGGCTCCGCATATATGCCACAATAGCAAACTAACAGAGTTTTTGACAGAAGGACTATTTGTGAGCACACATTTTAACCTTTAAGGACCACAAATGACCCACACAAAAAAGGACATAATCTGATAGTTTTGTGAACCTCAGAAATGTTTTGTGATAAAAAGCCTATTCTAAAATATGACTTTCCTTGTGATTACTATTAATATATGAGTATTTGAATTATTCCTTAATTATGTTGCATTTACTAACACTAGCCTCTCCCCAGCGCTTCCATGCATGCGAGAGGTTTTTTAAAATAAAAATAAAAATAAAAAGTTTATTTTCTAGTATTTTGAATATTTTGCCATTCTCTGCCTTTTACTTTATATATATAGATATAAGAATAAAACTTGAATGAATTTCACATTAAAAGATACAATCCAATACCTAAAAGAAACTAGATTGATTGAAATGGTAGTAGTTGATCTCATGCATATTCATTCTTTTACTTATTCCTTAGTTACTTTATTCGAAATAATTGAACACGTTATAAAGAGAGTTTCATGTTGTAAATTGAACAATAGTTGAGAAAACAACCTTTGAATATGAAGAAACTCTTAGTTGAGAGATATATATATATATATATATATCATCAAATTCAAATGGGTTATGTATTTTAATTTTTGTATTAAACGGTTGATATCAATGGGTGAGATGAAATGTGTTAGTAAATGATGATAACGAATAATACCAAGTGTAAAAAATAAAAATAAATAAATAAATAAAAGAGGTGGGTTTGATTTAGTTTAGAGGGTTTCAAAAAGGTCAAAACAAACCACACGAAACTAATTGTGGTTTGGTTTGATTCCTTCAGTCCAAAATTACAAGTTTTTAGTGAAAAAAAATCAAAACAGTGGCATACTGCCGCTAAAACTTGACTAAAGTGAGGCCTGGATATTTGTATTATCAATATATACAAACTTAAACAAGAAGAAGAGTAAGTTACCTTCTGCAGCAGGCAGACGCGAAGCTTGTTCTTCAACTTCGACTGATTTGGTGCATAAGCAGAGAACCGAAATTAGCATAATAAGGTTCATGATGGTTTTTGGAGCAGTACAATTAACTCCTCTTGCCATTTATCCTTGATGCACTACAATGGTAAGAAAACTCTCTCGGAATTTCTCTTTCTCTCTCTTTATCTCATCCCCAGTCTTCTTTCTTACTCAGGCTTGTACAATGCACACAAACCATTACCTATTTACAGGCAAGGAGGGCAAGACCCTTCAGTGAGAGTGGGGCCTTTCTTATTATTTCATATTCATACTAATCATGCTTGTGTTCATACATGCTGCTACCCTCAGTTTCCGTCAATGTCGATTAGTCAATATGATAGACTTTGACAATTATTTATTATTAGTTTCCTTATGCATACAGTGGACTTGACGATTGATTTGGTCCCCAACACAGAAGGATATTCTACCGAAATTTCGAGAGAAACTTCGCGCTTGGAAAATTTCTTTTCTTTTTCTAATTCCGGTTTGGCCTATGTGTAGGTATATAAATTTTTACACAAATCTCCTCCTCCTAACCTTAATCAGCCCCAAAATCAAAGAGAGGAAGAAGATAGATTAGTCAATGAAATAATGTAGAGAATTTCCGCTCTTTCTTTATGTAATTTTCATATTAAACGACAAAGAAAATTCTAGAGGAAGACAGATTAGTCAATGAAATAATGTATGGAATTTATGCTCTTTCTTTTTGTAATTTTTATATTAAATGACTCAGAAAATTCTAGAGGAAGACAAATTAGTCAATGAAATAATGTATGAAATTTCCGCTATTTCTTTATGTAATTTTCATATTAAATGACGAAGAAAATTCTAAAGGTAGAGCTATCAGAAAAAGGATATACATGTGCTCATAAATGAAAAAGTAAAATACATGTCCTTCTTTGTTCTGAGGAGTGGGACAAAAGTGGGTGTTTATAAGACTTTGAGGAAGGCTTTTACCAATCAATCAATGAAGATTAGAGGAAGACTTTTACCAATCAAGCAATGAAGACTAGAGGAAGACTTTAATACAAATGAATGGCTCCTTTCTTGGTTGGGGGAACGTGTGTGTAGGTGTTAAAACTCATTAGAGAAAGACTAGAGGACTATACCACATCATGTGGTAGATAATGTGTCAATTTGCAAATAACATTAGTAGCAAGTGGACTATACTAGCCACCTACAATTTTAAGCTTGATCATTCAAATAATGCTTGCATCCTCTGTTTTACCATGGCTGCTAGCACAAAGAAAGCCGATGCTTTCATTGCCTTTTTTACCTTCACGCGGCATTGCTCTGTCGGGCTTTCTCTCATTGAGGAGAATTCCCCACTACTGCCTTCGGTAGGAGTATGGGCTGTGTCTCAGTTAGTGTGGTTGATCTTCCTAATTGCCTTAGTTAGCTTTGCCTTACCAACTACCTAATCAAACACAAGGCCCCTCCTCGAAGAGAAAGTTACTAGCAGAACTATATAAGACTTTTAACAGTTGTCACATATGATTATGTGTGTTAAAACCCTTTCAACCTTAACCCTAGAATTACACAGAGTAACAAGTATTATTTATTGAATTATCGAAACAGTACAATATTCTCAACAACTCATTCTTGATAAATATTAACAAGTATTATTTGGACATTCTCCCTTTTTCTCATGACATGTGTCACTTTTTAAAATAAATAAATAAATGTTCCGGTTCTGCATCACAACCCTTATCTTTTGAAAAATCACCAGGAAAATAATGAGTAGTCAATTGTATAAAGACCCGACAATATTACGTATAATTAATTCATAGGGTCGGTGCAGTTAACTCACCGACAGCTCTACATTTCTGTCCACAAAAAACGCTCTACATTTCTGTCCACAAAAAAAGCTCTGCATTTTACTTTATGTAATATATTGTCGGCGGCTGAAATAAAATTTCAAAATATTGCAGTTACAGTTTCAACGTTTCTATTAATTTGCAGAAATTTACAGCAGAAATTATTCAGTCTTTGGTGAGGAAAACGAGTGAACGAGTTAAATTGAATCTTCAATTGAATAATATTGATATTGTTATTATTGTTGTTTGCAGAGACAAACATGGAACGAATAAAGCTAACAGAAAATTTAACAAAATATGTACAGAAAAGAAAATATGGACACAGCTAAACTGCATATGCGTTTCCGAAGACTACAAACTACAACATACTTGCTACTATAGAACCAGAATGTCCGCAACTGTCAAGAGGGTGTTGAGTCTGGATTGATTTCAGAGAATTCAAGGCCGGACGTAGAGGTAGACTCGAATGTGTGGACCGTAGTTGAATGCTGTGTTCGACTGATACTTAAACTATGATCTTGCCTCTGCCGGTGGAGGTCTCTCATGGCCTTAAACCTCAAATCTTCTCTATAGGTACTTGGTTCTGGGATCACGTCAGGAACAGGGGTTTGTCCTTCAAGCATGCTCACCACCTCGGACATGCTAGGCCTAAGTGATGCAGAGGCATTTGTACAAATCAGAGCCACTTTAACCATGATCTCTGCTTCTTTTTGGTCAACCTCGGACCCTAACTTCTCATCAACTAGCTCCAACAAGTTTCCAGTTTGTTGCAAATGACAAGCCTGCAAATGTTTATTGTAGTTTCTCACTGAATTAGTAACAATGAGAACAACCAGATGTGACAAGATGGATGTAAAAATGGATCAAAGAGCTAGAGGGAATGGTAAGAGTACCCAATCTAAAAGGCAAACCCAGTCATCACTTGGGATATAATTATTGTTGTTCTTCCCACTAATAATTTCCAAGGCCACTACTCCAAAACTGTAAACATCTGCTTTATACGTCAGGTGACCCCATAATGCATATTCTGGTGCCATGTATCCTCTGCAAATCAAGATCCCAAAATCTTGTTATTCAAACCAAAAAAAAAAAGATCACCAAATTAGCTAGACTTTGTTGAAAGTATATCAACAAGTCAGTGTAAACAAGGACATGGAAAGTGGAAACTGACATGGTCCCAGCAACTCGGGTGCTCATGTGCGTCTTCTCCTCTTCATCAAGCTTTGCTAATCCAAAGTCGGATATTTTGGGGTTCAAGTCCCGATCAAGCAGCACATTAGTAGCTTTGATGTCTCGGTGAACAATTTTAAGTACAGATTCTTCATGGAGAAAAGCTAGTCCTCTTGCTATCCCAATACAAATATTACGCCTTGTTGGCCAGTCCAGTTTAAGATGATTTTCTTGACCTACAAAAGTTAGTCAAAGAAAATACTGCTCGCTCAAACTTTCTTTTTAAGTATAAATAAATTGTGTGAAAGAAATTCCAAAACAAAATGGAAAGCAAGTAGTACTCAGGGAGTATGCAAAAAGAAACCTAGAAATCAGTATAACCCATCCAAGGATATAAATAAAGAAAAGGATAAAAACCAACTAAAAATTATACACTTTAGATCATGATCAGTTACATCCTAATTGGTTTCCACACTTATACAGTTGAGTAATTGACATCATACTCACCAAGCAATGCTCTTGCAAGGTTATTGTTTTCCATGTACTCATAGACCAGCAATAGCTGACCTCCATCAATACAACATCCATGAAGCTTCACAAGATTTGGGTGCTGGAAACAAGAAATCATGCCCATCTCATTTAAGAATTCACGATTTCCCTGCCTTGACTTAGATGAAAGCTGCTTAACGGCTATCACTGTACCATCAGGCAATTGACCCTGCATCCCAACCCATGTTCAGAACTACGTATGTAAACGTAAAACAGGGAAATCTTAAAAAAATACATGGAAAAGATTCAACGTACAGATAGCTAAAGTACCTTGTACACAGGACCAAAACCACCTTCTCCGATTTTGTTAGCATAATCGAAGTCGTTTGTGGCAGCTTTTAATTGTTTTAAGGTAAAAGTCCCTGTCTGCCCATCAAGTCCTTCTCTATCTGTCCAAGGAGGCATCAGAAGAGTATGGGTGTTATTCATCATTGCTTGAGCAATCAAAGAGTGCAATTGTTAATTTTTTTTTTCCTTCATTTTATATACTTGTGAAAACTATCAGTAGGAACCAATGAATCTGAGAATGACACATTTCGATATGATGAAGCACCTTTCTTTCTCCCCCTTTTGCCTGGCATGTATCCTTTCCACCAAAGGATTCCTAATATAACAAACACTAGGCCAAATGCCCCCACTAAAGCTCCAGCAACAATGTGAGCAGTTCCCTTGCTTTCACCATTTGAGCAATCTTTGGAATCTGCTCAAAAGAACAAATCAATTAACTAACTGGAATAATATAAAACGAAAAAAGGACAAGAAACTCTTGTCCAGGAACACGTTGTTTTCAAAGGCTGAAGTGAACATAAATTTTCCAAATTGGATAAACAAAATTGTAAAAGAATTTGGGAAGTGTGCATATGAGCCTTTATTAGAAACCCTTCATATCAGGATTAAAAGCAAAGTCAATTTTTACATACATTAAATCCATTCCATTCATAGGAACGCACATAAAATAGCATTGCTCTTGCCACAGATAAGTTACAGAATTAAAACTCTAGCACAAACTACCACTAAAATCGGACTCTATGTCGGTAGAAAAAAAAAATCCTAATTAGCATTAAGGGAAAAGAAAAGCAGCAGATGCATAATACATAGGTACCATCATCATACCACCAGTTCCTAAACTAGCCTGCTTCCTGAACTAGGTTCCCATGTTGTGTCTAATGTTAGGCCTCAAAACTCTGTCTGAGCCAAACCAAGTATGGCCCGGGCTGAGAAACAGATGTTGAAAACAGAAAAAATTGTGATCCAAGCTTTATCCCAAGCATACCTTATCATGAGTGCTTTACAATAAGGTAAAGAAGAAGATCGCATCCAAATAACTCACCAGATTTCACAGAAATAGCAGAGATAAGGGGACCATACACTCCTCTGTCAGGGATTCTTGTTGTCCCTTTACCAGCAAAATAGAATCGGATCTCTAAGATATTATTTGTTACACTGACATTATGTTCTAGTATTACAGGCTTTTGAGCCATCTTTGCCTCATCTTCAATATTGAAATCCTTTCGCAATACTTCTTCCTGAGACAAAAACGCTTCACATTACACCTATTTGCAACTTCATAATATACATTTTTAACAAAGTGACTAATTACCTGAACATAGATATCAAATATGCGTCTGCCAAGACTCGTATATGTTTGGTCATTTGTAAACTGTATCTCCGCAAAGTGGAGACTTACAGTATAATCACCATTTTCTAAGCAGTAATGGAAATATGTGATTGAAATTGGGGATATACGTGCTGTCGTGTATAAATCAGACAGATTTGAAGATGCCAGATATACAGAGTAACGTGTATTTTGGAAATCATTGTCATCCATGAAGTCTCCAGTGCTACTAAATCCCCAAAAATAATCACCATTAAAGGAATACTCTGCAGCGCCACCTTCAACTCCTCCGTCTCCTTCATACACAATGTTTCCTTTATTTTCTTTGATGGTGACATCATTTCCACCACAATTAACATGTAAACAAGTTGAATCTGGAATAATGGATGAAAATAAAAATATAAGTGAGAGAATATGAAACCAACAATTACTTTTGAATATCATGGTATTCTCTCTGAACATTTTCAGGCAGAGCGAGTTTCAAACTTCACTCAAATTCTTTTTCATTTTATTTTTTCTCTGAAACAAAGACTTTAAAAACAGAAGAATTTACTTTTTTGGGTGTAGCAATCTTTATCATTTACAATTTTCTTCTGCAACAAGCTGATATTGCTTCATGGTCAAACTAACTGAAACATGCATCTTCTATAAATAAAAAATAAAGGAGATTACACCATTTCAAGTAGAAGTAGAAATTCCAATACACGTACTGAAACTTAAATAAACTGTATTGCATTGCATATTATTTAAGCCAATTAGAATATATCCTTACAGCGTGGGCAGTTGAGATCCTTCAAGCATGGAAGACCTCTCCTTCTGTCATAATTGAGTGAAAAACATATATTAACATGGAATGTACGCCATGTGTATATATGAACATCTTTTCTCACTGTAATGCAACAAAAAGAAAGCAAGATAGAGAAAGAAAATCTTACAAGTTGTTCTCCGTTGAAGAGCTTCGAAACAAGTTCAGGTTTAGATTGCTATTAAAAAAGGAAAAAGGTGAAACAACCATTAGTTTGTATCCATATAAAACCGGCATAATACATGACTAGAACAGTATTCTCACATGTTGTCCTGACAAGTACGTTGCTCAGGGCCTTGCCACGTAAAGTTATTGTATGAAAGATCACTGCATGCAGGAAAGGTCAATCTCTTTAGGGAGAAACAAACATAAGCCAGAAATGATGCGTGTCCATTGCATGGATCCTCAAATTTTTAGCTTCCAGAATTCCATTTTTAGTAATAATATATACATGAGACAGATCTTGGATACACATTACAAGGAAAAGGTAAATTGCAATTATATCAAAAGAAAAAAATAAATAATATGAAGCATTGAAGACAAGAATTACACATACACATTACTTCCATCCTTGAAGATTGAGCCAGGTACACTTCCACTCAGAGAGTTTCCAGTTAAAATCCTATAGAAAGAAATATAAGATTTTTCAGAATGCTACATCAATATTCAATACTAGATTATTATTATAAATAAAATGTAAAAATGTAAAAATATAAGAGAGAGAGGGGGGGGGTTGTTGTGGGTGTTGAATTAAGCACACACCAACCTAAAGATATAAGCTTGCATTTCTATCCCAATATAATTAAAAAATCTTAAATTATGTAGGCATTCGCGTGCCCATGTTTGTGTCACAGAATTTAGTCCCTTCTTTATCCAGTAATATGTCCAGCATTTCCCAGAAACTTTTAGGGAAGAAGAATCACAAGCAATGAACCTTTGTAGTTTATAACTAAAGGCATAAGTAAATTACCATACTTCAAATCTGAATGCGCCATAATTATACTTACAGGAATCTCAAACGCTCTAAGCTTATAGTGTCTGGAACTTCCCCTACTAACTTGTTAAAACTGACATCCCTATCACAATCACAATACAAAAGATATAATCAACCTGCATTCACAGTCATAATACAACAATACAATCAGTATCCTACTTCACAAGGTTTACTTACAACATTTCCAGGTTTTGTATTGTCCAGATGTATGGAGGAATCTCTCCAGAAATGTTGCAGTTTCTGAGAACCCTAAAATACACAACTGAATAGCATTAGACAAACCACCATCAAAAGTAAAATATAAATAATAATGCCTTAAGAATATTTGATGATCAAATACTCAACGTACAATCTCACTAGGCCTGTCATGTTTGTCAACGTAGGAAAACCCTGCTGTGGCCCCTTTATATCGCTAATCCTCCTATATATAGATATGGAACCACAAAATGAAAAGCGAAAAAAAAGGGACAAGTAATCTAATAAATACATACAGCTACAAAGAAAACTTGAAAAGGCCTTTTACTCACAACTCTTGTAAATTACTCAAAAGAGATATGTTGGAGGGGATGGGTCCCTGAAGTCCACTTGCATGCATTTCTCTTCAATCATCCAAATATACATATATAAGAAAAAACAATAAAAATTAGTAATAAATAAGAATGAAATAATTTGGGTCATCTATAATAACTAGAAATGTAGGTCAAAATTTAATCAAAAGAAAAAAAAATATCTTACAATCTCTCAAGTTTTTCCCAATTCTGTATGAAATCAGGTATCGTTCCATTGAAGTTATTATCGTTTATTCTACTGCATTAGACAAGAGTATGGAATCAATTTGACATGTAAACTTGTTTTATGCATTACAATAAAAAAAAAATTATTATAAAAAAAAAAAAAAAAAAAAACAAGTACAGTAAAAACTTACAAGTCTGTTAAATTTCTTAGCCTAGCCAATGCCACTGGTAACTTTCCGGTCAAACGATTGGAGGACAACATCCTGCGATTCCAAAACCAAAGCAATGAGCCATCAATTTTTACCTATCATTCATCATTCCCAAATGTGTTCACAGTGTAGAAAAAAATCAAGAATCAAAATTTCCGAAAGAAAATTGTATTACAGAGTTCCCAAGTTGATTAAATTCCCAAGCTCAGGAGGAACAACTCCAGAGAACTGATTTGCTTCAAGAGTCCTGATTGTTTGAAAAAGAAAAAGGAAGTTATATTGAGATTAGAAAAAGAGAATGACAGAATCACAGTGGAGGAGTGAAAAAACTGATCGCCCCCAATGGACGCGAATATAAAAAAGCTTGTTAAGCAGTAACAGAATGCGATCCAAGGAGAAGGGAAAAGACCCTGCCAATCTTGTTTCACATATTTCCTCAATCATACCATAATTCAATGACCCAACTGATAAATTGCCAAGACAAACCATAATTTTAACACTTACAGGTATGTGAGAGTAGTAATATTTCCCAACTCCTTTGGAATCTCCCCTGATAAGCGATTTACAAGAAGAGAGCTGCATAGATTTTCTAATTAATTTACAACATGAACTACGAAATCAACAATATAATCACAAAAGCTGAGAAGAACTCACATTTTTGTTAATTGCATTGCACCCCATTCTCCTGGTATTGTACCATTAAGATAATTGCGAGCCAAATCACTACACAAAGAGGAAGGATAAAAAATGTAAAGTGCATTTCAGTATAAATAAATTTTATAGAACAAAATCATCAGTCATTATTCTTGAATACAAAATGATCTTACATTTCTTTAAGGTAAGGAAGTTTGACCAGTTGAGGTGGAAGCATGCCAGGTAGACTATAACCCTTGAGAGCTCTGTCAGATCGAAAATTATAAATTCGAGTGCTAAGCAGAGAGTAATGTTGTAAGGAAACACAATAATCATAACAGAGGTTGCTTGGAAATTAATGATTAGTGGATCTTCAATTAGAACTATTGGGTTAAGAATTAGAGTTATGCTCTGTCTGTGAACTATTATTCATATGATCATTATACAATATATATATATATATATATATATAAAGTCTGTAGAGAATAATCTACAGTTACAACAAGTCATTATCACAAACATAAATATGGAGTTATGGCCTAATAACAACTGACCATTTCCTATTATTAGTAGGATTAACTATTGTAACTGAAATACTATTGTAACTCCATAACAAAACCTTCCTACAGCAATAATAATCTGGGGCAAACTACACTAACCTCCTGGAGATTAAGGTGAAGAACATCAAGATAACCGTCCGCAATTTTAACATTAGGTGCAAAACTGAGAACATCTACCTCCAAAGCCCAACCGTCCTTGGCACCTACCCCATCCTCTGATATCAAAACTTCTTCTAGCACCTATTAGACAAGGACGGTCAAAGTAAGTTCCAGCAATGCAAGGAGGATTCTTGTACTTCACCTAGCCCCAGGTGAGGTTAGTATAGTTTACCCTAAATATATAGATATCAGGCATAAAACCCTCTCTTCTTTTATTTTCTTTTCTTTTTTCCTGGTAAATAAATATAAAAACAAATGACAACCCCTGTCATTCAAAGAGATGTACAAAATTATTTAGAAATAAGATGAGGGAACCATACAACGTTATGACGTGACAGACAGTGCTGTTGCAGTCACAACTAATGCCAGTCTCAGATCCTTTGGGCGGATCTGCTGTTACCCCAACCATTTCAATTTTGCAAGAATCACCATTAAACTTCCAAAACTTAGCACCCATCGTACTAGTTATTTCTTGGAGAGCATCAACTATCCATCATGAAAAAACCGTCACATAATCAGCACATGGATTCAAGGAAATAATCAACTTGTTATATACAGAGATTGGCAAATATTTTAATTATCAAGTGGCTCCTCTTTCGAAAAGTAATGTTTGGTTGTATTTGGAAACCAGAAGAGGGAAATTAAACCGACCATCACATAAAAGGAAATTAAACTGGTTCTAATTGACATTTGAACATCACATAAAAGGAAATTAAACTGACCATGCAAAAAACTGAAAAACTGAATGCTCAAGGTAAGAGAAATCCCTTGAAAAACCAATAACCTTGTCAAAATTCGGTGGCTACGCTCCAATTATCATTGCAGATACCTCTAAAGGAGACTTATTAGAACCAGTCCCAAAATACCAGAACTTAATGCGCAAGTCAAGAACTCAAAAGCAGTTAGTTAAGAGAAGAGAGGGCCAATTACCCATTTGTTCACTGAGAAAATCTAAGAAGAAAATAAACAAACATGGTTAATTCTGATTACAAAAGAACAAAAACTAAGTGTGTTCCTGTGTGTAGTATGCAAACATTTGTGCTGATACAGGGTGCAACAACATCCCAAGATTCAAACTTTCAGCAACCCAATTGAAGTTCTAAGCAATAGAGTAAGGTATTAGCTCTTACTTTCATCTTGGGGCACCTTGGACTCTGCAAACCTCACCAAGCTGAAGCTGCAGCTTAGCACAGTGACCAATAAAACAAGCAGGCTATTGCTCTTGGCTACCATGGTGATAAAGATTCAAAATTTGGGTTAAAAATCTTGGCTTGTGAAAGAACAGTGCCACTAATAAAAATCTTGCTCTTGGCAGCCGCTGATATGATATGATATTCTAGCTGACAGCTTCTCAATTTGAGCTTTGAAGAAGCCAGGCTAGTCAGCAATGCATGTAGCTGACATTTGACAGAATGCAATGCTTTAAAATTTCAACAATTGACTGCAAGTAAAAGCAATGTTTGAACTGCTTTGGAAACCACTGGGCTGAGGCTGTGGCTGCGAGCGTGGACAACCCAGGTTGGACTTTCTTTTGTTTTTTCCCCCAATAATTCAATTTTGATTGCTCTTCTTTAATTTTCTAGTAAAATATTTATTGACCATCATCATGCCATGCAAATCCAAATTTAAATCTTATCATCATGATTCTATGATCTGTTATTTTCAGGGAATGCTTTTCTATTTCCTTTATTTTTATTTACTCGAAGAAAAAAAACGATTACTATTTTGAAATGTCAATAACAACTTCATCTTATTTTCCAAATATGTATTTCACTTTGACACACAATTAATTAAAAAATAAAGGCGTCCTGCTAAAAGTAGTGAGAAAATAAGATAAATAAATAAGCAAGTTGTTTGGATTAATATTTATATTCGGGCCGAAAGGACAGGCTCCTGGTTTCAGAACAAGACAGGGACAGCGAGGCCCCAATGTAAGGCACCGTACGTAATGTCATTGTTTGACTAGCCCCAAAATATTCCAGAAATTATTTTTCTTTTTTATAATAATTTTTGTTTTGTTTTTGTTTTTACCTAAATGTCGGCAGTACATTTATCCTAATATTTTGAACCCAAAAAAAAAAATATTTATCCTGATATTCTCGAACATAATTTAATGTTTTTTTGTTGTTGGATAACATAATTTAATGTTAAGCACTAGCAATTACTGATTAGCAAAAGGTTTTCTTGTTAGCGATATCCTAGTCTTATTAAGATATTTCTTTCTTATTCTATTAGGATTTTATTTATTTCCTTTTTGTATAGATATTATGTAATTATGATTTTTCTTATTTCCTAGTATAACCCTACTAGGGTTTGTAACCTTGTATTATAAATACCTCCTTTCGGAGAATGAAATATATCTGAAAATTATTCTACTCATATTATTTGACTTGGCATCAGAGCCTACTTTTCTGGTGACCTGTGTGTTATGCCCACCAGTGTTCTATCCCCATTTTTTTTTTTCTCTGCCTGTGCCATGTGTGCCCTCCTGGGTTTGCGTGTCGTGTTGTAGTGTTCGTGCATCTACTGTGTTCCTGTCATTCCTGTCTTCGTGCATTTGCCGTATTTGTGCATCCGCTGTGTTCTGCCGTATACTCTGCCATAATCTGTTGAAATTCTGCTGCAATCATGGGTGATAACTCCATTGTTGGTGCTGCCTCTACAAATTTGTGTGTCTCTGATTCTATTCCAGGTACTGGCTCCAATACTTGGATAATTGACACTGGTGCTTCTGATCATATGACTTATGATGCTAAATTTTTTGATGAGTTGTCTAGTAACACCCGTGACCCATACATAACTAGTGCTAATGGCTTGCCCTCTCCAATTATTGGTGAGGGCACAATCTCTCTCACTCCTACTCTGTCCTTATCTCGTGCGTTACTAGTTCCCAATATCCATTGTAACTTGTTATCTGTTGGTCAATTACTTGATACACTTAATGCTTCTGGTACTTTCTATCCTACGCATTGCTCTTTTCAGGATCTTAAGACTCACGAGACGATTGGGCATGGTAAATGGATAGGGGGGGTTATATTATTTGACATTGCCTTCTGCACCAGTTCGTGATCGTGTCGTTAATACTGTTCAAAGTTGCAGTGTCAAAGACAAACAGCAAATTTGGTTATGGCATCGTCGCTTGGGACACCCGTCATTTGGCTACCTTAAGCGTCTGTTTCCATCTTTATTCCGCTCTTGTGATGAGTCAAGTTTTAAGTGTGAGACATGTATTTTGGCCAAGAGTCATCGCACTGTGTTTCCTTTGAGTGACAGTAAAGCTGCAAAGCCTTTTGATTTAGTGCATTCTGATGTGTGGGGTCCGGCTCGCGTTACTTCAAACGGATTTCGTTGGTTCATCACATTTATTGATGATTGTACTCGACTCACTTGGGTTTTCTTGCTGAAAAATAAACATGATGTTGCTTCCATCCTTCTAGAGTTCTGTAATGTGGTGTCTACTCAGTTTCATGCTCAGGTCAAAGTATTCCGGACTGATAACGGAGGCGAATATATGAATAACACTTTGACATCTTTCTTCCGTGCCAAGGTATTATTCACCAAACGATAACCCCATTTACTCCTCAACAGAACGATGTGTCTGAACGCAAGAATCGTCAGTTACTTGAAGTTGCCCGCTCCCTTATGTTGGACATGTCTGTTCCCCATCATCTTTGGGGGCATGCTGTTTTATCTGCTGCCTATTTGATTAATCGTACTCCTAGCCGGGTTCTTGATTTCAAGACTCCACATGATGTGTTTGGTGACCATGTTTCCCCTGTCTCAGTCTCCAAGTTGCCCCCTAAAGTCTTTGGGTGTGTTGCCTATGTTCATGTCTACTCTCATCAACGGAGTAAACTTGATCCTTGTGCTCTGCTATGTGTTTTTATTGGTTACTCGTCTACTCAGAAAGGTTATAAATGCTATCATCCACCAACCCAGAAGGCGCATGTTACTTTGGACGTGACTTTCCATGAAGAAGTGCCCTATTATGTATCTCCCTCCTCTCCAATTCAAGGGGAGAGGGGGAGTGAATTGGAGAGTCTTGGATTGGAGAATGATGTGTTTGAAGATGCTGCTCTTGGGAAGGAAATGACCTGTCGCACTGAAGCAAGTGACCGGTCACCCATATCTGAAGATGAAACTTGTGGTCCCTGTGAAAAAACTACTGATCGCCCTTTGGAACTCGATCAGTCGCCCATATCTGGAGATGAAGCAGGTGCTCTCGGTGTCACTAAAGCAAGTGACCAGTCGCCTGTATCTGAAAATAATGACAGTGATTCTTGTATGGATGAGCTCGATGTAATACCCCCATCTGCCCTGCCATTGCCCCAATCTACTCATGATAGTGAATCAAGTGAGGTAATTTCTAATGATCTACCTGTGTCAACTTATCAGTTACCCCTACGAACCACTCGTGGGAAACCTAAAGTACAATATTCTCCTGATATACATGCCAAGTCTAAGTATCCCATTAGCCATTTTGTGTCAACTCATCGTTTGTCTAAGGCATATGCATCATATTTGTGTCAATTATCTAGTGTATGTGTTCCAACTAAGCTGCAGGATGCTTTATCTAACCCAAAATGGATGGATGCCATGAATGTTGAAATGGATGCCTTGAACAAGAATAAAACATGGGATTTAGTTCCTTTGCCACGAGGGAAGAAAGCTGTTGGATGCATATGGGTATTTACTTTGAAGCATAAAGCTGATGGTTCCATTGACCGTTACAAGGCTAGATTGGTAGCAAAGGGTTATACTTAGACCTATGGAGTGGATTATTTGGAGACCTTTGCTCCAGTGGCAAAGCTCAATACTGTGCATGTACTATTGTCCTTGGCTGCTAACCGTGACTGGCCTTTATTACAATTCTATGTCAAAAATGCATTTCTACATGGTGACCTCAAAGAGGAGATTTACATGGATCTCCCTCCTGGTATTCCTGTAACCTCTAAGGAGGGTGTTGTGTGTAAGCTGCGGAAGTCTTTATATGGATTAAAGCAGTCCCCAAGAGCATGGTTTGGGAGATTTGCAGCATCTATGAAGAAATTTGCGTATGTACAGAGTAACTCAGACCATACTTTGTTTCTAAAGCGTCATAAAGGTAAATTGACAGCTTTAATTATTTATGTTGATGATATGATTGTGACTGGAGATGATCAGGCAGAAATGCAAAATCTTCAGAAGTATCTGGCTTCCGAGTTTGAGATGAAGTCATTGGGTGATTTGAAGTACTTTCTTGGGATTGAAGTTGCTAGATCTAAACATGGTATTTTTCTATCTCAAAGAATATATATTTTGGATTTACTTGCAGAGACTAGAATGTTAGATTGTAAACCAATTGATACCCCTAGTGAACAGAATCATAAGTTGGGGTTTTATTCTGATCAAGTCCCTACAGATAAAGAGCGTTATCAACGACTTGTGGGGAAATTGATTTATTTATCTCATACACGTCCTGATATTGCATATGCAGTGAGTGTAGTGAGTCAGTTTATGCATTCTCCTAGTGAAGATCATATGGGTGCTGTGATGCGCATATTGAGGTATCTGAAAGTAACTCCTGGAAAGGGGTTAATGTTTTGCAAGTATGGTCATACAGATGTGGAAGGGTATACGGATGCTGATTGGGCTGGTTCAGTCACTGATAGACGTTCTACGTCTGGGTATTTCACATTTGTTGGTGGTAATCTTGTTACTTGGAGGAGTAAAAAGCAAAAAGTGGTGTCTAGATCTAGTGCCGAGGCCGAGTACCATGGGATGGCTCAAGGTGTGTGCGAGTTACTATGGTTGAGAAGATTGTTGAGAGATCTTGCGTTTGGACCCCAGAAGCCCATGGATCTGTATTGTGATAATAAAGCTGCAATTGCAATTGCGCATCACATGATCGTACAAAGCACGTGGAGGTTGATCGACATTTTGTTAAAGAGAAGTTAGATGCTGAAATTATTTCTTTTCCGTTTATATCATCCGAGTACCAACTGGCAGATGTTCTTACAAAAACTGTGTCTACTACGGTCTTTCTCAACTCGCTTGACAAGTTGGGCATGCGTGACATCTTTGCCTCAACTTGAGGGGGAGTGTTAGCGAGATCCTAGTCTTATTAGGATATTTCTTTCTTATTCTATTAGGATTTTATTTATTTCCTATTTGTATATATATTATGTAATTAGGATTTTTCTTATTTCCTAATATAACCCTACTAGGGTTTGTAACCTTGTATTATAAATACCTTCTTTCGGAGAATGAAATATATCTGAAAATTATTCTACCCATATTGTTTGACTTTTCTTGAATTCTAGATTAAACGAGGAGAAAATTAAGAGGCTTTTATTTGCTACTTAAGATCGTTGTTGAGAAAATTATAATTATAATATGATTCCATGCAATGAAAGATATATTGCAAGCACTTGGTGTTATTATTACATATCCTTAGTGAGAGCGAGAGGCAACTCTCCAGTGGGATTGTTAGCGCGAAGATATCTGTAGTTACCCATGGGCAAGCAAGACCAAACCATTGTCAATTAACACTTTTAATTGCTGAGGAAAATCCAAGAATGATAACTTATGAACTTATAAAGTTACAAAGGAAGATAAAAAAGCAAACTGACAGCATCTCCAAGTTAACCAATTTCCCCAACTCTGGGGGAACTATTCCAGAAAATAAGTTGCTCTCCAAGCCCCTGAAAGCAAAGCCTTATCGAGTTCATATCCAAACCAAACCAACTGGTGCATAAAATTAATTCTGACTAAACTAAAAGCAGTGTAGGAAAGATTCAAAGCATACAAAGCTCGAAGAGTAGTTATGCTTCCCAAATAGCCAGGGATGGGTCCTGATAAGTTGTTCACACTGAGAACCCTGCACCAGGTACATTACATTAGTTCAATTATTGGCACAAGAATTTATTGGAAACTTCAAAGACATGTCTAGAAGTCACCTACAGAAATTCCAACTTCATAGAAGTCCATTCGCGCGGTATTGAACCACTAAGGTAATTCTGGCCCAAAATACTATAAGCAGAAAGAAAGAGTGCTATTAGGAACTCTGGGATAGAAGCTTAATAGTTTTGAGGGGGTAAAAACTAAAACAAATTTGTGGAAATATCTTCATACACTTGCTTAAGGTAAGTTAGCTTCACTAGTGCTGGGGGAAGCACACCATCAAGTTCCAGTCAAATTTCAGAGAGACGGGCCAATGGTCCGTCTACTAACAACACCGATATTGTCCCCAACTTAACCACCTATAAAGTCCATAGGTGTGGGATTTTATCACAAAAGGCCTCGGTATTATTAGTAGTAGAACCATTCATTATATTTTGTATTTTATTTAGTCAAGTTTCCGATGTGTGACTCATATTCTTCAACAGTTCCTGCCCCGTAAGATTCCTGCATGATAAAAATTCAACTCAATGTATCCAACTGTTTTGGGTTACGTACTTCAGCAATTGCAGTTGCAGCATTGACCAATAACCATCACAAGGAAAATAATGCAGAAATTATAAAAGTATGGCTTGTAAAAGGTGCATACATGCTTTGGATGTGGCATACATTGCCAGTGAAGGAGCAATTGCAGACGAGAGTGTTGTTGTACTGATCCGTATGCGGGGTTGAAAAAGTTGGAACATTGCTACATGGGTCGCTGAAATTCCAGTCCTTTTTATTCAGTTGTTCAGCTATTTCACGAAGGGCATCCACTGCCACCACACCCACATAAACAAAAACAAAATCTCAAATCATTTTTTCAAAAACAAGATCAATGGGTATGATAAAGTTTATTTCTTTGAGGTTTCCAACAGGCATTATAAGGTTTGGCAAATAGTGGAGAAGGGGAAAAAAAAATTCCACTAATTTTTTTCTTTTTCCATTCAAACTGTCGAACAAACAAAACTCTTACAAAACAAAGCGTGTGAACTTAAAATCACAATCAAAAGCACTGAACTTTTGAAGTTTCATGTTTAATCTCTGTTTTTCTGATGAATGAAATAATAACTTCACATATATATCACTTCAAAGTTCAAACCAAGAATCAAAGTAAGAGCCCTCACCTTCGTCATCTGCAAGAGTCCCCACCTGTGCTTGGGATTTGGTGGGTCCAATGCACATAAGCAGAGTGAGCACAACAACATAGCTGAAGAAAAAGATGAGCTTTGAAATATCAGGACCTTTTGCCATCTTTCTCCTCGTCTCAGAGGTTCTCTCTCTAAATATTATTAATGCTACTGATAATGGTATGATCCAGGGTATCAAATTGAGCAGGGGTTGTCCGGGTCTGTCGCATCTTTTCTTCGCGGACGACTCTCTATTTTTTCTGCAGGCAAATCCTCCTAATTGTTGCGCCCTCAAGACTATTCTTGCTGATTATTGTGTGGCCTCGGGGCAGGAGGTAAATTTTCTCAAGTCTAGCCTATATTTCTCCCCTAATACTGATCGAGGAACTAAGACCATTGTTGGGAATATCTTTGGAATTCCTGCTACGTGTGATCCTGGGCCCTATCTTGGTCTTCCTACCTTCTGGGGCAGCTCAAAAGTTGCTGCCTTGGCCTATGTTCGTGACCGAATTAACCAAAGGATTGCTGGTTGGAAACAGAAATTTTTATCTCAAGCGGGTAGGGAGGTTCTAATCAAGTCTGTCGCTACTGCGGTCCCTGCCTATCCTATGTCTTGCTTCCTACTACCAATCACTCTTTGTAGGGCAATCAATGCTGATTTGGCCAATTTTTGGTGGGGGCACAATGGTGAGCATGGCAAGATTCATTGGCACTCATGGATGAAGCTTTGTACACCTAAGGATGCAGGGGGATGGGCTTTCGAGATTTACATGCTTTCAATAAGTCCCTTCTCGCAAAGCAAAGCTGGAGACTCCTTCGTAACCCGGATGCGTGCCCTCTGGGCTCGAATCTTGAAAGCTCGTTATTTTCCGATTGCAGCTTCCTTGATGCAAGAAAGGGTGGTCGAGCGTCTTGGGCCTGGAGTAGTCTGTTAATTGGTTGTGAAATTATTGATTCAGGTGCGCACTGGCAGATTGGTAATGGCCGTTCTGTTGATGTGTGGAAGGACCGGTGGCTAACGGGCAAGGACTCCGGAAAACTCTCCCCATTTCCCACTAATAACCGTTTCACCCCGTTACTTGTGTCTGATATCATTGACAAGGACAGTGGTACTTGGGACATCTCTCACATTGAACCTTTTATTCCATCTAGTGATGCTGCCAGTATTCGTGCCACTCCCATTGGCACCCTTTCCACATGTGACCGATTGATTTGGCCTGTGGTGAAATCCGGGGATTACACTGTTCGTACCGGTTACTTCCAGGTCATTAGGGACTCTCCTCCAGTCCATAGGGATAGAGCATCTACTTCTCACACTGTGGATAAGGAGATTTGGAGCATGATATGGGGGGCACGCACCACCCCTAAGATCCGTAACTTTATGTGGCATGCTATTACGGGTTCCATTCCCACGGGGGCCAATCTCTTTAGGAGGAAGCTTTCTCCTTCTCCATTGTGCCGCTTATGAGGCCTTTTCCCTGAGACTGTGGAGCATATGCTTCTTCTCTGCCCTTGGACTCTGGCAGTTTGGTTCGGCAACCCGTTTGGATACTCCCCTGATATGGCATCTATTACCACCTTGGACTCATGGTTAATTGGTTTTCTGAGAGGTTCTGGTGCCGACTCTGATCAAAGGAATTGGGGAATCTCCCTTTTCATGTTCTGCTCCTGGGAAATCTGGAAGGCTCGTTGTCAGGCTTTATTTAATGACCATCAGCCCTCTCCACTTCGGGTTCTCTCCCATTCCACCAGTCTTATGGAGGAGTTTTCTCAGGCATTGGAGTTGGCGACTGGTTTTTCTCATTTAACCAGTAACGCTCCCCCCTGTGTGCACTGGTCCCCTCCACTGTTTCCTTGCTTTAAAATTAATATTGATGGTGCATGGGAAGCCAAGTCTGGCTTGGGGGGTGTTGGTGTGGTTATTCGTGATCATAATGGTGCTTTCGTTGGCGCCACTTGTCAATCCTGTATAACTTCTCATCTGCAGAGGAGTGTGAAGCTCATACTGCGATCGTGGGCCCTTCTTTTGCCTTATCCTTGCAGTTACATCATGTGGTGGTGGAAACGGATTGCCTTGAGCTATTTTCTTGTGTTAAAAATGATTCTGCGAGTTGTAACTGGAGGTTTTACACTTTTCTTGCTGAATTCGGGCGTTTGGAGGCGTTATTCAGAGTTTGTGATTGGAATTGGATTCGTCGTGAAGCTAACGGTGCTGCTGATGCTGCCGCCAAGCTAGCCAAGAGGAGGTTGCGCTTTTGCAATTGGGTTAATATTCCCCCACCCTCCCTAGTTTCTGTCCTGTTGTGTGATGGCTTGCCAGCTCCCCCTTAGTTTTTGTTGTAATTTGGATCTGGTGCTTACTGTTCTTAGAACATCCACAATGGGCTCCCTAAACCACCTCCTTAGACAAATTTTAGGGAGGAATCGTAAAAATGCAACTCCAATCACGCTCCCTATCCACCTCCTAAAATAGAGAGTCCTCTAGGAGCTCCTAAATCTTAGGAGAGAGAAAGGACTCCAAATGGCTCCCTATAATTTAATGCTGCTTTATTTAATGAGTATTTCAAACCTTTATTTAATGCTAATTATTTTTTATTTTATTTTTTAATAAAGATGGACCAATCAAAAAAAAGTTATAGCATTTATGACTCTCCAAATTAGGGAGTTTGGTTGGAGTTGAAATTTTTTAGAGAGCTCCTAAAATAGCTTTCTTATATTCTTAGCTAAATTTTAGCTAAGAAATAGAGAGCATCATTATTGATGCTCTTAGTAGGCAGTATTTGTGCTGTTTCTTGCTTTCTTTTGCTTTCTTGCCTTTCTCCCTGGTCGATGGGCTCTCTCTTGTTTGTTTCGTTTTGGCCTTGTTTGGCTTTTTATGGAGGTATCTTTCGATAAAAAATAAAAAAAAACCTTGAAACAAAATGAAACAATTGATTATTATTATTAAATTTCTTTTACCTTTCAAACCCACCGTTTGGATTATGTGAAAGAACTTTGATTAGTAAACGTTGGTCTAAATTAAATATCCTCATTTTGCCCTTTGGTAGGTCAACGTGCCTAATCCTGCCCCACATGCTTTACATACATTACATTAGTTCAATTATTGGCACAATAATTTATTGGAAACTAATTTTCTAGTTTTTTTATTAAAACATTTAATACCAATTATTAACTAAAGAAATAATAATTAAAACATAATTATTAATGAAAGTATTTAAATAAGGCTAAGATATTATTTAATTAATAAAAAAGAATATTTTAAAAAGGATATTTAAACGTATAGCCGCGCGGCTATAATTTTCTGTTTAAAGAGTATGGCCGCACGACTGTACTCTATAAATATAATATTTTAGCAGTATAGCCGTGCGGAGGAATTTAAATAGTATAGCCGCACGGCTATACCCTTTGAATAGCATAATCTTAATTTCTCTTTTTTAATTACTTTATTTAGTAGTTATGTTTTAATTATTATTTACTCAGTCAATAATTAGTATTTAAATATTTGATCAAATAAAAATAAAATAATTTAAAGTAATAATTACCATTTATTAAGTTAATTAAAATATTTAATTATTCACTACATAAATAATAATTCAAACATAATTAAATAAGTCTAAGATATTATTTAATTACTAAAAAGATAATTTAAAATAAAATTTATTGGACCTACAAAATACCAAATTTATAAATAAAATCTCACCCGATGAATTTTCGTCGGCACAAGTCTATCTCTACGAAATTTTCCAGATTAGACTTGCCCTGACGAATTACAACTCTGCCGACGCAATTTCGTCGAGGGAAGTCTAATCCGGCAAATTTCGCCGGGATAGACTTGTGCCGGCGAAATTTCGTAGGGAGAGGTTTTCTGGCCTTTTTTTAAATTTTAAACATATAAAATTAGTTTCTTTACTTTTATTTTTGGGCCAGCTTCTTTAGGTTAATATATGTAATTAAGTAATATCTTACTATTTTTTAAATTACTTTAATTGATAATTATGTTTAATTATTATTTCTTTAGTGAATATTTAAATACTTTACTCATTTCATAAATTATTTAATAAATAGTTATTTTTTATTTTTTATTTTTGAGGGAATTTGTTTTAAATTTTTGTTTTCACAAAATTAGTTTGGGTAAAAACCCTAGCTTCCGAAATTGTTCCAAAACCTTTCTCAATCCTCGAACCCTAACCATGAGCCTACAAAGGAGTAGATACTTTCTCTTCTTTTTCAATGTGGGACTCAAGTTCATATATTTCAATCAAACTCCAACAAGTAGTTGATATTATCAAATCATGTTGTGACTTGGATTTAAGTTTCAAGGCTAAAATTCATTTTTGGAATACTAAAAATATTTGGGTACTAAAACTAAATTTCTAGGATTTTTATTAAAATATTTAATACTAATTATTCACTAAAGAAATAATAATTAAAACATAATCATTAATAAAAGTGTTTAGATAAGGCTAAGATATTATTTAATTAATAATAAAACATTGAAAATGATAATTTAAGGGTATAGCCGCTCGGCTTTACTATTGTTTCAAGAGTATATCCGGACAGCTGTACGCTTTAAATAGAATTTTAAACCGACAGCCGCGCGGCTATAGTGTTTGAATATATTATTTTAAACGTATAGCCGCCTGGCTATACTCGTTAAATATAATATTTTAAGGGAACTGCCGCACGGCTATATTTTAATGAAAAGATATGTACTACTACTAGTTAGTTTATCATTACTACTATTGTGAAGAGTTGATGAGTAGAAAATAATGTTTAAGAGCTTATAAACCACTCTATAGTATGTGCTATTTTTTCAACGTGAAGAGTTGATGCCTAGCATTTACATTAGCAAGAACTGGTACTGGGATTGATTTTATAGAGATCAGAAGACGTAGTAGTAGCAGAGGAACCAATCCATGGTGCATCTGATGATGAAGGAACAAGGCTCTGAGTTTCACTTCGATTCTGTGGTGAATTGTGATCAAACTGGTTTGTCAAGGCTGTTCGCCTCAGTTCATCACCGTAAGTACTTGGATCCGTGACCAATTCATGAACAGCCGTACGCCCTTCAAGCATACTCACTACTGCAGACATGGTAGGCCTAAGCGCTGGTGCTGCATTGATGCATAAGAGAGCTACCTTAACCATCCTAATGGCCTCTTCCTCACTCACATCGGACCCCAATCTTGGATCCACCAGCTCCAATAATTCCCCTTTTTGTTGTAAAACAAGAGCCTGAAATTTAGCAGAGAAAAGAGATTTGAAAATGGAAAAGTAACTCATAGAAGCAAAGAAGGATGACCAAGTTGGAAGGACTTTGAATGAAGATCCATCTTACCCAATCCACAAGGCATACAAACTTCTCATTTGGTCGATATTTCATGTTGTTCTTTCCAGCAACAATTTCCAATGTAACGACACCAAAGCTGTAGACATCTGCTTTATCGGTCAAATAACCCCATAGTGCATATTCTGGCGCCATATATCCTCTGCACACAAAAAACGATTGTTTTCCTTAGCTGGGTGGAGAAAAGTTCATAAACAAAACTAGGCTCTGAAATGCAGTTCAGAGAAGAAAACAGTATAGCTTACATAGTTCCAGCAACTCTAGTGCTAATGTGGGTGTTCTCCTCTTCGTCAAGCTTGGCCAAACCGAAGTCCGAGATCTTGGAGTTAAGGTCTCGGTCTAGTAATATATTTGTAGTTTTAATGTCTCTATGTACAATCTTCAGTGCTGATTCCTCATGCAAAAAAGCCAGACCTCTTGCTATGCCTATGCATATATTCTGCCTTGTAGGCCAGTCCAATTTTAAAGGACTTTCTTCCGGAACTGCAACAAACATGGATTCCCAATCAATGATCTCAATTTTGTCTTTCTTAATACACCATTTCAGTTTTTTGTCACTGGACTTGATAAGCTTACCGAACAAAGTACGTGCAAGGCTGTTGTTTTCCATGTATTCATATACCAACAGTAACTGGTTTGATTCAATACAGCATCCATACAATCTAACAAGATTTGGATGTTGTAAACCAGAAATCATGCCTATTTCATTCACAAATTCCCGATTTCCTTGCTTTGATTTGGATGAAAGTTGCTTAACTGCAATTATAGTACCATCCAATAATATACCCTGAAATAAATACAGTTTAGTAGTTTTTAAGCATGATAAGTATAGGCCTATAAGTAAGGAACTAGTTATATATGGTACCTTGTAGACAGATCCAAAACCGCCTTCCCCGATTTTGTTTATAGGATCAAAGTTATTAGTGGCGGCTTTAATTTGCTTGAAGGTGAACAAACCAGTTTGCAAATCCAGTCCTCTCAGATCTATCCACAAAACAAGGTTAGAATATATTGGTAATGTCGTTGAACTTAGTATCTGGGTATGTGTTTTCTAGCTAAATGGCATTAGAAAAAATGAGACCAAAGTACTACTTGAAATTTTCACAGTAACTTAGTGGCACCTTTTTCCCTAGATATCTTGCTATGCAGACAGCCTTTCCACCAAAGAATGCCGAAAATCAAGAAAATGAGGAACAAGACCCAAGCTCCAACTGAAGCTCCCACTACGATAGGTACCTTGCTTTTGCTACCATGAGGAGGCTTGAACTCTAGCAAATAAAAAGTGAAAAGAAAAGATCAGCAACAGAGAATACAAGTTTCAGTTCTATGAGATGCCATCATAAGTCCGGTATATCAATTCATAGCAGTATCTTGTAGGATGTTGTAAAGACCAAACTAGCTAGAAAGATGAAAAGAAAGAGATAAATTGCTCAGTTTCTTGTTATTTAAGGTAAACAAACTTTCCATCTGGGTACTTCTTCCATTAGTATACTGTACTTGATGTACTATATATTTTCCAATCTATTGCAATTAACATACTTGTATTTTTGGTACATTTCCTGTATGGAAAGAGTACAAACAAGTGGGATATAATAAATTTTTTAAACAAACTTAAGATTGTGTCCATGAGAGAGAGTTAATGTTTCCAATTCAGAATATACCAGGCTCTATAGAGATAGCAGATATAAGAGCACCATATGCTCCACTCTCTGGATAATATGTCCCTTTCCCAGACCAATGAAATCGGATCTCTAAAGTTTTATTCTTAACCTCCACTGCTTTATGTTCCGTAATGAATTCTTTATCAACGCCGTGTGCTTCCTTTTTAATTTCAAAATCCTTCCACACCAGTTTCTCCTGTAACAAACTTATCAATCAGAAATCATATTTTGTTGCATATAGTGTACAAACAGTATGCTTGACTACCTGAATATAAATATCAAATATCCGTCTTCCAACACTACGAAAAGATCTATTGCCTCTGATTGTTATCTCCGAAAAGTGAAGTTTCACGGTGTAATTGCCGTTTCGAAAGCAGCGTGCATAATACGTGAGAGAAAGAGGAGAGAGGCGTGCACTTGTGTACAACTCAGAGTTTTTCATTCTAAGTATAGATACATTATTTGCAATGTAGTATGTAGAAGAGGGTTCAGAATCCCAGAAAGTTCCAGTGCTACTGGTTCCCCAGATACGTCTCCGAGGAACGAATTTTGCTGCACCTCCTGGCTCTTGATCATCTTCAAAGGTGACTCCTTCAATGATGGTTTGTTCTCCACCACAATTTATATGCAACGAGTACTGATCTATTCAGTAGCAAGCAACAGAGAAATGACATCATAAAAATTCTAATCAGATTAAGTCAAATAGTTGACTACTTAAAATTCAAATTAGAAAGTATTGTATTGATTGTAAACCAGTTTCTGTCATTGTCACATGCAAACTTAAATTATGGACTAATTCTTTTACCAGAACTTTAAAATATTAAATAATTAAAAAAGCAAAGCCCAGTTGTATTGTATTGTGATAAGTCCATAAATTTACACATTTATGCACTCTTTATACTTAGTTTTTGTAGGAGAATTTGATTTAAAAATGACTTATTACTTTATTTTCTCAATTTTCAGCTTTCCAGAGCAAGTAATTTGTTTTCAACAGAAATACGACTTTTTGGAGGAGTTTTAGTGCGAGACCAATTGGAGATGAAAGCTAAGACCTTGAAGATGATTGTGGAATTTTTCTAGAATTTTCGAAGAGGCCAATGAGAGCAGTCTTTGAAATTAAGTCAGCATAAGGTGCAATCCCGTCAAAACTGTGCTGTTGTGAAAGAATGACTATTTGAAGACTTTCCTGATTTTTTTTCTCAAGGCGTGTGATATATAGCTGGAAAGATAAGACAAAAATCTACAATTTACATATTTTTGCCGAATTTTCTTGGAGGAGGAACAACCCCAAACGTGCCTGCAAAATAACTGACATGTTATCCCAGTCCAAGTAGGAAGAGGAGTCAATTACTTACCTATTTTGGATTTATGTTTTAATTAAGTTTTTCTTTATTTTTGGGCTGATGTAAAAGCCCAACTAGGGTAGGAATAGAAGGGGGGTGTTTTATTTAAGCATGAGAAACAACTCCCTTGGCTAAGTTTGATTATTTCTTCCTTATGTTTTTGCTTATGTCGAATTCTATGATTATGTGTAACTAATTTTCTTTTGCTAGGGCATGATGTAGCCCTAGTATGATAATCTAGTTTTCCTATTTTACCTTTCTATTAATTGCCGTTTGACGTTGGATTCTTAATCACTGTGTTTACTAACTTGGTTTCTTATCTTGATGCTTGATCACCATCTAGACTTTTAATCAAGTTAATCAGATGCAAATTAGAGTGAATACCATACTTAATTTGAGGCTTGCTTCTTGTGATTAGGATTGTAATTCGTCTAGGGTAAATACCATACTCCTAGGGTTTACATGCTTGTTCGAGGTTTTCATTGATCTTAATGAGTTTCTATGTGTTGATATTTGACCTAAATACCATAGGCGAATTGCATGTAGGGATATACGAGTTAACCTAAATACCATAGGTAATTAATGAAAAGGGAAAACTAAGCGGCGACATCAAATGGTTAGTAAATAGGTAGGTGAGTAAGAGGCTAGATCGGATTACTAGCAGTGAATTCATTGTCCTAGTGCTTTTATCAATTTGAATTTCTCATCTTGTGTTTCGTGACTTTCTACTTATTTTGTCTTTTAATTTCGTTGTTAATTAAATCATTCTTTCAAAAACCCCTTTCGTGTTTACGTGAGTATGCTACGTGTTTAATTTCTTGTTTATATAATTAGAGTAGTTAAATTATTTTGCGAAGTAAATTAGGTTAGACTAATTGGTAGTTGAAATCAATCCTCGTGGGAATGACCTCGTATTTGCCATACTATATCACGATTGACCTTGTGCACTTGCGAGTATAATTTGTGTTTAGACTAACTTTATAATCTCCATTTTTCAGGTTGTCTAAAATTCACAACATATTGTTACCTTCTTCTGGACATGGAAGGTTCCTCCAGCACCCTCCAAATGATCTACATTAGTGTGGTACACAATCAGCTGATGCAAATTTAAAGTCCAGAATATATGGAAAGGACAAAAATGGCTTCACCAATGAAGATTAAAAGTTTAGAAGCTTACAAGTTTCTTTGTGCAGAAAAGCTTTGAAACAGGTTTCTGATAAATATTTCAAAGAAAAATGCATTATAGGTGAGTGAAGACACCAAAGTATGCTAAATAATCACTAACTAGAAATATGTTCTTACAGGTTTTCTCGGCAAGTACTTGGCTCAGAGCTCTCAGAAAAATTATTGTAAGAAATATCTGTCGGGCTGCATACAATACAGTAAAATTGTAAGTCTGAACAGCTCCACCAGAAAAGTTGCATTTTGGAGTATCAACAAAAATTGTAAAGGATCAATTCCACAACAGAAAATCCTAAAAGTTGATCATTTAAAATTTTAAATGTTTCAAACAGTTAAGGTAGATTGTATGTGACTGCCTATAGACCTCTAATCAAAGTAGAAGTTCCCATATTTCTAACTATATTCTCTGCGTAAACGTTACGCTAACTTAAAACTATATATTTCCGCAGGCTTCAATAAGAAAATAAAACTCAAGAAATTCTGTATAGGATGGAAAACATACTAGTCACGATCTCTGCTCTTCATCCAGTCTGGAACAGACCCGGTAAGCCAGTTGCTTGTTAGATACCTATCAAATGCATAATGACATTACGTAAAATATATGTAAATATAATATAGAGTTGTAATTTAATATATGTAAATATCATATAGGCAGGTGAGGCCGCCCCGCCATGCATTATGATGTCTACTGGTGACCTTCATGAAATTCACATTTCTTACAAGTACGTCACTTTTTTCAGATTTTCATAGTCAGGACTATTAATATTTCCTTCCAATTTGTTGAAGCTGAGATCTCTGCAAGAAATCAACTAAAAAGATTGTCATAACTCATAAGATCCCAAAGATCTGTTACTTGGAAGCTTAAATGAACGAAAAAAACTGTCATTAATCAACTTGCGCTGTGCATTTGAACAAGATGAAAAACAAAGAAAAACTATCATTACAATTCAGTCAAATTTTCCATTTCTGATATATAAGCAGGGATAGGTCCATATAAATTGCAGCTCCTCAGCTCTCTGCAACATAACTTCGTAATATTAGCCTAACTCAGCTAAGAGTCTTACATTACAACATGAAAATGTAGAACAGTTTCAAGACGTACAAGTATTGCATGCCCGTTATATTACGCAAGGGTGGAAATTTTGAACCCCCTCCATTTAAGTCACTGAACACTCTGCATTGAATTTCACCATGAATCATTGTAAGAAAAACAAGTCACTGTGGTGTGAAGTTATCATAAAATTTTCAAGTCAGGATTAACGTTCTTTAGTGTTAATGCAATGCAGAACTCACAATTCTGTTAAATTACTCAAGACAGAAATGGTAGACGGAATGGGCCCACTGAGACCACTAGCTCGGATCTCTCTGTCAACAACAAATTTCAAAATCAATCAAGATTACACAAGAAGAGTTGTTAGAATATGTTATAGGAAAAGGCACTTACAATTTCTCAAGTTTAAAATTTTCCAAATAATCAGGTATTTTTCCCGTGAAGTTGTTACTGCTAATCCTACTGCAGGGGGATGAAAAAACATAAAGTTAAAGATTACCAAACATGAAAAACAATGTTAAGGGTACAAACACTTACAATTCTCTTAATTTAGTCAGATTAGTGAAAGCCACTGGCAATTCTCCTGTGAGATTGTTTTCACTGAGAATGCTGCAGATACCAAGGCCAGTCTTAATAACTTATCCACTGCAACTTGCTTTACCATTAATATTAAAAAGAAACTGTGGATGCAAAAGAAAAAGGGAGCTTACAAAATCTCCAAGTTAACCAAATTCCCAAGCTCAGGAGGAACAGTTCCAGAAAACAGGTTAGTCTTCAAGTTCCTGGAATTAAATTCTTTGTCACAGCAGGCTAACCGAAATGAAATTTAAAGTTGATTTGACAAATAAAAAAGGGTGGTCAAGAGAGATAGAGGCAGAGCATACAAATTGATTAGAGCGGTAATGTTCCCCAAGTAGCGAGGGATTTGTCCTGACAAGTTGTTCACACTCACGGACCTGCATGCAGTTTCCTCATTTTCTTAGTAAAATTAATAAAAGCAATTAGAATTGGCTAACCTTGAACTTGAAGGTCAGAAGTCATTTTACAGAAGTTCCAACTTTGTAGAAGCCCATTCAACCGGTATAGTACCACTGAGGTAGTTCCTGGTGAAATCACTGTAAAAAAGATAAAAATAAAATAAAATTATACTATTATTAAGCTTTGCAGATTATAAACTGGGAAAGGTTTCCCTTACACTTGTGTTATGTAGGGCAACTTTGCAACAGATGGTGGAAGTACACCAGCAAGATCTTGCCCTCGAAGAGAACTGTATAACAAGAATGTTCAGCGCTCATAAACTTCAAAACCCACATGCACAATTGCACATACACTGATTTAGTGACAGGCATGCACAACACAACTCAAATGTAATTCACCCAAAGAACAAAAAGAAAAATCAAATCAAATCTCTTGCATGCTATAGTTGAGTGGACTATTCTGCAAACACAATGTTCCACCCCTAAATCACTGTGTACGTGAAAGGGGGATTCGAACTTAAGTACAAGAGGATGCACTCATTACCCTGGCCGACTGGAGTAACCCACAACTGTGCCAAATTATATTAAGGTTTATAATAAACAAGAAAAGGGAAATTAAATTCATAGATAAACCAACAGAAAACATATAAATAAGTAAGCTTTGAGTTGACATACATGCTGACAACATGGCAAAACCCGTCAAGATGGGAGCAGTTGCATCCGAGGGTGTTGGCAGTATCCCAATAGTTTGTGTCATTGTTGCATGGGTTTGTGTTGAAGTTCCAGTCCGTTTTCCCCAGTTGTTTTGCTATTTCTTTCAATGCTTCCACTGCGCACGCAAATCAAACCCATGATCATATAATTGAATATTTTCTACCATAATCAACTCAAATAGCATTGATTAGATCCTATTTGTTTAATTAACCCAGGATTATCAACGCTGATATCCAAACAATTTGTGACATATGATAATACCAACTAGGAGGTCATATTGATTTAAATTTGTGACATGGTTAGAGGTTCGAATTTCCCACCTCACACATTGATTTTATTTTATTTTATAATAAAAATAAGGTAATATCGGGCCTTCAATTATGAGTGGGTAGGCCTGATACTGGCCAACTCGGTGGAAAGGCTAGAATGAGGAGCTTATTTGAGGAGGTGAAATCTCACCATCAACAACTAAAAACAAAGTACATGGGGGGGGGGGGGGGGGTGCATGGAGGGTCACACCCTTTTGATGGTGAGATGAGCCTCCTCAAATAAGCTCCTCACCCAACCTCCTCATTATAGAAGCTCCCGCCAACTCGGTGCCAAAAAAGTGACCAGGTTTATTTTTCATTTTTTAAAGAAAAGTAGAGTGATTGAGCATGATATTGGCCCAAATTAATGTTGATGCCAAAATACTAATAGTGATTGGGCTTGGGCCTTCTGCCACCCACCATTCTAACCTAATTGAGTGTATGTCTCTGTTGTTATGTCTATAACTTCGAACCTAGTTGGCCGATTCGATTACATTATTGTCGAGGGAGGTGTTTTGCTTTTTTTGACTGTGAAAAGTTTTTCATTTCCTTTTTGAGGATTTTTTTTTGTCGTGGCCCATGAAAAGTTTTTCGAATCTATTTTTGGTACGTGAAATTTGGCAACATGGACCTTTGATTATTCTAAAAACCTTTAGGCCCCGTTTGGTTCATGGAAAATGAGATTTGGGGATGGAAAATCAATTACTTTCCTAAGTTTGGTAAGTTCAGGTATGGGAAATCGTTACCTAGTCCATGGGAAAGTAGGGGGAAAGTGAAGTCATCCTCCCAACTTGGGATTTATTTTCCCTCCTAGTGGGAAAGTTTGGGGAAATGAATCAACATTAAATACACATTTTTCATGGCCATTTTGTCCCCATTAATAATTTGGAATTACAATATATCATTATATACATTCTTTTTTTATTTAATTTAATATGGGTATAATTGAAAATTTATATAAACTTTGTTTTCCATTCCTACTCAAAACAAACATGAGAAAGGAAATAAAGTGCTATCTTTCAATTACTTTCCCAGTATTACCAAACGTAGGAAATGACATGGGAAATTATTTCCCCTCAAATTCATTATGTGAACCAAACGGGGCCTTATATCACAAAACATCCTTAAGGTTCATAAAACTATCAGATTGAGTCCTTTTTTTTTTGGTCATTTATGGTCCTCAAGGTTAGTATATGTGCTCACAAATAGTTCACGCCGTCAATTTCCATAAAAAAAAAACTGCGTTAATTTGCTGATGTGGCATATACATGGAGTCCACATATCTAATAATATATTGCCACGTGTATTTAAAATACAATATATATTTTTTAAATAATTTAAAATTAATAAAAATTTAAAATTGTATTTTTAAATTATTTTTAACAAAAATATATTGTATTTTAAATACATGTGGCACTGTATTATTGGATATGTGGGCTCCGCATATATGCCACAGCAGCAAACCAACAGAGTTTTTAATAGAATGACTATTTGTGAGCACACATATTAACTTTAAGGACCACAAATAACACAAAAAAACAAGGACAAAATCTAATAGTTTTAAGAACCTCAAGGATGTTTTGAGATAAAAGCCTATTCTAAAATCTGACTTTCCTAGTGATTACTATTAATAGATGAGTATTTGAATTATTCCCTAATTATGTTGCATTTACTAACACTAGCCTCTCCTCAGCGTTTCCACGCATGCGAGAGGTTTTTTTTTTAAATTTTATTTTATAATTAAAAAAGATAATAGGTAGTTGTGTTCCATAAAAATAGGATCCATTATCTTAATTTTCTTTTAATTTTATTTTTTTAATATGAAAAAGTGTGAATTTACCATATTATCCTCATTTAATTAATAATTTCAATTATTAATGTTTGCATTAACCAATGACATTTTCTAGTACTTTGAATATTTTACCATTCTCTGCATTTTGCTTTATATATATACATATATATATATATAAGAATCAAACTTGTATGAATTACACATTAAAAGATACAATCCAATACCTAAAAAGAAACTAGATTGATTGAATGGTAGTAGTTGATCTCATGCATATTCATTCTTTTACTTATTCCTTAGTTCCTTTATTCGAAATAATTGAACACGTTATAAAGAAAGTTTCATGTTGTAAATTGAACAATAGTTGAGAAAATAACCTTTGAATATGAAGAAACTCTTAGTTGAGAGAGAGAGATATATATAATATATATATATATAGCATCAAATTCAAATATATATATATAGCATCAAATTCAAATGGGTTATGTATTTTAATTTTTGTATTAAACGGTTGATATCAATGGGTGAGAAATGTGTTAGTAAAGGATGATATAACGAATAATACCAAGGGTAAAAAATAAAAATAAATAAATAAATAAATAAAAGAGGTGGGTTTGATTTAGTTTAGAGTGTTTCAAAAAGGTCCAAACAAACCACACGAAACTAATTGTGGTTTGGTTTGATTCCTTCAGTCCAAAATTACAATTTTTTAGTGAAAAAATAAAAACAGTGGCATACTGCTACTAAAACTTGATTGAAGTGAGGCTTGAGTGAATGCATGGATATTAGTATTACCAATATATACAAACTTAAAAAAGAAGATTAGTAAGTTACCTTCTGTAGTAGGCAGACGCGAAGCTTGTGCTTCAACTTCGACTGATTTGGTGCATAAGCAGAGAACCGAAATGAGCATAATAAGGTTCATGATAGTTTTTGGAGCAATACAATTAACTCCTCTTGCCATTTATCCTTGATTCACTAAAATGGTAAGAAAACTCTCTCGGAATTTCTCTTTCTTTCTCTTTATCTCATCATCACTCTTCTTTCTTACTCGGGCTTGTACAATGCACACAAACCATTACTTATTTATAGGCAAGGAGTACCCGACCCTTCAGTTAATGCACCGATTTATAGGCAAGGAGTACCCGACCCTTCAGTTAATGCACCGACAGCTCTACATTTCTGTCTACAAAAAAAAGCTCTACATTTCTGTCCACAAAAAAAGCTCTACATTTCCAGACGCAACGTTTTTTATGTTAGTGAAAAAAAGAAAGAAGCTTGGGGCTCGTTTGGTGCAAGGGATTGGCTTGGACTGGACTGGCTAAAGTTTTATCCCATGTTTGGTTCACCCTGTTCTAATTTTAAATGGGATTAACTAATACTGTGCCCACCAAAAACACCTCCTTAGGTGTTCTTAGCTAAGCCCGTCTGGAGAGGAGGGACTAACAGTCCCGACGACCCAAGCAACTAGCAACCACACCCAATCGCCCACAACCAACGACCGACCAAGCAGCAGCCACAACCACCATCCCCAACCACCAGATACAACCACCCACCACGACCACCAGCGACGACCACCAGCCACAGCCACTAGCCACCAGCCACCAGCCACAGCCACCCAAGAAGGAGATGACAGAATTGAAAAGGAAGAGGAGAGAACATAAAATTTTCTAAAAACAAAACAGAGAAGAGGAGAGAAAATGGAGAAGAAGAGATGAGAGAAATTTTTCGAAAAAAATAGAGAAGAAGAAAGAAAATGGAGGAGAAGAGGAAAGAAAATGGAGAAGAAGAGGAGATAAAATTTTAGAATAAAACAGAGAAGATGGGAGAAATTTTTTGAAAAGAAAAGAAAAGTAGACAAAAGTAGAGGAGAGAAAATGGAGAAGAAGAAGATAAAAGAGATGCAGAGGGGAAGAAGAAGAAAGAGATGCAGAGAGGTTCGTCCAAAAATGGAAAAACGAGATGTAGAGAGGAAGAAAGAGATGGAGAGAGAAGAAAAGTCAAAAAAATATAAAAAAATCTAACTTTTCAGAAGAAAAAAAAATAGTCCTAGCCCAATCAAACATACACCAAAACGTGGTACAAATGTTATCCAGTTTATGCCAGCGCAAGTCAATCCAAGAAAGTATCAATACTTAATCCAGTCCATAACAGCCCCCGTACCAAACGACCCCTTAATCTATTACTTTATGTAATATATTGTCGGCGGCTGAGATAAAATTTCAAAATATTGCAGTTACAGTTTCAACGTTTCTATTAATTTGTATAAATTTACAGCAGAAATTATTCAGTCTTTGGTGAGGAAAAAGAGTGAACTAATTAAATTGAATCTTCAATTGAATAATATTGATATTGTTATTATTGTTGTTTGCAGAGACAAACATGGAACGAACAAAGCTAATAGAAAATTGAACAAAATATGTACAGAAAAGAAAATATGGACACAGCTAATCTGCATATGCGTTTTCGAAGAATACAAACAACATACGTGCTACTATAGAACCAGAATGTCCACAACTGTCAAGAGGGTGTTGACAGTGGCGGATCCAGGATTGTTATCCTATGGGGTCATAATGTTAAATTAAAGTTTCGATTTTCTTTTTAAAATGAAACAATGCAAAAAAATAATAATTTAAAAACACACCAAACTTATTCCAACTAACAAAAACATCATTCAATAAATCAAGCTCATATATGTATTATGTAAGCCATAAATTTCATCAAAATAATAACACCAACCCAAATAATAAATAAACTCACCCAAAAATAACCCAAATAATAAAATACCTTGAATATTAAAATAAATAAAATAAAAAAGATAAGGAACATAGTCCCTAACTTCTCATCAACTAGCTCCGACAAGTTTCCAGTTTGTTGCAAATAACAAGCCTGCAAATGTTTATTGTAGTTTCTCACTGAATTAGTAACAATGAGAACAACCAGATGTGACAAGATGGATGTAAAAACGGTTCAAAGAGCTAGAGAATGGTAAGAGTACCCAATCTAAAAGGCAAATTCCAGTCATCACTTGGGATATAATTATTGTTGTTCTTCCCACTAATAATTTCCAAGGCCGCTACTCCAAAACTGTAAACATCTGCTTTGTACGTCAGGTGACCCCATAATGCATATTCTGTTGCCATGTATCCTCTGCAAATCAAGATCCCAAAATCTTGTTATTCAAACCAAAAAAAAAAGATCAAGCAGTGTAAACAAGGACATGGAAAGTGGAAACTGATATGGTCCCAGCAACTCGGGTGCTCATTTGCGTCTTCTCCTCTTCATCAAGCTTTGCTAATCCAAAGTCGGATATTTTAGGGTTCAAGTCCCGATCAAGCAGCACATTAGTAGCTTTGATGTCTCGGTGAACCGTTTTAAGTACAGATTCTTCATGGAGAAAAGCTAGTCCTCTTGCTATCCCAATACAAATATTAGGTCATCTTCAGTCATAGAGCTAAATGTAATCCAGGGCTAAAAATTTAGCCCTCCAAAATATTAATTTTTTTAAAGAATAGTGCATGACTAAATTTTTCCATCTCCAGCGATGCATGGCTGTATTTTAAGGCTCTTCGTATTTTATTATTTTGAGAAAAACTATGGTACAACACTCATATGTTCCACAACTATGTATTGTTTAATTTAATTAAACTACGATTAGAGACAATTTTTTTTTTTAACAAAATGAATTTAAAACATTTTAAAATGTTTTAAATAAATAAATAAAAAATAACTTTTCAATCAATGGTTCTGACCTCCAACGATCAAAAACCAATTATATATATATATATTTTTTAAAACAAAACGAATTTAAAAAGGTTATTAAAATTAAAAATAAAAACCTAACGGCTAGCTAACGTCATCGATGATGTCAACGCACCTTTAATATTGGTTGTTGGATTTGCAGTTGCACGTCATGTTTCGTGCTCTTACCTACACGTGATACTTTCTCCTCTTGAAAAGCACATGTGCTGCGCTCACAAAAAAATTTTGCGTTGGCCAAAACTGGGCTACATTTGGCCTAATTGGAGGGTCAAGCCAAATTTTTTTTATAGCCATTGATTGAAGATGGCTTTTGCATTATTTTAGGGCTATATTTGACTTATGTCCCCTGGCTGGAGATGACCTTACGCCTTGTTGGCCAATCCAGTTTAAGATGATTTTCTCGACCTACAAAAGTTTGTCAAAGAAAATACTGCTCGCTCAGACTTTGTTTTCAACTATAAATAAATTTTGTGAAAGAAATTCCAAAACAAAACGAAACGCAAGTAGTACTCAGGGATAGTCGATTCTCTATTCAATGGTAAAATTTCCTTGTAGAATAATTTGTAGAATCCAAGTAGCAAAATAATGATGGGACTCTAATAAAAGTCCCTAGTGAATCCATGTATATAAAGCAAAAGGCAGAGAATGGTGAAACATTCAAAATACCTGAAAATGCCCTTGGTTAATTCAAATATTAAGAATTGAAATCATTAATTAAATGAGGATAAATATGGTAAATTCACATTTTTTTCATATTAAAAAAATTAAAATTAAAAACAAAATCAGATAATAGGTCCTACTTTTATGGAACATAACTACTTATCTTTTCTTAATTTTAAAAATATAATATAATATAAAATATAATGAATGGTTCTATTACTAATAATACTGAGGCTTTTTGTGATAAAACCCAACACTTACTGGGCTTTGTATGTGGTTAAGTTGGGGACAATATCAATGTTGTTAGTAGTGGGACGCTAGCCCGTCTCTCTGAATTTAACATGGTATCAGAGCAGGTCGGTTGCCCTTACCCAATATGTGGTGTTCACATGTTGGGCTTGAATGTTTACCCCTACCCTTTACCCAATACGTGGTGCCCACGTGTTAGGCTTGAATGATTGACTCCAATGTGGATTGGAAGTTAATCTTGAAAAGTGAATAAGATGACGATATGGAATAGGACTTTTATAGAATCAAATCTGATTAGGCAAGATATTGTGCTTTATGAATTTTCTATTGCAAGATAACATATAAAGCAAAGGTGTGCATCTCCTTGTTTGTACAGCTTTTACATGTTTTGATTGATCATCTAAATTTCTCTAGAAAAGCTTATGTGTATATAGTTGTGATAAGTCATCAAGTGTTCCATGCTTACATGGTGATTTATCAAACACCTTCATCATTCATATTGCATTCATTTGCATGTTCTGTGACTCATACGATTGAGGGCACCAAAACCGTGGTGGCAGTTTTCCTCCGGCGAGCTTGAAGCAATCTTGACCAGTATTGCGTTCAACATAAAGAGTGTGGAAAGATCATCTTGTAATAGAAGTTGAGTTACGAAGAAGTCGGTAAACATTATCTAGAATGTGTTTAGAATAATTGTGTGAGTACTTTGTGTAATCATCGTTCTATAGTGGATTTATTTTGGACTGAGGAGTCCCGTGGATTTTCCCCAGAGGTGGGGTTTTACAATGTAAAATAATTTTCTGCGTGTTCTTTTATTTTATGCTCAGCACGTTTCATGATTGATAAGCCATATCAATCCTGCTACCAAAGTTTATTTTTTGTTTATTGATTATAATTTTAAATTGACCTATTCACTCCCCTCTAGACATCTTTAGTCATCCTACAAGTAATTTCAGTAAACGTATGCAAAACTTTGATGAAAACATATAGGTATGCAAAACTTTGATGAAAACATATAAACGAGCATGACATCCATGATAAAAGATTCTATCCAGAAAGCACGAAAAGAGAAGATATCAATAACCTTCTCAAATGTGTCTGTTCATCTTCTCCCAACAGAAAATCAAAGAACGTGAGAATCATGACTAGGAGGGTGAGATTTTTTTATGGGGTTAGGGTATTTATATCATCCACTCAAAAGTCTCATACAATACAACATTTAATGAAATACCTCAAACTTGTTAAGTAATTGAATACCACCAGATTTTAATTCATTATTGAAGATTCCTAATTGAATACCACTGGGCTTTAATTCTTTACTTAAAAATCCTAATTGAATACCACTGAACTTTTAAGTTTCAAAATAATCTATTAAAATTATAATTGAATACACCCCTTTCATTTTTTTAATTAAAATTTATTCTTAATCATTTAGCAGTTGCCAAAAAAAGAAACTATTCCTAATCATTAAGCTTGAGTAACCTCATGGAAGAGGTTGCCAAAATAGATAGTAGTGCATGCTTGACTATTTTCAGTTCGTAATTGGAGTTCTCCTTACCTCCATATGAAGATCCATTTGTAAGTAAACATTTTGAGTGTCGTTACTTTGCATCTCTTCAATGGAGCCAACACTATTGCATTTTATTTGTCTACTTCCAAGCCATGAGGATCCTCCTGGTTACGGATAAAAAAGCAACAACAAAAAAACACCAAGTCATAGCAACTATGACTAAGATCGCCAACGAAAAATAACCGTTTGAGACAGTGAAAATAGTAGGTTAAAAAAAATATACAAAAAGTTTTTCTAAAGGTCAAAAGTGGTATTAGAAAATTATAACAGTTTTTTTTTTTTTTTTTGTCTGAAGAATTATAACAGTTAAGTTAGTCCTGAAATGCTGCATTACATGCTGTGGGGGAAAAATTCTCAAATAAAGTCAAGAGACAAACAACTAGATAGACCAAACATAAGTGCAGAATTGCATTCCCACAAGCACCACATAGATAGACCAAACATAAAAATGCAATTTTTCTCAAGCTCCTAACCTTTAATCAAACAGCCAGTCCAATCCAAGCCAACCAAATCTAATACTTCGAAGCTTATCCTAACCAGTCCAAGCCAGTTCACCAAACGGGCCCTAAGACTTTAAAGTCGATATTGGTATTAATGCCTGATGTAAAAGGCTTCAACCTCGCTTGCTGCATCCACATCACCCTTGACTAGAATATTCAATGTCTCATCCTCAGGTCAGTTTGTATTAATGAAGGGACCCCTTATAGAATAGACTTATTAATCAAGAAGACTTGTGATGGCACGAGTCAACTAGCAACTAGTTGCATAATTGCATTATTGATTGGAGATAACAATGATATCCACATTAAAAAAAGAATAATACTACTCTTACCACATTTTGTATACCATATCCTTATACCATTTTATGTGGCAGCTGAGGTGGACAGCCACATCAATTAAAATTATTTAATATTTTATTTTATTTTATGATTTATTCCAGTATTTGTTTTTCTAATTGTCTTAATTAAAACACACTTCATTGATTTAATTGATGTGGCATATAATATGGACATGCCACATCATATGGTATAGAAATGTGGGATAAAAATGTGGTAAGTGTAGCATTACTCTTTAAAAAAAGAATAATACTAGTCTTACCATATTTTTATACCACATGATGTGGCAGCTGATGTGTACATACCACATTATATAAAATACTAGCTTCTGTTTTTCTAATTTTATTTATTAAAATACATTTCATTCATTTAATTAATGTGGCATATGATATGGACATGCCACATCATGGGGTATAAAAATGTAGCATTACGCTTAAAAAAAACAGTTAAATGCACCGGTTCTGCATGACAAACCTCATCTTTCGAAAAATCACCAGGACAATAATGAGTGGTCAATTGTATAAAGACCCGACAATATTACGTATAATTAATTCACAAGGTTAATGCAGTTAATGCACCGACAGCTCTACATTTCTGTCCGCAAAAAAAGCTCTACATTTCCAGACGCAACGTTTTTAATGTTAGTAAAAAAAAAGAAAGAAGCTTGGTCTATTACTTTATGTAATATATTGTCCGCGGCTGAAATAAATTTGTAGAAATTTACAGGCTCAACGTTTCTATTAATTTGTAGAAATTTACAGCAGAAATTATTCAGTCTTTGGTGAGAAAAACGAGTGAACGAATTGAATTGAATCTTCAATTGAATAATATTGACATTGTTATTATTGTTGTTTGCAGAGACAAACATGGAACGAATAAAGCTAACAGAAAATTGAACAAAATATGCACAGAAAAGAAAGAATGGACACAGCTAATCTGCATATGCGTTTCCGAAGACTACAAACTACAACATACTTGCTACTATAGAACCAGAATGTCCACAACTGTCAAGAGGGTGTTGAGTCTGGATTGATTTCAGAGAATTCAAGGCCGGACGTAGAGGTAGACTCGAATGTGTGGACCGTAGTTGAATGCTGTGTTCGACTGATACTTAAACTATGATCTTGCCTCTGCCGGTGGAGGTCTCTCATGGCCTTAAACCTCAAATCTTCTCTATAGGTACTTAGTTCTGGGATCACGTCAGGAACAGGGGTTTGTCCTTCAAGCATGCTCACCACCTCGGACATGCTAGGCCTAAGTGATGCAGAGGCATTTGTACAAATCAGAGCCACTTTAACCATGATCTCTGCTTCTTTTTGGTCAAACTCAGACCCTAACTTCTCATCAACTAGCTCCAACAAGTTTCCAGTTTGTTGCAAATGACAAGCCTGCAAATGTTTATTGTAGTTCTCACCGAATTAGTAACAATGAGAACAACCAGATGTGACAAGATGGATGTAAAAATGGATCAAAGAGCAAGAGGGAATGGTAAGAGTACCCAATCTAAAAGGCAAACCCAGTCATCACTTGGGATATAATTATTGTTGTTCTTCCCACTAATAACTTCCAAGGCCACTACTCCAAAACTGTAAACATCTGCTTTGTACGTCAGGTGACCCCATAATGCATATTCTGGTGCCATGTATCCTCTGCAAATCAAGATCCCAAAATCTTGTTATTCAACCCCAAAAAAAAAAAAAGATCACCAATTTAGCTAGACTTTGTTGCAAGTATATCAACAAGGCAGTGTAAACAAGGACATGGAAAGTGGAAACTGACATTGTCCCAGCAACTCCGGTGCTCATGTGCGTCTTCTCCTCTTCATCAAGCTTTGCTAATCCAAAGTCAGATATTTTGGGGTTCAAGTCCCGATCAAGCAGCACATTAGTAGCTTTGATGTCTCGGTGAACAATTTTAAGTACAGATTCTTCATGGAGAAAAGCTAGTCCTCTTGCTATCCCAATACATATATTACGCCTTGTTGGCCAGTCCAGTTTAAGATGATTTTCTCGACCTACAAAAGTTTGTCAAAGAAAATACTGCTCGCTCAAACTTTATTTTCAACTATAAATAAATTGTGTGAAAGAAATTCCAAAACAAAACGGAACGCAAGTAGTACTCAGGGAGTATGCAAGAAGAAACCTAGAAATCAGTATAACCCACCCAAGGATATAAATAAAGAAAGGGATAAAAACCAACTCAAAATTATACACTTTAGATCATGATCAGTTACATCTTAATTGGTTTCCGCACTTATACAGTTAAGTAATTGACATCATACTCACCAAGCAATGCTCGTGCAAGGTTATTGTTTTCCATGTACTCGTAGACCAGCAATAGCTGACCTCCATCAATACAACATCCATGAAGCTTCACAAGATTTGGGTGCTGGAAACAAGAAATCATGCCCATCTCATTTAAGAATTCACGATTTCCCTGCCTTGACTTGGATGAAAGCTGCTTAACGGCTATCACTGTACCATCAGGCAATTGACCCTGCATCCCAACCCGTGTTCAGAAGTATGTATGTAAACGTAAAACAGGGAAATCTTTAAAAAAAACACGGAAAAGATTCAACGTACAGATAGCTAAAGTACCTTGTACACAGGACCAAAACCACCTTCTCCGATTTTGTTAGCAGAATCGAAGTCATTAGTGGCAGCTTTTAATTGTTTTAAGGTAAAAGTCCCTGTCTGCCCATCAAGTCCTTCTCTATCTGTCCAAGGAGGCATCAGAAGAGTATGAGTGTTATTCATCATTGCTTGAGCAATCAAAGAGTGCAATTGTTAAATTTTTTTTGCCTTCATTTCATATACTTGTGAAAACTATCAGTAGGAACCAATGAATCTGACGCACCTTTCTTTCTCCCCCTTTTGCCTGGCATGTATCCTTTCCACCAAAGGATTCCTAATATAACAAACACTAGGCCAAATGCTCCTACTACAGCTCCAGCAACAATGTGAGCAGTACCCTTGGTTTCACCATTTGAGCAATCTTTGGAATCTTCTCAAAAGAACAAATCAATTAACTAACTGGAATAACATAAAAGGAAAAAAGGACAAGAAACTCTTGTCCAGGAACACGTTGTTTTCAAAGGCTGAAGTGAACATAAATTTTCCAAATTGGATAAACAAAATTTTAAAAGAGGTTGGGAAGTGTGCATTTGAGCCTTTATTAGAAACCCTTCATATCAGGATTAAAAGCAAAGTCAATTTTTACATACATTAAATCCATTCCATTCATAGGAACACATATAAAATAGCTTTGCTCTTGCTGCAGATAAGTTACAGAATTAAAACTTAAGCACAAACTACCACTAAAATCAGACTCTATGTCGGTAGAAAAACAAAATATCCTAATTAGCATCAAGGGAAAAGAAAAAGCAGCAGATGCATAATACATAGGTACCATCATCAAACCACCAGTTCCTAAACAAGCCTGCTTCCTGAACTAGGTTCCCATGTTGTGTCTAACGTTAGGCCTCAAAACTCTGTCTGAGCCCAACCAAGTATGGCCCAGGCTGAGAAACAGATGTTGAAAACAGAAAAAATTGTGATCCAAGCTTTATCCCAAGCATACCTTATTATGAGTGCTTTACAATAAGATAAAGAAGAAGATCGCATCCAACTAACTCACCAGATTTCACAGAAATAGCAGAGATAAGGGGACCATAGACTCCTCTGTCAGGGATTCTTGTTGTCCCTTTACCAGCAAAATAGAATCGGATCTCTAAGATATTATCTGTTACACTGACATTATGTTCTAGTATTACAGGCTTTTGAGCCATCTTTGCCTCATCTTCAATATTGAAATCCTTTCGCAATACTTCTTCCTGAGACAAAGCGCTTCACATTACACCTATTTGCAACTTCATAATATACGTTTCTAACAAAGTGACTGATTACCTGAACATAGATATCAAATACGCGTCTGCCAAGACTCGTATATGTTTGGTCATTTGTAAACTGTATTTCCGCAAAGTGAAGACTTACACTATAGTCACCATTTTCTAAGCAATAATGGAAATATGTGATTGAAATTGGGGATATGCGTGCTGTCGTGTATAAATCAGAGAGATTTGAAGATGCCAGAGATACAGAGTAACGTGTATTTTGGAAATCGTTGTCATCCATGAAGTCTCCAGTGCTACTAAATCCCCAAAAATAATCACCATTTAAGAAATACTCTGCAGCGCCACCTTCAACTTCTCCGTCTCCTTCATACACAATGTTTCCTTTATTTTCTTTGATGGTGACGTCATTTCCACCACAATTAACATGTAAACAAGTTGAATCTGGAATAATGGATAAAAATAAAAATATAAGTGAGAGAATATGAAAGCAACAATTACTAATTGACAAGAGTATTCAGATATAAAACTTTTGAATATCATGGTATTCTCTCTGAACATTTTCAGGCACAGCGAGTTTCAAACTTCACTCAAATTCTTTTTCATTTTATTTTTTCTCTGAAACAAAGACTTTAAAATCAGAAGAATCTACTTTTTTGGGTGTAGCAATCTTTATCATTTACAATTTTCTACTGCAACAAGCTGATATTGCTTCATGATCAAACTAACTGAAACATGCATCTTCTATGAAAAAAATAACAATAAAGGAGATTACACCATTTCAAGTAGAAGTAGAAATTCCAATACATGTACTGAAACATAAATAAACTGTATAGCATTGCATATTATTTAAGCCAATTAGAATATATCCTTACAGCGTGGGCAGTTGAGATCCTTCAAGCATGGAAGACCTCTCCTTCTGTCATAATTGAGTGAAAAACATACATTAACATGGAATGTACGCCATGTGTATATATGAACATCTTTTCTCACTGTAATGCAACAAAAAGAAAGCAATAGAGAGAAAGACAATCTTACAAGTTGTTCTCTGTTGAAGAGCTTCGAAACAAGTTCAGGTTTAGATTGCTATTAAAAAAAAGGAAAAAGGTCAAACAACCATTAGTTAGTATCCATATAAAATCGGCATGATACATGAATAACTACTAGAACAGTATTTCTCACATGTTGTCCTGACAAGTACGTTGCTCAGGGCCTTGCCATGTAAAGTTATTGTATGAAAGATCACTGCATGCAGGAAAGGTCACTCTCTTTAGGGAGAAACAAACATAAGCCAGAAATTATGTGTGTCCATTGTATTGATCCTCAAATTGTTAGCTTCCAGAATTCCATTTTTAGTAATAATATATATATATGAGACAGATCTTGGATACACATGAGAAGCATACAAGGAAAAGGTCAATTGCAATTATATCAAAAGAAAAAAATAAATAATATGAAGCATTGAAGATAAGAATTACACATACACATTACTTCCATCCTTGAAGATTGAGCCAGGTACACTTCCACTCAGAGAGTTTCCAGTTAAAATCCTATAGAAAGAAATATAAGATTTTTCAAAATGCTACATCAATATTCAATACTAGATTATTAAATAAAAAGGGGAGGGGAATTAAGCACACACCAACCTAAAGATATAAGCTTGCATTTCTATCCCAATATAATTAAAAAATCTTAAATTATATAGGCATTCGCGTGCCCATGTTTGTGTCACAGAAATTTAGTCCCTTCTTTATCCAGTAATATGTCCAGCATTTCCCAGAAACTTTTAGGGAAGAAGAATCACAAGCAATGGACCTTTGTAGTTTATAATTAAAGGCATAAGTAAATTACCATACTTCAAATCTGAATGCACCATAATTAAATGAATCACAAGGTTATACTTACAGGAATCTCAAACGCTCTAAGTTTATAGTGTCTGGAACTTCCCCTACTAACTTGTTAAAACTGACATCCCTATCACAATCACAATACAAAAGATATAATCAACCTGCATTCACAGTCATAATACAACGAAACAATCAGTATCCTACTTCACAAGGTTTACTTACAACATTTCCAGGTTTTGTATCGTCCAGATGTATGGAGGAATCTCTCCAGAAATGTTGCAGTTTCTGAGAACCCTAAAATACACAACTGAATAGCATTAGACAAACCACCATCAAAAGTAAAATATAAATAATAATGCCTTAAGAATATTTGATGATCAAATACTCAACGTACAATCTCACTAGGCCTGTCATGTTTGTCAACGTAGGAAAACCCTGCTGTGGCCCCTTTATATCGCTAATCCTCCTATATATAGATATGGAACCACAAAATGAAAAGCAAAAAAAATAGGGACAAGTAATCTAATAAATACATACAGCTACAAAGAAAACTTGAAAAGGCCTTTTACTCACAACTCTTGTAAATTACTCAAAAGAGATATGTTGGAGGGGATGGGTCCCTGAAGCCCACTTGCATGCATTTCTCTTCAATCATCCAAATATACATATATAAGAATAAATAATAAAAATTAGAAATAAATAAGAATGAAATAATTTGGGTCATCTATAATAACTTGAAATGTAGGTTGAAATGCGTCAAAAGAAAAAAACATCTTACAATCTCTCAAGTTTTTCCCAATTCTGTATGAAATCAGGTATCGTTCCATTGAAGTTATTATCGTTTATTCTACTGCATTAGACAAGAGTATGGAATCAATTTGACATGTAAACTTGTTTTATGCATTACAATAAAAAATAAAAAAAACAACTGCAGTAAAAACTTACAAGTCTGTTAAATTTCTTAGCCTAGCCAATGCCACTGGTAACTTTCCGGTCAAACGATTGGAGGACAACATCCTGCAATTCCAATACCAAAGCAATGATCCATCAATTTTTACCTATCATTCATCATTCCCAAATGTGTTTACAGTGTAGAGAAAAATCAAGAATCAAAATTTCCCAAAAGAAAATTGCATTACAGAGTTGCCAAGTTGATTAAATTCCCAAGCTCAGGAGGAACAACTCCAGAGAACTGATTTGCTTCAAGAGTCCTGATTGTTTGAAAAAGGAAAAGGAAATACTATTGAGATTAGAAAGAGAGAATGACAGAATCACAGTGGAGGAGTGAAAAAACTAATCCCCACCAATGGATGCAAATATAAAAAAGTTTTCAAGGAGAAGGGAAAAGACCCTGCCAATCTCGTTTCACATATTTCCTCAATCATACCATAATTCCATGACTCAACTGTTAAATTGCCAACACAAACCATAATTTTAACACTTACAGGTATGTGAGAGTAGTAATATTTCCCAACTCCTTTGGAATCTCCCCTGATAAGCGATTTACAAGAAGAGAGCTGCATAGATTTTCTAATTAATTTAAAACATGAACTACGAAATCAACAATATAATCACAAAAGCTGAGAAGAACTCACATTTTTGTTAATTGCATTGCACCCCATTCTCCTGGTATTGTACCATTAAGATAATTGAGAGACAAATCACTACACAAAGAGGAAGGATAAAAAAATGTAAAGTGCATTTCAGTATAAATAAATTTAATAGAACAAAATCATCAGTCATTATTCTTGAATACAAAATTATCTTACATTTCTTTAAGGTAAGGAAGTTTGACCAGTTGAGGTGGAAGCATGCCAGGTAGACTATAACCCTTGAGAGCTCTGTCAGATCAAAAATTATAAATTCGAGTGCTAAGCAGAGAGTAATGTTGTAAGGAAACAGAATAATCATAACAGAGGTTGCTTGGAAATTAATGATTAGTGGATCTTCAATTAGAACTATTGGGTTAAGAATTAGAGTTATGCTCTGTCTGTGAAAAACCTTCCTACAGCAATAATAATCTGGGGCAAACTACACTAACCTCCTGGAGATTAAGGTGAAGAACATCAAGATAACCGTCCGCAATTTTAACATTAGGTGCAAAACTGAGAACATCTACCTTCAAAGCCCAACCATCCTTGGCACCTACCCCATCCTCTGATATCAAAACTTCTTCTAGCACCTATTAGACAAGGACGGTCAAAGTAAGTTCCAGCAATGCAAGGAGGATTCTTGTACTTCACCTAGGCCCAGGTGAGGTTAGTATAGTTTACCCTAAATATATAGATATCAGGCATAAAAACCTCTCTTCTTTTATTTTATTTTCTTTTTTCCTGGTAAATAAATATAAAAACAAATGACAACCCCTGTCATTCAAAGAGATGTACATAATCACGTACAAAATTATTCAGAAATAAGATGAGGGAACCGTACAACGTTACGACGTGACAGACAGTGCTGTTGCAGTCACAACTAATGCCAGTCTCAGATCCTTTTGGCGGATCTGCTGTTACCCCAACCATTTCAATTTTGCAAGAATCACCATTAAACTTCCAAAACTTTGCACCCATCGTACTAGTTATTTCTTGGAGAGCATCAACTATCCATCATGAAAAAACCCGTCACATAATCAATATATGGATTCAAGGAAATAATCAATTTGTTATATACAGAGATTGGCAAATAATTTAATTAGTGTCTCCTCTTTCAAAAAGTAATGTTTGGTTGTATTTGGAAACCAGAAGAGGGAAATTAAACCGACCATCACATAAAAGGAAATTAAACTGGTTCGAATTGACATTTGAACATCACATAAAAGGAAATTAAACTGACCATGCAAAAAACTGAAAAACTGAATGCTCAAGGTAAGAGAAATCCCTTGAAAAACCAATGACCTTGTCAAAATTCGGTGGCTACACTCCAATTAATATTCAGATACCTCTAAAGGAGACTTACTAGAACCAGTCCCAAAATACCAGAACTTAATGCGCAAGTCAAGAACTCAAAAGCAGTTAGTTGAGAGAAGAGAGGGCCAATTACCCATTTGTTCACTGAGAAAATCTAAGAAGAAAAAAAACAAAAATGGTTGATTCTGATAACAAAAGAACAAAAAGTAAGTGTGTTCTTGTGCGTAGTATGCAAACATTTGTGCTGATACAGAGTACAACAACATCTCAAGATTCAAACTTTCAGCAACCCAATTGAAGTTCTAAGCAATAGAGTAAGGTATTAGCTCTTACTTTCATCTTGGGGCACCTTGGACTCTGCAAACCTCACCAAGCTGAAGCTGCAGCTTAGCACAGTAACCAATAAAACAAAGAGGCTACTGCTCTTAGCCACCATGGTGATAAAGATTCAAGATTTGGGACAAAACTCTTGGCTTGTGAAAGAACAGTGGTGTGCGGCCACTGATATGATATGATATTCTAGCTGACAGCTTCTCAATTTGAGCTTTGAAGAAGTCAGGCTAGTCAAGAATGCATGTAGCTGACATTTGACAGAATGCAATGCTTTAAAATTTCAACAAGTGACTGCAAGTAAAAGCAATGTTTGAACTGCTTTGGAAACCACTGGGCTGAGGCTGTGGCTGCGTGCGTGGACAACCCAGGTTGGACTTTCTTTTGTTTTTCCCCCAATAATTCAATTTTGATTGCTCTTCTTTAATTTTTAAGTAAAATACTATGATCTGTTATTTTCAGGGAATTGTTTTTTTATTTCCTTCATTTTTATTTACTCGAAGAAAAAAAATTACACGATTATTATTTCGAAATGTCAATAACAACTTCATCTTATTTTCCAAACATGTATTTCACTTTGACACACAATTAATTAAACGTCTCAGAGCTTGACTCCCAGTTGTAATTGGATTTGTAAACTTTTTTTTTAGGCAATTACATCCTTTTAACTTCACAAGTAGTTCCAATTGGGTCCTGCCGTCCAAGTCTATCAATTTGTCCGTCAAAATAAGGGGTAACAGCGTCCTTTTGAGTTCCAGAGTCTCCTTTGCTGGATAATCCAGCGTGTGAACCTCCATACTCACCTTCTCCTTCTCCTTCTCCTCCACATTCACCCCCATCTCCTTCAAGCTCTATGTTGGCTAACTTGGCCAAATCCAACAATAAAAAGTAATCCAAGATAGTTTATTTAAACGAAAAATCAAAGAAAAAGTACCTGGGCAATAGGCAACATGTAAGCCAGAGTCTTGCCAGACCCGGTATGAGAACCCAAGACCACAGTTTTCCCTTCCAGCACCGCTGGGGTTCCAATACACTGAATTTCAGTAGGAACCTCAATACCCATCTTTCTCACAGCCACCAAGACCTCTTCAGTCAGACCCAATCCCCCAAAATTCTCAACCTCCCTCTTCTTCTTATTCTCTGGCTTACCCAACCCAATCCCCAAATTTCAGTTGGGTTTCTTGTTCTTCAGCTTCAATGGCACTTTCGGGGATAGAAATGACTGTGGTTGTGGCGGTGCAAAGAGGCCTAAACCCTGTTAAAACTCTGGTGGTTTTTGGCAGTTTTATGAGAGAGAAGCGTTTGGCTGCTTGGAGGCGTGATAGAGAGAAGAGGTTTGAGGAGAGAAAGAGAGAAAGTGAGAAGGGTCCTTGCTACTCCTCCCATGGCTTTTCCCTTGCAATGTAATTTTTCAGTTTTCTCAGAAATGATGGATGTTGTTGTTGTATTTTCTTATCACCATAGACAGAGACCCCATTTATCACCATGCCAAGATCAATGGTGCAAATTAAGCTTTATTCTTGATGATGAATTTCTGCAAAGCTTTATTCTTGACAGAGACACCATCTCTCTCTCCCTCCTCTCTCTCTCTTCCCTCTTGTTCAGCAGGGATCAGGCAAAAGCCAGTGTCAGTGACAGTGGCCAAGCGAATCGACCTCATAAACGACATTGTAAAGGAGTTGGGATGGTTTACAGCCAGACATGGAGCTGATCATCGTGAAAACTCCAATATACCCCTCACAACAAAAGCATGTGCCATTCACACAGTTAATCTCGACGGATTCTGTTACGGCAGGATTCAATTGGAACTACTTATCGAGTTGAAGGATGTAATTGCCTTCAAAAAAAATTCACGGACTCAATTACAAGTGGGGGCAAAATTCAAGAACATTTACGGTAAATAACCCTAATTAAAAATAAAGGTGTCCTGCTAAAAGTAGTGAGAAAATAAGATAAATAAATAAGCAAGTTGTTTGGATTAATATTTATATTCGGGCCGAAAGGAAAGGCTCTTGGTTTCAGAACAAGACAGATTTATTAAGACTCTGTTCGAGACAGTAGGGCCCCATTGTAAGGCACCGTACTAATCCCACGCGCGTCAAGCCACGTAATGCAACTGTTTGACTAGCCCCGAAATATTCCAGAAATTATCTAAATGTCGGCAGTACATTTATCCTAATATTTTGAACCCCAAAAAAAAAAACATTTATCCTGATATTCTCGAACATAATTTAATGTTTTTTTGTTGTTGGATAACATAATTTAATGTTAAGCGCTAGCAATTACTGATTAGCAAAGGGTTTTCTTGAATTCTAGATTAAACGAGGACAAAATTAAGAGGTTTTTATTTGCTACTTAAGATCGTTGTTGAGAAAATTATAATTATAATATGATTCAATGCAATGAAAGATATATTGCAAGCAACTTGGTGTTATAATTACATATCCTTATAGTATCATGTGCATGCCAAAAGCGACTATTCGTCATTCAAATAACGTTGTTAATTAGATTACTTGCTTATTAATCTAGGTAAAAGCTTATAACCCAAATTCAATGGATGGCGGCTAACAGCTTGAGATTATTAAACCAAAGTTACGTGGAATCAATCTCGACCTAACAAATAATATAGATGTTAATGGGTCCATAGCTCAATAGTAAGAGTATTTGTATGCGTATAATTGGTCTCATGTTTCAACAATTTATATGATAAAAATATAGCCAAATAAACTCATGATCAAACTATTTTATGCACAAAAAATACAACTTACACGTATCAAGCTAAAGTTGATTTAATTCAAATCATGGCCTGAGGTAGAGGAAGAGCAAAATGTAATATTAGTTGTTACATTCTGGGATTGGCTTCCGCCTAAACTCTGTTTTTGACTTTGGTCATGGACATCTCTCATGGCCTTGAACATCAAATCTTGGGTATACGTACTTGCCTCTGGGACCACGACATCTGGGACTGGTGTTCGTCCTTCAAGCATGCTCACCACCTCAGACATTGTAGGCCTAAGTGATGGAGACGCATTTGTGCACAACAGACCAACTTTAACCATTACTTCTGCTTCTTGACCATTCACTTCATACCCTAACTTTTCATCAACCAGCTCCTTCAAGTTTCCAGTTCGTTGCAAATGACAGGCCTGCAACAGAAGTTTCACTTTATAAACAAGTTTTAATATATAACTAACACAAACTACTTGTCAGAAAAAAAAAAACAAAAACAGCAATGTTTATCCAATGGCTTGACTGATGATTGGAAGCTATATAGTACCCAGTCTAGGAGAGACACACAACTGTCACTTGGGGCATAACTGTTGTTCTTCCCGCTAACGATTTCCAAGACAACAACTCCGAAGCTGTAAACATCTGCCTTATAGGTCAATCGACCCCATAGTGCATATTCTGGCGCGATATATCCTCTGCAAATTAAGATCCCGGAATTTTGTTATTCCAATTAAAAAGACTCAAATTTACCCAAAGATATGTAAACGTGTAGAACTAAATGTAAAGGCAACTGACATGGTTCCAGCAACCCTGGTGCTAATGTGTGTTTTCTCCTCTTCATCAAGCTTAGCCAATCCAAAGTCAGATATTTTAGGGTTCAAATCCCCATCCAGGAGCACGTTGGTAGCTTTTATGTCTCTGTGAACAATCTTGAGTCTTGATTCTTCATGTAGAAAAGCTAGACCTCTTGCTATCCCAGTACAGATGTTAAGCCTCGTAGGCCAGTCCAGTTTAATCCGATGGTTTTCCCGGCCTATATGTCATCAGCCAAAAATGCTTATTACTCATCTCAAATCAATTTTAATTCTCTTTTGAATAGTCATAGAAAGCATAAGCATGAAAAATAGTAATAATAATGACGTAACTCAAGTACTCAAGGGAACACGGACAATGTACAAGGAAAAAACTGAAAATCAGATCTAAGAACTTCCCTAACAGAAATGTTAGAATTCATATGGCCAGTAAGCTCTGTCAAATCAAACTTTATATGTTTTGTATATTCAGATAGGCACTTGATCAAGTTCTATTGAAGTCATAAAAGTTCAGGTTTGAGCAAATGACAGTAATCGTACCAAATAAGGCGCCTGCAAGACTATTGTTTTCCATGTACTCGTACACCAGCAATAGTTGGTCCCCTTCAATACAGCATCCATGCAGTTTCACTAGATTTGGGTGTTGCACACAAGATATCATGCCCATCTCATTTAAAAATTCACGGTTTCCTTGCCTTGAGTTGGATGAAAGCTGCTTAACTGCTATCAAAGAACCATCAGGTAAGTGACCCTGCATCCCAACCTTAGAATTCAGAATTTAATTTTTTATGTAGATGCGTCTTGCGAGAAAAGGACTTCCTTTCAAAGTTCTATATGCCAAAGAAAAACAGGCTTACCTTGTAGACAGGACCAAAACCACCTTCTCCAATCTTGTTTGAAGGATCAAAGTCATCAGTGGCCACTTTTATTTGTTCCAAAGTAAACGTCCCTGTCTGCATATCTCGTCCTACAATATATGTCCAAGAAGGATATAAAGTATACCAAATAATTTTTAATTTTAGTTTTCTTGGCAAATAACTTATATACAAATTAATAGATAATCTGCAAGTGATCAATTTGAGAATGGGATGTTCAATGTAACATGCACCTTTTTGTCTCCCCCTTTTCCCTCGCAAGAATCCTTTCCACCAAAGGATTGCCAGTATGAAGAGTGTTAGGCATAGTGCCCCAACGGCAACACCAGCAACAATATAAATAGTTCGTGCATTTCCACCATTTGTACACGGTTTAAGATCTGGCCAAAAGAATAAACTAAACAAGCTACATTCACTAGAAAAAAGTTTTGAGCAAACAAGAAGATAATGCTTGACCTATATAGACATTTGTTTTGCTCAGATAGGAATAATTATGAAATGTGAAGAATTAACATATTCAGGACCCACTAATAAAGGGGGGCGAGCCCAATATGTTTCTAGATGTTTGAATTACACAAACTTCACATAATCTTTAGACCAAAAAAATCTTAACTCAATCTAAGATAATAGTACTAAAGTGAAAATGTAGGAACGTTGACAAGACTGACTCACCGGAAACCACAGAAATTGCTGATATAAGGGGACCATAATCTCCTCTCTCAGGAGTCCTCGTTGTCCCTTTTCCGGCCCAATAGAATCGGATCTCTAAGACATTACTTGTCACATTGACATTAGGTACTCGTTTAACCAACTTCTTTTGAGCCATGCCTGCCTCATCTTCAATATTGAAATCCTTCCACACCAATATTTCCTGTGAAAAAGTTGTCTTATCAAATCTTCGAGTTGCAATTACATAAAGGTTGGCATTTTGATTAGTGCTAGCTAAGTACCTGAACATAGATATCAAAAATACGCCTCCCCAGACTACTGTATCTTTTGTCATTTGTGAACTTGATCTCCGCAAAATGGAGAGTTATAGTGTAACTCCCATTTTCTAAACAATAGAAGAAATAAGTAAGTGAAATTGGAGATACGCGTGCTGTCGTATATAATTCAGAGAGATTCGAAGATGCCAGAGATATAGAGTAACGTGTATTCTGTAAATCGTAGTCATCCATGAAGTCACCAGTGCTGCTAAATCCCCACATACTTCTGTCATTTCTATAATATTTTGCAGTACCACCTTCAACTGCTCCATCTCCTTCATACAAAACCTTTGTGTTATTCTCATCCTTGAACATTATGTCACCTCCACCACAATTAACATGCATACATTTTGAATCTATTCAAAATAAAACAAAAAAAATTTAATGAGAACAAATATGAGGTAGACAGTACAACATTAAGCATGATGCAAAAGTCATCTTGTACAATTTTGATTAGGGTCTTTGGAATTCCACAACAATCCAAAGATGGATGCAACGCCCTATCCATGTGCTATACTTCTAGATCGTCACAATCATTCAATACACCATTTTACGGTCATTCATGCCTTTTTGTTATTTATTTCAGCTCGCATTCTTCTGTTTGTAATTTACATCTTCATTGCTGTAATCAGTTTTTGATTTAATTGCTGAAGTTATATGTGTGCACTTAAATTTTTTAGTTGTAAAATAATTCAAATGAAACTCAAATTAGTCAGATAGCACTCCATAATATTCAAACTCTAGAAGATGTATACTTACATCGTGAGCACTTAAAATTCTTCAAGCATGGAAGAATTCCCATTCTGTCACAGAATGAACCAAAGATAAATAAGCAAATTTGGAGCATTGTCCATATATAATTATAAATTGAAAATAAATAAAAAATTTGAAGAGAGCGAAGAGTGAATCATAATGAAGGATCTTACGAGTTGTTCTCCTTCGAAGAGCTCCGGTACAAGTTCAGATTTAGATTCCTGAAAAACAGATGCCGTGAAACAACTATCAGTTTCTTCAAACCACATAATCCGAAAAATAATCTAAAGAGATATTAGATTCTATTCTGACAAGTTTTTTTGACAATCCGGTTGGCCTTGCAACGTGAAGTTATTGTATGACAAATCACTGCAGAAAGCATAGAAAAAACAACTGTCAGCTTTGAAACATAACAGGAACCTGTCATTTGATAAAAAGAAGGGGAAATGTTTAGAAATTAGAATATACAATGGTAGAGACACATGACACAGCAGTTAGAACTTAGTAAAAGTATAAATATATAAAAAGGAATCCAAAGTTAATAGAAAGCATTGCAGATAGCAGACGTACACACTATTTCCATCTCGCAAGATTGACTGCGGCACATTTCCACTTAGCAGGTTGCCAGTCAAAAAGCTAATCAAAGCAATACCGAGTATTAGTATTGTACATCAATTCTATCAAGAAAGATACTGGCTTCATCAGTTTGGTTGCATTTCTATGACATGGTTCTTGGACAACAAGCAAGATGTTAAGATATAAAAAAAACTGTTATAGATGAAATTTCACCTAACTGATAGTATAAATTTTTTAAAGAATTTCACACTTACACAAATTTCAGACGCTCAGCTCCTATTGTGGATGAAAGTTCACCCACTAACTTGTTAAAACTGACATCCCTATCACAATTGCACAATAACAATCAATTAATCTCCATCCTAACAGTAGAGTGGGAGACTGCTGCACATATACATGTCTGTGTGTGTTTGGGGTGATTCAAGCATCCAAAGTAAAGTTGATACAACTTTTATTACTTACAACATCGTTAGATTCTTCATGGACCAGATATATGCAGGGATCTCCCCAAAAATGTTGCAGTTCCTCAAAACCCTTGAATTAGTTAAACGAATTAGCATGAAACAGCTCATAGTTACTGCTATTGGAAAGAAAAATAACAGTACATATAAGTTGTACAGAAAGAGAAATATGTATGCATAAAATTATGATCCCCTACTCAGCGATGAGCATGCAATTAATGCTCACTAACTGTTGGATCAAAAGCCATCGGCTAATAATCAAATCCCAATAATATGCTTTTGTCAACAATTGGATTTTGTTCTAACAATAGGTAAGAAAACATGATTGTGTGTATGGGTGTGGGATGTTAGTGCGCGCTTCGTTCTGTTTATTACATGAAACACTAGTATTTAATGATGAAGCTCTCAACATACAATCTTACTATGCCTGTCATATTTCTCAGCAAAGGAAATTCCTGAATTGGCCCATTTAAATCACTAATCCTCCTGCACAAAGATATACCATGATGTATAAAACTATTAATCAAATACATAGGAAAGATCATTCAAAAGATTACTGAGCAGAATGAGGGTCCAAATTACTCACAACTCATTTAAATTGTACAATTGAGAAATATTTGATGGAATGGGTCCCTCCAGTCCACTTGAATGCATTTCCCTTCAACAAGACAAGTTTTTAGAAGGATTAGTGGAAATAACCCTTAAAAAGTCTTAAAAAGTCAAAAAGCAATGGAAATAATTTTTTTACATAAATATAAAGATCTTACAATCTTCTGAGTTGTTTCCAGTTCTGCACCCAATCAGGGAGTGTTCCATTGAAGTTATTATCATTTATTCGGCTACATTGCATTAGAATTTTGCCGATTAGACACAAGAAACAGTATAAATGTTATAAAAGAGAAACAATATATAAGTAAACCTTACAAATCTGTCAAAGTTCTTATCCCAGAAAACGTCTCTGGTAAGTTTCCAGTCAGCTGATTGGAGGAAAGCATCCTACATTTGCAACATGCAGCAAGTAAATAGCAACACACGAGGCCAGACATCTGAAAGTGAGGATTTGATGACTTACAAGGTCTGCAAATTGATCAAGTTCCCAAGCTCAATGGGAAGAATACCAGAAAATTGGTTTGATTCAAGGCTCCTGATTTATGAAAGAAAAAAGAAAATAAAGTTGATGTATCATCACTAGGATATCAAGGCTCCTGACAGAGTTCTGTTTCCAGCTGAGGCCAGATAGCAGTTAGCAAGGCATGTAACGTGGAAATTAGAGACCCTCCTAGTATAGTTTCACAAAGATCACAAGAACTTTAATCGCAATCAGTGTCCAAGTCCTAAAAATTGAGATAAACCAAATCGCAAACGTACAGGTATGTCAGAGTGGTAATGTTTCCTAGCTCCTTTGGAATTTGCCCTGATAAGCGATTGACCAGAACAGAACTGCAGAGAAGTCACTAATGAATATACATAGCTACTAAATTAAAACTTCATTACATAAATTCAAAAGGCTCACATATAAGTTAGTTTTGTGGAAGCCCATTCCGGTGGTATTGTACCATTGAGATAGTTGTAAGCAAAATCACTACAAGGAAAGAAAGGTTACTTTAATTAATAAATAAAGATATGTACCATCCAAATCTTGAGCATCATGTAAATCAAATATGATAGTTCTTACATTTCTCTGAGGTAAGGAAGCTTGACCAGTTGAGGTGGAAGCAAACCAGGTAAACTATAGCCCTTGAGCATTCTGTAAAACGTTAAACAAATAATCAAAGATTAAGCAGAGAGAGTAATAGCAAATAGCCAAATCATAAACAAACAGAGCTTTGTGACATGGAAGGCATTTTCATAAGCCAAAACGGAACAATCGATATAAAACTGAGTTAAGACTCGTACAGTTTTACGACATGACAAACAGTGTTGTTCTCAAAGTAGCATTCACAATCAGTGTTGCTCTGGGCTCCCTTTGGTGGCTTCTCCGTTAGACCCACCATTTCAATTCGGCAAGCATCATTGTTAAACCTCCAATATTTTGCGCCCATTGTGGTAGTAATTTGTTGGAGGGCATCAACTAAAAGGCATCCATTTTCAAACAATATAAGCATCATATAGAAAATCAAAGTAAAATGAGATGAGCATATAAAACACAAATGGCAAGGCCGCGAGAATACCAAATGATCTAGAGCAGAGAAGTCAGTGAGTTGTGTTATGAGTGGTTTTCAGGGCAAAAGTTGAACTAAACTTAGCTCATTGAATGACTCTAAAATGCAAAAGACCACACTTTTCAGTTTGGTTGCCAAGAAATATAGAAAATTGATAAAAGAAAACTACCCATTCTTATTATGAAATGAAAAGATAAGGCCAACTAATCCAATCAACTTTTATGAGTCCCTTGTATGTACCAAGATAAAGACTTTCTTTGTAACATTTTCTCATAAACAACCAGGGATTGCCAACAGTTGAAAGATAAGCACTCACCTTCCTCTTGGGGCAACTTAGATTCAGCAAGTTCCAGCAGTGTGAAGCAACTAAATGCAGTAATGAAGCAAACAAAGACATTACCAACCAGCATCATCAACAATTAGGAAATGGTAGTAATTGGGTTTCTGCAATAGCAACTAATGCATGCAATCGGCCCACCCAGATGTGAAAAAAGGAAGCTCGTGCAATGATGCAAGTTGGGTAAGAAACACAAATTTGATGCAAGGAGTAAAAGCAATCTTTGAAAGTTATGAGGATCTGAGGAGGGATGTGGGTTTTGTGAGAGAAGAACTATCTGATGCTGCTCTCGAAACTTTGCACTGATTGATTGTTGTCATCTTAGGAGAGGACTAACTAAAGTTCAGTGTTGTAATTGGACATGTGTAAGACTCGATAATATTCATAACAATCAAGGTATAAACAAATGAATATATGAAAAGAGAAGAAAAAAGAAAGATTTCTAGGTCATAAGAAAAAAGAAAGATGAACTTGTTTTGAGTGACACATTTGTCAACAATATCAGAATATTCCGAATATAAAATATCTGTTTTAAAGTTGCTTTTTTGTTTTTTTATTTTTACTTAGCAGACATGAATGAAGGGGCTACGCATGCTTTTAGCCTAATAATCTTCACCTTTTCCTTTTTAAAGGGGCTACTACTGTAGCTTCGCCCAGGCAGATGAAGATAAAGCAGTTTTAGGATTCTTGTGAAACTCTAGCAATAGTCTACAATTTTCCCATTCCGAATTCCAATTTTCATAAACTAAACAGATCCATAAAGAGTGAAAAAAAAAAAAAAAAACGTAAATGAACAAAGATGCGGTCTTTCCAATTGTCCATTAAAATTAAATTGTTGCGATGAATTTAATAACATGTCAAATTAGCATTTCATTGATCTTTTTGTTGGACTTTATGTCGGATTTTAGTAATTTCATCAAGCAGACATGCATGAAGCAGAGGACTTGACCCATTGAGCATCAAGCTTAGGGTTCTTCAATTAGCCTACTTTAATATGACATGTGGGCTGCCCATTACGAAGTCATGGAACATGTGGGCTGCCCATTACGAAGTCATGTAGAGAAACTGAGCAGACGAAGTCATGGAACTTAAAAGGTCAGAACTTGACGAAATTAAAAATAAATAAAAAATGAGTGCTGCTAAATGAACCCTAAAATTAACTGAGTACACCCTACTACCAAACTATTTATTGAATGACTAATTTACCCTAATATAAAATGACCAAAAAGGATATGTTGAATTGTGAAACAAATATAATTTTAGTAAGTACACCCTACTCACCATATCCAACCCTAATCAAACATATTACTTGACAACACAGCGAGCATTGGCGGTGGCACAAAGAGGTATCGTTGAATGTTTGTTCCTTTGCCCTTTCCTTTGCCGACCAACAACCCTCCATTGCTGCCCAACAACTCCTCCATTAGAGATGAAGGTTAAGGAAATTATTAAGAGACCAAATCTGAAAGTGAAAGACCATCTAACTATTCATAACAATCATTGAAGATATTAGTTGGATCTAAAGTTCAAATATAAGAAGCATTTAAGAATTAGTTTTCATTTGAATCAAGTTTGCAGTAGCTATTAAACCCATATGGCTTGCTGTCGAACCAGTTTGAACAAATTTGTTATTTGAAGACTAAATCGAAACATTGAGATGAGAGAAAAAAAAAAGGGAATTTGCAGAACCAAAAAAAAAAACCCAGATTTGTTCAAATTGACTCCTTTTAATGTGAAGAACAAAAGCTTTAGAAGAAATTAAAAAATGATGTGACAAATGAGATGTGATATAGTATATTAGGGTGTACCAAGGGTATTTTGTGTAGTTAAATAGAGTGTACTTAGTTAATTTTACATTTTGATTTAAATAATAGGGTGTATTTAGATCATATGGTGTACTCAGTTAATTTTAGGGTTCGTTTAACGTCACTCTAAAAAATCTGTACCTCAAAAAATAAATTTAAAGGATCAACACGCACCGTTTTATACGTATGTGTAAATGCTTAGCTGAAACAGAGCCGCAACTCCAGCCCCACGCAACATCGCCAATGGAAGTTACAGAACCTCCCACCTCAAACAATGAAGAAGACGACGACGTTTTCTTCGACGCCCTCGACGACTTCCCCTCCACCACCGATCAATCAGATCAGTTCACGTCACCCTCCACACTATCTTTCCCAGACTCCACACCTTCTCAGGCCCCCAGCCTCCGCCGCCGATCATCTCGCCGAGCAATATCCGGCGACGAGTCGAAGACTTCCACTTTAGAATCCACTCTCAGCTCCGAAATTGACTCGATCAAGGACACGAGGCTGAGTATCAGAGCCAGAAAATTTAAGCTTCGCCGGAATTTGAAGGAGCCCGAGTCGACTCGGGACGGAGTCAGCTCAGTGCAAGTTCCGAGTGACCAGAACAACGAGGGTTCGACTGTAACTACTGCCGGGAATGACGACCCAGTTGGTGAATCGGCCGACTCGGCCGCACAACTCGGTGACTCTTCGTTTAACCTTCTTGTGTTTTTGGCCGGGATGATAATCAAGGCAATTGGGCTCCAAATTAACTTATTCATTAGCATCTTTACATTTCCCATATGGATTTTGCACCATTCTTACATGCTTGTCATCGACCCCTTCCAAATTGTACGTCGAGGCCGAGAGTATTTGATCACAGAGGTGTTAAATTTATGGAAATTGGCTGGTGGGTATGTGAGTCCTCAGGTTTTCCAGTGGTTGAAGGACAATAACTCGGTCTGGAAGGTGGCATTGCGATGTGGGTGGGGTTTGTTTTGGTCATGCTATGTTTGTTTCGTTTTGTGTGGTCTTTTGGTCACGTCGCTTGTGTTTAGTGGAGTTTTGATGAGGAGCATCGTGGCCGAGCCAATGCGTATGAAGGATATGTTGAACTTTGATTACACTAAGCACAGTCCGGTGGCCTATGTTCCGGTAATGTCGTGTGCCGGTGCCAGTTGTGGTGCGGATTGTAAAGAAAAGGTTCAAGCTGGGGAGAGTTTCGGGTTTCGAGCTATACCTCGTGGTCACAAAGTGGCGGTCACTGTTACATTCGTATTGCCTGAATCAGAGTACAACAGGAATCTTGGGGTCTTTCAGGTACTTGATTTACTAAATGTGAATTTCTATTTCTTGTTTCAGACTAATATCACGAGTCTTGTCGTTTGGTTAATACATAATAAATTTGGTTTTTTCAAGTTTGCTGTTTCATGATAGGCTTTAGTTTGTCCTCAAATTATTGCATAAACAATAATCGGACCGATTGCTAATGCAAAGGGATGAACATAATACTGGTATATGGATCTTAGGTTCGGGATGGACCTAATTTGTATGTGATAGTTGTCACTTGATTTTAGAAGGCATAGGCACCTCAGAAAACTCTGTGATATGAACAGTAATTAGTAAATCTTTCAGTTGGATCTAAAGCATGGATTTTTCTAAAGAAATCTGATGATGCTGCTCTTATGTTTGGAGATCTAGTTCTCAGTTAAATGTTTTCCTGGTATCAGGGGAAGTAAGGAAGTTGAGTTGTTGACACAATGGGAAAGAAAAGAGCTAGTATATTTATTTCCAAGTTCAGTGAACCTTGTTTACATCCAATTTTCAATTCATCAAGAAGAGGGTCCAAATTAAATATCTTTTTTACGCTGAATTTAGTAGGACTATGATGAAGTTGCAATACAAGTACATGATAAAATACTGCAGATAACTTCATATTGTGATATTCGCAACTGGATGGTGTGATCTCAAGCCACTTTTCACATTGTGCAATGTAATTGAAACCCGAAAGAGGGGAAATACTATTTCCTTCAAGCTTATCCTTCTTTTTCCGTCTCATTTTTGTTGTCTATTTCTTTATGTACTTATTGCAATGGATTCTAAAGTAGTTACAAGGTTTTGCTATCATGATTCTTTGTTTCCATTTTCATATTGATGAGTGTTTATTTGACCAAGTTCATTTTGTTTATGTAGGTCAGGGTACAATTCCTGTCTGTCGATGGTAAAACCCTTGCCAGTTCAAGCCATCCATGCATGTTACAATTCAAAAGCGAGCCTATCCGCCTTCTATTGACTTTCCTTAAGGTTGTTCCTCTTGTTGCCGGCTATGTTTCGGAATCCCAAACTTTGAATCTGAAGTTCAGAGGGTTTATTCAAGGTGAAGTTCCTACTGCCTGCTTAAAGCTGACAATTGAACAACGTGCTGAATATCAGCCTGGTGCTGGTATTCCCCAAATATATGATGCATCGGTGACCCTTGAGTCAGAACTTCCGCTATTTAAAAGGTTTATATGGAATTGGAAGAAATCTATGTTTGTATGGATGAGCATGATGTTGTTTACGATGGAGATGCTCGTTACTCTAATCTGCTGCAGACCATTAATTATTCCAAAAGCAAGACCAAGGGTTGGTTCTGTTAGCAGCAGTGCCACTCAAAGCAGCCTCCCAGTACGAAATTAGTAGGGAAAATGCCGGTAACTATGGAAGTAGGGAAACCTTTGATATATTTTGTCACTATTTAACCTATTCAATTATATAGTCTCTAACTTAAATTTTTCCACCCATTTTTTTATAACCACGTTGTAAATAATGTTTTTCGCATGTTGGAACGCTTCTTTCCTTATGAATGTTGGAGGAGCAGTGTTTTTTTTAACACTTGTATACTATATTTACTGATTTAGCCATTGGCGTTTTAGCTGTTGTACAAGTGAATTATGTTGCTCTTCAGTTCACTCATTTAGCAAGCTTATGAAATGGTTTTAAATTGGTTGGGAATTTAGGAAATTTTCTGTAGGATACTAGACATAACCAGTGGAAACCAGATAGATTGATAGCTCTGTTCTTGGAAACTCTTCAGATTATGACAGTAAAGGTGATAACAATCAAACACTGCATCAGAACACTTCAGGTCACTCTACTGTTGTCTCGCCAAACAATGGAAAGTGAGAGGCGTTCTCTGTACTGGGCAAATGTCTTAACCACTTGAGCTACGCGCTTCTTGCGCCAAAAACAACCGTTTGGTCTTTCATGATTCAGATTTCAATCAACAAAAACCATGGTATGGTTGCAAGGGTGTTTTAAATGGACTTGGTTCTCTCTCTCTCTCTCTCTCTCTCTCTCTCTCTCTCTCTCTCTCTCTCTCTCTCTCTCTCATGTGCTGGGGCTATTTCTGGCTGGTAATTCCCCAACTGCATTCACAGAATGCAGTCGAAGGCTTTAAATGATCCTCTTAAAAGTTAGAGGGAAGTAGATAAAACATTGGATAAGATGTTGAAAATCGTGAAATGAATGAATCAAATAAAATAACATAGAGCATAAGAAACATGAATTGTTCCAACTTTCGTTGCTAATAATAATATAGAATGGATATGGAACCAATTATAAGACATAGGGACAAGCATAATACAAATCCAAATCACACAGCTCATGCTGGTCAGCGATAAGGCACATGAGTGCTGACTGTTCTAGCTTTGCTGCTTTGATTTTTAATTTTATTTGCTTTCATGTTTATTTATTTATTGACTTCTAATAAAGATTTTGACTCTTTTCTAAAATAGACTTATGATGAGTATATCTGTTTCCTACCAAAAACAGTCGAAACGTTCATGCCATTTATGAACAGGATTCATGTGATTCCAAACCCACAAAACTTTTACAAATTTTGACCGAAAAAGAAAGAAAATACTTTAATCTTGTCCTTATCGACTAAAAACGCATTCCTTGAATCTCTTGTCTTCCTCTTCCTTTCTCCACGTGTTTCCAGTGACTTACTTTATTTAGAAGAATTCAATTCTTGCATGTTGTAAAAAAAATTATATTTGCTTTCCCGAGGAGAAATTGTAAAATACTACGATAATAAGAACATGTATTTCCAAGACATAAAACATACTTTGATTTCTTAATTCATGCGTCGGTCAATGGATATTTGATATATAAGAAGATAGCGCATTTATATGGTAACATACAAACATGGGAATTCAAATTTCCATTCCTTTCTATAAAAAAACAAAATACAAAAAAGCAATTTAAAGGTGCTTAAACCATAAAAATGATCTTGATTTGTTTCTTTTTTCTTTTTGTGCATAATTAACTAGTTAATATAACCCTTTTTTTGCCTCTCTAATTTCTTCATCAACAATTACAGCCGTTACTTGTTCCCCACGGCTTTTAAGAAAGAGCTACTCTTGGTGATCTCACGCAGAGGCTTGTCTGTGAACCTGATAACATTATAGACCAAAGCACCACACACAGCCCCAAGAGTTGGTGCAAAAATGTAAACCCACAGGTGCTTATATTGGGTTGAAACAATTGCAGGTCCTATGCTTCTTGCTGGGTTCATTGATGCTCCTGAGATTGGCCTGCAGAATTATATATCACCGCAAATCATTAAGACACAGATCTTAATTTTTAATTGACACACAAAGACTAATGCAAAGTGCTTAATTTGACTTTGTTGATAACTTCCAAATGGGAAACCATATGTCACGCTGCTTATTAGGCAAAGAATATATTTAATCAAAGAGTATACGTGTGTTTAGAGGATATTATTAATAAGTTATTACCCTGCAAACATCACATTAAGAAGAACCGTAGCGCCAACCGCAAGCCCAGCAAGCTCTCCAATCTGCATAAACAAACAAAAGAAGAAAAATAAGATCGCCATCAGATCCTTACGTCACGGTCTCTGTAATAGTTTAACATGAATAATATTATATGATGCAGACTTTTTGGAATATACTAAGGGTAATTAAGTGATATAATTATATTCCCAAATCCAATTATATTAGTCTAACAAGTTAAGCAAGTTATTAGACACCAACCCTTGTTGGTAATCAACCATATTGGTTAAGTATTTTAATTGGGAAATTTGGACCAATGTTGTCAAATGCTGAGGTACGAAGAGGGAGAAGAAGTAATTACCGCTCTGTTATCTGTGGCAACACCAGAAATAACAAACATGAGGTAAAATGTGATAACGAACTCAATCGCAAATGACTGCCAGGGATTTGCAGAAGGCATTGTTCCAGCAAAATGGTTCTGGTGCCCCTGGAATATTAGTCTAAGGGTACCACTTGCAAGTGTTGATCCAAGGACTTGAGCTGCTATGTAAGCCGGTACCTATAAAAATCAAAACAGAATAGATTGAATTGGGAAGAGAAATGTGATGATATAGCATCCATCTATAAGTTTAATTTGACAATAAATTGATTGAAACAAATCTGATTGGTGTTTTGAGTTGAACACATGATGTCTTTGCTTAGAAATAACCTTGTTCAGGAAGAAACATAATTTTTTATATGGAGAACAACCAAACATCGGGAAGAAGATTTGTGTAGTTTACCAATTACAAAAGAAAAGAAAAAATCACGGGTTGGTTTGGTTAGCTCACCTGTTTCCATGGAAACCTCTTGGTAATGGCAAAAGCAATGGTGACAGCAGGATTAAAATGGGCACCAGAGATGTGACCAACGGAGTAAACCATGACCATCACAACCAGTCCCCAAACAATTGAAATTCCTGGAGCCGACACCGTCTTATCTGTGCTCAAATTCACCACCACAGCCCCACAGCCTGCAAATACCACGAAGTATGTACCCAACACCTCAGCAATCACCTGTCCCACAAAAGATTTCTACTTTATTATTCAACATTTCCTTTGAGTTTAATTTGTTGCCTCAACAATTTCTAAGCTTTTTTTTTTTTTTTTTTGTGCATTTGAGTTTAATATGACACAAAACTTGGAGAGATTAATTGGTGGTGAGGATAAGCATCAAAGGATTTCAAATGGTTTTGAAACTGAAACACAACATTTGCAATTGAGTTTGAGCCAAAAAGTAACTGAAACAAAAATAATTTAAAGTCACCTTCTGCATGAAAGGCACAGAGAGACCAAAACTGCTTGATTCTTGGTTGGTTTTGGTGGAAGATTGGGAAAGTCTGTGACTGTTGCCATCACCATCTTCAACATTAAAAACATGGGTTCCATTACCATTAGCTACTGAAGTCTCAGCCATGGCTTAAACTTAAAGCACAAAGACTAGCTGAGAGAGAAGAAGGAGATAGAAGAAGGAGAGAGCAAAGGTGACCCGAAAAGGAGAGATTGTTTCTGCTTTCTCTTCCAACCTTGGAGTGAGGAAAAAACTCTGCCAGGACAACTCAATTTATGGTATCCACAAAAGTCCAGGAAGAGAGAGAGAGATGTTGACTAAGATGAAAAGGATAGGGCTTTATGCTCTTGTTGGTTTCTTTTTTTCTTTTCTTTTTTTCTTTCTTTGCTTTTGATGACAATTTCCATAGTAGATATCGTTGAAAATGTCGCATGTATAGCTTGTGAATTAGCAAAAGGGCATTGAAAGCTGCCTCATCTACCCACCGGAAATACAGAGTGGACATGAATGGCTTTTCATAACTTCCCTAAAGCGCTTTTAATTCGCTACCTTATAGAGCTCCCACATTATTTGCCAAGTCTTTGAAACATGGAGTTGGTTTTGCAAGACTTTAGCAACCAAAGGCCATGTAGGGACTTCATCTAGACATAAATCATGCGGGGAGAATTTTTGCCCACCACTCTTCTCAATATTGTGTCCATATTATATAAATCAAAGTAAAAAGTTAACCGTAGTTGTGTCTATATATATGTGTCAAGTATTAAGAATAATGGTGAGCGTGACCTTGAGTTAAAGTAGGAGCAAAAATATTTCCAATCATGCCGGTCTCAGTTGGCAACCATGCAAAAATAGAAAATGTTCATGTCAATTTGGTCGTTCAGGATATTTTCCTACTTATGGTTAATAGGTTGGATAAGATTCAACAAAATTTATTTTCTCTTTTTAACATGATCATACATCCGCTTTAGGAATTAATCCAAGAATAATCACTTGAGGATAAGGATTCATTTCTCGAAGTAAACAAATTCATATGAACAGCTTACAACGGGAAATAGCTTCTTAAAATACGTGTGAAGTTATGATTTGACGGTTTCTTCGTTTGGAATTCATCACACATAAGAATTTTGAACTTAAATTACATCAACAAAATTCTCAAAAAGATTAATGAAAATACCTTAATTAATAACTAAATTAAATTCAGGAGGACTATACTTCCTTTTATTCCTAAGCAGTGCAACTAAACCTGAAAATATGCTAAACAACAAAAAGACAAATGCAACCATTAATTTATATAGGTAAATCATAATTCATTCGGCTTGGAACAGAGCAAGACAGAAGTATATTTTCCAAATGAACAAGAAATACTTGTTGTTTTTTTCCAAATAAAATAATAAAAATTGATGTCTGTATATATGAAAGTAATGTGCTGCAAACTTTTTCCTAAAGGACTATTAGAAACCGCGACAGATATGCAATAAAAAAATTCATGAGACGGTAAAAGATTCTGATTTGCGATTCCCTCAATTCAATTTTACTTGCTAATTTGTTTCAATTGGTTTTAACACTTTGAACCAAACAAAGGGTCATTTTAAGATGAAAAAGGCCAAAGAGCCATCACATTTCTAGGGGTGTATTCAATTGAGATTTTAATAGATTATAATTACATAATTTTAATGTAATAGATTTCAGCATGATTTGTAATTACATGATTTTTCTTATGATTTTAATAGATTGTAATTACAAGATTTTACTTATGATTTTAATTCATGTAGGACTTTCTTGTATTCTCCAAAGTAGATTTCACCGAAGTGTGGATTGGATTCGGGTTAGCCATCTTTCATCCATTAGTTAAAGGATGCCAAGCCTTTAAAGAAGCAGAAAGTTGAAGTTACACCAATCTTAGCTCAAGTTATCATTACTATTTGTCATGTATGGCTTTCTTCAAATCATCTTATTTTAGAGCTAAATCCATAGCGGTCCCAAACTTCAAACATAACTATCATTAAACTAAAACCATACCGCTATTGATAAGCCTATATTTTATATATATTTTATGCCTCCTTTACTTATTTATTTGTTAATTTCCTTTGATTAAATTAGTTGTTTTAATTGATTTTGTGAGATTTGTGAAGGAATTGTGGAAATAGGAGAAAGTGTGCTAAAAAAAGCAAGAAGATGAAGATTGGAGATTAATCAAGTCAAATAAGGAGAAATAAAGAAGACCCTATTTAAGAAGGAATCCTACTTTTATAACGATTGTAATTATACCTTAGATAGGATTTCTAGGAGTCTTATAAATAGGAAGTTTAGGTCATTGTTCAGAGGACCCATCATCCTCCATCCTCCATCATCCATCATCCTACATATTCATACTTATAGCTAAAATATCCAAAGGAGAATACGAAGAAAGCTTGCGCAACCTTGGCATTCTACTTGGAGAATTCAATGTCTTCCATGTCTTCATCAACTATCATGATTCTCAATAAGTCCTTCATGAACTAATTTCTTTTACTAGGGCTACGACGTAGCCTAGCTATGAATACTCAAATTCTTTGATATTGTTAATTTTATTTATCTATACATGTTGAGTGCTTGTTACCGTTCTTAATGTTTTCAATTAATTGGCCACTAATTACATAGCCGACTCGGAAGATTAGGTTATGGTTTGTGTAATCTTCATTATTTTCCACAAATCTTAATGGGTTCTTAGCTATCTAAATCCATAACTAGGAATAGAGTGGGTTCATGGTAAGGAATACAACTAATATAACTCGGAAGAGAGTATTGGTGAGGTAAGGGAAAACGATTATCAACATGTTAGGTAACTAGAATTAACAAGCTAGAAGGATTTGGGTGAGATTAGCTAAGTGAAATCAGTGCCCTAGTGTTTTATCATCTTTTACATTATTTCCTTAATCTCAATTTATTTTTCTTGCTTAATTAGATTTTAATCATTATAATTCTCTTTTCGTTTAATTCAAATATAATTGGAAAGAAATCACTCTAATATTTAATAGGTTACTTGATCCCCATTGGAACGATACTCTACTTACTACTATATTAATTTGAGCGATATTGTCCACTTGCAATTAATCACATCAGCTATTAAGTTTTGGATAGAGAACTTGGTATGGAACTGAGAATTGACATGGGAAACAAGCTACAAGAAGGAAAAATCTTGAATTAATTGAATTTATAAATATTACAACAGACAAGTTAATTGAATCAATTCAAATAAGAAACTGGACAACTGAAAACAAGTTAAAATGGTCCATCTATGACATGATACTAGTATAGAACACTTGTCACTCAAATTAATTCCACAAATTGACTAAAGAAAGATAAATAAATCAAAGGAAATAAATGAGCTGAAAATCTATTGAGAAAAATGCAGCATATTGCATAATATGAACAACTATTGAAAGCAACGTATATGAAATTATTGTTTAGATATCTGAAGGTAAGCCATCTGAGTGTCCTTTTTTATCGGGCAAAGAGATTATCCATATGATGAAGGCAAACAAATAGTATAGACATCAAGCCAAAAGAAAGGCGGGAAACACCTCCTGCAACCAAACAGCCAGGAGAAAAAGAAAACAAGATAGACTAGAGAAAGCAAAGAAAACAAAGACAGTTATCTGAGTCTATCCACTAAATACAGAAGGATCGAATCTGGTTAAACCAAGCTCTTGTAAAGACATGAGTACCTTGTTTATCTTCATTTGTTCATCTTCCCCAAAAATAAAAAACGTGAGAATCAGGCATAGGAGGGTGGGATTTTTTTATGGGGTTTGGTATTTATATCACGCACTCAAAAGTCTCACACAATACACCATTTAACGGAATACCTCAAAATCGGTAAGTTTTTGAATGGGTGGTGCTAGAGGCACCAACTTTGGGCACCAACTTGGGCACCAACTCTCTAATAGAAGTGGAGCCCGCCAATACACAGGGGCCCACGCTCTATTAGAGAGTTGGTGCCAAAGTTGGTGCCCAAAGTTGGTGCCTCTAGCATTTTCCTTTTTGAATACCACCGTACTTTTTCTTATCTTTTAAAAGTCCTAATTGAATACCACAAGACTTGGATTGATTATTTAAAAATCTTAATTGAATACCACTAGATTTTTATTGATTACTTAAAAATTCTAATTGGATACCACTGGACTTTTAAGCTTCAAAACAATCTATTAAAATCTCAATTAAATACACCCCCCTTCATCTTTATAATAGATGTATAAAAATAAGTAAAGGACTCACTAGTGTAGTGGTTTGGAGTAATTGCTCTCTCAGGCAAGGTTCTAGGGATCGAGTCCTAGCATCCGTGTAGTGTGTGTGAGTTTAATATATTATTACCTCATTCAATAGGAAAAGTCCTATAAAAACAAAAACAAAAAGCAAAACAATTATGATCGCAAAACTAGTCAAAACACTACCTTGCTAGAAGTACCTTTTAATTATCCAATTATGATGATGAAGTAATTAATTAGGAAGTTGATTACTTTTGCATTGACCCCATTAGTGACCTGAATCTGATCATGCTGGAGTTTAAGTATCAATAAACTATTCATTAGTGCAGGCTCACATCAATTTCTCTTCAATCTTCCACTCAATTCAAAAGAAGAACCATGAATGATGAAGCAGAGAGAAGTCTGATACCAACCAATAAATTGTTCAATGCGCATGCAAGATCTAACCTCTCCCACTATTCACTATTTCAACACCATTCTTCATCAGTCTCCCTCCATTTGGCCATCTTTTTGTGATGGTTGTTGTTCTGGTATTGTTCATGTAATCTTATTCTGTTCACACAGGATTTCACACTTTTACTTTAAGATATGGAAATTAAATTCTTTTGACCAATTCATGGAAAGTGAAAGGTTAACAGAGGATAATAACAATTCATGGAGACATGCTCTGTTATCTTACTAGAAAGCTTTTTATTGTTTTCAGTGGCAGGCAAAGACCTGACCAGATGAGTAACACTTACTGCATTACTTTATGAAGAAATTTGTTCTTTTCAACTACCAAGATACTATACTCACCGTTTTCAGTGTAGCGTGGTCAAGTCATTGCTTACTCATCGGCGTATCATTTTCAGCCTCATTTTTAGGGTCAGCAAATGTACTTCCAGAATAGTTTGGCCAATACAAACGTGTGATCAACTCATTTTTCTGCGTACTTTTTAGTGATGTCATTCTTATGCTTTGCTTTCCTCATTTTTTTTTTCAATCTTGTGTTTTGGTAATGGGGGGATGCTCACAGAACAACTCTCATTCTAGGAAGAGCCAGCCATCTCCGTTTGGAAGATAGAATGGTTCATCCCGATTTCATTTTATTCCGATCGGACTTATTATGGCTAGGTATCAATAAGCATTACATAAGTTTTGAGAAATTTTAAATGTCATCAGTTATATAAAAGTACATATATATCTCTTTCATCACGTGACAAAATGAGGCATATATTTTCTGCACGAGCTTTGTTTAGTACCAATTGGTATGAAAATGTTTACGAGAGTCCACATGATGCTGCTGGAGGCCTTCTTTATTTCGTATGGGCTAACATTCAGAGGCCATAACATTTGCATTGTGGTGTCGTGTTGTGGCCCAGGCGCAATTATTATTTTAGACGAGCTGCCCACAGTTGAGAGGTTTTATTTGAGAATTTCTAAATGCACCCAAATACTTGAGCAGTGCATCTAATCACTCACTACACCCAAATTTCATTTTTGAAAAACCGCATTTTTTGGCCTTCCGAATCCTGATTTATATCCAACCAAATTTTAGAATACTAAACTAACCCTTACATTGTTATTTTATTTATGCTCACTAAACCATGGCTGGCCCAAAACCTTCGTCCGAGCCTCTTATTCCCTCTTTGTTCAAGTCACTTGAAAAGCTTTACTTATGTCTACCATATTATTATTATTCTCTTTACCGTATTTGTCCTTTATACTATCATTCCTTTTTATCTAATAAAATTCTATCCTTTTTTTTATCAGCACGAAAAACCAAAAATATGGCAGAAGAATTCGTTATTACTAAAAGTGGCATAGAATAGAATGAAGTTAAGGGGGTATATTCAATTTAAATTTTAAAAGATTTTTAAAAAGTTTAAAAGTTTAGGTATATTTAATCACGATTTTATAGAAGTTTATTCAATTCTGAGTGTATTCAATTCAAACTTTTTAAACTCCATTCATATTTAGATGTATTCAATCACAACTTTAAAAGATTTCATAAAAGTTGAGTGTATTCAAAAACTCATTGATTTTAAAGGAAATACAAAAAGTGGTGGATTTCGTTTGATAATAAACTAATTTTAGCCATGACAAATCTTTGCTTCCCTCTAGAGATTTTGATAAATATATTATTTTTATTCTCAATATATGATTTCACCACTTCTACTACTACCATCTTATCATGACTATAACCATAGCCGCAACCGCCGTCACCACCACCACAGTCATTGTCGTCTCCGCCAGCACCACCACCATCGCCACCACTCTTAGCACCACCACCACCCACATCCGCCCCCATTACCAACCCCACCATCACCCCCATCGTCACCACCACTACCACCAGCACCATCACCATCACTGCCATCGCCATCACCTCTACCACCACCCTTACCCTTACCTCCACCACCACTAAAACCCCCACTATCCGCCCCACAGTCACCCCCACCACAACCACTGCCAGCATCCTCACCATCACTGCCACCTCCACCTCCACCACCACCATCACTATCACCCCCACCTCCTCCACACCTCACTCCCACCACCACCACCACTACCACCCCCACCTCCTCCACCACTACATCCCCCACAAACCACCATCACCACCGACATTGTCATCACCACCATTGTCATTGCTATATACTCCATTAAAATCAATAATAAAATTCTAACAAACTCAATTAAAATCTATACACGAATTTAGTCAAAATCTATGTGGAGTTCGTAGAATTCAGTCAAATTAAATTAAACTCCATCAACTTTATAACTCTTTTAAAATCATTTAAAATCTAAATTCAACATACCCTCCTAAATAAGGTAACATTAAAAAGTCAAAACATAGCATCAATAGAAGAAAAAAAAAATGAAAGCAATTCAGCAATCAACGGAATTAGCCAAATAAGGGAATGAAAGTCAAAATTCAGATATTGAAATAGGGTTCTAGGTCCAAATTAGTTTTTCATACAGTGATACCTCTTTTATCAATATAGAAAGAGCTTCTAAGTTCAAATTCTCGTTCTGCATTAGTATTAAGAAATGTGATAGACTGTTGACTCATTGACTGTGATAACCATTTTACCGGTAGACTGGTGCCTTCACTTGAAACTACACCAGCTGGTTAACTAAAACTAAAATAACCATCCAAATCCAACAATGCCTTCAATTCTAACAGTAAAAACCAATATCTAAACAAAATTAACCGCAGCTCTAACAAACTCACCCTCGCTTACCCTTAAACCATCCCAACCATCTCTCCTTTTGTTCCAACCTTCCGTTGCACCCACCAGAAATTTAAAACTCCCCCCCAACAATTCTCAACAATTCAATTCAACTTCTCCACCATTTTCAATTTCGACATTGAAGCAACAACCAACCAAAGAAATATGGTGTCCAGGATTCTCAAGAAAACCCCCAGCACCAACAAGCCCATGCCCATCAAGCGCTGCCGCGGCATACGGAGGCGCCACCGCCGCAACTGCTCCTTGAAAAAGTCGGCGATTGCCCCATCCACCGTCGTGCTGACCCGCGTCGGCACCAACAAAGCATTCAAGGTCCTCCACAAACCCCAGTCCCTGGAGACCCGACCCGAAACCCAGGCCCGCCTCCCACTCCCTCCTCTAGCCTCGCCGGAGAAACGGACAGTGTGTCTGGACCTCGACGAGACCTTGGTCCACTCCATGACGGGTCCGCCGCCCAAGAACTTCGACTTCGTTGTCCGGCCGAAGATCCGCGGCAAGGTGATGACTTTCTACGTGGTGAAACGACCCGGCGTGGACGCGTTTTTGGAGAGGCTGGCGGCGCAGTACGAGGTGGTGGTGTTCACGGCGGGGCTGAGAGATTACGCGACGCTGGTACTGGACCGGCTGGACCGGAAGCGCCTGGTCTCGCACCGGCTCTACAGGGACTCGTGTAAGGAGATGAGCGGGAAGTTCGTGAAGGACTTGTCCAGGTTGGGGCGGGACTTGAGGCGGGTGGTGATTGTGGACGACAATCCCAATGCTTATTTCCTCCAGCCAGAGAACGCGATCCCCGTCCTCCGGTTTTTTGACGACCCAGCGGACCGGGAGCTCGCGAGGTTGCTGGAGTTCTTTGAGGACGAGGAGTTAGGTTGTTGCGAGGACATTAGAGTTGCTGTGAAGAAGTTTGTTGGTGACGATGGATTGATGTCGTCTGATGACGACGACGACGATGATGAGTTGCAGGAGATGAGTGATGCTAAGTCTAAACCTACCGTTTCGACGCCGTGCTCTGTCATCAGTGTCCATAGAGTTCGCCCATTTGGGCCGCCAGTTTTGGAGTGGGGGACAAAGATGGTGATCCTGTGCAGTTTCTTTCTGCTAATTATTAATGTAATCGTGTGCTTTCGCACAGGATTTCATCCTTTTTTTGAACATTGAGAAATTAAAGAAGATATATATTTTGTTATGAAATGGAACAGTTTTTGTGAGCTTTGATGATAATCAACCTTTTTTTTTGTGTTTCTTTATAACATGTTGCATGAAAACAGCAAGTCTTACGTAAAAGGTGTCATCGGTGGGTCTCTTTGACAATTGATACTTGTAAACTGATAGAACATCAAGAACCTGGACAATCTAAGAAGCCTTGAATGAAACCGAAGTAAAATGTCTAAACTTGTGTTGGAGTTGGAAGATTATCATCATGTCGATCTTCTAATATCCAACATGATGATAATTTTCCATTGCATTCAGCTAATTAACAACGACAATCAACTTTCACTCAAATGCAACTTCTCAAAATTGTTGTAAGTTTGGTCTTGCCATTAGATCGGCAATTCTTAAAATCTGTTAAATGATGAGATGTCGAAATGAAGGTATGGTCATGTTGAGTATTACTCAAGGATTTTTGAAAAACATGCATGTCTATAGCCTTGAATTTGACTTTCAAACAAGAAATAAATAAAAATCCCAAATTTGCAGTTAAGATCTTAAAAATATTTCGAAACACATTCTCTCTGTCAAATAAACACGAAAGAAATGATATTCGTTTCCAATTGGAAATTATTTTACTTTTATTTTTCTCGTTTATTTTAATAAAAATAATAAAGGCAGTCAAAATATAAAGCATTGAAACATAACAAAAATATAGAACCTTCTTTTAGAGAAGAAAAACAAATGTGGAAGGTTCTCAGAAATAACAAATAGGAAGGCGAATTTAGGGGAGTTGGCAAAAGCTGTAATTTTGTACTGATAGTGACGCGTTCACTTCAATCTAAAACCTGCCATCCAGCCAAGCCCCAACCCTAATCATCCTTCAATTTTCACACGTATCCGAACCTAAACCAATAACCACTTCACCTCAGCTTCGGTTCCGAACCTACACTGACGACCGTTACACCGAACCTAAGGTTTAAAAACTCCCCCTTTCCTCAAATTCCACCAGTTCAAACTCCACACCTCTCTCTCTCTCTCTCTCTCTCTCTCTCTCTTGATTTCTGATCAAGATTTTGAAGAAGACAAATTGGCAAGCGAGAATTTGAAGAAATGGTGTCCAAGATTGTGAAGAAGAGCACCAACAGGCGGCGTACCCGCGGCAAGTCCTCGGCCAAAAAGGCGGCAGCGGCGGCCTCCTCCGCTGTGCTCTCCTCGATCTTCACTTGCCAGCGCCGCCTCATCAAGCTCTTCACCAAGCTAGCGCGAATAGGGACCCCCAACCGCCACAAAGGCTTCAAAATCCTCAAGAAATCCCAAATCCACGAGCCCGAACCCGGATCCGAAGACCCGATCCGACGCAATCTTTTCTTCGACACCCCGCTCCCACCGCTGGTCTCTGCGGAGAAGCGGACCTTGTTTCTCGATCTCGACGAGACGTTGGTTCACTCTCAGGCCGAGCCCCCGCCGGAGAAGTACGATTTCGTCATTCGGCCGAATATCGACGGCGTAGCCATGAATTTCTACGTGCTGAAGCGGCCTGGTGTGGACGAGTTGTTGGAGAATCTTGCAGAGAAGTACGAGTTGGTAGTGTTCACGGCCGGGTTGAGAGAGTACGCGTCGCTGGTGCTGGACCGGTTGGACCGGAACCGGGTCATTTCGCACCGGCTCTACAGGGACGCGTGTAAAGAAGTGGATGGGAAGTTGGTGAAGGACTTGTCCGGGTTAGGGAGGGACTTGAGCCGGGCGGTGATTGTGGATGATAATCCAAATTCGTATTCTTTACAACCGGAGAACGCCGTTCCAGTCCGACCGTTTGTGGATGACATGGCAGACCAGGAGCTGGGGAAGTTGATGGAGTTCTTTGATGGGTTGAATTGTGATGATATGAGGGATGCTGTGAAGAAGTTTGTTGCGGCTGCTAGTGGCGGCGGCGGTGGTGGAGCCAAAGATGATGAAGCAGTGTGAATTGATTTGCTGTCTCTGTTTTGTTGTAAAGTTGAACAAATATGTTCAATTTGTTCGTCAATTTTAAAGGTGGAAAAAGAGGCTCTTCTTGTTCACCACGATTTGATTTGATTTGTAAACTCAGTTCAGTTGCTCAAATAATATGTTCGTAGTTGAAATTGTTTGACGATTGTGAGTTCATTTGTTTCTTTTCATTAACTTATCAGAACAATCTTTATGCTTAAAGAGGAAATCTTGATGCGCAGTTTATTGCTGCAGTGTTTTGGTTTAAAACACCGTTTATCGCTTGTTTTTTCTTTTCCATGCTTGAAACAATTCTTGATACTAAGTACTATGTGGGACTGCATTGGTTTCTTCTATATGTAGGAAGAGATTATTTTTGTTGAAAAACCCCACGTTCTTCTCCAGCAATTTATTGCTAACCCCGGGTTTTATCGCTAACCCCACATTTTTGTGCTGTTATTTAGCTCTATCACTAATGCCACTTGCTGAATTCCCAGACATAATATACTTCTAGAAGGTCCTGACTCCTGAGAGCAAGGGCAAAAGAAGAGGATCACTACCCCATTCGAGCAACCGGATCTGTACTCGTCATTTTGGTTTTCCCTTCTTCCCCAACATCCAGCTATACAAACTAAACTAAAGCCATAACATTGATGGCACACACCCATATCTGAGTTGCATCTGAGAGCAGCAACCTTATTTTCTCCATACTTGACTGTTCTCAAGTGGAAAGTTCCTAGACATGGTATAAAAAACCAATAACAAGATATAGATCCAGCAAATACTATGCGGCTGTCCGCTACTGTTTATATACTTACACCCTAAAATACAAATACACAACTCCCAGCTCTATCCGCACTGTGTAGGGTTTAGGAACTGTAATACATTTAGTTTTGGAGTGCAAGAGATTACATGAGGAGTTGTATAGTATCACCCACACCACGTGACTTATAGGATATAACCAGCGGTGCTATATGCTGGGAGGCTGTGGTTGCAGTTCCAATCTAGTTGGTTGCAAGTTGCATACAAATTTTATCAATGAAAAGAACAATAAAAGACCCCCCATCATCTTCTTCAGGCGAAGCTGCGAAACCCAAAGAAACGATTCAAAAACCTAATTGCTCTACACCTGAACCTGAGGGTTTTTTGCACAACAAAGTGGCCCTTACATATTATCTTGTTGCTAACCCTTGTCCAGTTGCCCCATTACCTTGCATGCTAGGCTTCATGCTTTCTTCTAGGTTTCCATGGATTACTCACAAAACTTACAAGCAAAATGTACTAAGTTGATTTACTTTCACATTGTGCAAGCACAACTTACAAGCAGGCAGCTATATTTCTTCTTCTAATTTATAAATGTACAAATCCTCTATATGAAAATGAAACACACACAATTTTGCAAAATGTGCCTCAATTCCTAAGGCATGGATATGATGATCTTAAGCTACTTAAACTACTTTTGAGGCACATGTATTAAGCTTAATCTTAAGCTGCTCAAGCTTAATCAACTTCCTCTGATACTTCAACTTCCCATTCTATTAAATCCTAATCCTTAGCTGGGAAAAACACAATCTAACCTTCAACAATCACAACTTCAACTACAGTCTATCAAAAGATTCAGATCTTCAATTGAAGAACAGATCAATTTCAATTCACAACACATCATTTACAGATCACAAGATGCACAATTCCCTACTCAACAAACAACAACAACACACAAGAATTGATTTGTGATTAAAAGTGGAAAAATATTTAAAAGCAGCTGACTTTAAATTAAAATCTACTCAAGCTAAGCTTTCTAATGATTTCTGTTGAGACGACTGTAGTCAATTTTGCAAGAGAAGACCTGTGGGGGTAAGCGCAAAGCCTCGAGCTTTGGGAAGCACATGTCGTTGAGGACGTCGCTGCGGCACCACCGGCACTTTGGGTTCCGGGAGCACTGAGACTCCGACGACATGTCGTTGCAGCTCGGGATCTGGTTCTGACTGCCGTTGTTCCTCCTTTGAGTGGCCGACAGGTCGCGACCCTGATGGATCCGAGACTCAGATCCACGGCAGGAGCCGTAGAGGCTAGCTAAGAGGACCAGGACCAGGAGCAAGCTCGCCACTTTATGACTCGGACTCGGACTCTGGAACCGCGTTGCCATTGGTGACCCGCTCAGACTCTGCTAGTGGCTTCTAAGACAACACCGTTCGTCTCTGCCGGTTCGCTCGCTGCGATGTTAGAATAATGAGGAAATTTCACATATATCATTATTATTTTCAATTTAAAATCATAATTTCTTGTTAATTTCATGCTCAAATATATTTTTAAATTTATGTTGAAAAATGTATTTGTTAATAATTAAGAATTGGCAGGTAAGATAATACTTAAAATAACAATTAAAGAAGATGCCAACGGGGTCTAGTCCAATAAAAAATGGCATTGACTTGTAAAGTCTCACGTTCCAATCTCTATGACAACTTGATTGTGTGATAAATCTCCTCCCTTACCATGTGCTTGGAGTTTGGAGCAAGATATAAGTAGTCTATTATCTTGCAAATCGCTAATGTTGTAAACAATTGTGTGATAAATCTCCTCCCTTACCATGTGCTTGTAGTTTGGAGCAAGATATAAGTAGTCTATTATCTTGCAAATCGCTAATGTTGTAAACAATTCTTGGTGATGAAAGAAATTGTTTTTGCTTGTTTAGATTATGTTCATAAATATAATAGGAAAATTTTCCATTTTCTTTGTTTTATGTTGCTTTTTGACAAAGTTTTAGGATCGTAAATGTCATATTGTTTCACAGGACTAAACTTCGTTGACAACTAGATATAACTTAACTTTTGAAGAATAATAGTTGCTATTAGACCTCGTTGGCAACTAAGGCCCCGTTTGGGATTGCTTTTTTTGGGCAAAAACCTGTTTAACTTTAAAGTTAAGCAATTTAAGGTGTTTGGTAAAAATAAAATATCCTGCTTATTTTAAAAGCAATGGTCTTTTGACAGCAGCTTTTAAAAGCAACCTCGGGCAGCGCACTCCCTTTAATGAAATTTTCGCAATTCCACAAATACCCTTATTAGGTTAGAAATCTATCCTCACGTATTTCTCTCAAATCTGCAGACACCAAAGTTTATCTTCACGTAGCCTCCCAAGTTTGGAGACAACCATTCTCTCAATCTCTCTCAATCTCTTTCACAAGGTAGATTCTTCAATCTCTTAAATCTCTCAAACTTTTTATATACGTGCTGCTCTTGTTTTTTTATTTTTCTACGTTCTTTATTTTTCTACGTTCTTTATTTTTCTACTGGTTTGCGAGGCCTCCATTTGTTGTCAATGGGCTTTATTTTTCTACTTGGTTTTTATTTTTCTTCGTCTTCTTCTTTGTACAAATATTATATGTTTATATAATCTGCATACTTGTAATATAATATTTCTTGGGAAATCTTCTTCTTGTAATGTAATATAATCTCCATTGGTTGTTTATATTGCTGCAAACTTTATTTCTTTGACTTCCATTAATCTTTTGTGAATAAATATCAAAACTACAGACCCAAAAAATAAAGGAAAAAATATATGGGAGTGTGTTTGAATCCTTGTCATCTTGTACGACTTGTGTATTGCTTTTGATGTATGTAGTTTTGCCCAAGTTTTCCTATAGGTAATTACTTAGGCACTATGCATGTTTTTAGTAAAAACATTATTTGCTATAACATGTTCATCTCCCAATACATACATATTTATGTAAGGACATGCACAGATGGTGAAGAATAATAACGTGGCTAGTGCATCACGAGTTCCGGCTGTATGGAATAATCAGAATACAACTATATTTTGTGACCTGTGTATCAAGGAGGTGGAGGCAGGTAATCGTCCTGGTACTCACTTTAAGAAAGAAGGATGGGAAAATGTGAGGATTAGCTTGAGTAAAGAGACAGGAGCCGAGTATGATAAATCACAATTGAAAAATAAGTGGGATGCACTTAAGGAACAATGGAAAATATGGAAAGAACTAATTGGAAAAGAAACTGGTCTTGGGTGGAATTCCAAACTTGGGACTATTGATGCTTCTGACGAATGGTGGCATAACAAAATTGAGGTATGTTATTAATTTTTTTTAATGTCGTTTGTTTATTATAATTCAATAAAACATCTGTAATAGTTTTTAATGTTGTTCTCTTTGATTTGTAGATAAATCCCAAATATGCAAAATTACGTAGAAAAGGTATTAGTCCTGATATGGAAGAGAAGTTTGATAGAATGTTTATGAACACCACTGCCACTGGTGACCATGCTTGGGCACCTTCATCTGGTGTACTTCCAACTCATGATTCATCCGAATGTGATGGTATTCTACTTGACAGTGGTGATGATTCTGATGATCCCGTATACGTACCAGATGAAACAATTCAAGTTACTGAAAAATTTTGTGGGAAGGGGAAAAAGAGAACAAATCAACAACTTGATACACAGGTTAAGAAAGAGAAGAACGGAAATAGAGTTGCTACAAAAGTGGGGAAGGTAGGAGGTGCTGTTAAATTGTCACAACAAATTGAGCGGATGGTTGATGTAATGGAGAATAGGAGTACAAATTCAATGATGATGAAAGGGTCCCAAGGTAGCAGCATTGCTGAAGTGATGAAAGCAGTTTCGTCTTTACCTGGTGCAGGGCCTGGAAGCCATTTGTGGTTGTTTGCAACTCGGTTATTTCTAAATCAAGAGAAAAGAGAAATGTTCACAACTATGGAAGATCCTAACATCAAGCTTCAATGGCGAAACTATGAGCTTTCTGAAAAATAAGCTTCAATGTCTAATATTTCTTAGAACTTTGTTTTGATACTTGGATTTATCTTTTAGGTTTCGTATTTGGGTTTGCCATTTGAATTTGTTATTTGGAATTTGATTAGTAATTATATTTTATTTATTAACCAATAAAAATAATATATTTTTTAAAACAAAAAAAACGGTTGTACTCAGTTTTTCGCAAAATGCCTTTAAAGATAGTATAGCCGTGCGGCTGTAATCTTTAGACACGTGCCACCTATGCGCTGGGCCCATCCTTTTTCGGCTATACTTTTCGAAACAAAAAAAATTTTAAAAACATATAATTAGTTTCTTTACTCTTGTTTCTTTTCCTACTTCTTTAATTCAATATATATATAATTGTGTAATGTCTTGTCCTTTTTGAATTAATTTGATTAGTAATTATATTTTATTTATTAACCAATAAAAATAATATGTTTTTTAAAACAAAAAAAGCGGTTGTACTCAGTTTTTCGCAAAATGCCTTTAAAGATAGTATAGCCGTGCGGCTATACGCCTTCTTTTTGAATTTTTAAATCAAATATAGTGCAGCCGGTGGGCTGTACTTGTTTGACACGTGGCCTATTCATATACCTGTATATATACAAATAGTATAGCCGCCCGGCTGTACCAGATCCATTTGTATTTTTTGAAAGAAATTGTATAGCCTATACTCTTTTTTTTTTTCCTTTTTCCAAATAAGAAATCGTTTCGTCTCCCGGCTGTACTTTTTTGACACGTGCCACATATGCGCTGGGCTCATCCATTCTTGGAAACAAAAAAAATTAAAAAAAACATATAATTAGTTTCTTTACTCTTGTTTTTTGTTTTACTTCTTTAATTCAACATATATAACTATGTAATGTCTTGTCCTTTTTGAGTTACTTTCATTAGTAATTATACTTTATTTATTACGAAATAAAAATAATATATATTTCAAAACAAAAAAAAGCGACTGTGCTCAGTTTTTCCCTAAATGCCCTTGAAACTAGTATAGCCGTGCGGCTATACTCCTTCTTTTTGAATTTTTAAATCGAAGATAGTGCAGCCGGTGGGCTGTAATTGTTTGACACGTGGCCTCTTCATATTCCAGATTCATTTGTATTTTTTGAAAGAAATAGTATAGCCGCACGGCTATACGTTTTTTTTTCTTCCCTTTCCCTTATAGTAAATCGTTTCACTGCCCGGCTGTACTGTTTTGACATGTGCCACCTATTCGCTGGGCGCAACCTCTTTCGGCTATACTTTTTGGAAACAAAAAAATTAAAAAAACATGTAATTAGTTTCTTTACTCTTGTTTTTTTTTTTTTTACTTCTTTAATTCAACATATATAACTAAGTAATGTCTTGTCCTTTTTGAATTACTTTAATTAGTAATTATATTTTATTTGTTATCAAATAAAAATAATATATATTTTAAAACAAAAAAACGGCTGTACTCAGTTTTTTCCTAATGACTTTAAAAATAGTATAGCCGTGCGGCTATACTCCTTCTTTTTGAATTTTTAAATGAATGATGGCGCAGCCGGTGGGCTGTACTTGTTTGACACGTGGCCTCTTTATGTACATGTATATATAGAAATAGTATAGCCGGCGGGCTACACCAGATCCTTGTGTATTTTTTGAAAGAAATAGTACAGCCGCGCGGCTATACTCGTTTTTTTTTCCTTTTTCCAAATAAGAAATCGTTTCGTAGCCCGGCTGTACTTTTTTGACACGTGCCACATATGCGCTGGGTTCCTCCTTTTTTGGAAACAAAAAAAATTAAAAAAACATATAATTAGTTTCTTTACTCTTGTTTTTTTTTTTTTTACTTCTTTAATTCAACATATATAATTATGTAATGTCTTGTCCTTTTTGAATTACTTTCATTAGTAATTATATTTTATTTATTATGAAATAAAAATAATATATTTTAAAATAGAAAAAGCGGCTGTGCTCAGTTTTTCCCTAAATGCCTTTAAAACTAGTATAGCCGTGCGGCTATACTCCTTCTTTTTGAATTTTTAAATCAAAGATAGTGCAGCCGGTGGGCTGTACTTGTTTGACACGTGGCCTCATTATATACATATAGATAAATAGTATAGCCGGCCGGCTATACCAGATTCATTTGTATTTTTTGGATGGTTAGTTATATGTGGCAATTAGATACAACAATTTATCGTTTGTTTTACGAACAAATTAACAATATTTATTGAAATCTTTCTCTTACTGTTTGCAGGATTGCATTGGTGCTATAGATGGCGTACATGTTAAAGCCTCAATACCTCCTGAAGATCAAGTACCATATATTGGCAGGAAAGGAATATCGACTCAAAACATAATGGCTGCATGTAATTTTGACATGCAATTCATATTTGCATGTGCAGGTTGGGAAGGCACTGCACACGATACAAGAGTATTTTTATCAGCGTTACGAAATAATGCTTTAAATTTTCCTAAACCTCCAAATGGCAATGTCTCAAATATGTGCATATCATTAAACTTCGAATTTTTGCACTTTCAAATTATATTATAATTAAACATATCTTATTGGTTACAGGAAAATATTATCTTGTGGATGCGGGTTACCCACAAATGAGCGGGTATTTGGGACCATATAAAGGTGAAAGGTTTCATCTTCCAGATTTCCATAGGGGTACTCAACCAACAGGTTCTAGAGAAGTATTTAATCACGTACACTCTTCCCTTAGGAGTGTCATTGAACGCACTTTTGGTGTATGGAAGAAAAAGTGGAGTATTTTACGAGACATGCCTAACTATCCATTCGATAAGCAAGTGAAGATAGTAATTGCAACTATGGCACTTCACAACTATATAAGGAGGCACGCCCAACGTGATATTCATTTTGACAAAGTGAATGACAACCCAAATGCAATGGAGATGGAGGGTGATACACAAGAAGAATATCATATTATTCAAGGGCCTAGAGCACAAGAACTAGAAACATTAAGGAACAAGATTGCTGCAAGTTTAATGCATGCATCTTCTTAGACATTTTTTTTTATTTCCATTTATTTAAGCCTAGTTTCAATGTTTTTTTTTATTGCTACAATTTGAAGGATGGTTTATGAATCTACTACCATGGTGATCTCTTTATCTTTGTCGGAATTATTCAATACATAATTATGTTTGTTTATCCCAGACCTTGAGGTTGTTCTAGTAGAATATGAAGTGATTGTGTATTATGATATTTGAGGCTAAAAAAAGAAAAAGCAGGTTATATTTGGTCCTAGAAAAAAAATGATATATATATTTTTTAAATTTGAATTTGAATTTTTACTTTTCTTGAAGCAAAGATTAATATAATTTTTTGGGAGAAAAGTATAAAAGCACTTTACAGTTTTATTTTTTACCAAACAAATTAGTAAAAGCACTTTCAGCATCATGTCCATTTTAGTCATTATAAATAGTTACAGCACTTTTACGGTAAAAATTACCAAACGCTCTGACACTGCTTTTCATACTCACAGCGCTTTTAAAATTACAGTTTACCAAACGTTTAACTGCTTTACTTTACAGCTGATTCTTTTTAAAGCACAGCAGAAGCAGTTTTTTTTTAAAGCGGCAGCAATCCCAAACTAGGCCTAAATATAACTAAACTTTCAAAGAATAATAGTTTAGCAACTATGTTACCAACATATTTTCCAAAATTAAACTTTGCTAAAATTGTAAGATAACACTGTAACACATGCTTATTGAGTTTTCTTTTGGAAAAAGAAAGACAAAACTTATTTGATGAAAAATGATTAATGATTAATTGAATAAAAGTCTAGCAAATGAAGTAATTAGAAATAAAACTGGGCTCCAACAATAAATAGACGAAGGAAACGTTTTAGAGACGAAGACTGGCCGACACGACATTACAGCTTCATCCTCTACTATAAGCAATTCATGTTTTTTCGCCAATCCTATTTTATATTCTACCCAAAATAATAATAGCAATAATAATTGTGTTTTGCAATTTGTTTTCATCACAATCCCTCTTCGTCCTCACGGAATTAGTTGCGATTGTTCCTGAATGATTAGTATACGCCGAAGAAGAACATAAAGATCGAAGCTTTGATTTGGTTAAACTAATGGAGGGGCCCCATAAACTCGATTCTGAGGTTGAGGCCGAGGCTTTGGCTTCTAGGGTTTCGGATTTCTCGCTTCAGGAAGACACCCTCCACCCCAATTTCCAATCCCCGCCGGTAATATTCATCCTTTCTCTGCTTCTCTTGATTTCATTTATGTAAGTGTGTTTAAGTTTTGAATTCTTTTGTGGGTGAAGAATAAGTTTTGGGATTTGATCATACTCTATATGTGCATATCTTGGCGTATTCGATTATCATTCTGTTAAAGTGCCAAAATTGAGCTGGTGTTGCCTCACCTATGAGAACAATTAGGGTTTCTTTGCGATTCAGAAGTAAAATTCAATCCAGGGAAATGGGAAAGTACAGTCTTTCGGTGGCTTGGTTTCAATTTTAGGGCTTTCTCCAAAAATTAAAAAGAAAAAAAATAGGTCCTTCTGTTTTAGTTTAGTTTTTGTGTCTGCGGCCTGTAAGTATTGCTTTGTGCTTGCGGCTTGGCAAAATTTTAATTGCTTCCTACTGTTTTTTTGATGGACAGCATGATGGAGGAGTTGAAAATCATAGAGAGCAGAAGCATAATGATGACCAAATAATGACAGAATCTAGAGAATGTGACTCTGAGTTACATGAGAAGGAAAATGGGGGGCAAAGAAAATACTTTTATTATGATGCTCCACTTTCTGAAGAAACTGGGGTTTGGATACCTGTTTCCGTTCCGCCTATGTGGGAAACAGAGCATGAAGAGTGGGCCAAAGGTTTCTACTCAAATGGGGGATACTTTCCTGACGGTGACATGGGTTGGGGCCAGTATATTGGGGAAGAGAAGGAGCTGACTATGTGGGATGTGATGGTAGAAATGCTGCTTGCAGCCCGTGGGAAAGTAAGTTCAATTGCTTCAGCTGATATGTATGGATGCAAACTTTCATGGATATCAGATAATCTCCTTGACCAGGCTTGGAAAGAAATGGCCCAAACACTCACAGATGCAAACTTTGCTAATGTAAGAGAACTTATCGAAGCAGAGCCACCAAAATGGTTGGCTGACAGTTCTGCATCTGCTTGTATGCTCTGTGGCGTGCATTTTCATCCCATCATGTGTTCTAGGCATCATTGTCGGTTTTGTGGAGGAATATTTTGTGGTGACTGCTCTAAGGGAAGGAGTTTGATGCCGGCAAAGTTCCGTGTTGCGGATCCCCAACGAGTCTGTGATGTATGCTGTGTACGACTTGACTCGGTCCAGCCGTACTTAATGGACCAAGTAAGCCATGCAGCCCAGATGCCAACCCAGGATCTTACAGACCTTAGTACTTTGCGGTCATGGATTAATATTCCTTGGGGACAATCCATGGAGTATGAGATATATAAGGCGGCAAATGCAATTCGTGTTTATAAGAAGGTAAGACTCTGAAGTGTCAAAACTGTTGAACATGTATTGTTGATGCCTCTACTGCTTTGATAGCCAGTGAGCTACAGTTTTACCTTAAGAACGTATTTGCCTTACGTTTGAATTACATCGAGAAGGCCCAATATCTTAGTGACTGCGTTGCTTTGGCTTGAGAACTTATGACTTAAAGAAACGTGCACAAAAATTAGCCACTGTATGGATCATAAATTATAGTGGAAGAAGACTCTATGATATTAACATGTACTCTTAATTTCTTAATGAAAATGTTTTTCTAACTGGCATGAATATTCTATAAACGCTACTCATTGAATTAATTGTTCAGGTATGCTCCCTAAAACCTGAGAAGTCAATTCCGGATGCCATTCTAAGACAAGCAAAAGGCCTTGCAATAATCACTGCTGTGAAAGTTGGAGTTATGGTTACCTACAATATAGGTACTGGAGTCGTGATTGCTCGTAGAGAAGATGGCTCTTGGTCTCCACCATCTGCTGTTTCTACATTTGGTATAGGTTGGGGAGCACAGGTGCAATATTTTATTTATAACAACTTTGACATTTATTCTCCAGTTTGACAATTTGCAACTAATCGGACAGAAATAACCATTGCATATGTTTATTCATGTTTAGTCAAATGGAAGAACAACAATAAGATTTAAATAGTTTTTAGAAAAATATTGATTGTACCAAATCTATAAAGCTTTTGCTGTCTATATCAATTTTAATTTGAATCCTTGTTCAAAGTTTCCTATTTGATGCAAGTTTAAGAAGTTTGAAATGTGATATTATTAAGTCAGCATAGCAAAACCTTCCCAGTCTCAGTATGTGTTTTGTATATATCTGAAGATTTAAAATCCCATGCCCTCTTTTTTGTTGCAGGCTGGAGGGGAGTTGACGGACTTTATCATTATTTTGAGAACAACTGAGGCTGTAAAAACATTCAGTGGTAATGTGCATCTATCTGTAGGAGCTGGCTTGAGTGCTGCAGTTGGCGTTGTTGGAAGGGCAGTTGAAGCTGATGTTCGAGCCGGTGATGGTGGTTACGCTGCTTGTTATACATACAGCTGTAGTAAAGGTTTCCTATTTTTTCCAACTTTATATGCATTTCTGATTTTATACCTGTATTTCCTTTAATTTTTCTTTATATTTTCATTTTGAGTAGTTTCCTTATAAATAATACCACATTACATCATCAATTATTGCAATTGCAGGTGCATTTGTTGGATGTTCACTTGAAGGTAGTATTGTAACCACCCGCACAAAGGTGAATTCTCGATTTTATGGCAGCCAGTCAATAACTGCATCAGATGTACTTCTTGGCTCGTTGCCCAGACCACCCGCCGCTGCTACCCTCTATCGTGCCCTCGCAGATCTATATCAGAAGATTGAGGGGTGACAAAGTTGAGCACATCCCTGGATTACTTGGTAAAAGTTGCCTATGATCAGGGGGAAATGAATCTTTGAAGATTGTATGTTCTGTGCATATGCTTTGAAGCTTTCAGTTGCTGCCATTCTTTGCCCATGAAACACTTCCTGGGACATAGCATGTACATGGAGACCACCGCAGTGTATATATACTCATGCCGTCTCGATTTCTATTTGTAAATGACACATTTGTTCTGGACAAAAGCCAAAACTCATTGAAAAGCATTTCTTAACAAAAGAAATCAGAAAAGTAAATATAGTACTTTGTTAGAAGACTTGTTTTGTGACTGGAACTCCGGGTTTTGTTCCGGACCATAATACGATCATGGCAGATGGCTTTTGTTCCCCTCCCAAAGACAAATAACGCATGGAACAGGTGGAAATTAATTACCTAATATTATGAGCACATCTCAATCTAATGAAAAACTTGTCAGATTTTAAAGGTTGAAATTTGTAATTTGCCTATCTCCATTTTTCTAGCCAAAAGAGTGGACTCTTCACTCTTCCATCTTTTGAAACTAGGCGTAATAAGAGAAGAAGACAGAAGTGTGTGTGGGTGAAATCTAGATGATGGCCTTGGTGAGCGACGAAGAGGACAGGACTTTATTTGACCTGATGCGAAAATGGAGCAGAATTCAAAGGAAAGAGAGAGAAATGTAATTATGGAAACTCAAAACGCTTCTGCATTTCCAATGTTTATTAATTCTCTTATAAAAACGTTGCAGATAAATTGGTTTCTGCTGGCCTCCCTCAGTCCCTTGGAAAAATCCTCCCTAATATTGTTCATGAAGCCACCGCCTTCATCGATAGTACATGCAGAACAAGAACATAAAAAACGAAGCTTGATTTGATTAAGCTAATGGAGGGTCCCCAAAAGCTCAATTCTAAGGTTGAGCCCGAGGCTTTGGCTTCTAGAGTTTCGGATTTCTCGTCCCTCCACTCGAGCTTCCATTCTCCGCTGGTATTTATTCTCCCTCGGTTTTTCTTTTCTTTTTTGAATTGGGTTTTCTTGATGTTATGTGTTTGTGTGCATGTTTAACTGGATGTGATCATGTGAGTATTGCTTTGCGCTTGTTTGTGGCTTGCAACTTATGAAATTGAGCGTTTGAATCTTTTCAAAATTGTATAGCACACTGTTTTGTTTTGTGGATGACAGAATGATGGAGGAGTTGAAGCTTATAGAGAGCAGAAACAGGATGATAATATTAATGACAGATAATGCATATTGCGTTATATATTAGGAGTACATCTCAATCTAATAAAAGGCTTGTCTTCTTACAATTCATACTCATATAAAATGCAAATTTTAGTAATAAAATGGCAGGCATGTTAACCAAACATGCTATTGAGCTGAAGAGGTCAGAACTTGTGGGCAATGAGTTAGTCTACACATCCAAAATCCGACTCAATCACAAATCCCAAACAAACAAACAAACAAACCAAGATCATATATGAATCCTTCCAATGTTATGTGGATAAAAAAAAAATGACAAAGAAGAATAAAATGGAAGAATGAATTTAACAGAAGGGGCAAAACACCACCATGAACTATTTATAATTTAATTTTTAGTGCTCTTTTGTTAAGGAAAAAAGAAAAAGAAAAAGAAAACAGCTGCTCCTACTCACTGTACTTCTAACTGACCCACTAAAACACCCTGGGACATGAAGTGGAACTTGGCATGAAGAGAAGGAAGAACCTGCATCAAGAGACCCATAAACAGTTCTCTCCCAATTCATTCTCTCATCTGCAGCACCAACACAAAGTCCTTAACAAACAAAACCAGTAAAGTTGAGGAACTCTCGAAACAGTTGGATCCATTCGCCCACGAATTCGATTCCAACTTACCTGGTTCTGGCGCTTCCAAGAGTTAGTTCGAGATCATCTGATACACATTCCTCAATCCTTTCACCTTCCCATGGTTTCACTAATCCTGATGTGTTACTGCCAAATGCAAACTCAGCTGCCATTCCGTCTGACATTGGAACATCTCCACTGTGATCAACACTTGCAGCAACTACTGGCGAACATGTTCCACTTTGCCCCGGAGTCCACATCCGAGACCCTCCACCCGACAAAGCCTCCTTCAAGTTGAAAGGGTTTCTCGAGACAAGGCTGAATGTGGGGGATGATGGGCCACTCTGTGGAATTTGCAGTCCAGCAAGCCATCCTGAATCAGGCAGAACCTGGCGACCGGGGCTTGGTGGGGTGGATGAAGGCAGGAAAGGATAATTCTGCCCTGCCCAGTTTGAGCCAGCCACTGCTTCATCCCAGTCACTTTTGGTTCGAGGAGTTCGGGAAGTTGGGGAGCTCAGTGGTGGAGTGACTGGAGCACTTATGGAACCCCCTTGAATGAAGAGTTGGGGAAGCTTGGATGTAGCAGACGATGAACCTGATGAGAGGGTTTTAAGCCATGGGATGAGAGAATTGGCATCAGCATTGCCGTTTGCATTTGCAGGGTAGCGAGCTGGACTTGGAAATGAAGAAGATGCAGGACTTGGATTGTAGGATTGACATGGACTTGGCTGGTATGAAGAACATGGACTTGCTGATGTAGATCCTCCCATTATGTCCATGCGATCCACAGGTTTGCATCCCTGCAACAATGAACATAGAACCTATTGTGAGACAAAATTATACAAATATCATCAAAAGTCTGAGATTCTGAATTTGTTTTCACTTCACTGGAGGAAAATCTTAAAGCCTAACCACATGAAAAATAGTGTTGCAAAGATCCTAAGTACTTCGAAGTGTAACAAACGCCTAAACACGCAATTTCCCAGTAGACTGAGAATGGTTACTCTATTTCATCGCTAATAGGAGGAAGCAAGCCAGAGTAAGTTCATTGTTTTCCTAAGACCTTAGTTGATTAAAGCTGAAAATTTGTCCTTGATTGATTATGTTTTACTGCTATGTTTTCTTTTCTCCACCAAAAGATGAAAACATAGGCTTCTATTTTTTATATAAAAAAGGAGCCTCATTAACTAAAAGAATTATTTCTCCCAAAACACAACCTGCCTACATAAAATTAGGCCACCCTTAATAGGGAATGGTGGCAAAAATGTAATTGACTAATTGCACTCAGATTCGGATGAAGACTGAATTAAGAGAGACAATAATGTCAAACAGCGGCTGCATATTAGTTGTTACGCGGCCCCTCCACGACACGCCATCGCCCAACATGTTCCCCCCATCACAATCTAAAGCCACACACGCTTTACCGCCTTAAAGATTGCAATTACAATTTTAACCAAAAAAAGGAATCCAAGGATTTCCAACAAGAAATCATCCTTTCCTCTCATAAACCTCTTTTGGTTGGGCTGCCCCCTATTTTAATCACCAAGCAAAATTTTCACTTTTCAAATAAAAATTAATTATAAATTAGAAAGCCTAATTATTATTAATTATAATAAAACCCAAAATTAAAAAAAGAGTTAAACACCGGCCCACAAACCATCATATGCCATGTTCTCAATCTAACGGGAAAGTACTGCGATTGCCCCGCAAATCTCGGAAACAGGCCATAGAATTCGAGAAAAGAAAAAAACAAATAAATAAATAAATAAAAGTCCTTGGTCGTTGTACCCATTGAGTGTCGAAAGACCAAATTGCCCTCGTTGTCTCCCAACGGGTTGAGGCGGGTGAAGTGGCAGTTTTGGGAGTGACGAAACACAGACACAGTAAGTCTTTGAGTAGTAAAAAGAAGAAAAAGAAAGCAGAGAGATAAAGAAAAGGTTTTCACTTTCACGCAAATTTAGCCACGAGCTCAGAAATCGGAAGCAGAGAGCAAAAACAGTCAACAGACTGATAAAAGAGAGAGAGAACATTCGGTCGCATTAAAGCCAAGTGAAAGTTGGAGGTGGGAAGAATCCCAAATGACGAAAATACCCTCAACAAAATCCCGAATGCCCGCTATTGAGAGTCTCATTTCGCCAATCTAGCGGGGGTATTTTGGTCATACGAGAAAGGCTTGCGGGTCTCTGAGTATTGCGTTCATCGTTTTCATATAAAAGAATCGAACGAATCTCTAAGAGCCTCGTGCTTCGTGCGACCCGCTCGACATTAACGATCTAACGTACGCCGTTAGCTGAGATAATTAAACTCAGAAATTAAGTAAAACAATCACCAGATTCAATCTGAACCATCGATCACACCGATCGGCGCCAGACTGATTACAAAATCCGCTGCTTAATTAAGCTACCTTAAGCAAGAGTTTCAAAAAGCACAAAAGAAAAATCGGATCGGAAGCGGTGTTTTCAAACGCCACGGCGCATTTTAACATTACCGCAAGCGAATTGAGCAAAAATGGCTTTGATAATTTGAGAGAGAGAGAGAGAGAGAGAGAGCAAGGATGAAGGAACTATATATACCTTTCGGTAAGTGGTGCCGTCTTCTTCGACGGTCCAACCAGCTTCGTTGCAGAGAGCTTTGAGGACTTCGTTGTTGTCGCAGTGCTTCGGTAGCTTGTAGTTTCCGTACATCCTCAGGCCCGAGTAGATCTTCGCGGCGATGGCTCTGCGCCTCCTCTCTCTCTTCTTGTTGTTCTCTCTCTCCTTCCACGTCGGCATTCTCGTTCCCGACGTCATCATTCGGTGGCGATTCTAGTTTTCTCGGGAGCCAAACGGACTAATCCGAACGGAGTGTGACGACCGGTGGCGCGAACCGGCCGGCAAACCGGGAATTGGCGGTTTCTGTTTGGAGAATGGTTTTTAATAATAAAGAGCGAGAGAGGAGAGAGAGATGGGGGGGGGTTTGGGGGAGGGTGAGAGCTAAATACAAGGGGAGAATGTAATTGCCATTGTTGATTTGGTAAATTACGAGAGTGGCAGTCTCTTCTTTTTATTTGTTTTTGTTGGCTCTGACTCCGGAATCACGGGCCTTAACACGTGTTTAGGCTTTTTAAAAAGGGCGGGGTGGTCCTTCGCGGCCGCTACTTGCGACCAGGTAATCTACTACACTACGATAAAACGGTGTCGTTTTGAATATTTTTTTTTATAGGACTTGATAATAATTGCTTCTAGATCCATGTATTTTCCCTCTGCCAGCGAACCAGCACAAGTGATTATGGGTTAAGGAGAACGGTGGGTAAAATGGGAAATTGGGTATGTAAAGGGCAGGGGGATAAGGTTATGATTAGGCTTGTCATGATAATGGTATCTGTGGACCATCATATTTTTTTTTTTCAAACGGTCGCATTCACTTGACCAGGTTGCCTAATTTTGACAAATCCACCTTGACCTTAATCTTTTTTGGGTCACGCTAATTGGAGTGTTGGACTAGGTTTCTAATTCAACTAATACCAAAACATTGGAGATTAAACTAGTGGTGCAAGGGTTTAAGCGTAGTTTAGTTGTGCTACGTGCAATTGTCTAACGTTTGAAAATATCCAAATTTAACTTCTCCTTCACTCATTAATTTTAATGAATAAAATATTTGTCTGCATGCACCGACTAAAGCTATTAATTTAACGGTATTTCTCTTTTTCTTATTAATTTTATTAATGAAATTTAACGATATCTAACTATTGATTCACTCATGATTGCCTACTACGTATTTACACAACAATACACCAAATTAATGAAATTGGTTATATGCTTTAATTAGGCTAGGAGCCTAGGACTAAGTGGAGTAGCGTGGCTAATTTGTATTACTATAAGCTAGGTGAGAGGTGTAGGTCTAATGAAAAAGTCAAACAGGAGAAGGATTGGATTGGATTGGAGGAGGGAGTGGACTATGGGACCCAGAGTTGTGATTGCTGCTGGTTTAGGGGTAAGGGGGGAGGTGGGGGCCAGGTAAAGGAGCGGCGGGGCCTGGTTGCATGCCGGCGTGCGGTTGCGGTGGCCACAACACAGCGTGGGGATGTCTCAGGTAGCTGTTGCCACTGCTGCCACTTTTGTCTTTTGTCAGTGTGTGTGATGCGTGAGAGTGAGGTTGTTTCTTTTTGTTGTTTGGTACTTGGCCTTTGCCGCACTATCTCTCTCTCCCTCCTCTTCTTCTCATTTTGTCGTGTGAAACGGGATATTATTATTTTGTTATTTTTAATTAATTACAATATGTTAAGTAGAGAAATTATCACGCGTAATATATTATAATTAACCGTAAATAATAAAAGTGTTATTTTCCATTCCAAAAAATGTGTTGTTCTAATGTAGTGTAGACTGACTGAGTATTTTCTTGTTGGTTTGAGATCACGTGACTTATGCTGGCGGTGGTTATCTATTTTTTGCGTGAGTGGACTGATGGATCCAATATAGCTACTGATAATAGGAGACTGACATCATTGACATCCAGATGGTGAAGGCTTTTTGCTCGCAGAGAAGGGTGGGCTTTTGAGGTGGGGCCTATATGTATCTCCTGCTATGCGCCACCTTCCAAATTAGCTTCTCATTGATGGAATCGGCAATGTACCCTCCTCCTGCTCACCATCTCTGTCTTTTTGCCTTGTGCTCCCTTTTTTATACAATGGTTCATTTCCTGTTTCTTCGGTGTGGACCCCAGGTGGTTTCTGCCCACTTTGTAACTCAGGTGTGCTTCACAAACTCATAGATATTCAATACTTTATATGTTACATAAGTCCTTACCTTATCACATACATATAAATGCCTGCATTCACAATCTTACAAGTCTTATCAAAGATTATTTGTCACACAATTTGTGTTGTGAGTCATAATGGTTTGATTGCTAATGTTATATGCAATTTACCATTATAACATATCAACTCGTTCCTCACTTCATAACAAAACTTACAAAGGATGAGTTTAGTCTCAATTAATCAGTAGCATTCGTAGAGCTTTCATGCTCGATCATTAGCATATGGCTTGTTGTGTGCTGCTTATAGATGATATATTGTTAATGAGAAAATTAATATATTGGGTTCGTAACTTCATAATATGTAGATTCTGTATTTATTATTATATAATGAGTTCTTAATTGTTAAGTTTGAATCCCGTTGTAGTTGTGCATATTAAATAGTGAGTAAGACTTTGCAGGACTTCACAATTTAGTGTCTTATGTTGTTTATAGATTTGTGTATTATTGGAACTTATAGCATTACTTTTTATTTTATTGGGCTTGAAGTAGGGATGATAATGGGTCGAATTGGGGGTGGGTATATCATTCTCATTCTCATCCTCGTTAAGCATTTTCTCCCTATCTCCACCTTCATACCTGCAATATTTATATCGGGGATTCCCCATTTTTTTATCTTTCATACCCGATCCATTAGGGTCGAATCTTTACAAAGACTCTTATCTACGGGGAAAATTGTCATTCCTTGCTTGAAGGGCACCATGTTTCAGTGAAATAACCAAATGTAGGATATTAAGTTTTGATGTGATTTGTATGTTGCAATTTTAATAAATTGTAAGGTGAGACAAGCAAGCTGCAATGTTTTGGTAGCTTGCTCTTGGTTACAAATTACAATATCGCATAAGATAAGATATTATTATTGAAAGATTGTGAGCAGTGAGCCCCCCATGTATTTAATAACACGACGGGTCGTCCATCGCCCCAAAATTCAACCAACTACACGTGCGCCGCGGACTCAACCAGCGTATCAAACCCGATTGGAGGCCGTGGCATTGGGTCCGCCACTGATTTCAATTTGATTATTTGGATTTCTTTTTTTTAATTGACAAGTGTACAAGAGGAGGAGAGAGTTGCTTTCGTGTAATGCTGCTGCTACCCCATGGTGCGTGGCACCGATTGTGGATTTGTGGGATATGATATGGTATGGTATAGTGGTGGTGGTGGTGGTGGTGGTGGGGACCACCGTCCTATATATAACGTTAATCATGTCCGTCCCATCGGTGGGCCTATGTGATGCCCGATATGCTCGCCACCCACGGGGCACCGGAGACACTGTTTCATTTCTTCAATTTCAGCTCTCCATAATCCTCTTTATTATTACTCTTTTGCTTTATGCAATGTATTCTATCTTGGATTTTACTAAGTTGGAAGTTACAAAATTGTGAGTGATTTCTGATCGTTAATGAGATACAAGTTTTAAGTATATTAAAAAAATTATATAAATTGATTTTTTTTCGATTGTTATTTTATTATTTTATTAATATGACTATCAAATCTAGAATTAAACACGTGCAAATTATGAAACATAAATTGTTCAAACATCCGAAATAACTTGGATATTGAGTGAAGAACATAAGAAGAAAACTAGGTGAAATGTTATATCTTCTGACGTACTTTATATACCTAAATTTCTTTTTGATGTATTGAGAAAAGGCGAGTTTTGCATTTGCATATTCCATATTTACTTTGCATGGTCTTATATTTTAATATGTGCTCTGAATAACTAGCGAAAAAAGAAACAAGTATCAAAATTGTGTAATTAAGAACAAATTGTAAGGAATATGTAGCTCCGTTGGTTAAGAACATTTAACTTTACGAGGTTCTATCTTTTGCATCATCCCCGTCGCTTGGTGGTTACTTACTGTTCCATTGGCTCTGCCTAATTTTCTTGGACGTTCTTAAGCCCAAGTCCTAACCATTAAGCCATAGGTGGGCTGGAAATTTGTCCAAGTCAAACCCCATTTCTGGCCCATATTTGACCCCTAGCGTGAAAGTAAAACCTCTATCCAACTCTCCATAGGTTCCAAATCAATGAAGTTGAGCCTGCAGAACAAAAGAGAACTCTCAGAGGTGTCACACCTGTATCCAACTAGGGTCACGCTTAGCTTTAAACTATAATTGCTCCTAAATTAGGTATAATTAGGTGGATCGAGTAGCTCGATTATGCAAATCTTTGGATTATCCATCGTCATTTTTGTATACTTAAACTCCTGAAAGTCAAAGTGACCACTAATCCCCATGCGATTAGAGAGGGACAAACTATACTTTAAAATTAAATCACAAAATTCTCTATGTTTTATAAGGACACATCGTCAATTTTTCCCCATAAATACAAAAATATCACCTACCCTAAAGTCGCATTTAAATAAAAGTACACACATGTTCGTACTTATCCAAAAACACGTGTTGTGGCGTAACGCGATATCGTCAAACCACGTGTACGGTAGACGTTACAAGATGCTTACCTTTCCTTTAAAAATCCGCCTCCCTTGGTGCTTTTGATTAAACAAACACGGCCTTACGCATCCCCAATTGGTTGCAGATCCCTTGAATATAGCACCACCGAAGCATACACGTCACCGCACTTTGCCCAGACATAAACGACAACAGAAACAATGTCGTCTCCAAGTCCAGTAGTCCATTTCAGCTTGAAGGCTAAAGCTAACCTAATCCGAATATTAGAAATAATGCCTTAGTTATTTATATTTTATTGTATTTTTTCTTTATGGAATGATATAAAATTCCGTGGGAAATAAAATTCTTTACGCGTTTCGAGAACCAGGATCCCAAAATATTCGAATTCAGAAGCGAAAACGAATCGTTTTGGGGTTTCGGGGTCGTCGACTCGTGACCTTTGCTTGCGAAGCCAATCAGCCGTCTCTTCTCTGCAACTTCTCTAGTTCCTGTCTCTTTCTATTCTTATCAATTTCTTGTTGCTTTTGCTCCAAGCTTTCTGTTTCTCTCTCTCTTATTTTCTTCTTTGGTTTTCAAAATTTCTGACTTTGAAATGGGAACTGAATTGTAGTCTGTGCTACTGTTGCAACGAGCAAACGACTCGTCAAAAATACGACTTTGTTTTCTTGAACTTCTCCAACTAAAAACAAATATGTGATTTTTTGGGGGTATAATATTTGCGGTAACCGCCAATTGTTGTGTGTCTAGAACTTCGATTATTACGGTAGGTTTGGGGCACACGCTTAGTTGAAATTATGAGGGGATTTATGGTCAATTGGTTTCCATTTCCTTTGGGTTTTGACTGAAGCCAGACTTCTGGCCGTCAGCTAATTAATTACAGTTTTCCAGTCTTCCATTGGTTTATTTTTATTTTATTAATAATTTGGTTCAATTTCAAAACCCCAGTTGGAAAATCAATGGGTTTTCAATTGGGTTCCTCCAATTCCTTGGAAAGTTAAGGCCTTCACAGGTGGGCATTCAAAGGGTTTCCAAGCGGGATCTTGGGTTCCCTTAATTCCGTTCAAAGTTTCGGTTTTTGGGTTGAAAGAGTGGAAATTTGAGGTTTCTGGATTGAATTCTTGGTCCTGCATATATACAGGAGAGCTTAAAGGAGTTAATTTGCCTGTGATTTTGGAGTTTTGAGAAGTGGTTGATGATTTAATACTGGGTTTCGGATTTGGGTTGGTGATTTTGGGGGATTGATTAGAATGGATGAAGTTCAAGGTGGCGCCAGCTCGTTGCCGCCTTTCCTTTCCAAGACCTACGATATGGTGGATGATGCTTCAACCGATTCGATTGTGTCTTGGAGTGCCAGTAATAAGAGCTTATTGTTCGGAACCCGCCGAAGTTTGCCAGAGATTTGCTGCCAAAGTTCTTCAAGCACAACAACTTCTCTAGCTTCATCAGGCAGCTCAATACATACGTAAGTCAATCAAGTTTCTACTTTCATTCAGCTTCAGTTGTTTTTACATTGGTATTTATCATATCTTTATAATTTTTTAGTTCCTTAATTTGATTTAAATGCTTACAATAGGGTTTTAGAAAAATTGATCCGGAACAATGGGAATTTGCCAATGACGATTTTATCAGAGGTCAGCCACACCTTATGAAGAATATCCATAGACGAAAGCCGGTTCATAGTCACTCTTTGCAGAATCTCCAAGTCCAAGGGAATGGGACTTCCTTATCCGAATCTGAAAGGCAGAGTATGAAGGATGAAATCGAGAGGCTTAAACATGAGAAAGAACGCCTTGGTGTGGAGTTACAGCGGCATGAGCAGGAGCGGCAGGGATTGGAGTTGCAAATGCAGTTCTTGAAGGAACGTTTGCAACACATGGAAAGGCAGCAGCAAACCATGGCCAGTTTCGTGGCCCGGGTTTTGCAGAAACCGGGGATTGCCTCCAATCCTGTTCCGCAATTGGAAATCCATGGGCGAAAGAGAAGGTTGCCAAGAATCGGTTGGTCTTATGATGAAGCGAGCAATGGAAATAATCAGGTGGCAAGTTCACAAGCTGGTATTAGAGAAAATGCAGATATGGAAAAGTTGGAGCAGTTGGAGTCATTCCTAACATTTTGGGAAGATACCGTTTTTGATGTTGGAGAGGCTCATATTCAGGTTGTTTCAAACGTGGAGTTGGATGAGTCTACAAGTTGTGTCGAAAGCGCAGCTATATCTTCAATACAACTTAATGTTGACGCTCAGCCTAAATCCCCGGGAATTGACATGAATTCTGAACCTGCTGTAGTTGTTGCTCCAGAGCCTGCTGCAGCTGTACCTCCTGAGCCTGCTTCCTCAAAACAACAATCCTCAAAAGAACAAACATCTGGAATCACTGCTTCCACGACAACTGGCGTGAATGACGTATTCTGGGAACACTTCTTGACAGAGAATCCTGGTTCAGTGGAAGCTCAGGAAGTTCAGTTGGAAAAAAGGGATTCTGATGGTAGAAAGAACGAAAGCAAACCTGGTGATCATGGCAAGTTGTGGTGGAATATGAGGAATGTAAATAACCTTACAGAACAAATGGGGCATCTTACTCCAGTAGAGAAAACGTGATACCAGTTATTTTATTTGGGATTTTGATGCCCAGTGGCTCACATGTTATATGTTCTTAGGCATAAATGTTTTGTTCTGGTTATAAATAGATCTACGTTTGTTTTCATCTTTCCCTTGATTCCATCTTATCTTCAATCTTGTTTCTTAACATTTGCTTTTTTTTTTGGGTCCAAAACCCACATGCTTTTCCTTTTAATCTCATCCTCCTTTACTACAATAGGGCTTTGTTTACTGGGGCAATGAGTTAATGCAAGGTCTGGCAGCTTGCACAATTTGCTTGAATTTGGAATGTTACAGAACTTGCATACTGTTAACCAGTTGCCCCAGGTCCTCTATTCGGCAAAGGCTCCATGGTCCACCCGACTATTTGTGGAAAATTATTTAATTCCGACCTCATATATTTCATGGTTTTTTTTTTTGCACCCTTTGCGTTCCTTATATTGATAAAGTCTTGACTCTTGTGGTTATAGGTTCCTCTCAATCAAGTGACATTTTACTATTGATTTGATCGTCTGTATGGATTTTTGTGGGTTCAAAGATTGAAACTGGGTTTGCCACCTTAACTATTTCCTCACATTTGTGCATCTTGTACACATTGTAATCCTGCATTGTCATCGGTTGCTAAACTTCACAAATTTGCAGCGATAAGATCAAAGCTAGAAGTGCAGAGTTCATGCATTTAGAAACATAACAGTTATATCTACCACATTACAATTTGATTACAAGTTTGGCTATAATTAGCTAAAGAGAAATCAGTCACTGCTACATTGTTCGTTCTGTGATTCAGCACTGAAACTGGCCTGATTCAAGTCGAACCATACCTGCCGGAATACCTTGACAATGAGATCATGGTATTCATCAGAATTCAGGGTCAGATAACAAGCTAAGAGCTCTTCCAGATCCTCTGGCTGGGTTATCTTTTTCTCCACAATCATCTCAAACATGGAATCTCTGAAGTCCTGTTGTGGGTCAAATGAGCACTTTACCACTGCAAAGCTATTCAAGCCTGTTCTTACCTGCTGCACTGCTTCCTCCTTAGCCACCCTTTTCATCTTCATTTTCGCTTTCGTCATGTTTTCAAGAGCTTTAATTTTACAGATTTCAACCCTTGAAGCCGTTCTTGGAGAACAAACTCTGACTTTGCTACTCCGTTTTGTTCTCCTCCTCTGTAATTCCCTGCTTATGTAGAGAGATTTCCTATGTTTCTCACTCTTTGACTTCACCTCTTGTATTTTCCTTTCTTTCAATTTTTGCCAATCTGAAGTTTGTTTTTCTTCAGAAGGCTCTTCAGTCTCCAAGTTCAAAGCTTCTTCTTGAATTGTTTTTAGACTTGAATTTCTTGAATTCAGTGAAGATGCATACTGATGTTTTCTTGCATCAGTCTCAGTTGCCCAAAATTTTCTTGCCGCTAACATTTCCACCTCATCGCTTTCTATTGTTTCTGTTGATGTCTCTTCTGCTTTATCTGCATCTCTTTCTAATTTCAACAACTTCTTCTTTCCCTCAAGTTCTCTGTTTTCCTTCCTCAATTTCCACTCTTTAGCATTCCCACTTTTCTGCATGCCCTTCAACTTCTGAGACAAATCTCTTCCCTTCACTATTCTATCACTTGTTGGACAGCTTCCACAACTGGAGGGCGGAACTTCAAACTCATCATCTGAATCAAACCAAACCGATCTCAAAACCCCTCTGTTTTTCTTCCCTTCAGCACTATCTTCACCAAAAGATAGTCTCCAAAATGCATCATCATCATCATCAACTACACCATAGAATCTTCCACCACCCTTAGCAGCAGCACGCCTTGGTGAACCCAAAGATGGAGAATTCTGCTTCCCCTTGTTATTTACTTTACTGGGTTTTGGTTCTGAATTGCCCCTCTTCTGCTTGAACTTAGAAAGCCATGAAGTGGGAAAGACATGAGAGATCAAGAAAGGCTGAGAAGAAGAAGAAGATGAAGAGGAAATAGGTGGAGGCCTTTTCTTTTTGCTACCCCACTTCATAATATGACACTGACTATCTAAAATTCCCTTGTGTTGGGATGAGGAGAATTGTTCAAGAATTTTGGACTGCTTGCAATTGCAGAGAAGGAAATGGCTTGGAACTGAAAGGAAGATGGATAATGAATGGTGCAGTGAGATTCTAGCAGTAGCAACAGCAGAAGCTAGAGGGGCAGTTAGGCTGTTAATAGGAACGTGGGTCGTCTTACTGGTTTTGTGTTGTGTTTTTCAAAAGAAAGGCCCGCCCTAAATCTTGTGACCACTCACGCACTTTTTCCTACTTTTTTGCCTTCTACTTGGAAAAGCTATGTGCCCCATCATTATAGGACCTCTATTACATAGTAGCCCCACAAATTCGAGTAGCTTCGCATTAATAAAAACTGCACCCTCTTCAATCCTCTGTTCTTTTGTACAGAACAAAATCAACCCAATTCATTAATTGAGACTATGTAGAATGTATGTACAAGGATAGGATGTCTAGGAGTAGCTCACTTTCGTGTCATTGTCGGAGTTTTGAAACACCTACTAGGCTTGAAGATGGAGGCAAGCTGCAAATAATCGATTAGTGTAGTGATTTGGAATAAATGCTATTTTTAAGAGATTCTGAGTTCAAATCTTAGAATCCGTGTAGTGTATATAAGTTTAATATGCTATCACCCCTCTCAATAAAAAAATATCCCAAAATAAAAAGATGGATGCAAGCTTCTTCAATTACATAATGGAATGGTCCTTACGATTATATTTTCAAGTTTTTATGTGTTTTGCTTTGTTTGGAGCACGGATAACAAAGACGTCTCGGGTATATATTACGTGGTCCTTTTTGGTCATATTCACTGTTTATATATAAAATCTGTGTGAGCCCTTTTGCCTTTTCTGCTTTGTCTTTGGTCCTGAATTTTGTGTCTTTCTACTTTGGTCAAAAAGACTAGGATAGTGGGCCAGGGTAGTTGAATGTAAAAGAGCTGTGAATTAATTGGGTTGGGCTGATCAGAAAGTTGGGGCTTTAGAGATTTTCTGCAGAGGCCCAATTTAGAATGCAAATGAATTAATTAAGCTAATACAACAAGGATAAAGACAGCTTAATTGTAAATTTAGGGGTTTGAAGAAGAATAATTGTTGTATAAGATTAAGGCAGAAAATTAAGTTGCAGAGGAGGTGAGATTAAGGCACGACCGGAGGTTAAGTTGCAAAGGAGGTGAGATTAAGGCACGACCGGAGGTTGATGGAAGTAATCAAGGGTTGATAGAGAGTTGATGAAAATATTTAAAGGAAATTAACATCAATTACCAGATAATTTTTTAGAGCACATAGTTATATCATAATTAGCATGAATTTGGTTCTTTTTATTTTTCTTTTAGAAATTATGGGATTGCATTCATAATTCAGCCAAAAAAGTCATTAGTCACAAGTGACCAATACAAGCTATTTACAAAGCGCCATTACAATGACAGAATGATCTAACATCAAAATTAAGACAATCTGGGGCATCTCCACTAACGATCACGCATAATTGAAGAAACTCTGGCATAGGCATCCCAACTAAGATTGCAAACTCAGAACAACAAAAAAGAGATAAAGCTTGAAAAAACCAAGCCATAAAAATACAAATAAAACTCTCACAAAAGCATGAATGGTTCCTTTTAAATGTCTGTCTCATGAAAAATGGATTTTTGACAGAAGGGTTCTACAGGTTTTTTAGAAACTTAAACGTTGCAATTATTAGTCGTTTTGAATTTAGATTAATGATTAAGTCATATCCAAAGGCTTGCGTGTGAATAAAGGCATCAGAGGAGAAAGGGTCCATTTTCAAAGTCATCAAATCAAAGGTATGGGGTGTAAAGGGGACATGGCCTCCTAACTGGATGGTGCTCTTCCTTCAGCTCCTATAAATCTTGCTCATGAAGGAACTAGTTTTGGTCATATGTGCACCAACCTTGATAGGTCATTACAACTTGGTCCAATGCAATCCAGGTTTGAGGTTGTCCTGTCCTGTCTGTTGCTGGACTGGACCCAACATGAGACAGACTCAACTCAAGAATTGCCTGTCATTGCAAAACAAACATCACACACACAGTTTATGAAGTTGGTTTCTTTCTCTTGACCAATTTACAACCAAAAACCAACCTTTAGTTTGTTTTGTTACTTCTTCAAATGATAATTTCTGCGTCTGCATTCTTTGGAAGACGGTTGTTTTCTTTTCCTTCTCAAACCCTGTTTCTGGTGTCGTGGGAAAAGGAAATTAGGAGAGTGGTTTTGTTTGCGAGGAAAAATCGGTTTGTCCGTTTCTTTTTTCTGGTGGGAAAGTCAGTTCAAGGAATTAATTGCCAATTTGACCCAATATGAAAGGGAATGTGCACCAAACTCACTAATAATAATCCATGAGGGATGCTGTGGTCTGTTTGTAATTTAACAGATAAAAATAAAAATTGATGATATGATAGATGACATCTCATTAGGGACTCAAATTTAGTGTATAAATTTGGTTTCCGTAGCATTATCCATATTTTACTCCCGTAATCTCTGCATAATGATTTTTGAAGATTTTCTTATCACCGTATAATATCCTATTAAATCTCAATCTCCTAACGATTAATGCAACATAGATGATATAATTATCACATTGGTTACAACATGATAATATATATATACAACTGTCACAAAGGATACCTTCCATGAGAATGAGAGCCGCACATTATTAAACCTCCTTAAACAAAGCATAAGTATTTAATAAGAATGAGTATGCACCATGCAAACTGGAAATCTAAAATCTTGTTCACCAAGTAATTCTCATAAAACACAAAAATCTTCAAATCAAAAGTTTTGATTGCCCATTTTTCCATTTTAAACACTTAATCAAACTTTAGCAGTCTTTGGTATATAAATGTACATTACATCAATATACATATCTTAAATTGTCACCAAATGGCTAAACAGAGTAAAATCTCATGTTGTTTTCTTGTTTTTGTTCTGGTGAATCTCATTTTCTGCAATGGGGTTTTGTCTGTGAGGGCTGAGAATGAATTTATATCAGCCGTCGGCGATTCGGGGATGAGAAGGGACAATCTACGGGTGGCGATAGAGTCATGGAATCAGTGCAATGAGGTTGGAGAAGAAGCTCTTCAGACTGGCAGCCCAAGGGCTGCTGATTGCTTTGACATATACAAAGCTACTCCGCAGCCACAAGGTATGTATAGCTTCTCCTTTTCCTTATGATCCCTTTTTTTTTTCTCTTCTAGTTTCTGTGCACTTTTTTCTTTCTTTACTTGAACTATGTTATGCAAATTAGAAGATAGAAGAAGCACATGGAAATTCTGATTGCTTTTTGTTATAAAACCTATGTGATCAATGAAATTTTTATTCCCTCAGCAATCTTAGCGCTAATGTGCTTGAATTTGAGCAAGCAAAAGAAGTGGTTTTTGAATCTTATGTATTTTGTTGTTGTTGTATAATTGTTATATAACAGGAGAAGTTTGCTTCTGCAATCAGCAGCTGCCCTATGTATTAGTCCACAGAGTCACAGAGCAAGACAACAAGTTAAGGATGGGAGAACCTTTCTTTGGCCTGCAGGCAGAGTCTCAGTTTAACGTAGACCTTTATGCGGCAGAGAAGGAACTGTACCTGGGATTTAAATGCCAAGTTGAAGACACCCCAAATCCGTGGCAATTCTGGATGATCATGCTCAAGAGTGGCAACATGGACACTTTTGCTGCCAAATGCCCCAAAAATGGTCACCGAGTCGGACCCTTTCCTGATCAAAATTCCTTTCCTTGTTTTGGAAAAGGGTGCATGAACCAGCCATCTATTTACCATGACTATACCAAGTTGCAATTGCCTGATATGACTCTAAAGGGACGGTTTTTCGGGTCATGGGATTTGGATGCAGATTTGAGCAGAGGAATGGTTGGGAATATTTCTTACCATTCTGTTACTTGGGAAAAGAAACTTGGAGAGGGAAGCTGGGTTTTCCACCATGTCTTGAGGACTTCAGCAAAGTATCCCTGGCTGATGCTTTACTTGAGATCAGACGCCACACATGGGTTTTCTGGTGGCTACCATTACCCCACAAGAGGGATGTCCAAAATTGTGAGTAACCCTTTTATATAGTTATACAAGTTTTATCTAGAAAACTTTTGTACTAATCTTTGTTAGGAAAGCATACTTTTCATAAGTTTTGCTTTTTCTTGGAAGCAAAACTTTCTTGAGGATGAAGATACTTGGTTTACTCAAATATTGCCAATTGCAATGCAGATTCCAGAATCGCCCAATTTTAAAGTGAGGTTCACCTTAAATGTGATCAAAGGTGGGGGTCCTAGCAGCCAGTTCTACCTCATGGACATGGGGAGCTGTTGGAAGAACAATGGGAAGCCTTGTGATGGCAATGTGACTTCAGATGTTACCAGATACAGTGAAATGATCATAAATCCAAACACAACCTCATGGTGCCATGCAAACAACCTCAATGTGTGCCCACCTTACCACACATTCCCAAACGGCACACGGGTTCATCGAAATGACACTGCCCGCTTCCCTTATGCCGCCTATCACTTGTACTGCTCGCCGGGGAACGGGGAGCATCTAGAGGCTCCTTTTAACTTGTGTGATCCATATAGCAACCCTCAGCCTCAGGAGATTTTGCAAATCTTGCCACACCCGGTTTGGGGTGAGTACGGATACCCTACAAAGCAAGGGGAGGGTTGGATTGGGGATCCAAGAACATGGGAGCTGGATGTTGGGAGGTTGTCACAATCACTTTATTTTTACCAGGTTTGATATTGTTTGCCCTGTGACAGATTAAATTTTGCTACAATATTGCTTGTGACATATACTAAGTTGAGATATGGTTTGATGTCTTATTTGCAGGATCCAGGAACCCCACCAGCTAGAAGGCAATGGATGTCTATAGATTTAGGGGTTGAAATTTTCAAAGACCCTGATCAAGTTGCTGAATGGACTGTTAGTGATTTTGACATCCTTGTGCCTAAGCAATGAACTCATTTACTGCGGACAAAGACACACCAGCTAGCTTCAGCTTGAAATACAATTAAACTTTTGAGTCGCCTAAAATGGTAAAGTAAGTTATAAGGGACCAACCTTTTTAGCTTTTCTTTTTTATTCATTTTCCAATCAATTTTTGGAAATTTCAGAAATGAAAAACTTCGATTTTTTTCATTTATTTATTTGAGAAACCCTGAAGGCTGAAGTATAATATCTTCGTTGTTATAAATCTATGGAATGTGGATGACCACCATAACATCAATTACCTCCACCCCTTATTGCTTTGTAACCTATGCCCTTATTATTGTAATTAGTAGCTATAAATTGTGGGTTAAATACCTCTATTGTAAGCCTATAAATAGGCTCTTATCAAAGATGAATAAGATAAGTTGATACAAGTTCATAGAACAAATTCTCTGTATATCTCTTCCTCTTATTGTTGTCTACAATTCCCCTTAATTTTATAACATTCATTTTTATTTTGTGTGTAGTAAAGAAAAATGTGAAATGAAACAACATACTTTTGCTTGAAAATTAATGAGCTTCAAGAGACTTGCTTGGATTGAATTTCCAATCTCTCTCACTTTATGTCGTTGGATCTTTCCCCAAGTTATTCTATAGTGAGGGCCTTATCTAAACCATTAGATGAGGTCCTATCTCTTAACTGTTGGATCAAACTAACCAATTTAATCCAATAATTAACTAATTTGATCTAACGATTAAAAGATAAGATCTTATCTAAGGTCTTTAGCCTCTCCCGTGACCAACTTCCAACCCCAAGTCCTTTCATAATACCCATCTAGAACAAACATTTCAGCCCATAACACAATATGGGCTTTCAATAACAGTTCTTTTGGTTCAATTCCCATCCACTCTGTTTCATTCATATTTTCCTATCCAGTGCTATGTATTTGTTTTACTGTTGCTTGTGTTATTTGTTTATTTAAAATCTGTGAATCAAGGAATCCTCTGTAATCTAATATAAAAAGAAAAGAAAAAAACCAATGTGCGAAATTCAACAAGCATAACAGCTTTAGATTTCTAATGTTCAACATGTATATCATGAAGTAAATATGGTCGTTACACTCTCATTAATTTGCGCCATTATAAACATCATCTTTGGTTTACTAGTTTTCCAAATGCAATGACTATGAGATTGATGTTTGATCTAAAGACTGTTGGAATATCTCGGGAGTTCTCCTTGTAATTTCTTTTTTTTTTGTACTTCCCCATAAAAAAAAAAAATTTCAACAAGCATGCCAGCTTAATAGCTAGCTAGGGCAAGACTACTATAATTCTAAACGTCTGATTTGGTTTTGGACTAAACCCACATGAGCCAAAGAGAAATCAACCACCCTCATTTCTTATTCTTTCTTGTCTAGAATGTCTTGGATAAAGACCTCCCCCCACCCCATGGTTGCAGTAAAATATACTCTGCGTTTCAGCATCAAATTTCCAGCACATTCAAAGTCCCCTAGTGCACTTCTTTGTTTCTTGTTTGCTGTTTTATTGCCAAGACCAAGACTTTGAATTCTGAGATGGTTCAAAGTCTTCTCTGTTTTCAGCAGGCCTCAGGGACCAACAGCAAGAAAAATTCAGTTGTTTACACTTGGATTAAATGCCACTTCAGTGCATGTTTCAGTTTTATTTATTCAAATATTACTCAATAACAGAAGGAAACAAAAACCCTACCTTGTTTCTGTGAGGAATTCTCATTCAACCATCTTATTATCTTTTATTGTGAGGGCACATCCCATGCATTGGGTGCATTCGATTGGACAAAAACTTCAACATACATAAATCAAACATTCAACTCGTTTCATATTATAATAATAATGCCTCATTTTAACATCCAACCATCTTCTGTTATGTTCTAGCTGCCTTGTTTTTATTGTGAACAGCTTAGGCCGGCAAAATAGACTTTCTATGAAGAAATAACATTCAACATCTTATGAAAACTTCATTAATTTTAAGTCCATTGATCCAAATACAACGTTTAAAACGTTTTGTGTTTGAAATCCAACCAAGACTACCTGCCTTGGAGGCAACGTATTGAATTGTAGTTACTATAAACTGAGAGAGTCTAAAAACAATGACAACAATAAAAATCATGACTTTTCTTGCCGGCCAGGTAATAATAGTCCAATGTGTCCAAATGAACAAACCCACAGAACAGAGCCCCCTGCACATTGTCCTCCCTCCACACAGGCTTTGCCAAATGGATGGAGAAGAAGCACTCAAAGTGGTGTCATTTATAAGAAGAAGAAAAAAAAGGACAGAAATCACTATGATATCAGTAATATTATTGCCACCCAATACTTTCTCACATTACCGGCCAAGGAGATGGGGCTTGTAATCTTTTCCTTGGAGGGACCCAAGAAAGTTCAAGTTGAGCAACTCTTTAACATCTATACATGTATTTATTTTTTTGTCCGGTGGTCCATTTTGGATTGAATTAAAGTTGAGTATAAGTCGGTCTTTATGAGTTTCATCCCTTTAGGTGGAATTTATAAGACAAAATATGTTGAACTGTTGTCTAATTTAATAACTTCAGTCTAATATACTAAATAACGGTCAAGACTCTTGTCCAATTTAATTGAAATAATTCAATCAAGTACCCCCCACCAAACGTTTTAGAATAAACGGTGATTTTCTTTAATATATAAAGTCAAGAATATTGGGGTATAAGCTGTAAGCATTATGGATGTGGTATTATCATTAGCAACCATCATTGCTGCAACTGGTTGAGGATTTGGCCTCTAGATATATAAGCTTCAGCTACCACACAATATCTCTCATCAGTCTCCAATTATTATTCAAGTAAATGGGATCTTTTGGTGCATCAACTTTGAGTACGTTCCCTTCAACGCCATTACAAAAGCTCTCGATTGCAACAAGATTCTGCTTCAAGTGGAATTTTCCAACAGACTTTAGTGGTTGCCTAACGCCAGCCAAACATATTCTTAAAAAGAAAGGTTAAAAATGAGGCCAATGAAATGAAATCTTCCAAGATTTATCTCTCTCAAGGTGCTCCAATCAACTCAATGAAAACGATCATAGCATTTTGCCACTGTTATCCCACTTTCTACCTTAAGGAAAAAAGGAAAAATACACAGAGAATAGCAGCATTGTGATGTGACTCTGTTGTCTGACCTGCTTGGCCGATAAGAATCTAGCGGATGAAACTAGTTGGGTCATCACCTTACCAAACTTAGCATTTGGTCAATCAAACAATTGAATGAAAGAAGAAAATTGTGTCCCGTCTTACATCATTCAAAAATAAACCACTAGTTTTAGTCTCCAGAAAGAAAGTTCCTGATGTGGAAATGCCTCATACCTTTGCTCAGTCTTTCGCTAACTAAATTCTTGAGACTTTTAAGAACTACGTTGCCTAGGTCTTGCAAATATAAATCGAAACGTAACACTTTTGAATATTCAAACGCATAAGACTTGTTAAAAGATCAAATTTTTGTTTTCTGATTCAATATCATAATGTGAAGATGAACTCAGTTAGACAATTACTAGTGCCAAAAACAGTCTGAGATCCACTCTTACCAAAGTGAAGCTAAAAATGGAAAGCCCAACTGTTCAGCCAATTATTGCAACTAGTTCATGTAACATTATTTTTTCTCTCAATAGGTGTTTATAAAACATTCACTTATAGATCAGGCAAAAGCACTGTTGAGCAGCACAAATATAAGTAGTCACTTTATAGCATCAAATTCAGAAGCATTAACACGATTTCAAGAGATTCAAGGTCTGAGACCTTATATGAACATGCTAGGTTACAAGGATCTCCAAGAATTCACTTAAACGACTTTAGTAGGATTCTTCGATAAGGATTTCAGCGGCCAGTCATTATATCAGTTAACAAAATGTCACAGCAATACAAATTTCTGCATTTGAATCATATTTTTATGAAACCAATAAGCCAATTGAGAAACATCCCCCGAAACTGCAGTTTCTCAATGCATCTGTAATGGTCTTGACATTGTTGTGAACACTTTCTGTCGTGGTTTTTCAAACCATTGGACATTACATGTATGCTAAACTTACACTAGAAGCTCGACAACACAAAATATTCTCTTAAAGCACATTTAGATAAGATATTCCTGTAACTTCTTTATGACCTCCAATTTCAATGAAAGAATGTGTAAATATTTCCAACAAAAATGGGAACATATAAGCAAGGTAGACTATAAATCTAGGGTGGACGTTACCACTATAAAACAGGCACTGAAATGGACATTGGCACTGCAACATCACTGGCGAAACTCGAATCCCTATTTGCAGCTGAGTTACCTGCAAATGCATATCCTACACCAAGACCACCAAAATGCATTGCTGCAGCATTCTCACACCTTTGGAACACTCTAGCAAGAGATGCTGCCTTTCTTCTTGCCCGCTTTGTACCAGTAAAAAGCAATGCCTGCAGCAACCCAGCCAAAGCTGGTGCCTTAACTACCCTCTCAGTGGCAGCAGCTCCACCACTCCGGCACAACTCAAGCAAAGCTGCAACTGCATTTTCTTTACCCCTTGGAGTCCCACAACGCATCATCCCTACCAAACCTGCCACTGCCGTGTCCTCTTTTCCCACTGCTTTAGCCCCAATCGGCTGCCTAACAACCAAGGCCAATGCACCTGCTGCTTCCTCAGCAACTCCTTCATTTCCCAATGCGCTTACAAGTGCTGTCACAGCCCCTGCCTCAATCATTCTCACACAATTTTCTGTGTGAGTTGAAAGGTTAAACAAAGCTGTCACAGCATCCTTCTTTCCTCTTGGGGTACCCTCTCTCAACAGCCCTGCCAAGGCTTCAATTGCTCCTTCCTCATCTGCTATTCTCTTCTTATAGTCATGAACTGCAGATAGACTAAACAAAGTTGCTGCAGCATTCTCCCTTGCCTCAGTTGTGTGCCCAAACCTCAGAACATCAACAATGGATCCCAAACACCCTTCATCCATAATCCGGCTTTTGTTCTTATCATATATCGATAAGTTGAGCATTGCAGTTACAGAATTCTCTTGGGCAACAGAGTTTGGAGATGATAGTAACTTACATAAATGGGGAATCGCCCCAGCCTCCGCAATGAAAGCACGATTTTCTCTCCCTGTTTTGGCCAACAAACGAATCTCACGAGCAGCTATAGTTTGTGCACATGGTGATCCATCTTCCAGCCGTTGGATTAGAAGCCCTGCGGTTGCTTTGTTGGCAGCAAGTGCAGCCTTAGAGGGAGAAGCAGCTGCAAAGCTTTCTGCAGAAGCTTCTGTGCACTCTGGAGGGTCATAAGGAATTCCATAAGCAGTGCACCATTGCATTATCAAATTCCTCAATGCCCGATTAGGAACAAGGCGGGTGTTGGGCAGCATTTGTCCTGTCTTTGGACAAGTACAATGCCCTTCTTCCAACCACCTCGAAATAGAACTTCGATCATATGTCTGTCCTGTTGAGACAATCACCGGCTCTCTCATCAAATCCAATGATATTGGGCAGCAAAAGTCCTTTGGAATCGTTATAAAAGTCTCAGCAATTTCTTGAGTGATCAAACCTTTTCTAGGCTTCCTCTGATTGTTCCCAATCCCCAATTCCACTTCATCTTCTTCAAACCCGAAAAGCAAAAACCTGCAATATCGAGTGAATGCCACAAACCCATTAAGCACCGAAACGGTGGGTTCAACATCCCCTTCGTGATTTATAATCTGCTCCTCCAAGAACTCAATTTCATTTCGACAACTCTTGGCATCTCGAATCCCCAATCGCTCTGCAAAAAAGAACCACAAATCGGCCGAGTCGGGAACCCGACCTTTCTCAAACTCGTCAAGGAACGAAAAGAACTTAACCCTCAACTCCTCATCTCCTTCATCAATGAACAATTTCGCCCTCCTGGCCTGTCTCTGCAACAGCTCAATCTGCTCCCTCACATCCTCACCCAATTCAACGTCCTCCATGGGAAAAACGTCCAAAAGGGTCGAAATTTCTTTATTCAAATCATGAAAATGACCTGATATTGGTTGATTCTGAAGCAAAAGCCATAACTTACTGGACTGGGCGCAGTAATCGAGAAGAATTTTAGATCTATACAAGAGCAGGTAGAGCTCTTTCAAGCAGATGACGGCCGTCCATGGCAGAGCCGACCCGGAGTCCCTCAAATACTCCAAAAGCACGAGAAAGATCTCGACTTTTCGCACCAGGGACCTCGAATTCCTCTTCTGGAATGAGAAGAACTTGTCAGAGAAGGACGAAGCTATCTCGGCGGTGACTGAGACAAGGATTTGTACAAGCGCCACGTCGGAGAGGTTTACCGGAGCTAAAAACGCCTCCAAAGAAGGCGACCTTCGCCGCCGCAGCGATGAGAATATCGCCGCCGAAGCCATGAAATTCGAAGAAACAAAACAACTGGGCACAACCAATTTGGGTCAATGAAACGAAAGCTTCTGGCTTTTGTGGTGGTGGTTGCTCAATGTAAAGGTGTTATCGATGACGGTGGTCTTGGTTTGCAGCTTTGAATCTTCAAAGGAAATGGAAATTGAATCAACCCGTGATTTCTTTAATGGTGGGAGCGATTCCGCGTTTTGAAAGGGGAGACTCAGAGACTCACTCAATTTCGAGGACGACTTTGTTGTTTTTGTTTTCTCTTTCTTCTCCACCAATTTCATGAAAATGACTAGATGCTTCTCTTTGGCTTTGAGACTGCAAAGGCTTTGACTGATAAGAAGCAATGTTTATATATTTTGATTTTATATCCACACACATTTTCTGATTCTTGTGCCCGATGTCCTCATCTCCTCTCTTCTCCTTCTTCTCTCTCTGTGTTGTTATTATACTCTGCTGCTTTTCGTGACCAAAAAGGACACGCCTTTTCATTCAATTTACTCACTGCCTTTGGACTTTGGATTCTGATGAGGTCACCAATGTCCCTCCTGCTCTTTTACTGTGATGACTTCATTAAGCCTTCAATCTCTCTCATTTTGGATGCCATTTTTGGCTTTCCTTCAAACTGCCTTAAGTTAAGGCCACAGTATATTGCCATCACCCTAAATTCCCCATCACATCATACCGTTTATGATTTTTATGCGCATGTTATAATTGTTTATCTACTTACTAGATTTGCATAAATACGAGGGTTTAAGCATGTTTATTTATCAGGAATTGTGGAAATTATGAATTGGAGAACTCATATAGGATAATTAAGGAATTGGAATTGGATCAACTACTCCCCTAGTTGATCCCATTCCCGAGTTTGAGGATATTTGATTACGGATTTTGATGTGGTACCCACATAATTTTTGATTCCTTATGTATTAGTAATTGCAGGGGAATGAGAAATTGAAATAATTCAAATACTTAGTAAACACAAGAGAAGAAGGAATTGAAATAATTTCAATACTCATTTTTGATAAATAAACATGCCATAAAATAATAAATAAATAAATAAAGTGTTAAAATGCCGTATACAAATCTTTCGTCATTCAAGTTGTACTTTAACTTTACGTGTTTTGTTGAAACAAATTTTATGATTACAACAAACTCTTAAGTCGTGAGTTTTAAATGAGTTCATTTTGATGAAATTTCATGTCACATTCAAATAGTCGGAGTCGTTGAATTTCACATTTGAAATATTTCTTTTGTGTAGATTCTAACTTTAGTATTTTGTCCTAAGATGAATGGTCTACAATGAATGGTCTACTGTGTACAAGTCTAGGTACATGTAAGTTGATTCTTTGGTGGCCAAAAAAGCACATACTTTGGAGGAGCAAAGAGAGAGAGAGAATAGAATCTAATGTTATGGTAGTTTCTTTTTGTGGGTTGGAGAGTAAATTTTGGGTTTTGAGGGAGTAAATAGTAATGCAACATGATTGCTTTGCCCTCCTGCCTCTCAAACAAAGTAAGGTGTGCAAGGGTTGACTACATAAAGGTCTGGGGGCCACGCAGCTTTTAGGCGCGTTGAAATTTTGAGGTTATTATTGGCTACTTGGCGATATACCTATTATTTAATCCACTCTTATTAGCTGGTGTTAGGACGAAAGTGCCCCTATTATTTGGCGTTCATGTCCGCGCTGGCAACACTTTGACTAAAACGTCCGAAAAACAAGTTGACCAAAAAGAGAGAGACATCATTCACACACAGCCTACAAAAACTAAAGTACAAGTTCATACTGTTTCTAAACTCAACGCCTCAGAAATCCAGAATCTAAAAAGAAGGAAAAATCCCCTCAAAAAGAAAAAATAAATAAAATAAAACAATAAAAAATGAGATAGAAGAATAGGATGGTTTTCTGGTAATACCATTCATATTTATTTGCAATATATTATATATCAAAGTCTTTCGGGAATTTTTTTTTTTATTAATAAAATTGATCACATATGTTTTTCATGCATTTTCGTTTTATTTTTTGGTCAAAAGGTTGGGCTTGGATTAGGATTTTCCTAATTAAGTTATAATCTTGTGAAACATTAATAATTTTGACCATTCTATTTCTGACTATGAGCCAAAATGAGGAGCCAAGGAGTACTTTGAGTCAATTGTAAGTTTTTAAGTTTTTCCTTTATCCAAGTGAAAATTATATTCATAATCCTGCTAAATACAAATGCATCTACGAAGCTCAATAGGTGTATGGTTTTATCACAAAAGGCATCGCTGATATTAGTAGTGGAACCATTCATTATATATTGTATTTATTTAGTAAAATTTCTGATGCCTTATATTTTTCAACTTAATCACCCCATTATTCTAGTTGAATTTTAATCCTAGCCATATAGTTGAAATATAAAACCCTATAGCCTAACACCTATATAATGGCAAGCTTCGGCTGCCAAATTCTAAACACAGGAAGCTTCAATGGCTGATTTGAAAATTTCATCGAGTAAAGCAGAGGAGGTATGGTTCACCTAATTTCCTGCCTTCAAATTCAATGCGATAATAAATCAAATCACATGCTTTGCATAATCCACCCACCTATTGTCGTTTTGTGGGAAGAAGATATAAACATAATTTTTTTCCAAATAAAATTGAATCATTCGACTGTGTTATTATGTCTTAATAGACTTCAACATTTATCCGTGAAAAAATTAGGTGTATGGAGTGTCTGTAAGTGGTTACGTGTATTTGAACACAATTATGATGTTATCGGAATTCGAACCTGAAACTTATAATCTACAAGTTAAGGCCATTTTACATTGGGTTAGACCCATTAGCATCTTTTTTCCAATTTCAAAATTGACCAACCGATGGAGTTTGAAGTTGTAACGAAAGACACTAATTGGCCTAATTTGAGGAATGGCACTTAAGTCGACAATGAAGTCAAAAATTAAGTATTAATTAATGAAAGTGACGCCAAACAAAACGACTAAGACTAGAGATTTCTATGGGTTCACACCAGAACCGTTGACAAATTACAACAGCTTTTCATAAGCTTTGGGAGTAAAGCAGGTCGGGTTCAATGAAAAACAAGTATTTTGCAGAAGGACCCTCAATTTCTTGTCATTTTCCAAATCGTGTTTAATTATAAATAAATAAATTTAATTTTTTGTTGATGTGTCTATTTTGTGGATAAGTTCGACTTTTTAATCAATTTCATCATTAACCCATCAAGCCCTCAATTTTGTTAAACCACATTTCAAGAACTGTAAAGGGGTAAAATTGATTTAAATGATGTTTGCCCTACATCTTCTCATCAAATATAACTCTTTTATTCAATGTAAAAGGATTTGACTGATAAATTGACCTAGTAAATTTAAACTTAAGGAAATTGGCTAAATACAAGAATTACAGATGAGGTTGTACAAAACCTTCAAAGCTAGCCAAAACTATCTTTATCAAATTATCTTGGAGATTTTGCAGAGAGACACTTTCCACAGGACACAAGCTTCAGCAATGCATGTGGTTTCCTTGTCCTTATTTTCAACCTTGAAAGCTGCATGTGAAATACATTCATAAGTTTCATCTTCAAATGGATCATCTTGACAAGCAACAATTATGCAACGACGACAGAGACGAGCAATATATAAGTAGTCTCAATCAAAATCTTGCATTTTCCTAACTGTTATCTTAGTACTGTGATAAACAGACTGACACTCATTACAAGAAAACCTGACATAACTAGATGGCCCCAGACGACGAACCAATAAGTCTTAAATTACTTCATAACTGAGTTGGACGTAGGACCTAAAAATGAGCTTGGTGCCCGCCTGACCTGGAAGGCCTAGCCCTTAATTGGGCACGCTTGAACAAATATTTCATGCCTGCTGCCAAGTTTGATGGCCCCAGGAGTCTAGGACCCAACTTAGGCTTAAAAATGAGACCCATTTTCTGCCGGGCCTTACATATTATGTCACAAGGCATGTCAGCCTGCTCAGAAATTTCATTGCAAGAATATTGTGAGATCCATAACAAATTACCTTTCGACGAGTTACTCTAGATGCTTTCCAGCAAATCAAGCTTCTTGATCGAGATTCCAGTCTCCTGTGATTTAGAAAGAATCAGTGCCATTTCAAATAAAAAAAACAAATCAAGAGCATAAGATATTGAAGGCGTATGAAACCCTCATCTACGATAGAATGACACTTCTATGATAGAATCTTCTAAATTAAGTGAAGCTCAAGCAAAACAAGAAAAAAGGCCTTATTTATCTCCTCCTTCAGGAAACCGGTGCCTCTAATAATCTTGTTCAAACTTGGAAAGAAAAAAGGACTGCATTACTTACAAATTATCTTGTTCGAGCTTTTCAGCAATAGAAACTGCTTTCCGTTGTGACCATCCACTACGTTGCGACTCTGAATGCTGAATCACATGTGCAAGGGACACCTTGCTCCTGACAAGGCTTTGACTCTGACTTTGTTCCCAAATTTCTGTTTTTCTGGAATTGAAGCTATGGGTGATTTCTTATGTGAAAGTGATACTTCTCCCATCTGGGCACCATCCAAACCTCTTTTACCAGATTCTTTGTGGTTATGTATGTGACCACTACCCTTGCTTTCCCTAGGAGAAGCAGCTACTTCAACAATTTCACTTTTCCCCATTTCATGGGTATCGCGCTGGAGCTGGGCATCCATGCTGGCCCCATTTTCATCTCTAATCTGGGATGAACCATCCTTTGAAACTGGTACGAGAAGAGGCATCTGGGCACCTTCTTTAGTATCTTTTTTTGATTCACATCTAATTTCAATGGTCAAGGGAGACCCTAGAACAATCTCAAATGCCTGTAAAATCTGTGATCTAAACTTCTCTGCTGTAGATTTAGTCATATGAGAAGAGAACATCAACTGCACAGTGGGAGCTGCAAAAGAGAGCAATTAAAATTACATAAAGAATCAGACTTTTACACAAATCAGCTTGTTCAATAGACACTCACAAAACAAACTTTTGCGGTCCCAATTTTGGTAAGTACAATGCCAAAAAAAAAAAATTCAAGTATTTTTTAGCCAGAAATGAGGCCATTTAGAGCAACTCCACCCATTTGCCCTTTGCCATGGCAAGGGGGGGACTAGGGCAGCTACTATTCACGTGAATAGCGGCTGCCCTTGCAAAAAGCAATGTGTGTTTCCACCCATTGCCATGGCAAAGGGCAAATACTATTCATTTTTTTGTTTTTTTTCACAAATTTATTTACCTAAACAATTAATTTGGATAATATTTTCGGATAAGATTTTTGGGTTCGTACATGTCAATATTTATTATAAAATTCATATCTTAATCGGATAAAATGATAAATAAAAATACAATTTAAAAGTGAATAAAATGTTGAGTAAAAAGTGAATAATAGTAGAAGTAGAAGAAAATGCATGAGGATTTAGTGTTGAGAGTGAAGAGTATTGGTAGGTATTTATAGAAAAAAATTCCATAATTTTTTGGTTTTTTTTTTTAAAATTTCGAATTTTTTTCATAATTTTATAGCAAAAAAAAGCCCAGCCATTGGATTGGTTGAGAGCAGGTGATCGGAGTGCCCAGACAACAACACATGTCTTCTAGCTGTTGGTGGAGCACAGGGCTGATGTCAGCGCATGCTGACATCATCCCCCCCTCGGGCTCGAACTCGGGCAAGAGCTGCCTTCGGGCCAGCCCATCTTCGTGGGTCCCGCCTCCAGCCCGGGCAAAAGTGGCCCGCTGGAACTGGCTTTTTGGCTTGGACTCCCCCAAGCCCCGGGCTTGGGCTCCTTGGTGGAGTTGCTCTTAAAGGAAAGGGGAGGGAGGGGAGTGGGAGGAAGAGAGACTTTGATAAGTCATGGATAAAGGATGTAAAAGGAAACATGCTAAAGGAAAATTAATGAATTGATATTTTATTCAAATAGTTATGATCAAATTTGGCAAGTTACAGCATAATGGCATAAAAATGTGCATATGTTAGATATTAACTACTTCAAAGCAGTTTCATTCTTCAGATTTCTTAAAACATGAATGGAAAATTAAAGGTAATAAAATATGGATGAGGAATTTCAGCAAAAGAGAGGTATAGGATTGTCTCATTATAAAAAGCCATGGCATAGGAGCAAATTGAGAATTCTAAAAACATGTGTCTGACATATAAAATGTTATGTATTTAAGTCACTTTTTGTCCAAGTCTCAAGATCCTTAATCCAAAAAAACTCTAGAAGCTACTCTTGCCCCAAAAGATACTTCCAAGCCCACAAGACTACCAGTCATTGCACAGAAAATTGACATAAATCATGACAAGGAGAAATGATGTGTGTATGTGCATGCTTTGAAGTATCGATTGCACCATAAAGGGCATTCACAAAAGAGCATTATTCAAGTTATGGCATACCTGCACCAAAACTGACTGAGGTCAGCTTCCCTTCTTGGTATAAAAATTCTTTTATGCGATTATATGGTATTTTCTCAAGCACCTCCAACCAAATTTCTTCAATTCCTTTATGGCTTTTGCCAAGCATTTGCCTCCCATTTGCCCTAATTATGTCAGCAGAGCATGAAGCCCCTTGTTGAGGAGCCATACCAGCACCAGCATGACGTTTTCTATCTGAATTTATGCCTTTCCCAGAACCATTCCCATGGAAACCAGAACTTACAGCATTTCTAACATTGTTTGACAAGCCTTTTTCATAATTAGGCATCTCATCTTGTTCACTCTCTTTCCTGCCCACAACCCTTCCACCCACATTATTTAAGGCCAAGGGACTGTGATTAAAGCTTGTGCCAGCCGACGAACTAGGCAACATATACTGTTGATCGGGAGCAAGCTGGAGAAGTGCAGCTGTTAGCCATGTTAACTTGTCATTTGACATCCTCAATTGTTTTTCAGCCTCAGATAAAGTTTTCAAAGCTTGACGCAATTTCTCCATGTCTTCTTTGGATACTGCAACCAGTTAATTTGTTAATCAGTTGACTGAAAAATGGCAACACAGAAAAGGCAAGAATTTTACAGGTTAATATAAGCCAAATAATTTCAAAAGGCAAGGATTTTCCATGTCTAGTTAAGGAGGTTGCCATAAGGGCATTGCACATTAAGTACAAGCAATTCAAGCATGTTAAATATACTATGGGGAAGACTGAAGAGAAAACAATTGATTTATATGAAATGCACAGCTAAAGATGCAAAATAAGAAGATATTTGGAAGCTAAATATGAACATCCACGACATAACTTATCATTTAAAAATGGATTATTCAATTAATAGTAAATTTTGGACTCACATGGTTGGTTCCGAAAGAACTTCCTTCTACGCCTTACTTTTTTATAATCATAGCTGCCAGCAAGTATGTCTGTAATCACTGTTGCAAGTTGTGACATCAAGGCTAGTGGCTCAACACCAGTTTCCATTATCATTCTCAAATTCTTGACAGTATTAACTGTGTCTGCCGATAATGCTAAATCAAGAAGATCTACCAATTTCTCATCAGAGATAAGCCCAACCTGGAAACAAAGTCAAAATCTTTAGGCAGTTCATCTGAAGTAACAGGAGTAAACATAATTGCCTTAAGAGACCATGCTAGTTTGACAAGCATTCCTCTATCTTTATATGGCAATTGTATTATAATCAGCGTCAATTTTCAAGGCAATATATATTAAAGGCAAGAAAACCATGGAAATTCTAATTCTGGGGGAACAGAAAAGAACTTACCAGTTCCTGAACAAGAGCAACTGAGATTCTCTGGCCAAGCAAACTTAATTGTTCTAGAGTCATCTCAGCATCCCGCAATGAGCCATCCGATCTTGATGAAATAAGTTTCAGTGCATCCTTGTCAATTTCTAGATCTTCTTTGGTTGCAATCCATTGCAAACTGTAGATAATATCTGCATCCTTTAGCTTAGGGAAAAAGAACTTTTGACACCTGGATATGATTATGTGAGGCAAAACATCAAGACTTGAACAGACAAGGACAAAAACCACATGTCTCGGTGCTCGATCAATGACCTTCGATATGGCACTCCAGCACTCATGGGACAATGTATCACAGTCATCAAAGATGAACACTCTGTACTGTGATGGCAGCTGGGAGATAATCATATTGTCAAGTAGGTCCATAATGCTCTCAAAGTCAAAGTTACTAACAGGCCCAACTTCCTTTATATTTCTACTCTTCCCCACATCGTGTGCAATGCAAGAATTGCAAAAGCCACAAGGCTTGAGGTGATCCAAAGACTGGCAATTTAGAGCTCTAGCAAATATTCGAGCACAGGAGGTTTTCCCTGTACCATGAGGACCATAGAATACATATAGCAACCCAACTTTCTTTTTCATGACAGCATTTGAAAGAGCTTGCGCCACTAAATTCTGTCCCACGAGATCTCTAAACGTTCTCGGCATGTATTTTTGCGTCAGGTTTTGGTGCCTACGACGGTGGTGGCCCCTCAATTTGAGTTGACCGCCAGATCTAGCTTCAGAAGCAAAGTCAGAACCAATATCATGCTTGAATAAATTATCAGCATAAATACCAAGTTCACCAGAATAGTCATGTATCCAACCAGCGTTTTCGGAGCTTTCCTGTGACCCAGATGCTTCAACTAGTAAAGGCAGTGCCTCAGATTTAGTAGAAGTGCTTGAGTTATCAGATGCCACGGGCATGTCAGAAATATTTCTGGCATGGGCAGCCATACCATCCTTCTTAAACCTTGAATCAGATAAACCACAAGAAAAGCTCCTTCCAGCAATGTCAAGGAAAGTTTTACCTCTATGATGGATTCTTGACCAATTCCATGGAATCCCACACCCATTTCTAGGAGCCCTTGTGACATTTTGCTCACCATACTCACCCTCTCCCCGTTCCATGTGATACTTTGGGTGAGCTGACCCTTGAGCTAAAGTATTAGAAGCCACAGATAAATCATTCTGACCTCCAAAGTCTCTAGAAGCTACAGAAGCACGGCTTCTTCTTGCACCTCGAAATTTGCGCCTTTTTACTCTACTTAGTCCACTGCAATATCCCCGAATGCTGACCTCCGGTTCCTCAACAGTTCTTTCCTGTCGGGACCGTCTTGCAGGCTGATGGATATTAGAGGACGTTACGTCATCACTGTCCATCCTAACATCATTCAATTGCTCTGAGAGAGTCTTCATCCGAGCACCTTGAATGTACTTTCCCTTTTTTTTACTTTTTCTACTTTTGGATTCTGAATTCCCAGAAAGAACATCATGAGTCATATCATTACCATTCTGGTCGAGTGGAAGCTCCTCATTGCCACCCAAATTATCACTCCTGTTACTCTTCTGACTAGATTCTTCTCTCCTAATTTTCCTACCATCCCTAACTCCACTCTTGCTTCCATGTTCACTGATTCCGGCTACCCCATCATTGACCCCATTAGCCTCACGTGGAGCAACTTTTGATGTTGCTAATCTAGCCAAAGGTGGAGAACTTGCCAACAACCTCCTGCCTTCCCTTCGATACTCACTTCCTACCGACCTTCTCCCCTCACGTACCAATGCATCATTTTCACCTTTTTTGGAAAGCATATCAACAATGGAAGGTGAATGCCATGAGGGAGGACTGGCAGAAGGGTCCCTGAGAGATCGAGACCTCTGAAGGACAACAAGGTCCCTCATAAGTGACCTGTCAGCTAATATGGGGCTTTGCTTGTGCATATGGTTCTTCAAGTGAATGCAATTTGTCAAATGAATGTGGTTGCGCAGATGATCACTAATATCACCATTTGCGTCCTTGAGGATCCTATCGCGAACAGCCCTGGTCATGATCAAACCGTCAACGTGTCCGACAGCAGAATCTCTTTTAAATTATGGAAACAAATAAATATGTTTCGCATGGTTGCTTAATGACACCCGAATCTTCAGAATGATGGGAGCATCAAAGCAATAAATTTTCCTCAATATCCAGCACTGGTATTCCCACCAATTGTTGGGCAAAGCTTGAGACAATGCCAAAATTCAAGCAATCAAAGATTCTCCAACAAGAACATACTCGATTTCAAATTAAATGACAATATTTCCAATGATTAAGCCACAAACTAGCAAAATCACCTCCACGCACAACAAACCCTTCAGAGTACATAGTTTCTCACTCAAAGACAAAAAAGAACCCAACAGTAACTCCACCCCAGCATCAAATAACAAGCTTGAAAGCAATAAACCCAAATAGAACCCTTAATAAGCAGCAGAGCTGAGGTTATGCATGAAACTATAAAAAGAACCCATCTTCACAAACCTCAGAAACAATCGAAACACCATGCCGCTTGCTCTAAAACCCTAAAGAGACTCGCTTTTGACAAAAATGGGAGACAATTAACATAAGGCTGGGATAGAAAGAACATGAAGTAACATCCAAAAAGAGAAGGGGATAGAGAAAAAGCAAGTAAAGCTGAAGGGGAACACTCCAATCACCTGAAATCAGAAAAGCCAATGAACCGTTTCCATCATTAAGTCCCCCAGATCTCTCACCGAGCTTCACATGCACTTCACGAGGCCTTTTCCCTTTCAAAGCAAACACCTTTCTCTGAGAGCGAGAGTTCAGAAGCAAGAGGGTGGTGAGAAAAAAAAAAAATAGAGACTGAGAGAGAGTGTGAGGAAAGAGAGAGAATCTGAGACTAAGAGAGAGAGAGAGAGAGGTGTGAGTGAGTGATGGGTTGAGATCTGTTACAGACAGACACAGAGAGGCACCTCTGCAAACAGAGAACACATTGCAAATAAAGCGGTGTGTCCGTTTTGTTTGAGCATGCAAAGCAAACTGTCTTTTATATTTTATTAAATTTCAATTTTTTCTCCTTTTCATTATTTCAAAAGAAATTCAAAGTTTTCGAATTGGGAGCCAACAGCTCCGTTCCGTTGAAAAATATAGCGGGTGACTCTGTTGCAGAAGATTGTGCGATCTTCGTGTTATTAACCAAGTTTTGGTATTTTCTGCAAAATTTGAATGATTTAGTTGACATCGTGCATTTTGAGTTTGACTGCGGAAACTTCATTTTTACCTTTTTTATCTTCCAATCAATCAATTATTGTATGCGTGCGTCGATGTTCTTGCCTTCAAATTAAAGACTGGATTTAATTGCCACCCTATTCAACCTAACTTAAAGGGATTTTAAGTAGCACTAATAAATGTATTAATTTTCTTATTTCATAAATTAGACTATTTATGGAATAACTTGCTTTAGTGATTTTCATGAAAAATTTCAGTACAACAAACGTTGAGGAAGTATATAGACTTACTCAGAAATCATGTCAAATAAATAAGATTATGGGAATGACAAGCGTGTAGCGCCGTTTAACAAATTTCTAATACTCATGTCAGTCAAAGAACTACTTTGACTACTTTCTTTTGGAATTACTTGGCGACTTGGCGTTTATTAACTGCTAAGCTATAGCAATCATAAGGGTAATTGAGCTCACCATTTGTCTGTATTATCTTGGGTTATTGTCAGCATTATCATTTGTCACTTGTTTGGTACAAACTAGCTACGACTGCATTACCATGTGATTTCATCTTAAATGGACATTTAACTTTTTCAAAGAAATAAAAATTTTAGATTGACAAGTGTATAGTGCCAGTTAACGGATTTCTAACCCTCAAGTCACCAATGAACTACTTTCATTACTTTCTTTTAGAATTACTTAACGAATTGGCGTTTACTAACTATCGAGCAGGGTCGGTGAACTCACCATGTGTCGATACTATCATTGGATGATTGTTGTCATTGTCGTTTAAATTACCATTTGTCATTTATATTGTACAACTTAACTACGAATGCATTGATTAACATGTAATTTCATCTTAAACATTTAACTTTCTTGGTTTGCCTCTTCCAACCCCTTTGATGAATCATGAATGTACTACTAAGCATATTACTTCCTCCCGTACCAAAAGATCTCATAAATTTATGAGGATTATATTCATATTTGCTCATTAAATAAAGTTGTATATATGGCTACTAATTAAATTGGATTCCAAGCATTTAGATGTAGGAGGATTCTTGATTTCATTACCTTAATGCAGTCTTTCAATGGTTTAAGTTTAAATTAAGATACAACAAATTATTTATTTTTTTTGCCAAATGATAAGAGAGATTTTATTGATAACGAATAATAGGGTTTACATCTTTCGCAAAGATTCGACATTGAATTAGCAAAGATACTATGACCCCATATAGGGTATGAATATAAAACTTCAAGAAAAAGGGCCCAAGCCAAAAAGGAAAGAAAAGGACAACCAAAGCTAACCTTTTTTTATTATAGTGATTTTGCTAAATTAATGACTGATTTTCAAATGCTTAATAAGCACCACTCTTTCTTCTTGCGCCATTTATTAGGTGACATGTTTTCCATTTTTTATTACTGCGGATGAAATTTTCCCAATGGAATGGTAGAAAGAAACTCAGAGAGTGACTGATTGACCACGAATTTACAAAATTAATTATGTCCATTGTCCAATTAAATCCTCTTACCTGCGAGACTGTGACACATATCCATAATCCCCATATTAAAATGAAAGTTAATTATAAAAAAATAGAAAATAACAAGGTATCTCAGGGCTCAAGCGACCAACCGTCACTGTCAAAGTCACGTGTAGCGTTCAACTCATGAATGATGACTGATGTTTTAAACCTGGATGTTTCTGATTCTTAACAAGCAGAATGATATGCTTCTGTTAAGGAAAATGGTGATAATCTGCTATATCCGGATGTACAGAAACTGTTGGATAAAAAGTGAAAAAGATAACTCTGCTTTTGAAAATCAGTTTTTTTTTTCTTCTATTTTTACCGACGACATAGGAACGGAAATTTCAGATGCGGAGATAATTGCTTTGTAAAAATCAAGGTTTTAGAGGCTTGAAATTAAGCATAATGACATGATAACTTTGGTTACATATTGTAATCATGGGTCCCCTGCATTATGATTCCATCAATTCTTAACAACAAGAAGATGAGGACCCTTTTGTTTACAAGTCAATTATAGCTGATAAGGTTTAAGGTTGATTCAGATTGATGAAGAAAGATAAAAACAAAGACAGGAAAAGAAAAAAGAAACAAGAAGAAGAAAATGGATAGGATTAGGGCTGGCATTTTTGACCGAAAAACCGCAAAACCGCAAAAACCAACCGCAAAATTACCGCAATAAAACCGCAATCGCGGTAAACCGAACCGCAATCGCGGTATTAAGAACCGAACCGCATTTGCGGTTGCGGTTGCGGTATTCGATATTCAAATATCGCGGTTACCGCAAACCGCAAAGTATAGCCGCACGGCTATACTCTGTAGCCTTATTTCCATTTAATTGTCTCTCTGTACTCTGTGTCTGTAGCCTTGTGTCTAATCTAAGCCGTTAGGGTTAGATGCAATTGCGACCCCCACTATAACCAGTTTTGGAGGTAAATTATGGTGTTCCTAATTTCTGAAATTGATTATTTCAAAGATAGGGTTTTAGGTTTTAATTGGGAATTTGAATTTGTAATGTCAAATTTGATGGGCCTACTTCATTCGAAAAAAAATACCCAATAAAGTCACAACTTAATTCCAATATTTTCACATCAAACCAAATTCATATAATACCCAATAAAGTCACAACTTAATAAGATTTTCCACAAAAATAATAAAACAAAATAAAATAAATAACTCATGTTCTTCATGTTCTTCATCATCCATACATAATAATTAATACATCACAAAATAAATAACTCATGTTATCGATACGGTTCATCCTTCAAACATAGCATTTCTCAAAATACTATCGATGGCTGAGCTCACCCATGGCTCTTCTTCTGACTCACTTTCCGAAGGGTCTGAAACAGACGAATCATATAGGGCTCCATCTATCATCAACTCATCCATCTGCTCCACGAAGTCTCGGAGCCTTGTGGTCATATACCCTAACTGGAAGTCAAACTCGTTAAGCACACTTAAGTAAATATCAAACTCAACTCGGATGTTACTTGTACAATACATATGACTGCTCAACACAACAGTTCTTGCCACAAACCTCCTATCTAGCAGATATACCCTCCAAGTATCTAGACAATGTGCCAGCGCCGCAAGCTGCATCTCTTCCAATCCACAATCCAGATCCCAATTTGGAATCATGTCTTCAATTTTCTCTATCACCCTACCTCTATGAAGCAGAAAGGCATCTATGGTAACTTCTGAGGGATCCATGGCAAACACAACCACAAGCACCTCAATCACCTCCAACACTGGTTGCATAATGGTGTCTTTTCCCAAAGGATCTTCTGGTGGGATAGCTGGCAGTGAGTTCAACAAAACCATTGGGCTAGGCACCTTCACCATGCTCAATTCGGACTCCTCCTCCTTGACAGATCATGACAATTTCAATTCTTCCAACTTCATTCGTATTTAATTAACCTTAAATAAATTAACAAAAATCACAACAAACTTACCATTTGGGGATGCTTCTTATTCCAGAGAGCTGAGAGAGGGCTGAGAGCTTGAGAGAGATCAAGAAGATAGAGAAATCGAGAGACTGACAGTGAGACAGATCGAGTTTGAGAGAGTGAGAGACAGAGAGAGCTTGAATCGAGTGAGAGATCGAGATGAGATGAGAGCGTTTCTGTCTGAGAGGGTTTGGCTTTGGCTTTTGAGTTTGAGAGAGGCAAGTGAGAGACAGAGACTGGTGAAGTAGAAAAACACAACCCATGAGGCATCAATCTCTGTAGTTTTCCACAACCCTACAAGTCTCTGTTCACTGGTTCCCTTGATGCCTGACACCGAGAGCTCACATTCAATCATTTTAGGGGCACTCGTGGGCTTAAAAAAATAAGAGATTGGAGATAAATATTCCATTGGCCATTTGTTCTTTGACTCCTTTTGTCTTTGGTTTTCCCCTTTTCCCTTTTCTTCTTTTTCCCCTTTACTCTCTCTCTTGAATTATTACACACACAGGTAACTGTCGGTGGGGGTATGAGCATCCTAAGATGTTTGGTTGTATTTATTTATTTAGGTCGTGAATTTATATTTTTGTGAATGCTTGAGAACTTGCGGTTTTAAACCGCAAATTCGCGGTAACCGACCGCAAATTCGCGGTTTACCGCAATGCGGTTTACCGCAAATTGCGGTCGGTTCGCGGTATGAAAAATCACCAAACCGCAAATAGTCGGTCGGTTCGCGGTTTGGGTAAAAATTCGCGGTTACCGAACCGCAATCACCCCTAGATAGGATGCTCTGTTTCTTTTTGTTTTTTTGCAGAAGAGTCTTTAATGCAAGACAAACTATAATATCCTCCATTGGACAGACTGTAAGTAATACCATATGTGGTCCTGGTTGACCATTATAAAATATTGCAAGATATCCAGTTGTTTTATGAGTACATAAATTCTTATAATTTGTTAAGTTTCAAATTTGACAGAAACTTACAATTGATTAGAGGTTAAAACCAAGGAAAAAGAGATTGAGAATTATATAAATTATATGATGCAGTGGATGATTGCCACAGATTATGTATACATAATAATACATGGAGGAACCAGATCTCAATATGTGATCAAATCCTCTCTGTTACAGACAGATTTTCCTTTTGGTGCATAATAATGGACATTGCCATCCACATTGCCTTGTCTCAACTTGTTTGTACATTACTGGAGAGAGAGAGAGAGAGAGAGAGAGAGAGAGAGAGAGAGAGAGAGAGAGAGAGAGAGAGAGAGAGAGAGAGAGAGAGAGAGAATAGTTGATAAGAAGTTTATTGTTTGATTTGATGGGGATGGGATTATTGTACTAAACCCTAGGGAGAGAAACTAATTTTGTGCTTGGCACTTTGGCTCAGAAACTCCTCCATGTAGAGGAGGAGGGGCAGAAGAATTAATGCACAGAAGGACATAGAAAGCCAGATGTTGGTTTGCAGCAAACAAAACCCATAGACCCATACCCAATCAGCCTACAGGGAAGTGGGCCCAGGGATGCAGAAGTTCTTATGAATCCAAATCTCCATTCTGGGCACTGAGATTATATATGGTTGGGGACCAATGTACTTGCTTCAATGGTGTTAATGCTAAAACTTTCTGTACTTGATTGACCAAAAAACAAACTTTCTATACATTTCAAATCCAATTCTCAAGCTTCATGACCTGAAACTAGTTTGCAGTAAAAAAAGATATCTTTATCCCAGATGGGTATTGTTATGTGACTGTAAATTGGTAAAATTCTGAGTCTTGAAGATACATTTTTGTTTTTGTGCTAAAGAGAAGATAAGTTCATACCAAGAAAGGGGCTCTGTGCAGATGTTGGTGAAGTTGTTATGAGGCTGTGAGATATAAGGCCCCATTGGTCAGTGAGATAGTGGAGGGGACCAAACTATGTTTACCAAGGGGTGGTGGAAATAAAACATGTTTTACTTGGTGAGTCTCATGCCAAAGACTTGGGATTCTTAAATAATATTTGATTAATAGGTTGCAAAAGTCAGTCCATGTGAAATTTCTAGGATTCTCATTAGCGAAAATAAAATATTAGAGGTTCTATGGGACCACATAATGTGGTGCCTGCAGGCAGAGCCTGGGCTGGGGCACTAAAGCAAGAATATATTTTCTGTATATATTATGACACAAATTTCAATCCAGATTTGCATACATGTAGTCACTGCATATATGTGCAAGGCAGGAAGAGGTGGGTTTGAGTCTCTATCTGTTGTTTTATTGACAAGAAATAAGGAGAATCGAATCTAGAATCTCAGGTGCATGAGTAAATGCTCTTAACTACTTGAACTACAAACTCTTACCTTCAGAAAGAAACTATTATTGCAGAAAAAAAAATAGTTAGCAGAGTAATTGTATAAATCTAAGCAGTTGAAGCCAACATGAAGTCCATGTGCATATGCCCTTTTTGTTTGGTGACCTAATTCAAGACCATTTGTACGGAATGTCGAGATCACTCTGGTTCTTGCTTGCTCCAACTACCAGCCCCTTGAAGATATTTATGGAAAAAAACAAAGGAAAGAAAAAGGAAGAAGAGTCTTTTGCACCTTCCTTCCACCTGTAATGGACAAGAAGAAGATGATGATGATGATGAGACGGGCTGCCCTTTATTTCTCAACAAATCTTTGACTGCTGCTTTAAGGACTCAGAGTGCTTGAAATTTGAAATCATTAAATAAATCTACTTTGTGATCTTCCAACGCAAATGATTAGGGGGCACATAATTCTTATAGGGCCCAAATTTTAACGGGTTGTTCATGCAATCTGTATCCAATGCAGCTGACTTTGTTAAAGCTTCCTCACCTTTTTTTTTTTTTTTTTTTTTTTGCTTCTTTGGGGAGGGGGGCTCTGTATTTGTATGGAGGGTGGAGAGCATCATTTTTAGTCATTGGAAAGCTCCTTTTGTGTCTAGTTCCGGAGGGACAACAGTATGGTCATGTGTTCCAAGCCCCATTTTTTTTTTTGGTTTAGGGAGTGATGCAATCTGTAAACTATATAAAAGCACTTCCTCAAAATTTGTTTTCTAGGAATTAGCTAATGGCATGCCAATGTGAATCTTTGTGGCGGCTTCGCACTCCTTCGCTATGCTACTCCTATTTTCATAGGGTTACTAGGGGCGGCCACGGTGCGATTGCGGAATTTAATAAAAAACCCTCCACCATTGAACTGATTAAACTTATTTCTTTTATGTGATGGCAACTGGCCAAGCACAATGACTTGTTCTTCTAGGAAAAGGATGGGAAATTATTTTTCACCGGCCATCAGGCAGGGCCGCAAGTTTAAATGACCACATGAGCCCAATCCAAATAATTCGATCAGCCTGGCCCAATGCTTAAGCTTTCTCTGTGGGTTATTTTTACCAAGGCCTTGGCCCAAAAACAAGTCAACGACATCAAACCAAGAGAAAACGACATCGAACCAGAGACTATTGATTTCAGCTCTAATAGATAGCCCTTCAATATATCTAACGGTCGAGATTGCGATATGGATGGAGGAACACCAAAGCCTGAGCCGCACGTTACACAAACTCTTGCTCATTCGTATCTGGGAACATCGTGGAGGGCGGTGGAAGCACTTTCCGACTGCCACGTCAACTCTCCTTCTCTTTTTGTTATTTTTGGCAAGTAAAGTCTCCCTTCTCTCACACGCCGTATTCAACCCTCTCTCTCTCTCTCTCTCTCTATACTGAAATCTAGGGCAAGAGTTCCTGCTTTAAACCATGAATGCGTTCAGGTTGGCTGGGGATATGACCCACCTGGCCAGTATTTTGGTCCTCCTTCTCAAAATCTACGCCACCAAATCATGCTCAGGTATGCACCTTTCTCCCCTTCTCATTCTCAATTCTGTTTGTTTCCTGGGAAAACGAAGGAAAATTCTAAGGAAAAATGAATATCATTGTTTTCCCCACTAAAGATTGCTCGAAGTGGAAAATTTTACTCAGTAATGCGAACCACATTTTATCTGAATCTGTTTCGTGTTTTCTTCTTTCAGCATCCAATCGGTGCATTAGTGCTTAGTGTTTGGTTGCTCAGAAACGGAAGAGAAAAGGATAAATAAATAAACTTTGTGAAGATTTTTAGTTTCTTCAGCTCCCCAATTTAGGAAGAATATTAAGTTAATTTGGAACTAGAACAATTTTAAGTTCATTCTCCTTGAATTGGAAGTGGTGATCTGAAGTTTTGAGAAACTGATATTTGCTTATTATTATAGGGGTTTCGCTTAAGACTCAGGAGCTCTATGTGCTAGTGTTTCTGAGTCGGTACTTGGACCTGTTCACGAACTTCATCTCAGTATACAACACTGTGATGAAGCTGGTGTTCATTGGAAGCTCGCTGGCCATCGTTTGGTGTATGCGGATGCACAAAGTGGTGAAGCGTTCTTACAATAAAGAGCTTGACACTTTCCGCCATGATTTTCTTCTTGGGGGATGCTTTGTGTTGGCCCTCCTTATCAACGAGGAATTCACATTTCAAGAGGTGACATATTGATGTATTCATTATTGTGTTGTCATGTTGTGCTTGTGTAGCTGTGATGGCTTAAACTTATTGTACACCGTAGTTGCTACTCATGATATAGTGTGAACTTTAAAACAAACCAGCCAATGTGTTCACTTTACATCGGTCCAAAACTAAATCACGAGCTGGAAAACCCCAACTTGACTTATCCAATGTTGCCTCTAGTGTTAGTTTTAATTCTTAACAATTGAAGTTCCATAATGATAATTATCTAATTTTGTGTACTGATGTAAGTTTTGGATGGAACTCATATACTTGAATGTAAAACCTACTTGTCCGTCTTGTTCTTATATACTTGTAAAAATATTTTCAGGTTTTGTGGGCATTTTCCATATACTTGGAGGCAGTTTCAATTCTTCCGCAGTTAGTTTTGTTACAGCGAAGTGGAAATGTAGACAATTTGACAGGACAATATGTTTTCTTACTTGGGTAAGTATATCTATTTCCATTATAAGGTCTGTGACCTGCTTGAAAGGACAATATGTTTTCGTACTTGTCCTGTCAAATAGATTTACTTTCCTCAATGCTGGGTTTACTCGTAAAGTACTTGTCGCATGTAATGGATTATAAGTGTCTAAATTTTTTTAAATCTCAATTTGTATCAATAATATAATTGAGTAGTCCTAATTTGAAAATTTCAACTTGTACAAGTCTTATAGCAAAATTTGGATAATGCTTGGAATTTGTGGAAATTTGTTGTGTTTCAGACCATAAAATTTCCTTTCCACATACCAGGGGTTAAGATTCGTCTTCAAGTTAGTGTATTGTCACTTTAGAGGTGTGAATAAATTATGGAAAGTTTTGGTTCCTGCTTCCTTGAATGATGCTGATTTTAATGAAATCAAGAAGACCAAACAGATTCAGCAGTTTGGACCAGATAAAATATCGGCAGATGGTAGATAAATTCGTATTTGTGTGCAAATATAATTCATCTTGGGATATATGTTTCAAATTGCAGGGCCTATCGTGCATTGTACATACTCAACTGGATCTACCGCTACTTCACAGAACCTAAATTTGGTAGATGGATAGGTAAGTTATGCGAGAACCATTGAGGACATTTTCACGGGGCGTTATTGCTGTTTGTAGTGTTTGGCCGACTTCTTTTCTTTTACAATTTTGCAGCTTGCATTGCTGGTCTGGTCCAGACAGCTTTATATGGAGATTTTTTCTACTACTACTTTCACAGGTAGCAAATCGTGACACCTTCGTCCCAATGATCATTGTACATGTTTGTAGATAGTTAACACTAAAAACGTGTTTGTTTTGCAGCTGGAAGAACAATGCAAAGCTTCAGCTGCCAGCTTAAGCCAATGAAGTGTTCTTTATTTTTGCATCTGAATTTTGTACACCATACGATAAATCTAGTGCAGGATAACTCTGCTGGAAGAAGCGCGTACGGATCATGTAGTTTCAGATTAGAATGGCAACCCTGTCCGTAAAAGGGGGATGGATTTTGGGTGCCGTAGGTAAGATTAATACCCATGTCCATTTTGAGTTCATCTCGAAATGTCAGTTTTATCACCTTGTAAAGATGTTGGAAGCATTAAAAAAATTGCAGACGTGATGTTTATTGCAAGTCTTTACTCGCAACATTTGTAATAATATTGTGCACTGTGCCCCTTCTATAATAAGGGGGCTATATATTGAGGGTTACAATCAGGTCGTCTAATAATAACTTCGTAATTGATTTTTTAAAAAAAATACTTTTCTTATTGGGAGAGGTGATAATATGCTGCACTCACAAACACTACACAGATACCAGACAAGGCCCATAACGTCACAACTCTCAATTGCAATCCTAAGGTTAGCCATGCCAATTGCCCATCATAATGATTGGACCTGTAGGAAAACAGACAAGGCCCAATTAGAAAATAAAATCAGACAAAAATAAAAGTCAAATGTCTGTCAGAAAGATAAAAAGTTGAGAGAAAGTTCAACAAACCCACACGACACGTCACGCTGCTCAAATGAGCGTCACACACGCGGCTGCAGAGGATTGACTAGTCGTCGTGGCGTACGCTGACTGTGCATGCGCCACGCCAAATTTGAAAACGCGGACGAGTGTGTGAGATCTTTCTGAGCCCGGCTTCTTCCCCTTCCCTCTTCTGCTTGTTTCTTTGCCTCAGACTCAGAGCCTGGGTTTCCATCTCTCTCTCTCTCTCTCAGAGGTAAAACTCAGTTTTCCTGTTTTACATGAATCGTTATATAATTGTTTCGGATAGTTCTGGAATTTCGATGGTCTCTGAGCCATTTTAAAGGGTTTTTGTTCAGATTTGCTAAAGTTGATTAAATTTGATCCTAGATTGTATGGTTTGTATGGCAAGCAACAAGAAGTGAATGCATGAAGAACATGAAATCTGAAGCTAAACATTATTTTACCAACTATTTATTGGCCTAAGCATGACTTTACTCTGTTTTAGTGCACCAAAGCCTTGTATTTCATGCTGTATAAATTTATTTCTTCCTGCTTAGGTTGAGCAAAGCGAGTTGCAGCCCATGTAAATAATTTAATTTTTTAAATTCTCATGTTACTGACTCGAACGTTGTGCACGCTGCATTTGGTTTTATTCTTATTTTATGCCCTCATGTGCCTGTATTTTGCTATAGCTTATGGAGTTGGTCACTGAAATAGGTGCTAGCAATCAATTTGTGTAAATGGTTGAAACCCACTTAATGGAACTGCTAATTTATCCTTGATTTTTTTCATACCAGTGTTTTATTTATCAACTCTATGGCTTTGAACATTTTCGGTATCTGAATAAATAGATGTGCTAATAGGTTGGCACAGGTTGGGCTGGTTTAGCTTCTAGTACTTAAAATGGGAGGAGGTTTTCGAGTGCTGCATTTGGTCAGGCCATTTCTTGCATTTCTACCGGAAGTTCAAAGTGCTGACAGAAAGATCCCGTTCAGAGAGAAGTTCATATATACCGTGATTTCCTTGTTCATCTTTCTGGTGTGCAGTCAGCTTCCTCTTTATGGCATACACTCTACGACTGGTGCCGATCCATTTTATTGGATGCGTGTTATTCTTGCATCAAGCCGTGGGACTGTAATGGAGCTTGGTATTACCCCGATTGTGACATCTGGGCTGGTCATGCAACTCTTGGCTGGCTCCAAGATCATTGAAGTGGACAACAATGTCCGCGAGGATCGTGCACTATTGTGAGTGTTCTTTTACTCTGATTGTTTACTTTAAATAGTTTTCCCTGCTTTAGTTATTCCATGTTATGGAGAATTTGCTTTAGGTGTTGCGTATTTTGTTATTTTTCAATCTCTGCTTAGTATGCTCACTTAGGACCCTGGTTTGTTTGTTTCAATGGTGAATTGCTGGTAGTTTTTATTTGTTAAGCTTGTTTTCTACTTCTGTGCTATTATGTGTTCTCAATATAGCTTGTTTGCTACTCTTTGAGAAATGATTCTTCAGTCATGACTTGATTTGGTGGCTTGGCTAGTATTCTAATGTCTCTTGCTTTTGATTGGCTTCTAATTTTCAGAAATGGGGCACAAAAGTTGTTGGGCATCCTCATTGCGGTTGGTCAAGCTGTTGCCTATGTCCTTTCGGGGATGTATGGCAGTGTCGGTCAACTTGGTGTTGGGAATGCCATTCTTATCATAGTTCAACTTTGCTTTGCTGGAATTATTGTGATTTGCTTAGACGAACTTCTTCAGAAGGGATATGGTCTGGGATCTGGGATCTCCCTTTTTATAGCTACCAACATCTGGTAGGCTTGAAATCCATATTTCATTTACCTTTTAGCATGTTGTGATCCATGGTCTTTCCGTACTTAATTTATGGTTGATTATGCAGTGAAGGCATCATTTGGAAGGCTTTTAGCCCCACAACTGTCAATAGTGGCCGGGGAGCTGAATTTGAAGGTGCCATAATTGCATTGTTCCATCTACTGATAACCAGGACAGACAAAGTTCGCGCTCTTCGAGAAGCTTTCTATAGGCAGAACCTACCAAATGTTACTAATTTGCTTGCTACAGTCTTGATCTTTCTCATTGTCATCTACTTCCAAGGTTTCCGTGTGGTTTTACCGGTGAGATCAAAGAATGCCCGTGGACAGCAGGGATCATATCCTATTAAGCTTTTCTACACCTCTAACATGCCCATTATTCTCCAATCCGCTCTTGTCTCCAATCTTTATTTTATCTCCCAGGTAAGCTACTAGGCAATAAAAATTAAAGGCTCGTAAATGCATTTCTTTTTCAATTGACATGGCACTTGTTTTCTCTGTATAGTTGCTTTACAGGAGGTATGGTGGGAATTTCTTCGTGAATTTGTTGGGGAAGTGGCAGGAGTCTGAATATTCTGGTGGCCAGTTTATACCAGTTGGTGGTCTTGCCTACTATGTCACTGCTCCATCAAGGTGATCCAGCACATTGATTGCTTTACCATTTAAATCTCCTTTGCCTTTTCTTATTTCGTTTAGTTTGCAAAAGAATTTGCATGAATCACTGATTCATTTTTCTGTCAATGTGGTTTTGATTGCAGCTTGGCAGATATGGCAGCCAATCCCTTCCATGCTTTGTTTTATCTAGTGTTTATGCTTTCAGCCTGTGCACTCTTCTCAAAAACCTGGATTGAAGTTTCTGGTTCTTCTGCCCGAGATGTAGCTAAGCAGCTCAAGGTATTTTTAGTCATCCTCATCATAGTTCTTTGATTTTTCTTTTTGATCAATACCTTTGGATGTCCCCAATTTGGTGTCTACAGACTCTGAATTCTACTAGAGCAAGGGTGTGATTGGTAGCAACTTTTTCCATTGTGTTGATAGTTGCGTTTAGTGCCTCATTCTATAGCATTGAGTAAGAATGTGAAGACATGAGATTTCTAGGATCAAGTTTTGCAGCTCAAACAACTTCACAGTCGTGAACTAATATGTTTAGTTAATGATCAACATTTATATTATTGCTTAATTTTGTAGGAACAACAAATGGTGATGCCTGGACATAGAGAGTCAAACTTACAGAAGGAACTTAATCGGTACATTCCTACTGCGGCTGCTTTCGGAGGCTTGTGCATTGGTGCCTTAACTGTTGTGGCAGATTTAATGGGAGCAATTGGCTCAGGAACTGGGATTTTGCTTGCTGTTACAATCATATATCAGTACTTCGAGACATATGAGAAAGAGAAGGTCAGTGAACTTGGCCTTTTCGGCTTTTAAGCCCTATAAGGCCCCCTGGGAAGGATAGTTTTAGTGACTGAGAGATGTAACCTTGATAACTTTAACTTTGGTTATGCTTCCACTGTAACTTTTAGTGACAGAGATGTAAGGGTAGAATTGAGGTCAAATTTTTAGTTTGGTTATGGTTGTCGACTTGTTATCTCTTCTTTTATGGAATAGCCTAGCCTTACAAATGTTAGAAACTCAGAATGCACTCTGGAACAGTTTTAGTTGCCTGTGAAGAAAATCTGAAAATCCAAAAATATGCCCATTGTTCTAGTTGCCTGTTTCTTTTCCAATTTTCTTGAAGCTCTTATAAACAAACAAATGCCATTGGGTCAGTTGGACTGAAAAATCTTGGTTCGGGCCCAACCCAGTCTCTATTGTATTGGGCTAAAAGAAACCAGATCAGGTTGGATTTCTAAGTTTCAGAGACCTTTAAGCTAATTAAGAGTCTTCGTACGATCTACTTTATGATTATTTAGGGATTAGTGATGCTGTCTCTTGTCTGGTTTGTTTTATGTACTAGTAATCATGGTGCTTCGGGTTAATCGACAACTTCAAACTTTGGATGGATTCTATTATTTGCAACTTTAGCAACTTTTGGCCTTAATTTTTGTACATAGTATTAGATTAGCCTGAAAAATTGACCCCTATTTTGCACTAGATTAGGTACGTGTCTTCCGAGTGGATTCTTCATGCTATAATTTTTCCTGGCAAAGACGCTTGCTGGACACTCAGCTAAAGATATTTGATTAGAGGCATACAACTTTTACGATAGTTGATTATCTGATTAGCCTACAACAAGGGAAAACTTGGTTTATCACGGACTGTTTTGTTATTCCCAACCAATTACATAAAAGATATATTCGAAAGCTACACATAATCAGTGGATGAGGCTTTGTATTTATATTGAATCAAGAGTATGTCAGATAACAAGGACAAGAGTCCAAATAAGAGCACAACATTATGAAGATAATTACACTTAGTTTACACGTGAGATAACTATGATACAAAATAAGTTCTAGGGAGGCTTAGCAGCTATCAGCTGTCTAGCATTACGTTACACCACTCAACCATGATATACAAGTTCTTCTCAAACCACCTAACTCTCCACTTCATTATAAGCGTTGGATTCCATAACCTCACAGATTCAGAACAAGAAAAGACTATCGTCACATTGATTAGACATTTCTGCTTTACCTAGAAATATTCATACATAGCCTGGAAAGCTGTTCCTGAAGCACTGTAAGAAGGACAAAGGACCAAAATGAACTAGTCCCCTCCAATCTCAATTACAAGTATGAAGTTAATTCTGAAGCCCTTTTTTCAACTGGGAATTGAAAGTTGAAACCGAAGGCAATGTGAATGTGGAATGTCCTACAGTAACTCCCACTTGGGTTTTTGCATGAAAATGTCTGACAGAATTGCATTATTGTTGTTGGGTTGTTGCACAATAATTTCTGTACAAACGATGCACAATATTAATCAGGTTTTGTGCTAACAATTTAGTGTATGGTTTTCTTCTCCTCTTCTTTGAAAATTGATAATACTTATAAGCAATGCAAGCAAGGCTTACTGGTAAAAAACATATTACCAAACTGAATAATTTCTGTGTACCTAATTAATTATATGTAATTCTGTATTATACCAACGTAATCATTGCGTGCCACTTAATACGATCGCGTGCGTCGCTTTCGTAGTTTACACTACTCTAATCAAACTGTTTTCTTTCTCTTCACCAAGATGCTAATCGCATGCAAACAATTCAGTATAATTAAATGATTACCAGAGAAAGGGATGCTCATGATGATTTGTTTCGTTTTCAAAATGGCCATGCCCAAAAAGAGGAATTAGAAGATCAGTTTACACAAAATATTATTGTGTCCTAAACAGATAGAAGAGAAGGGAAGCTAAAGATATAATGCTGTTGAGTCCGCGTAATGATACACTAAATTCCCATGCCAAAAAAGAAAGAGAAAAAAAAAAAGAAAAAGGAATTATATGTTACATGGGCTTATAGATTTATGGCTACCTACTAGATTAGATAGATATAGTAGCTAAAATATATGACAAAATAATGTTGTATTTCAAGAAACAAGCAATTTTGTCTGCCATGCAAAGATTAATAAACAATAATAATAATGCATGGAATTAATTTTGTTGCCACTTTGGTGTGTTGGAATTACTTGGAGGAGGGGTTCTTCTGGTTTTTGGTCCCATAATTAATTATAACGTTAACTTTAGTGTATTACAAGGTTTATCTTTTAATGAAGACTCATTATATATCTCAATTAAATACACATTGCCATGATCATGGACGTGCACAATCTAATACATAAACCATGATTTTGTTAGTCATACATAACACAAGAAAAGGAAGAAGACGTAGGCTCAACGTCTATATCATTAAAAGATCCAAATATTTTATTCATATTTCATATCTTGAGATGAGACCGTTCATAACGTATCATCTTCGAATTTGTAAATGAATACAATGCATCTGGATCAATTGAATCCTTTCAATAATGGTTTGTTTAATTTTCTACCTTTTTCATGGTGTTTTTTTTCCTTCTTCTTCTTATCATAAAACATGGAAATCCAACACACCATTGTCCCTAAGTCAAGTGGATGTGTTGGGTTATGGGTCAAATTTTAGTAGTTTTCTATGGCTACGATACCCTTTTTTCTTGTGTAGGGATGGGTCTCAATTTTATATAATCAAACCTTAAAGCTTTTGGTTTGTGGATAATATTTTTGACTACAAACCAAATAAACCAAATAATGTCCAAGGCCACTAATTTGAATTTTGAAACATATCCGTTGTCTTGTCCACTATCTTATCTACATTTTTTTTTTACTCGCTCAGTCTCTTGAATATATATATATGTATATTATAGTTTGGATTTGGTCCACTGAATATGTAGGCCTTGTGGGACATGATCACGCCTCCAGCTATTAAAGCAAGATTGAAACCCTTAACTAAAATGGAGTTGAATTAAATCCATGTTGGTCCATTAAATTGACATGCAAAATTTGCAAATGCAATGTCGCCTACCTACCTTATGAATTTTTATCTCAAATGATCTTAGATTAATGCGAAAAAGAGGTCGAATTTAGATTTTAAACTTTCTTTTTAGTAGAATAATATTCTAAATTATTCTAATATACAGCGAGAGAAATTGAGCTCGAATACGAAAAAAATGGACACACTACGTTAACTAACTGGTATAACCCACACCACATCTGTGTTAAATTCTAAACTTATTTGTGACAAGAAATCAATTATTAAAAATTTAAAGCAAGGGTGTACCGAATGAAGTGTGGTGCCCACAATCTCGGGAGTCAGCCAGTCAGGACTAATATGTCGTCACAATCTTCTTTCGGCTGTGTCTCTTTTGGAATTGGAGAAATTATCTCTCTGGTCCCACACTACAAAATACGTAGATTAATTAATTAATATTCGGAACCATGCCTGCCCAAAAGCGGAAAAATAAGAGTAAGTTTCAAAACAATTTCAATGTTTTTTCAACAAATATCCAACAACCAACAAAATCACAAAACCACGCAATTTGCATAATTGATTTGTCGTTTCGAAGAAAACAGTGAGACGAGTGCAACTCACCGTTTTGCTGTAATATTGCAATTTTTAGCCTAATTGTATCGTTTACTTTCACTTTTCAACATTTAAAGTTTCAGAAATATTTTGGAAAAGTTTAGTTATTTTAGTTTTTGCTTCCAATTAGGTTTTCTAGTGTGCCTAGGATTTCATATGTATAAAAGAGACGCATTAGTGTGTCTATAAACTATCTTTCTTATTATCAATCAATACAACTTGAGGTTTTACTATTTTCCTTGTGAGTTCCGACATGTTACTTTAGGGTTATCGTTCGATCTCTCTACTCCTTTATCATCTTGCTGCGTCAAAAATAGTGACCATAATTAACAAGTTGCAAACTACATAAAAAGCCTAGAGGCTAAAGGCAGAGTAAAAACTGTGATTAGCTCCAGCTGATTACAAGACAATCCCCGTGGAGCGTACGTTGACCAACCAACAGTGAAGTTCAATGCCCTAAATTTCATATTATTTTTAACAACTGTATGTTTATACAAGAACATGCATATGGTGAGGTTTGTCGCATGCATTATAATTGGTCTGACAGTTGGCTAAACGTTGTTTCTCACCAAAATTAGTAAACCAATATTTTGAATTTTGAATTCCGAACTCATGATAATAATAAGAGAGCTATCATTTTCAGCTTACGTACATGTCACATTTTGGCATCTACATACATTCCTAGTTCATCATCATCATGATTCATTCAGCATCTATGTGTATGTTAAGGTCGTTAATCATGTTGACCAATAGTGAAACACTACAAGTTCTGGGTCTTCTGGTGCTCCAATGGATGTTGCTTGCATGCAACAAGGTAGGGTCCATGAGTAGATGGTAGCCATCAATCACTCCCATCATCATCCCTCTGTATACCACTACCATTACAAATCCCCACCCAAACCAAAAAAATAAAAGCTTTTATATATATGAGTTTTCTATTTTCTGATCTGATTGATAGTACTTGTTCTGTTTTCTCAGTAACTGCACTCTTTTTCCCGCGCTTTAAAAATCCCAACTTTTTCTCTCACCCCTCTCTATCTGCAGCCTCCTTCCTAATCTTATAGTCAAAGTTTGCGCTTTGCTTTCCCATTAAATTCACTCTCTTTCGAACACTTTTTATTTCCTTTATCCCCACAAACCCACAAACCCCCAAACCCCCTCAAGTTAAGTGTATGCCTCCAACAAGTTTCACTCTTTTCATCATATTGATCATCTGAGCTTTCACTGTTTTCAGATGGATACCATGAGACCCAAATCAGCCTTCAACAACAACAACAGCAAGCAGAGCAAATTGGCTAGGACTTTCCACAAGGTCATCAACCTCAGAAGCGCAACCAGCAAAATTGCATCCAACAATGGCATTTGCCTTCTCACATCTCAGGCCAAAGTCAAGGAGGACCGTGAGCATTTCGAAAAGCATAGGCATTTGGACAAGAAGGAAGAAGAATTCAAAGCCAGAAACAGAGCAGTCATGGAAGCTCTGCTGGCCAAGCTCTTTGCTGGCATCACTTCCATCAAAGCTGCCTATGCAGAGCTCCAAATGGCCCAAAACCCGTACAACAACGAAGCTATTCAGATGGCTGATCAGTCCGTCGTCGACGAGCTCAAAGCCATATCAGAATTGAAACGCAGCTTTTTGAAGAAAGAGCTCGATCTCTCACCCCAGGTCACTCTAATGCTTGCAGAGATTCAAGAGCAGCAGGGGCTAATGAAGACATATGAGATCACCATCAAGAAATTGGAGTCTGAAGCTGAACACAAGGCCACAGTCATTTATTCTCTCCAGAAAAAGCTTGAAGATTGTGTCTCATTCAACAAGTCCTTGGAAAACAAGCTAAACGCAAGTGGCTCTCTGTCTCTGTCCATGTTCGAAAATCTTCGGCTTTCGGTGCTCAACCCAACACATTTTGTTCAGTTTCAGCAACACACTTTAAGATCCATAAGGAGCTTCGTGAGGTTGATGATCCGTGAAATGGAATCTGCAAACTGGGATCTCGACACAGCCATCAAATTCATCGAGCCAGACTCTATTTTCGCAAAACAGAGCCATAGCTGCTTTGCGTTCGAATCATTTGTGAGCAAAACCATGCTTGAAGGCTTCAACAACCCAAACTTTGGGCTACCCAGTGAGTCTTTGCCCCTCAACAACAAAACCCAGCTTCTCTTTTTTGAGAAATTCAAGAAACTCATATCAGTAAATTCAAAAAACTTTCTTGCCCAGAACCCAAGTTCATCGTTTTGTAAGTTCACTCGGGCCAAGTACCTTCAACTCGTTCACGCAAAGATGGAGTGTTCTCTTTTTGGTAATTTAAACCAGAGAAAGCTCCTAAGCACCGGTGGGGTTCCAGACTCTGCATTTTTTGCGGCGTTTGCAGAAATGTCGATGCGGGTTTGGCTTTTGCATTGCTTGGCATTCTCATTTGGTCAACAAGTTTCCATCTTTCAGGTCAAGAAAGGCTCCAGATTTTCAGAGGTGTACATGGAGTCTGTGACTCCGAACGATGTCGATACAGAGCCTTCAGTGAGTTTCACAGTTGTGCCAGGGTTCAAGATTGCGAAGACGGTGATACAGAGCCAGGTTTACTTGTCTCCAGTGACTGCTCCGGCGAGCTGATGATTAATTTGCACTCTCCGGTGTGAATGGTACTTTGTTTTGGAACTTATACAGTTTGGATTCAAGTATTTACAATCGGATGGTGATGGCTGGTTTTGGGTCTTGGATTGAAGAATTTAAGATCGGATGGTGATATGGTAGGTGATAGGAAATGTAAATAATGCAGAGCCATTGGATGTAATGTGGGTCCAAAGTGGTGGGTTTAGGTTGTAGCAGAAATGTATACAAAATTAAATGTCTTCCTTGCTATATATAATATAATAATATTTGCTCAGTTTTCACTTGAAGAACTATAAAGCATATTTTATGTGGTTACTGGATTGTGGTGTTGTGTTTGTTTTGGGGCCTGGTAGATGTTAAAAGTGAGACTGTGGTAATAGGAGCAATGTCAGCAATGGCATCCTGAACTACACGTGAAAGTGGCGCAGAGAAAATATGATCGTGATTTGGATCATAGTAATGGAGGAGAGAGGCCAGTTGGGTTGTGTAGACTAGAGGGGTTTTCTGTCTTAATCTTGAGATCAAGTAAATGGGTTTGGGGGCAAAACCTTCAATTCATATTTTTCTGCAACTGTTTTCGATTGATAAATGCTTAATCTAATTATTACATCCTATATAGAATGAGAAAAACCTTTATATTGCAAGATAACATGATTTTGCTATCCTCAATCAATTATGTTCCGTCACGTGTGATGACTTTTTCCTGTGACAGAATGAATTGATTGGAGATAGAAAATCATAGTTATACCCGTGATGTTCTTCTCCAACAGAATAGGTTATTCAACTTGCATGAAATTCAGTGATTTAGATGAAATAATTGTATGCAACATCATTGCCTTGCCTGTAGGGCTTTGAACAACCTTTTTGTACACATTTGTATGTATCTGCTTAAGGTAGTGTTGGCAGGACGAGGATCTTCGGTTGTTTGGTGCGTTTCTGATTTATAGCACCAATGTAGGCCTCTATAATTGGTGATCATCCTTTTGTTTTACTGTCCCATTGTGCCAATATTATCAGGCTTCATAGGGTCTGAGTCTGAGCATGGTTCACGGGCCTTTGCCTTGCAAGACAGCATAGCTGACTCAGTTCAGCATTTGTGTGCGTCTAGATCTAGAGGTCGCAATTGCCAGCAAGCAATTCCTTTGCCACATACTCAAACTTTTGGTTCTATATATATTGACAACTAACAAACACCGTTTCTGTTTCCCATGGTGGAATTTATTCACTTGTGTGTTAGAAGGCAAATAAGATTTGGGGTCATACTTGGAGAGATAATGTTGGGTTGGTACTTGGGCTATGAAGTTGTAAAACCGTGAAGCGGCTTTGGAAACTAGCCATGTGATTCTCAATGCAAACTGCAAGGCAGTCCTGGAGGTTGTTTGTTTGTAATTGTCCGGGTCAAGAAATACTTTCCCACCTGGGTTGTATTGTCCCCTTCTACTTATCTTTCTCCTACTTTTATAAGCGACATGATGAGAGAAACATAAAGAAATGAAACGGACCTAGGAAAGTTTTTCTGGTCCAGTCCCAAGTCCCTTCTCCAACCTATTAAATATTGTTTTTCTCCTTGTTACAACTCTGTACCTTGTATTTTAATTTTGAACCTCAAAATGTACTTGACTGCATATCTTTGTTTAACCCATGCATGTTAAAACTCTCTCCAAAAGCAACAAACGCTAACTTTTTTCATGTAAACATTTGCTTCTTCATTGGTTAGACTTGAAGAATGCTCCTTTCAATTACCAGTGATCTGAAAGGTGCACTACTTGGCTCTTCTTTGAAAACGTGATCATTTCTTGCAAATATTGCTATATAATTTACAGATTTAATAAGCAAAGGATTTGATCCAAGAAACAAATGGCAAAGAAAGTTCACTCCAGAAAAAGAAAAACCAGTATACTGTTTCAATGGAGATTTGATTGACCAGCAGACGCCTCCTGTTGCTAGCAGAATGCCATCTCCCCACCAGTAACATAATCTAATGTTTCTAGAATACACGTCGCCTGCACCCCTTCGTCAGACTTGTCAACCTGCGCGTATATGTGATGTAACAATTGAATTTGTTCATGTCACATTGTTGGTTCCATCAAATCCTCAGTATGAGCTGATTTAAGTTCTGTTTTTTACCAAGGCCCTACTATAATCCACATTCTGCATTGATGGTTTATATCACAGAAGATCAGAGCTCCCGATGTTTTTGAACTGGCAGCAAATCATCAGTCAAAAAGGTCATGAAGTCGTCCTCCAACAATTCACATCCAAAGAGCTGAAAATGATTTGTTTCTTTCAATCAAGGTCCAGCATGTGATTCATCATCATCGGCTTAAAGAAGAAGACACTGGAGTCTAACAAAGTCATGGAGGAAGATTTCACGGGGAAGCTGGTTCGCCATCTGAGGAGGGCGGAGAGTCTGAAGCTTCTGCAAGAGCATCAAGCATTGTTATGACATCACTAGGGTCATCCAAGTAGTACTTTGCTTTACTGGGTTTTTGTCCAACAGTGCATGCAAAAACACTGGTATTAGAGGAGAGGACACCATTTGTCGTTGCATTGCCAATAATCTCAAACATATCCTCATCAGATCGATCGTCACCAACGCACAGTACAAAATCAGCCTGCTTTCCAGTCTCGTGCATTGACGTGAAGATCTTTTCAGCGACCACGCCTTTACTGACTCCCTAAAAGTCACAAGTAAAAGTAGGATTCAATCATCATATGTACTTTACAAAATCTATTTGTTTTTGCAAGAATTCCGTAGTCTTTTTATCATCAGCAAGCAGACTATTTGTCTGCAAAATTGTCAGTCAAGCTTACTACTACCATGGTTTCTCCATGAGATTTCTCTCATGAGCTAATGTCAAGCATTGCCATACCCTTACAACTTAACCTTTTAAAATCTTTCTCATGAGGCTATTTGTAGTCAAAACCCACATTACCAAAGCCAAAAGAAAAAGAAAAAAAAATACAGGCATGCTATTGTCTTGAAATTCCTCAAAGTTACTTGATTATGATTGAAAAAGGCGTGGCCAAGAATTCCTATCTCATAGACAGCCGACCTTCATACCATCATTGGCAAGTGATTACATACAAATTCTCAGAGATTTTGAACTGAGTATGTTTGTACCGTAGACTTGCCAAATGCCAAGGTAGCTTAATTGCACAAAGCTACGAGTCCTAAGAATAATTTTATGATTTGGTAAAGTACCCTTCCACCCCTCACCCCTCACCCCAAAAAAAGAAAGAAAGAACGGAAATTGGAGCTTTTTCTGTGATGAATTAGGAATAGGTAGTGCTAATGGTAAACATCCTAGTATATCAAGAATTGGAGTTTTTACTGTGACGATATACAAATAGTTAATGCTAATGATGAAGGATCCTAGTATATAATAGTATCCACCAAGTGGACAAAAATTTGCATTCACCTAGAGAGTTAAAAATGGGAAGTGAGTTAAGATATTCACCTGTGGCTTTACTTCTACGATATACTGACCACTCTTGGCAGCAACTGGTTCATTTGCTAGCACACTTTCTAGATGGTCCAACAACTCTTTAGCCTGGCTGGATCCAAAACCAGGATCTGCATCTCGATGGTGCCAAACCAAGGCACTCTCCTTGGTTTCAATGGAAGAACCATCAGTGGCTTCGGTGTAGAGTTTCATAACTGGTTCTGCTATCTGTATCCATCCAAAATCATTGCTCTGCCCACAAATTTCCCAATCCTTGTCCGCAGACCACCTGAAAAACAAACTTCATATTTAAGCAAACAAAAGAAAGGAGTGTCTGCATACCACCTAATTAAACACAATTCATACTTGAGCAAACAAAAGCAAGGATAATTGTAAAGGACAAACAGATAATGGATATACCTCACAAAATAACCATGTTCAGCAGCAATTCCAAGTTTCTTGCAAGGAGAAAACCACTTGCTTAAACTATCCCTCCCTCTTCCACTGACCACAAAAACTGTGTTTTTAACATCACCACAAAGTGTATTTATGAGAGAGATGACCTCTTGGCTTGGGCTCTTATTTATAGATGTTTGAGGCATCACAGTACCATCATAATCTAACAGTATAGCCCTACGTTTGGATCTCAAATAAGCAGACTGAATGGCATCAATGGACAGCTTTCTGAAGTTAGGATCAAGTGCTATAACCCTGAAACCAAAGCCCAAACCAATACCCCAGCAACGTCTTCTGAAATGGTCTTTGCATGTTCTCTCCATATCTTGGAAAACGCTTCGTGACCAGTATGCCACATCATGTGTACTAACATACCTATAATGCTTTTCATGGCGCAACTGCTTCTCAGGTTCAACCATTGAAATTGCCTCGTTCATAGCCTCAGCCGTTGATTCAATATTCCATGGGTTAACCCGAATTGCACCACTCAGTGAAGGGGAACATCCAATAAACTCGGATACTATGAGCATGCTCTTCTTGGGTCCACTGAATTCTGAATTAGATTCTGATACAGAATTTCCTTGCCTGCACACAATGTACTCATATGGAATAAGATTCATCCCATCTCTCACAGCCGTGACCACTACACACTCAGCAATGGTGTAATATGCAACTCGTTCACTAAGAGAGACTGGTCTATCGATGAATACAATAGGTTCATAACCAGGCTGACCAAATTTTTCATTAATTCTTTTGATGCTTGCCTGTATTTCAGCCTGTGTTTCCTCAAGATCTTTCCCTCTTCCCCTAGCAGGATTTGCTATCTGTATCAGAACTGCTCTTCCCTGCCACTTTGGGTGCTGCTTCAGCATCTGTTCCATTGCCAAGAGCTTCAAGTTGACACCTTTAAAGATATCCATATCATCAACACCAAGCAGCACGGTCTTTCCTTCAAACTGTTGTTTAAGCTCTTCTACCCTCCACTCCTTATCTGCAAGTCTCAACACTGACTCAATCTGCCCCATGTGAATCCCAACAGGCATGATCTTTATCCCAACTGTCCTTCCAAAATAATCCAACCCAATATAACCCCTTTTTGACTGATACTCCAAACCCAACATCCGACTACAACAAGACAAGAAATGTCGAGCATAATCAAAAGTGTGGAAACCAATAAGGTCCGAATTTAGAAGTGCTTTTAGAATCTCTTCCCTGACTGGTAAAGTTCTATATTTCTGAAGAAGGAAATGGGCTGTGAAGAAAAAAACCCATTCTTAATCTATTGAACCTCCTCCTCAAGAAGGTAGGCAGCACCATTAAATGGTAATCATGAATCCAGACATAGTCATCCTCTGGATTTATTACCTCGATCACCCTTTGCGAGAAAATTTTATTTGCAGCCACATATGCCTCCCACAAAGACCGATCAAACCGCCCACCATGATTTGCTGAGAACGGAAGCATGTAATGAAACAAAGGCCACAAATGCTGCTTGCAAAACCCATGATAGAACTTGGACAAAATGTCATGCGGCAAAAAGGCTGGAACACACTTGAACCTATCCAACAGGAGCTGTGATACATCATCTTGCTCATTTGAATCCACTTCAACATTCAAAGAACCTACATATAAAACCTCCATCTCTTCGGGTAGACCATCCTTTAACTGCAATAGCAATGAGTCCTCGTCCCAACTAAAACTCCATCCTTTATTGTCAGGTCTACGCTTAGCTTTTACAGGGAGCTGATTGGCAACTATAATTATACGGTCCTGCACAATCGAGGATGGAACATCCGAAGACACGCTATTGGCCTGATCATCATCAAGCTCTGATATAACTCCAGCAACGGTCATTACACGAGGAAGTCGCCTTCTTTCCCGACCCATTATTGGAAAGTTTCCAGAAGCTAGATCTAAAAGATTGGTATACGATTTGGACATCATCTTGAATAACTTCTATTTGGGTTTCCCCAATCCACTCAAAATTCTTAGACAAGATCTCAGAATATAAACCAGACCCAAGATTCCTTGCCTGTTGGAATGACTATAATCGAGCAGGATCTGTAATAACATGAAATAAACAGGCATCGTTACAGAGACCAAGAACCAATTTATAGCAAACTAAGCAGGTCCGTATCGTCAAAGCATTCATTCCAATACCTAAACTAGATTCAAACATTGCAAATGACCAATACTTAATACCATTCCCATATACCAAAAACTGCAATACAGCATAAAATCGCATGTCCAATTTATAACCTAAAAAAGATATAGCCTTGAGCCTGAATTGAACGCAATGATCATCATATTTTCATAAGATAAAAACAACAAAAAAGAACGAAAAAATGATACCTTTCAGAGCTTTCAAAGAAGAAATTTTGAATCTTTCCCAGGTACAAATTGGATCTGAAAATCGAAATAAAAAATGAATTATTGCTGAAATCAGCAGAAAAGAAATCTAGGGTTTGTTTTGGTCTTCTCTGAATGCCCAAGAGTCACTTGCAATCTCTCTCTCTCTCTCCGCCCATACAATACAACAATGCTTTGCTTCCCTCTTTTCGGAGGAGCCAAATGAATAAAAATATTGTTTTTATATATTTTAGGAAATAAAAAACTCAAAAAATAAAGAAGAAGATAAGGTTGGCCAGTAGACTACCCAGTAATGCCAACTGGCTCATTGTTCAAACTTCGCCTCACGCGCCTCTTTCTCCCGCGTGCGAAGGCATTTGACGACGTGTCAAAATCCAACACTGCGTTGGCATCCCATACACCGTGTGGAAAATTTGTGGGGCCACGTCGACCTATGTACGTTCGAAGCCCACCTCTGGGCCCTACACGTCGTCGGATATATACCCACTCGATGACTCATGAAAATTATCTGGTGTTTTCACGGCCCGCTTAAATATCTACACCTTCCTCATTGCTTTCATGACACGTAGCGACAAGGAATTTTTCGGCACGTTTTTGCTCGTGGATGGGAAACTTCATAGTTAGGTTAGAGTGATGTATCTATTTACCCACTCACTTAAATTTTCTGTGTTATTAGTCTGCTTTCCACAATCACAAGTATTTCTAACTTCTCTTCTTACTTTTGCTTTTTTTTATTTTTGCTTTTTCTCAAAAGATGATGGATAATGTATTGGAACTTTGGATTTATCACCAGAGATTAACAATTAGTTGGTTGATCGTTCATGTGCATTTTCTCCATATCCTATGAAAATAAAAATGAGATATACAAAATTTTGGTCACGTTATTTGTTTATTCCGTTATTTGATTATCGTGTCGTAAAACCTACTTATCTAAATGAATATTTCGGTTTAAGAGATGAGTTTGTTGCTACCCCCTAAACCTATGGTGCAGGCATGGAAGAAAATGTGGTTCTTGTAGAATCTATATATTTTGAAACAAGTAGTTGGTGGCATGTAGCATGATCAAAATGGTAGATAGAACGAAGAGCAGAGTCCCTCACCCTCTAGCCTTTGGAATAACAACGGTGAATGGTGTGGGGCGGCAAAGTGCAAGCTTTGCCTTCAACACAATTTGCCACATGGGCGCCATATAAATACGAGAAAAAATACGGATAAGGCAACAAAGAAAGAAAGGTGATGATGTCAGCAATGACGTCACCGAAATAGTGGGGCCTGGGCAGGCACGTGGGTTTTGGCTTTGGACTTGTGGGCAAAATTGCAATTTAAATACAATTCGTTGTTGTTGGGTTGGTGGTCTCTGGTGGGGGGGTATTTAAGTCCACGTGTATTTTCCATGGTTGGGGCTAAAAGGATGCAATGTCGCTTTCGTCCCTGCTGGATTTGGTTTATGCGACCGAATTATACTTGGCTTGCTGCTTGAATAAACCAGGGAATGAGGGGCATTTTATTTAGGGTTGCGTTACTGGCTTATAAAAAATGTGTATTTGGGAAGACTAAGACCATACATTTGACTAGCTTCCTTTTCTTTTACCTAATTTTTAAGTTCTGCATGGAAGGTGAGGGTGAGGGTGAGGGTGAGGGCAGGCTTTGAGAACAATTTCATGTACATTATTATTTTTTGGCTTTGATACTATTTTGTCACGTTATGATTCGGGAAAATTTCATATTTTGCGAGACAGTGAGTCATAGCACAACTCGAGAAATTAGACATTTTTCTAGATTGAGACGTGACATTCACCAAATAGTGTGTAACATTATGATGTGTATATAAGCACTCAGAAATTCATGTTGCGAGTGAGATTTATTCCACCGAATATTCTTTTGGTAAAGTGCACCTCATCTGATCAACTCTTTATTAATAGTTCTTTGTTGTGATATTTTCAAAGGGCTTGGTCTCCCCCAATGGAATCAAAGAGTCTTATTCTAATATAGATTGACTTGAGAAGTTGACTGTGTCAAGAAATATTATGAAAAAACCAAATGACCAAATGCATCTCCTAAAAACAATAAGGACCTGCTTGGTTAATGGAAAAAGAAATTTGGGGATGGGTAATCAATTACTTTTCTATGTCATGTAAATCCAGGCATGAGAAATCGTTGATGACCCATGGAAAAGTAGGGGGGAAATGAAGTCATCCTCCCAACTTGGGTTTTGTTTTCCTTCCTCATGGGAAAGTTTGGAAAAATGAGCCAATATTAAATAAACATTTTTCATGATTATTTTGTCCTCATTAACAATTTAAAATTACAATATATCATTAAATGCATTTTTTTTTATTTGATTTATTATGGGTATAATTGAAAATTTATACAAGCTTTGTTTTCCATTCCTACTCAAAACAAACATGGGAAATGAAATAAAGTGATATCTCACGATTACTTTCCCAACATTACCAAGTGTGGGAAAGGAATCTTCCATTTCTCATTTCTAGGGAAATGACATGGGAAATAATTTCCCCTAAAATTCGTTCTGTGAACCAAACGGAGCCTTAGACATATATATGCCTTTTATTCAAAGTTCAGCCCACTTGACAGAATAAAGTCCTGCAGATAGCCAAAATGAAAGTGTCAAAGATGCTGCTGGCCTAAAACTATGAATCTTATCATTTATCAACAGTGGATGCTCATAATTGTTCATAGGAGAAATTCTTGGGTGTTGCAGGTGGCCTGTGTCACCAGTCCGACACCCATCATATATACCGAGCCTCCTTGTATTTGGGTCAGAATCAACGTGGGGTTGTGTGTGACCCAAATGCAAGGGTCCTAGTGAGTGCTTGTGAGGGGTACCGAAGGTGATGCGGTTCACCCAGCAGACTTAAGAATTTCTCCTCTTATTGGCCGTCCTCAGTTGGACATATTGCAAATATGTTGCATCACATCCATACTCGAGCAAAAAATAAAGAAAGAAAGCAGTGCCTGAGCCCTCTCCCACCCAATGAATAACAAGTAAAACAACACACAAGTCAATGTCAAAGAACCACTAAAACAAGAAGATACTACAGACTACAGAGTACAGAACATAAGAAAAAACAGCACAACCTATGCAGTTGGGAGATAAAACCAATGCCAATAACGATAATCATTAATCTATATGGTATCAGGTATCACCCTCCTTCTTGGCATACATCCTACGAATCGATCAAAACTGGGATAAACAAAAACAGAAATGTCATCAAAGAATGACCAAGTTCCGATTGATTTAGCCATCAAAGTTCTGGGGAATTGGAAGGAGACCTATAGATGGATACCAATATTTGGAGCTGTTGCTGCAATTGCAATGGCTTTTGTAACTGGTGCCAACAATCTTCCAGCTCCGGTTAGTGGCTTTGTAAACAAAACTTAGATGATGGGAATAGGAGGAGTTTCATTGCAGTAGTCACATTTTTATGCACACAACTTGAACAAATCGATCACAAGCAAATACATTGTGAATATGAAATAAGAAATTTGATATTTCCCAATTTATGGCATCTGAAAAATGTTGTTTGTTTGATATTTGTCAGTTCTCAACACCTGTTGGATCAAGGGCTTTGACACTTTTAAAGGCATTTGTATTGGCTTGTGCAATCTATGTTCCTGGGGCAGCCTTTGCGAATACCAGCAACACTGTCAATGATTTGTTTTCTGATGTATGTATAAAACACTTGTGATGCCTAAATTCAATTCCTTTACCTGCAAAAGCACCACAAAACAGTTAGTTATAATTAGCTGATAGAGTTGCCTATTTTCCCAGTTTCTCAAGGAAAATCAGCCAAGTGAAGGTTTCTTGATGTGGAGCATGGTAGTTGTTCTCGTCACGGCAGGTACTACAAGACTTGGTTAATTGTCAGACCAAAAGAGAATGTTGTTAATTGCTTCATATTGAATTTTCTAGTGGCTGCGAAGATTGAACTGATATTTCTTCTCATGCTTAGATATGATTTCTTGTTTTTACTTGTAAAAGACAAATGTGGGCATAAGTTTGTTTCGTGACATTTATAAGCTTGTGATTTTGGGCAGCAATTTGGCTTGCTCTGGCTACAAATATGCAGCTGCCAGTCTCAGCTCAACAATCAATGCAAGGTGCTCTTTTGGGAACTATACTTGTTACTGAAGGTTTTAGCTACATGCCCCTCTGGAATAAGGTAAGGAGGTATAAATTTAATTGGCTGTTTAAGATGTTGCACACTAAAAATTTAAGAGGTTGAAAAATGTAAATGGTATGATTTATTCTTGGTAAAAATATCATCGAATTTGTGTTATCTTGGTTTCGGAAACTTGCAACTCTTTGATGTCAAATGTTTATGTTTGACTTGTCCTCCATAATTATTTCATTTCCTTATTCTCAAGTGATGGTGAAATGCAGAATGAAAATCACAATTTCAATGGTGGAGGACTTGTTTGGATATTTGTTGAATGGACTGTTGCGCCATTCATTGCCTGCGTATGTGCATTCTTCCTCTTTACTGTCATGAAGGCTTCTCTACTTCACGGTGAAAATACCGAAAAAAGGATTCTTGTTTTTCTTCCAATTGGCTATGGAATATCAGCTGGACTGCTTTGCCTCTTTTTCATGTTTCAGGTTACTTTCTTATAATTGGTTCAAAATTATAGATTCTTTTATCTAATCTTGCATGACAATGTACGTATGGTAGAAAAGAAGCAGCATCATGTTTTACAAGGCCATTGTTTGCATCAATTATCTTTCCTTCTTCATTGTTTTCCATATTGCAGGTCATACCATATAAAACAGCTGTTAATAGTTGGGTTACTATTGTTGCAGTTGCAGCTGCCACCATGACTGGAGCGCTAGTATCTTCGGTAACATTTATTACAACAGATTTGTTTATACCTTCCTTTTCCCTCCATGATTTGTTCATATGTTCAATCTCAATCCGAATCTCTTTGTAATAGGTTGTGGTGGTTCCTTTGGCCATGAACAAATTAAATGCGGCCAAAAAGTACAAGACCATGAAGAGAAACATGTCTCAATCCATAGAGAAAAAATGCATAGAAAGTCAAGATCAGGCATGCAATACAAAATCTTCAGATGATGAAGCACAGTTTGAAGAAGCCTTAAAAGACTTCATGCAGATGAGAGTCCTTGATACTGTGTACGAAGAGGACGAAAAGAGCTGGGCTTCACCGGACTCGATACAAGAACCTGAGCCTGTGCCTGCTCATGATCATTCAATTTCTGAAGATCAGTCTAATACAGAGAAATCTACTTCATTCAAACAGTTGCTTCAATCTTCACCAAACCTGGATCAAACAAGGCACTTTCAGAAGATTGACAAAGCAACACCTGTCGAAAATGCCTTCCGGTTCATAAAAAGTTCATCAAAATCAGTTTTCTCTCCTGTGAGTCCTGCACTTCTTATACCTGGAATCCGAACATAAGCATAACAAAACTATTTGTTTGAAAACATAAGCATCTCTCAGCATTATAAGTCCGGCAAAATAACATTATCTTATATTGTGCTATGCTTATGTAATGAATAGGCAATCGAATACGACAGACAGACCCTCGTCCGCCACGCTTTAGCTGAAAAATATGATGATATGGAAGGCTTCTTCAGTTCCCCACAGCTTATAGCTTCATGTATCTTTGCGTAAGTTCACAAAATGCATGCAAATATATGTCTGCTCACAAACTTAAGTACACTCCATGAGTGACCTATATTAACACATTTGTGCCTGCAGACTCATTCAATCTGCTAATGAAGTATCTGCCATTGTAAGTCCATATGGAGCTATACTTGATATTTTTCGACACAGAGAAAGATATTCTGGAAATGGGGAAGATGTGGTGAGTTGAAAGTTGCCTTATCTTAACTGCTATCATATTTTATATAACTTATCATCTTGACCAATCAAAATTCAAGAGATATGCTTGTTTGTTTGTAGGAACCAATCCATGTGACTTGGTGGTGGTTCAGGGCAATTGGTGGGTTTGGTGCTGCAATTGGTTTCTTAGTCTGTGGGAGGAGGCTGACTCAGTGTCTAGGTGGGAAGCTGACATATATAAGTAACTCAAGAGGCTTAGCAGCACAATTGTCCACTGTGGCAACAATGATTTTGGTCCATAAGATTAATCTTCCTGTTTCAAGTGTTCATGCTTTTGTTGGATCATTAGTAGGAGTTGGGATTGCAGATGACCCTAGAGTGAGATTTCTCCTCTGTTTTTAACTATCTATCCTATAATTGTGCTTATATTAGTTACTCGTTTCAACTAAAACTTCTTGAACTTAGGTTTTTTTTTTTGGCAGAATGTAAACTGGAGGCTCCTGTTCAAGTTCATATGCGGGTGGGCGCTTACCATAGTGTTTTGTTCTGGGGTTGCTTATGCCCTCTTCGCAGTGTCTATTCACTCCCCAGCCTATGTGGTGCCCTGAATCTATCTCACTCTGATTCATGATTTTTTTGTTTTGTTTTTGTAATTGCTGTATCAATAAATCCCCGTTTTATTCCTGTGTATATACCATATTTGTTCCTTATATAGGAGAAATTATAGAATACTACGGTAGTATGGTTACATGGTACATCTTGTACACGTATTATAATACGGGTGGATGACAAAATTTATTTTTCTCCCTTTTAGAGAATAGTATCAATAAATTATGATTCATCTATTTTTTTATTATATAAATTTTTATCTTGTGTTATTATTAATTTCTACATGCATTTTTAATAATCATTTTGTTATGACATTCACTTTCAATTTATGTACAATAATGAAAATTTTGTATAAGTAATATGGGATGACATAACTTCTATTTGCTAGGAAATAATAGTGTAGCTTTTATTGCCAATTGAAGTGTAGGTTTTGTTTGACCAGAAAAAGAAAGAAGTGTAGGTTTTTTTTTTGGGCAGAGAAAGAAGTGTAGGTTTTGTTTTCACAAATTAGGTTTTTTCTTTTTGGGTTCAATTGGAAGTGTAAAGAGAGGCGGTGAACAAGTCGTTTTGGGGTTGGGTCCCAGGTGAGCTTTGTGTGGCGAAAAGCCATCGTATCACCAGCACCGTTCATCAAGACTCCAAAAACCACGTGCTACAAGTGACAAATGGCTATGCATGAATGTAATTTTTAAGGTCTTTCTCTCAAATATAAAACACTGTCGACTGCTTTCTCTCTAAATCCAACAATGGCGGCCGCCGTGTCATCACCATGCTCAACTCCACTGATGACCCAGAAACCAAGTCTCAGAGTGGATTTCAGACATGGGTTTTTGAAAAGCTTTGATTTTGGCCACCAGAAACCACTCAAATGGAAGACTTTCCACCTCAAGGAGCTGGTGGTCTCTGCTAGCACTGACAATGCAGTTTCTGTCACTGATCCTGTGCCTTCATTGACTCGCTCTAAGTAAGTACCATTCGTGAGTTTGTTTTCTCTCTGTTTTACTTTTCCATTTCTTTTTGTGCTTGCTTTGTATGTAATGAAGCATTTCTTTTGGTACATTTGGTGCAATTTTTGGTTGAAATTAGTTTGTGTTTGGTCTTGAAGTTGAGGGGTGTTGAGCTCAATATTGTGGGTTTTGAAATTTCAGTTGTTTGATCAAGTGGTTTTGCATGGAACTTTTAACACTGTTACTTTTGTTTTTGTTTTTATTAATATCTAATGAAAAATATTGCATTTTTCCAGTTGGTAATTGGCTATAATTTAATTGTTCCAAGCTGATTTTTTAAGCTGTGGTGAGTCGACTTTGATGGAGACCAGAACCAATTTTATGCGTACTGTTCAATTTTGAACTTTAGTTAAAAGAATGCATCAAGGGAGTGAATAACTGATTTGGGAGTTCTACTGTTATGATGAGGTTAGAAAAAGTAAGTACAGGAATGGTTGTGTCATGAGAAATGAGAATGACAGAAATGATTATTTTCTTTCTGTTTCTTTTTCCTTTCTAAGCTTCCGTGATGCGTAGAGATGGAAATAAGGCTATGCTTATAAACATGAGGTAGTCCGTCTAAGCTTTGGCTGTATGCCAAATTGCATTAAACAGCCTGAAGAAGGGGTTGGGGAGGGGATTAATTCTGTTGGCCTGATCTTGCCTTTTCCCCTTGGTATTTTAATCTGTCGATTGGGCAGGGAACCAGCTTCCCCTCTTGCTGATTCTGCATGCCAGGTCGTGCCTGCATTTGGAAGTCTATTGCTTTTTTGTCATAAATGAACCAGAAATTTTAATTCTCAAAAGGCTACTGAGAAAACCTTATTTCACTTTCCAATGTGCAATTTCAAGTTATCAATTTTGATTCTATAATCATTTCAGGGTGAAACGCCATACAATTTCAGTGTTTGTTGGGGATGAGAGTGTTGTGCGGAAGCGTCAACCAACTGCGAGTGAAGAATAAACAACAACTGGCAGGAGAAAAATATTGAACAAAAAATTATAACAACAAGAACAACACCAAGATTTATACTGGTTCGGCAATTGCCTACATCCAGTTTGGAGACGACGGAGTATTTCACTATAATCAATGGGAACAATACAATAGTGTTTACCACTCAATTTCCCAAAGACCCAAATATACCCAACCTCACACACTCACAATAGGAAGAGAAATCAATGATACAAAGCAAAGAACAACTAGAGAAATTCTCTCTTTGGCAAAATGCCTTTCTTGCTATTTTTCTCTTCTACTCAACACTTGGTGGAAACCTTGGTAGGATTCTAACAAATGAAACCATTTGCTCCCAATTTATAGCCAAAGGTGCAAAGGGTGTGAATGCAAGCTTTCAACTATTCATATGACGGCTAGGTGTGAATGCAAGCTTTCAACTATTCATATGACGGCTAAGTGTGAATGCAAGCTTTCAACTATTCATATGTCGGCTAGGTGTGAATGCAATTAATGCATTCCCATTCCAACTTGTTAACTAGCCAAAATTGTTGACCAATTTGTTTGAGGCAATAATCAACAATCTCCACCTTGGCTCAAACCCTCGAAGTAGAACTCCCAATAGTCGTCCCCCAATCCCCCACGGGGCAATCAACAAACTTTACAAATGCCAATTAAGTCTAAGCAATGCTTAAACTTGAGCAACGAAACTGGCTTTGTCAACATATCCGCAGGATTGTCGGTGGTCCCAATCTTCTGAAGAAGAATATCTCCTTCATCAATAATCTCACGAACAAAATGGAACCTCACGTCAATGTGTTTTGTACGTGCATGATGAACTTGATTCTTTGCTAAATAAATAGCACTCTGACTGTCACAATGAACATCCACATGGTCCTGTTGAACCCCCAAGTCATCAAGCAACCCTTGAAGCCAGATGGCTTCCTTTATAGCTTCTGTTACCGCCATGTATTCAGCCTCCGTAGTCGACAGAGCAACTGTAGATTGCAGAATCGACCTCCAACTCACTGGACCTCCAGCAATACTGAATACAAAACCTGTAGTGGACCTACGCTTGTCCAAATCACCTGCGTAATCAGAATCCACATATCCAACAACACATTGACCAGTAACTTTATCCTGCTGAAATAATAAACCAACATCCACGGTACCCAGAATATACCGTAGAATCCATTTCACAGCTTGCCAATGCCCTTTTCCTGGATTATGCATATATCTACTGACAATACTAACAGCTTGTGAAATATCAGGCCTTGTACACACCATAGCATACATCAAACTACCAACAACACTTGCATATGGAATTTGAGCCATGTAATGACTCTCTTCACCATTTTTAGGAGACATAGAAGCACTAAGTTTGAAATGAGGGGCAAGAGGTGTACTAACTGGTTTTGAATCTTCATTCATCCCGAAACGCTGTAGTACCTTCTTCAAATACTGCTTCTGACACAGACTAATCTTGCCCTTCGCTCTATCTCTTTCAATTTCCATACCCAGTATCTTCCGAGCTTCTCCCAAATCCTTCATCTCAAATTCATTACTCAGTTGAGTCTTCAACCTTTCAATCTCCACTTTGCTTTTACATGCTATAAGCATATCATCAACATATAAAAGCAGATAGATGAAGGTTCCATCTTGTAGCTTGAGAAAGTATACACAATGGTCAAAATGACTTCTTGTGTACTTCTGCCCGATCATAAACCGATCAAATCGCTTGTACCATTGTCTTGGAGACTGCTTCAAGCCGTACAATGATTTTTGCAATTTGCAAACCCAATTTTCTTTTCTAGCAACTTTAAAACCTTCTGGCTGAGACATATAAATTTCTTCCTCCAAATCACCATGTAAGAATGCAGTCTTGACATCAAGTTGAGCCAACTCAAGGTCAAACTGCGCAACCAAAGCCAACAAAATACGAATAGAGGAATGTTTTACTACAGGAGAAAATACCTCATTGTAGTCAATGCCTTCCTTCTGAGCATATCCTTTAGCTACCAATCTGGCTTTGAATCTCACATTGTCTTTTCCCAAAGATTCCGTCTTCTTGGCATAAACCCATTTGCAACCAATTGCTTTCTTCCCCTTTGGTAACTGAACTAGCTCCCAAGTCTCATTTTTATGAAGAGACTTCATCTCCTCATCCATAGATTTCTTCCACTCCACGCTCTCTGAACTTCTGACAGCTTCTTTGTAGGCGGATGGAATATCATCTTCAATAACGGGAAGTGCATATGCCACAATATCAGCAAATCGAACAGGCTTTCGAGTCTCCCTTCTCGATCTACTGATTGCAATAGAATCTTGTTGCTGTGGAGGCTCTTGGGTAGGTGCCTCCTCTTCATCATCCTCGTCCTCTTCATCAGAATCAACTGTAGGACTAGTGTCTGTAGTATCAGACCTTACTGGAACAACTGGAGTCTTCAGTAACTCCACCTGCTTTGAACTGCTCATGGTCTTGGTCGCTTTAATTTCCACTTCATGCTTGTTCTGATTTACCATAGCAGCCTCATCAAAAGTCACATCTCTGCTTACAACAAATTTCTTCTCATTTGGACACCAGAGTCGGTATCCCTTCACGCCAGTGCTAAATCCCATAAATAGAGCTTTCTTTGCTCTTGGATCTAACTTGCTTTCCCTGACATGATAGTAAGCAGGACAACCAAATATGTGTAAATACTTGTAATCAGTACAAGGTTTACCAGACCATACCTCCATGGGCGTTTTGCCCTCATTCGCAGTAGCAGGCAACCGATTAATGAGATGGCTTGCATAAGTAATCGCCTCAGCCCAAAACGCCTTGCCTAAACCAGCATTAGACAACATACACCGAACTTTCTCAAGCAAAGTACGGTTCATGCGCTCCGCCACCCCATTTTGTTGCGGTGTCTCCCTAACCGTGAAGTGCCTCACAATACCCTCATCTTGACAAACTTTCAAGAAAGGATCAGACTTATATTCACCACCATTGTCTGATCTGAGAGTCTTGATCTTTCGACCGCTTTGCGTTTCAATCATCTTTTTCCACTTCAGGTATATCTTCAAGACTTCATCTTTACGCTTCATGGTGTACACCCATATTCTTCTAGAGAAGTCATCAACAAAGGAGACAAAATAATGGCTACCTCCCCAAGATGTATTCTTGGAGGGTCCCCAAACATCAGTGTGAACATAATCTAGAATGCCTTTAGTGTGGTGAATAGCAGTGCCAAATTTTACTCTAGTTTGCTTACCCAGCACACAGTGTTCACAGAATTCCAATTTGCATGCCTTTGCACCTTTCAATAAGCCTTGCTTCACCAATCCTTGCAACGCTTTTTCACCAGCATGCCCAAGACGCATATGCCATAACCTTGTTGTGTCTGTGCTTTCTGCGTCAGCAGCTTCAGTGACAGCTGCTCCACCAATAATTGTATTCCCCTGCAAGAAATACAAATTATTTCGTCTTGTACCTTTCATCACCACCAATGCCCCATGCACAGCTTTAAGAACTCCACCCTCCATGGTGATCTTGAGACCCTTGGATTCCAAAGCGCCCAATGAGATGAGATTCTTCTTCATATCCGGAACATACCGAACATCACTCAATTCTCTGACTGTTCCATCATGCATCTTTAAACAGATTTTGCCTATCCCTTGTGTTTTGCAGGCATTATTATTGCCCATCAAAACAACTCCACCATCCAGCTCCTCGAAGCTAGAAAACCATTCCCGAATAGGACACATATGATAGGTGCAACCTGAATCCAAAATCCACTCCTTGGAGTGACAATTAGCCGATGAACTAGCCAAAGCAAACTCAAAATCCTCACCTCCAGATTTTACAATATTTGCTTCAGAACCCGCTTTCTCCTTCTCTTTGTTCTTCAATTTGGGGCAGTCTTTCTTCCAATGACCCTTTTGGCGACAAAAGGCACATTCATCTTTAGCAGGAAACTTCCCTCGTGACTTTGAACGAGATTTTCCCTGCTTCCCAGATTTTCTTTCCTCTGTTCGACCCCTTGCAACAAGTGCCTCGGTTTGTGAATTTTGAGTCTTCTGTTCCTTCTTTCGACACTCATGATTCACCAATGCCGCAGACACCTCATCCAGTTTCACCTCGGATTTTCCATATAACAAAGTAGTTGTCAAATGATCATAATCATCGGGCAATGAATTTAACAAACATAGTGCCTTATCCTCGTCAGGAATTGTCACATCAAGGTTTGCTAAATCAGCAAGTATTTTATTATAATCATTGAGGTGTTCATGCATAGAAATACCTGAACGATACTGAAATCGGAAGAGTCGTTTCTTCAAGAAGAGCCGATTTTCTGCGCTCTTGGTCATATACTTCTCCTCCAATTTCATCCATAACTTCTTAGCAGAAGTTTCCTTCATATACGGGTATTTCAACTCCTTATCAAGGAATGATCGAATAGAGGCACAAGCATGGAGATTTATTCGCGTCCATTGCTTGTCATCCAGATCTTCTGGTTTATCCTCCAGAACCATATCCAACTCTTGTTGATATAACACATCCATAACTTCACATTGCCACATACCAAAATTATTAGAGCCATTAAATTTATCAACCTCTAACCTTGTAGTGGCAATTGGATGTCTATTGGATGTAGGTGCCGACGATGACGATGTCGACTCCTTCTCCTTCTCAATTTCAACTTTTTCCCCGGCCATCAAATCTGCCCGGCACTATTCACGAGCACTGTTCACGAGCACTGTTCAGAGCACTATTCACGGCACTATTCACCGTCACTATAGCACCAGCAGAATTTCTTCACTCCTACGAAACCCCAGTCGAAAACTAGAGCTCTGATACCACTTGTTGTGCGGAAGCGTCAACCAACTGCGAGTGAAGAATAAACAACAACTGGCAGGAGAAAAAATATTGAACAAAATAACATAACAACAAGAACAACACCAAGATTTATACTGGTTCGGCAATTGCCTACATCCAGTTTGGAGACGACGGAGTATTTCACTATAATCAATGGGAACAATACAATAGTGTTTACCACTCAATTTCCCAAAGACCCAAATATACCCAACCTCACACACTCACAATAGGAAGAGAAATCAATGATACAAAGCAAAGAACAACTAGAGAAATTCTCTCTTTGGCAAAATGCCTTTCTTGCTATTTTTCTCTTCTACTCAACACTTGGTGGAAACCTTGGTAGGATTCTAACAAATGAAACCATTTGCTCCCAATTTATAGCCAAAGGTGCAAAGGGTGTGAATGCAAGCTTTCAACTATTCATATGACGGCTAGGTGTGAATGCAAGCTTTCAACTATTCATATGACGGCTAAGTGTGAATGCAAGCTTTCAACTATTCATATGTCGGCTAGGTGTGAATGCAATTAATGCATTCCCATTCCAACTTGTTAACTAGCCAAAATTGTTGACCAATTTGTTTGAGGCAATAATCAACAGAGAGTGGAATAATAAACCGAATAGCAGGGGTTTTCGCCAGGAGGGGTTACAATATTGAGTCCCTTGCCGTTGGTTTGAACAAGGACAAGGCTCTCTTTACCATAGTTGTGTCTGGAACTGAAAAGGTTTTGCGGCAGGTTGTTGAACAGCTCAACAAGTTGGTGAATGTGATAAAGGTTATGATTCAGACTTATTTATTTCTAAAAATATTCCTTACAGAACAGCATTACTTTAGTATTTTGTACAAAACCTTCTGGCTATTGGGTGTTGTTCCAAAATGATATTTGGTAACATTATAAATTTGATGTTGATGTTTGGAATAAATTGAAAGAGATTCAACATATAATTTTTTTTGTGCTTGTATTATAGATAACATAACTATTCATTTTTATTTCTTCTCCTGTGTACCATGAAAGATGTACTGGATGTTTTGACATGATAAATCTAATTCAGACAGATCCCAAGGGAATTGATTCTACTCGTCAATTATCCTTCCAGTAAGAGTTAGTTCAGTACATATTTGCATCCAAGTGCTGTAGGGTATCATCATATGGTCATGTTCTTCGACATACTACTAGAGTCCATCAGACTAGGGCGAGCTGCCTCTGCTGACCGACCATGAAAGAGAAATTTTTTACACGAGGGTGAATAGAATTTTGTTTACAGTTTATCTGGGTTCTTTATTAACTCTAATAAGTCCCCTTTTTCAAGAGGACGAATAGAATGATGATTTACAAACTTCCAATAAGATTATCTTCATATAATTGATTCCAGGAATTGTGATCCCTCACATCTGCTCCCTATTCCTTGTCCCCAATGTAAATTTTAAAAAAACAGGTGCATGATTGCTTCTGCATTATCTTCGCTCATAGTTCTACTCTATCAGGTTGAAGACATATCAAAGGAGGAACACGTAGAACGTGAATTGATGCTTATCAAACTGAATGCAGATCCAAGTACCCGCGCAGAGGTAATCATTTAAATTAAATCCAACCAATGCTTGAATAAACTGTTTCCTTTTGATACGTTTATGCATCAGCCTGTGGATAATTAAGCATGATTCCTTCCAAGAAACTTTGCCTCACTACTTCATTCTCCAATACAAAATTTTCTTCTCATTTGATTTTTGTTTTAGTTTATCTACAAGATTTCTATTTTTCAGGCGTGTATGAGTAAATGATCCACCCCCAAGATTAATTGTCAGTGATATATGCTTTCCAAATGATTGTGTACTCTATCTATATGAAATGCCAAAATGCGTTTTTTTCCCCCACAGAACATGATGATATGTTAACAACCTGGCTTGATTTCGATTGTGTGTGTATATATATATCTGATTTTTTGGCCCAATTGCATTTATACTAGGCTGTCATTGTGCTACGTATTGGTGGTGTATTGCAGGCATTCACCAGTGAGGTTACCTTGTATTTGTTGTAGGTGATAATTCTGGGGATACAACGGAGTTATTTTCTAGTTTGACGGTTATGAGCACTGTTTAAGATGCTCTTTTATTGTTTTAGTACATCCTTTTACTTGATCTTGTTTGTCTACTCTAATCTTTCAGATCATGTGGTTAGTGGACATCTTCAGAGCAAAAATTGTCGATATCTCTGAACATTCACTGACAATTGAGGTGAATTTTGTCAGATTTTTTTTTTACTCTTATAGTTGTGTGTTGCAGTTTCATTTCCTATGGCTATGACTCAGCTTTAATGTGATCATTTTAGGACATATAGGCTCTAACACCTACCTGTCCCAGTATATATCTTCGTTGCCTAGGCACACAAAAACTTACAGCTCTGATTTATGTGGCAAAAAGATCATTGCAGTATGTGATATTACCAGAAAATTACTAGTTCTTGTCGGTGGTTGTCTAATGAATTATTATTTTGTCTGTTTTCTTATTTTCTCTGAAAAAAGCAAGATACAACTGTTTCAATCCCGATTGAAGTATAAAGTCCACATCATTCAGCATTATATACTTTTTTTTTTCTTTTTTGGACTTTCAACATGTTTGTCCACTTCCTCCCCTACCAGCTGAGTGGACATGAGAATATTAGAATCCTTTTACAATTAAAAAAGAGACAAGAAAAAACTTGTTCCATTACATCCAGCAGTGCCAAGTCTTTTGTTTATGTTATGATACAATTACATTAAAACACATACTAGATTGGTTATTTTACTCATTTTATCAGCACATATTAGATTAGTTAAATTGGTGAAACCATGAATTTTATTTTTGGTGTGAGTTAACCCTACTTGATGAGCATTTGGTATCTTTTAGTAGTTTAGTTCACTCAGCCTACATTTGCAGGTCTTGGAAATTTTAAAAATTGTTCTAGCTAATATACTCTGTTAAGTGTATGCAATCTTTCATTTGCCTCTGTGGCCTCTTATAGTCTTACTGGTTCCAATTCCATCTACGCTTATAAACTTAATTCACTCCATGTGGATGTCTTAGGTTACTGGAGACCCTGGGAAGGTGGTTGCTGTTCAAAGAAACTTAAGCAAGTTTGGTATCAAAGAACTTGCAAGAACTGGAAAGGCAAGTTGTATATTTGCATTCCCATGTTTATGCATATACAAAGATGTATATTTATGTATGTGTTAATGGGTGCACCCTCTAAAACAACGCATGCAAAAGGCTGCATAATTTGATAGGTTGAAACTAGATATCAAATTTGATTCATTAGACCATAGAACTACAAAAAGTGATAATGCCCGTAGGATCCCAATACGAAATGAAATCATATTTAAAATCTGTCAATTCATATGTGTATGATATGCAGTAAGTAAATGGTTTATGAATGGCCAAATAACTTGAACTGCCAGGATGCTCACTTTCAATAAAATGAAATAGTATTCCCAATCAGGAAGCTACGTACATGTGCTTCTTTTCAATTTTCAATGATGCAATCAACTTAGGTTGGTAAGTGTCATCTAATTGAGGTTTCAATTTGACTTTACCAACAGATTGCTTTGAGACGAGAAAAGATGGGTGAGACAGCTCCTTTTTGGAGATTCTCTGCAGCTTCTTATCCAGATCTTGAAAAGTCAATGGCTATTGATGATCTTGCGGTGAAAGCAAACCATTCACTCAATGGTGATGCCAGTACTGCCTCAAGGGTATGTATGTTTGTTCTATTGAGGAGATTTTATATGCTGTTAATTTCTCTCCCTGCATGGATAATTATCTTTTTGTTGTTTAGATGGAAACATTTTATAGGGCCAAAAGGGATTCTCCTATAGTGCGTGCCTCATTCACATGTAAATAAATCAAATAATGACAGGACTTATACATCCCGATAACATTTAGTTCTTTATTTGTTGCACAAGAAAGTATGCTGTTCTCCGATAACTGTTGTCATTTATGATGATAACATGTATGTGCTGATCTAAAGAAAATTGACTTGAGCAATCTCCCTTTTCAGTTTTATGTACATTGCACAACTTTTACTATTGTCTTGGTCATTTTGGACTGAACATAAGTGAATGTCGTTTTATTCTTGAAGGGTGATGTTTATCCTGTGGAGCCCTATGATGACTTTCGTTTGAATAAAGTTCTTGATGCTCATTGGGGTGTTCTCTATGATGAAGATGTAAGTTTACAATCCTAAAATGCTTCAAGTTGTATTTCACTTTTAGTCCAAAAATTGCCTTGTACGCGATGTACAAGGTGCACAGATTGATGTATCTACCGAGGAAGTAGATTTTTAAATTTTAATTCATGTTTGGTGTCTTTACAACTCAGTGCCATTTTGACTTAACCTTTGTGCCATGCAATTTAATATTTCAGCCAAGTGGGGTTCAATCACACACTTTGTCTATGATTGTGAATGACTGCCCTGGAGTTCTAAACATAGTTACAGGAGTCATGTCTCGAAGAGGTTATAACATTCAGGTTTGTTGCTGGTGATTTGCGCTCATCTTTTTATATTTGGTTTTCCTTGGCCTTTGCTCATGTGATTATTGGCCTTCACTTCATACTCCTAGAGCCTAGCTGTGGGGCCTGCTGAAAAGGAAGGGCTTTCTCGCATTACAACTGTTGTTCCCGGTACTGACGATTCAATTACCAAGTTGGTCCAGCAACTTCACAAGTTAATAGATCTTCACGAGGTGAGGGTTGCACATTGACAAGTTTTTTGAGAATATGCAATATCTGTTTTGGGTGATGATCGACTAATCTCTGAAAGAAAAAGGAAAAAGGAAAATTGTTACAAGGTGGCTATATATATTTGCAAAGTTTGTTTGTAGTTATGGAGTTGACAATCTTCAAACATGCAAATTAAATGCCCGTTGTTTTGGTGGCCGTCAGGTCAATGTGGTAGGTTTGGGTTGATGCCTAAATATATAGTAGGTCTATAACCCAGGATATTTTTTATTTTCCTCTCCCTATTTCAACTAATCAAAATCTGCTCCTCTGTTATCTGCCATTAATAATATGATCCTTCCCCAATTCAATATCTATGTGTAATGAGTTCAATTTAGAGATGATGAATTTTTTCCAAGGTTATTCACAAAATAAGATTTATTCATGCCTTGATGGATGATATAAAGCTGGTTGTTTCTGCAGGTTCGGGATATTACACACTTACCATTTGCTGAGCGAGAGTTGATGTTGATAAAGATTGCTGTGAACACTACTGCTAGGAGGGATGTTCTTGATATTGCCAGCATTTTCCGTGCTAAAGCCGTTGATGTATCTGATCATACAATTACCCTTGAGGTTGAAACCTTTTCCTGCATTCCTGTCAACTATATTTGTGATTGTCTTATACTTGAAAATTCTACGAGTAGGATAGAAAGTTCTTTCCCCCTGTTGGTCATTGGAATTTGGACCATAACTCATCTACCCGAGTAAGACTAGCAACAATAGTGGTGACAATAGATGAGTTGTGAACTTTAAAATAAATCTTGGCTTACTGAACTGTTTCATTACACCACATTCGGGATTGCATCTTTGACATAAATGATATTTTGAATTTACCTGGTTTTTGGTTAGTGTAATGGAATCTGTTGAGAAGTGCCACCTTCAAACGGGATCAATGAGAGCATGATTTTGTATTTAGTTGTACTAAGCAGTCCACTGAAGTCAAACTATACCTGAGCTTTATCTTTAATCTTACCCAACTACCCAATACTAGGGATTTGGCTTCTGCTATTGCTTTTGTTTCATAATGTCTCGCTAATACTTCTCTACTCAATTTGTTTTTCAGCTTACTGGTGATATAAATAAGATGGTTGCACTGCAGAAGTTACTTGAGCCTTATGGGATTTGTGAGGTCTGTCTTCTCATTCTTTGATCTTGTTCCCAACAATTGATTTGCCTATGAATTTCCTTCTTTTGTTTTTTGAAAAGAGGTGTTTGAGCTAGTTCAATATTAGTTTAAACTAAATTCTCAATAATTGGACGAAATGCTGTCCTTTCTTACCTCCTTAATCAGACTGTCAGTTGATTGCATTGCATAAAGTTATCGATAAGCAGGGTAGCCGAATGTCGGATGGTGAAATTTGCAATTATAGACACGATTAAGTTTCAATTCAAGTGGGCATACATATTTTATTGTTCAGCACAATTATGTATACTAGTCTAAAAAGTTAGATTGCATTTTTTCTTGGCTGATTCTTACTTCTCACATCTTAATATCTTTCTTCCTCCTTGAAGGTTGCACGAACTGGGAGGGTGGCGTTGGAGCGGGAGTCTGGTGTGGATTCCACTTATCTTCGTGGATACCCCCTTCCAGTATAATTCCTCACTTTTTGCCTGTTGACTTGTCCATCTAGAAGGAGGAACAAAAATCAAGTTTTGCTTCCCATCGTTTGTGTTAGATCTCAGGGAGAATGAACCGACATGCATGGAAGTTCAAATATCTGTATTTTTCTTTTCCTTTCTATGTGATGAGGAGGAATCCACCGTCTTCTTTCGGGGGTCGTCGATAAACCTTTGATAGATGACCCTACTAACAAGAATTTTGTTGTACTCCGGGAGGGATGTAGGAGTATGGTGCTCATGCAACCATGCAGGTTAAAATTAAGAAATGAGTGTATTGGTGTTTAAAGACTTTAGGTTATCAGCTTCATGTTGTATCAGTGTTTAAGACTTAGGTAATCTCAGCTTTACGTTGTATCAGTGTAACAAGTAGATATATCAAATGAAGGATCGACACGTTGTTATCTAGCCAAAGATAACATGGATTTAATCATTCTTCTCGACTATCCCTTGAAGCTGTCAGAAGGAGAATTAGGACTTGGCATGTATTAATCACAAAATAGCATTGATGCACAGAAAATAGGACAAACCAACAACATAACCGAACTTTGAATGACAAACCAAAGTGCATGTATTAATCACAAAATCTTTGAAGTACCCAAGAAAAAGGAAAACCCAGTTCGCTAAGGTGTTTGATTTGAGCCTGCCAGAGGATGAGCAAAACAGAACGGACTTTCTTGAAAATTGAGAAAAAGGAGTGGCCCATGCAGGTCTCGAACCTGCGACCTTCGCGTTATTAGCACGACGCTCTAACCAGCTGAGCTAATAGGCCTGTTGATATTCCCTCTGTTGTTCTACTATTTATACGCTCCATATTACGAGAGCAGAAGGCCGTTGGTATATGAAATATAATTAGGAAATAACAATAAAAAATTTGTCACATAATAAAATCATACCGTTAAAACCCTTTTTACTTGAAATTCTCCTGAAGCTGGCCTACTGGGGAAGATGCTCTTGCTAGGTAGGGTTTACTGCTGCTAGTAGTGCTTCAGTTGCATACTTCCCAAAAGCATTTGATATCATCAACTCTTCCCAAAAAAGCATTTGAATTCGCCCTCGTTCTTGAATTTGGTTTCAAAAAAGCCTTCAATCAACTCATACCAAAACCAAAAGCGCATCAATCTTGAAAGTTCAATTAATGTGTATGAACCAAATCACTTTGGCAATCTGTCCCTACCTTGAATAAAAGAAGTTGGTAGCAAAAAACATGTAATTAGAAGGATAGACACACTTTATAACTTTTCCCAAAAGCTGATCTTCTATGAGTTGGCTTTTACCAAAAGTTGAGGCTTATATATATCAAGAAATCCCTTTTCATGAGCACTTTTTCTGTGTGAAAATAGTGGGAGCTTAATTTCAATGTCGAAATTATGGTTAGTAGGATTCTTTGAGTAGGCAAAGTGCTATGAAATCTTATCATTGACAAATGACAAAGAAATGCACATTGGGTTAGATTCTTGTGATTGTGAAAGATGAGCTATAATTCCGGCTAAATTCAATGCCTATTGCTAGGATTGCAACAAGAGCATGAAATTCATGGAGGAAAAACAAAAAAACATAAGCTCACCGACGAAATTCGATATCTTATAACTCAATTTTTTTTTCAAAAGTGTCATCATTTATATTCCACGTTAACATATATCCAAAAAGTCTTAGGTCAAGTCACGTAAAGTTTTCTATTTGGCAGGCTCCCATGCATATAAAAGCCACCAAGCCATGCCCTCATGTCCTCACTACCCAAAGCCCTTCAAATCTTAATTAATGCCTGCTAGCTATCATGTTCTCCTTAAGTCAGAAACCATCTTTCTTGTTCATGACCATCACAATATCTCTCACAATTTTGGCAGGTACATCTGCATCTCGAACCTACCCGGGGCCAAATATACCGGATTCTAAAAGCGAAGGCGCTTCCGAGATGCCTGAAGCTGTGCATATGGCGGTTCTGTTAGATTTACATCAGGGGACAGTGGCTAATTCTCATAATGTTGTTCTTAATAAGCGCCCTATCCCACCTTCTGGTCCAAGCCATAACAGCAACAAGGCACCTAATTCCTCAGGGGATTTGTTAAGGCCATGAATGATTGTAATTAGTTACTGTTTTGTTTTGGGCCTGTGGCACCATTCACCAAAGACGAACCGAGGCCCAACATGGTGTCTAAGAAAGGCCCATTTTGTTCAATCCTTTTATAAATTTTTTATTTATAATCTAGATTTTGAACAGTTTGAGAGTTTAATAAGGAACTTATATCTAGATTTTGTTCAATTTTCCCCTCTTTCATTTTTACTTGTAACAAAAAGAAATTTCATATGAAAAAATAAATTCAATTGAAGTCGCCACGTGACGAAGAAAGTCTAAATTAAAAAGGAGTGAGATTTCTCACACACACACACACAAACTTAATAAGATGTAATGAAGATTCAAACTTAAGATCTCTTGTCTGCAAGTTTTAAATTAGAATTCTTGCACAATTTCACATTATACGGCCACATGATATAGCTTATACATGTATTATAACATGAGTGAACGACATGATTGATATTTCCCCAGTTTAAGGAAGAGTTTTTCAATAAATATCAACCTATATTCAAATTATACAACGTGGCAGTTCTATTGAACTACTTTATAATTACGACCACACCGACACGTGAGGTCCAACTCCTGAGGTGGCGCTGCCTAACGCAGGTCGCTACCGAAGGCAGTAACCAGTCAATGGGCATATGCAGCGGGTGAGTTTGACCAATATTTGGAACCATATTCCTTGCACCCACATTTTTCTTTTGGTTTTTTTCTTTCTTTTTATATATTTTAATATTTAATTGGAATTGGAAACATAATTAATCTGTAAAACTGTAAGCCCAAAACCACAAACAGATTCCTGTGAGTTCTAAATAAACGACTGGGCGGTTTGTGGAGCCCTTGAGAGTTGAGTTGGTTTGGAAGAGCCAAATTTGGTTTCCAGGTTCGATGTTCTTGTGCCTTTGATTAGTGATCGCAATTATCAGCCCGACTTTGACAAAGACACAAGATTTGGTCACTGCCAATAAAAGTTTAGGGGTCAAATTTTTGCTAAGCACAATTAGCATATGCCATCAATCTCTTAAACCAAGTTGGGATTTTCACATAGAGGGCTAAGAGGATGGCCCAAATGCACTAACTTGCCCCGGTCAATCAAGTAATTTGGTGTTAGTGTTCCAATGACTAACACCAAAAGATCCTTCAAAGATTTGAGGTCATTCTCAATATAAATTCCCGGATTTTAATTTTATCAATTTACTCCTCGAGTGTATGTATATGACTGAGATCTTAGTGCCTTAGTCTAATCAAACTGAAATTGAAAGTTAACAGATTTTTCTTGTTTTCCATTTACAAGTGAAGTAGACTTCACACAACATGACCAGAATGAGTCTGCTAAAGTTGGATTTTGACTTGTCAATATTCCTTTTCTTTTCTGGTCATTTTCCAAGAAAGGCGGAAAGGACTTGAGAAGCGACCTACCTTTGATCTTAGAATTTATGATGCCCCACGAGTTTGAAAATTATTATGGGAGAAAATAAGAAAGAGGTGGACTCTGATATCTTGCTTTTCTGATCCTCTAGCTAGCTAGCTAGTCAATCTTGATGGTTAGAATACATATCTACATACTTATTTCTCATTCAACGGATGATTTTGTCTTTACAAGTGGGCAACTCTAAAACCTAAATTATATATCTTCCTTCAATTACGGAACTGACTCATGTCTTACAAGTTACAAGGACATATATGTTTGGTAATCGATCGCGTCCTTGTAATGTACCCGCAAGTTTTGAGGTCATGCATTGATAGAACATAAACCCCCTTAAATTCCGACAATAATTTGTGGAATAACCTAGTATATACAAATTAAGTTTGAGCAAGAGATAATGATGCTCAGTTTAAATTGTTCTAGATAAGGTGAGAAGTAGTGGCGGAGCCAAGAATTTTTTGCATGAGCAAAAGGCTAAAAGTTTCAAAATAAAATTTATACAACCAAATACCTTTAGAATTTACACAATACTAATGTCATTCATAATAATAATAACCACTTAAAGTTGGCAACATACCACCAATCATCCTTGCTTATTGTTAGTGTCACTTGTAAAGGAGATGTGATTGCTAGGAAAGAAGTAGGAAAATGGAGAATTTAGGAATACGTCTAGGAAGAGGAGACGTGCGTCTAGAAAAAGATACTTGGTCAATATATAATCTATTAAGATGGGTCGCGAATCGAGTTCTTTAAAAGAAGTATGTAATCAATTATAATATACGTCTTTTCAAATGATCTGAAATATTTAAAAAACGGATGAAATTATAATTAACATCACATACTCTCAAAAAGTATTATAAAATGGGTTTTTTTTTCATCATTCACTAGGGAAGGAGAATAGAGAGTATTATATTGGGTTGCTTTAAGATTGTCTCTGATGTGAATCAAACCCTAATGCACTTGGTGAGTATTATAAAAGGTGGAAGTCACGTTAAGCACATAAAAAGGTTTTCGATCAATACCACATTGACGTCACTCCAATTAATATACTTTTGATGTAAAGTGATAATAATTTGTTATACCAATCAGGTGACGAGGTAATTCGACAAAGTTAACCAACTTCATCCTGTCAACAAATCCAAGTACAAAACCCATAAATTTGTGGTCGTAAGTAAACTAGCTAGCTAGCTAGGCACATTTTTCTTTTCTACAAAAATACTATTTCTGAATTTTCTACTTGCTCATCTCATGAACGTGGACCATATGGATCTCATCTTCCTGGCAAATGCCATTTTTATTATCAGGAGGAGGAGAGCAACCAACAACTAGTCGGCTTGTGACGCTCCCCTAAAACGCGCTTTTGCCTTTGCGGCACTTTTTTCTTTCACCACCTTGAGCCGAATGGCATGCCATTTCTGCATATCCTACATTCCTTCCGCCATTCTTTTATTTATTTATTTAAATCAATATCTAAGAATATATTTGATTTTAATTCCAACATTCAACGAAAGCTTCATTGTCTTGTGTACCCACCTAATTTTTTCTTTAAAAAAAAAAAAACTATTTTTGGACGGTATTTTTTGGATGAACATGCTTAAATTTTTGGCCTTTTAAAGCCTCGAGAGTTAAAGATCCCCAACTCCACCACCAACTTCTCAAGAAAAACAGATACAGCTAGAAAGTTGAAAAATCATCAACAAATCTGGAGCGCTCTTAATTAGATGCCAGGTCAACCAGAGCATACAGGGAAATGTTGTTTAAGACTGTAGAGAGAGAGAGTAGACCTTTCTTTTTGAAAATTCATAGAATTATTTTCCTTAAACAAAAAGATGAACAAATGTTACCAAAAAAAAAAAAAATCTCATATCTAGCTATGAGAATTCTTGCATCTATATATATAAAGGGATTGTGCAGATTGCAAAATGAATCCTAACCAAAAGTGTCTATACATTTCAAGTTCTGTTCTAAATTCTACATCTAACCCCAAGAAGAACCCAAAATTATAGAGGGATTATAAAATTATTGAAACTAATGAAAAAATATAAGAATAATATTTCTGGTATATATGCTAGCAATGAATCAATGGCCAACACCGGGGCTGGGAACAGCCTGCGCCAGAATCCGATCGTTGCTAGTGAGATGGCGAGCAATGAGCTTCTCGTTGATGACGACGGCGTGGCCCTTCTTGCTGGGTGTAGAAGCGGGCACTGTGCCCTTCGGAAGGGCACCTAGAAACAGAGAAGCCACCCTCTTCCTGTACTGGCCATCGCCATCCTGCTTCTTCATGTCCAAAAGCTTTCTGCTTTCTGAAGCTGCAGCAAATGAGGCCAAGACCACTAAGAAAATGATTGCCAAAGCGCTTAGACGAGGCATTCTGATTTATTCTCACAGATTAACAATGCAAAACAGAGAGAGAGAGAGAGAGAGAGAGAGAGAGAGAGAGAGAGAGAGAGAGAGAGAGAGAGAGAGAGAGAGAGTTTGTCCCTTTTGGTAAATGAGAGATTTGGGTTTGTGGGTTTTCACCAGAAAAAAATGGAAGGGGAAGGTTGAAGAATGCTATATGGGAGTGGGCTCGTTGGGTTAGGCCTGTATTTATAGCGAGTGGGGGGAGAGAGAGAGGGAGACAATGTGTACCGCGTGGCGGCTAGAGAGAGACAGAGAGAGAGGTGCTTGGGGCTCAAGTTAGAAATAGAGGTGGCCAAGTCAAGATCAAGTTGGAAAACAGAGAGGTGACGGGGGGGATGGAGGGTCAGATTAGTCAGAGCAATATGTGACATTAATTTCAAGACTAAAACAGAGTGTTGAGAGAAGGCCGCGTGGAGGAATTGGAGGCTGGGTTTGGTTTGGTGAGTGTGAGTGTGAGCTAAGCCGCCCGCCACTGTTTCCCCCTGTTTTCTTGGCAAGTTTCACCTCATAAAACATATGCACCGTCAAAATCTTCTTTCCTTTCCATTTAATGCGCTTCGGCTTGGCTTGTGATTGGCTAATACTTGCGGCTCGCCAATTTTATTTCTTTGAAATTGAATGAAAAGAGGAGGAATCAAATTTGAAATCTTTATATGTTACCTGATTATTTGAATGTGATGTTGATGAATTCAATTCAATTGTTTATTTATCCACAATGAGTATTTAAATTATTTTATCATTTACTTTTAAACACATAAAGAATAAAAAATTTAGTGAATTTCATTCGAGTTCAAATAATATTTTTTTAGATTACTTTAGAGTACTTGTAATTCGATATATGAAAAACTAGATTGATTGATGTAAGTAGCTAATTCTATATCCATTCATTTTATTTCATATTCCTAACTTCCTCATTTTTCTCCAATAATCTTAACTTTCTCATTTAATAGGAGCGATAATGGAGGAAGGGGGAATCAAACACATGACCTCAAATGCAAGATAACTACTCTACTTGCTATGAGCCTCTTACCTAACTTCCCCATTTGAGTAAGTAAATATGTCAAACTAATCTTCCTATCTCATTCTTTTGAGTTGTGCGTGTAAATAAATAGCCAACACAGGTTGGCATATTCTATTCATAACTCATTCTAAGTTGAAATCTTAATTAGACACGTACGATCTTATCTCAAGCTATATGAAGAAATGCAAACTTTTATTACCACATATTCACACCAAACCTGATTTTAAAGAGATTATATATATATATATATATTCAGCATTTCCCCGCGCCTTGAACTGCGAAGCTCAGACAAGCCATTTTGTTTTGGAAGATGAAGCTGGAGCTGGGACGGTGGGAGGTCGTGGATAGGTAGACAAAGTCAAAGCCGTGAAGTTGAAGAGTAAGACACAATACAAGTCAGTGGGTCCCTCACAACGCAAGAAAACTATAATAGTGATAAGGTTTTTACGTGGAAAATGGGAACAGCCTTTTCAATGGTCTCTTCACTCACCACAAGTTACGACTCACATTGCAATGTTAAGGAGTTTGGTCTAATTTGATTGCTGAAAATCGAACTTCTTTCTCCGTTTCTTTCCAACTAAACCCACTAATCAGAAAACGATTTAGAATTTTACAAATTAATGCATTTTTCTTTTTAATTTTACAAATACAATTTTAAAATGATTTTCACACAATAGGAAATTTTGATAATTTGAAGTCATTCTGATGTGGATGTCTCTTATTTAATATGTGTGATATGTACAAGAACTTGGTTCAATATATTTAAGTCGGCAAGATTCGACTTAAATATATGTAAGTATGTATGTGTCCTTTATATTTTATAAAATGATAGCCGAACCAATTAGACACTGAATGAATCTTATAGTTGATTAAGACATAATATTTAGTTAAATCTTTTCGATTTAGTTAATTAACTCTGATACGCGGTTTTTTAAGATGCAGAGGCCATGGAATATAATATGCTTTGGGTAGCTATAATGTTATTATGCAAACCATATATAACAAGATTATTTATTTTATAATAAAATTTGTGAATAATAATTGAAAGAAAGAATCTAATTCCGTCACTCTGTCTGATCTAGCTTTTGTTAGCAACCTAAGGTCAATGAAATATGCGAGACGTAGACTACAGTCTCTTCAAATTTAGACTCACAAAAGCTAGTTACTTATTATTATAATTTATATTAACGTTGTTAAGAAACTCGACTTAATTAATTATTAATTAAGAGAATCGTGAGATTTGGATGCATGTAATCTAAGAGCATCTCCAACCGATGTGTCAAAAGTGCCACTTAGACATTTAACAGCTAGAAATAGCATTTCATATCTCTCCAACCGATGTGTCAAAGCTGATGTGGAATGAAGGCTGGAGGTTGAGATGTTATTTTTGACATCCCAAAAGCAAGATGTCAAATGAATATTTTATTATTTTTTAAGACAGCTGATTGTTACTTTCGTTTATTATTTTCTTTTTTTATATTATTTTTCTTCTTTATCTTAAATGATTTGACTGTTACAATAATTATTTATTTGACATATCGGGTGGAGTGTAAAACTATGTAAATGTCAAATTGCCACATCAGCCATCAAATTTAAATTTGATGTTTGATATTTGACATATCCATCGGAGATGCTCTAACAATTAAGTCTTAATTCATTTTTATTAAACTGCACTAACAAATAGGGTATTGAGCAAGAGAGTTGACCTTTCTGTTTAATATTATAATTTAGGGATGATCAACAAAGGATGGTCACGTATTGCATTTGTAATTGGCCCGCGCTTTATTTGAGCTACGACTAAGTCAGCAACTACTCTCAAATGAGACACCATTAGATTAGATGGATCATCAAATTAATTAATAATATTACTTTTTTCTTCTTTTGTAACAACCCCTTACGGGTCTAATTAGTATACCATATCACATGAACCGTTTCTTTGGTTTTTGTAGGACCATTTTTCCTTTGTTAAGTTTCATATATTTAAGTTAATCAAAGTCTTTTATTTTTATTTTTATATACAATCGATTAGTGTAAACTGCTATGACCGACTAACCTAACTTAACCTAACTTATATTTGCATCCTTCGATCTTATATATATGGTTTTTCACGCATGCATGATTCACAATAGGAATCAAATAAAAAATTAAAATCAGAACCACGGGGGCCTCCCATGGCTAGTTTTGATTGTGCCCATTACAGACAAAACCATGTAAATATTGTCACTGGTAGACCTAGAATTTTTTTAGCGAAGGTGCAATATTGATTAAGTATGAAAAATAGTTTTTTGGAATAATTATTTTCACAAGATAATTTTTTGCGACTAATTTCATTCCTTACACATGAAATAAGAAAACTTGATTTTATGGGATTTTAGTATGAAGTATATATTGACTTAATGAGCCATCATTTTTAGCCTAAATCGTATTTTGCACTAAAATCGATTTTTCATATTTTGATTTGGTGGAATTTGATTTTCTAGTATTTTTATTTGAATCTAAATGGGGGATACTTCCTTATTTACATTGTAAACTTAAGTAAATAGAGTAATATAAAAATAAATGAAAGTAAAAGGACAAAGACATTTACTTAAATGTTGAAAATGGAAATAAGGTAATCTGTACACCAATTGAGCAAATGAGTAATTTGAAGCACCTACAATAGTTTTTCCGGTGAGAGAAAATGCAACTGCACCTCCTTGCGCCTTAATAGATCCGCCACATAATATTGTTGACTTAAATTCTAGCTACTATGCATATATAAAACAAATATATGCATGATTTGCCTACACTATGCAGAAACATAAAGCTAAAATGCAAAGAGAAAGAAAGTCACAGTATGTGCTGAATTTTCTGCATTGTCGGCATAGATAGAAGAAGTTGTAGGGCAGAAGGTCAACAAAATGCCCTCAAATCATTCACCCATGTCAGCTGCTCAGGTGTCTTCCATTATCCATAGACAAGATTTATCTGCTGCCACGGCCGAAAACGCTTATCGTGTCTGAGACCATCCATCATGAAGTTTCAATCCACACGAATATAAAATTAATGGAGCTTTTTTTAGTCATAAGATATGAATGCCATTTATTAATATTCCATTTCCATTTGCAAAAATTCTAAGTCTACTTTTTGCCGGCAAACTACTTGTGGGTCGCAGAATTGTACCATTTTGACTCATAACATGACAATATGCGGAAATAGAAGCCAAAATTTATACTATTGTTGCAACAAACACGTGCCACATTGAGCCATATTTGAAACGTATTGCTGTTAAAAAGGTCTGTGTGAGAATTTTACAACAAAAAAGAAAAAGAGAAAGAAAGAGAAGTTGATGTTTGAGCTGCATTTTAGAGGTAGGTAGGTGCTGGCTGCATTTGAAAATTGAAGAAGATGACATACGGGTACGGCCATGAACGCTATGTTGTTTCTTGCTAAATAAAATGCAACCCTTAAAAGGTGCATTATTTTCAGTTCTATGGTCATTTTTTCTTCTTTGTTTAATTTTTTTGCTTTAAAGTGCTCACACATTACGTTTGTTCTCTCTTTTTGGAACATTGAAAACTCTTGGTCAATTAAAAAAAATAAAATCTATATATATATTATTTACTTCATCTTGAAATCTAAATCTGTATGAATGGGGAAGGGGGCAAAGACTAGCCACGTGAAATAGAGAGGTCTCATGCACATTCAACTCAAGTGTCATTCTCATGCACTTTGAATTTGTATCAAGGGAATTGGAAGCCCCTTCGTAGCTGAACTATGCTCTATAGGCTTTGGCCACTGGGTCACCTGGGCCTTGTTTTATTTTCATGCAACTGTGGATCATTTGGGCCGTTCCATTTAGTGTTGTACCCTGGTTTATAGGGATGCTATAATGAGGGGCTATTTAATATCCGTTCGATGAAGTGCAGGGTTATTATTAGACTACTAGATTGAATCCTTATTTTAGTCCTCAACGTAGCCCCTCATTTTAGAAGCTAGTGAATTGGTCTAGTTTTAGAAGTTCTCTAGTGTGGAATAAATAGTGTGGGATCGTTGTGGAATGTGAGTGGTAGGTCAACCGATTGTGTTGTGCCAATTGTCGGGCCACTCGTATCCATAAACGATCGCGGATCAGTTATCTTGTCCCGGAGAAAATCTCTTCATTATAAGGTCACTGTAATTAGAGTAATTAAATAATGTCTCTTACTTGAATGGTTAAAACTATTATTAGTATTTGACGCTAACCAGTTACTCATTAGCATTTTGTATGTGACCGTTAAAATTACCAGCATCACCGCAGAGTATAACAAGCAACGACCCAACAAAAGTGTGCATAGAATAGGAGGCCACGTCCAATTTCAGGGACTGTCAGTAGTAGTATTATGCTGTTTACTATTGATCCTTTTGTTGTGTATGTGTGGTCAGTATTTACTCTTACTCAAATATCAGACGTCACTTTATTAAGCAACCAGTTAGATAAATACCCAGAGAAGAGCCTGGAACTCTGTTTCCAAACTCTTTTTGGCAATGGAATTTGGTGTCATTAAGCTATCTTCGCCTCTGTCTTCTTCAGCTCTCAATCTCCAGGTAACCCCTATGATTTTTCACATGAATTGTTGTTTAAAATTATGTTCATAGCCAGTCAGACTACCTAATTTGGGAAGGGGGTTTTAAAGTTGCAATGGTTTTGTTGTGTGATTTTCTTTCTAAGCAGGGTTTTCCCCATATGAATTTCAGTTTGTGGTTGGTAAATGAGTAAGTGAAAAATAATTAATTTGTTTTGTGTTGTATTGATTATGGAACACTTCGGTTCAAGTGTTCAACTAATTCCAATGAGCAATCAAAACCAAATTACACTGTTACTCATTTACTCTGCATTTCTGGGAGAAATAAGTGGGAGTTTCTTTTGTTCAATTGGATGCTAAGCTTCATTTAACTCAGCCAAGCCTTGAATTGTGGTTATAATCCTTTGTGATAAACAAAATTTACTGCAGGAGAATTAGCTATTGAATTTTGAATTGTTATGACTTAATTACTTGATGGCTTGACATTGCAGGATTTTTCATCACCTGTTGGTAGGAATCATTTTAAAAAATCTTTAGATCCTCAGTTGCTGTCCTCTCCACTTCCTAAACCCTTTCTTCAACTTAATGGCAGACCACACAGCTTTCCCTACCAACAAAACTCTGATCATCTCTCCCCAAGAACGTATCGAAGATCCATATCAGCAGAAGCAGGAAAGCAGAGTTGGGACTTGGGTAGATTTTTGAAAACAATATTTTTCTTCAACGAACCTCCCTCTCCTGCTGAGGTTGGAAAGTACTAAAATTTTCGAAATTATCTGAAAGTGAAAAGTGATCATGTCTCAACTAACAACAGTTTGTTATTTGTGAAGTTCTTTGAGTTTGTAAGTGAGAAACTATCCAGCCCATCACCTAGTAAACCAGAAAAGAAAATGGAAACTTCTGGCATTGTCCTAGTGGCTGGGGCAACTGGTGGTGTAGGTCGAAGGGTGGTCGACGTCTTAAGGAAGAAAGGGCTTCCGGTCCGAGTATTGGTATTCTGCTCTTATCATTTCCCTTTACTCTTGTTCCTTTCTCGAATTTCTATGTTTTCATATAAACTTCTCTCAGGTTAGAAATGAAGAGAAAGCAAGGAAAATGTTAGGCCCGGATGTTGACTTGGTGAGCTAGCAACCCATGTATCTTCAATTTCCTTGATGAAAACTAGTTATGTAATTCCCACTTGGTTATGCTTCTGTCCATGCCCAAATTATTTGTTTATTAACTGTCACATTTAGATTCCATTTGTTTGTCATAATTGTAAAAGAATTTATGGTGGTTTCATTTCTTATTTTTACGTCGTCAATGGTGACCCTGGTTTCTTCCTGGAAAAATTTCAGATTGTTGGAGACATTACTAAGGAGAGTACTCTGGTTCCCGAGTACTTCAAAGGAGTGAGGAGAGTGATTAATGCTGTTTCTGTCATTGTTGGTCCAAAGGAAGGTGACACTCCTGACAGGCAAAAATACAGCCAGGTATGTTCAAAACATTTTTAAGTTGAAAAAAACTTCATTTTTTAACTTCTATGTTTTGCAAACTTGGACTGCCATGGACTTCCCACGCCTGCAATATATTCCACAATTATTTTTTTCTGTCTTAAGCAGCTTTGACATTCTGTTATGTTTTGTACAGGGAATCAAGTTCTTTGAACCAGAGGTGACGAACTGATTGCTTACATTCTATATCTGGAGTCAGCATTTTCTCGAAAGTTTAACTTGGAACTTGAATTATTTCCTCATTTGTTTTGTGTGCGTAATAAAAATGTTCTTCTTAGTAATTATGAATCATTGGTTGATTGATGGAAGCAGATCAAGGGAGATTCACCTGAAAAGGTGGAGTACATTGGAATAAGAAATTTGATCAAGGCTGTAAAAGGAAGCGTTGGACTTCAAAATGGAAAACTACTGTTTGGTTTTGAAGGTACACTCTTCTGTATGCTGAAACCACTGATTTCCATACTTTCTGCTGTGTTATACTTGGTCCAGTCGTTCTTGTACAAATAATTGGGAAATAAATAAAAAACTCTTTTGGAAAAGGTAAAAAACGGTGGAGAATTTAGGTTAATATGAAATATAGTATGGAAAGCAAATGTGAAGAACCTTCATAAAAAAAACATGTTATTCTGCAGTCCATTATACTTAACATGCTAGGGAAGACGCTCGAACTTTTCATACATGGAACCTCACTGAAATCATCAATGCTCATATTCTATTAGGGGAACATATATATATATATACCATTTGAGATTCTTTTCTTTGTTTGTAATTTGCAGATAATAATTATAGGGAATTGGCTTGGGGTGCTTTAGATGATGTTGTGATGGGTGGAGTGAGTGAAAGTACATTTCAGATTGATCCAAACGGTGGTGAAGATGGTGGACCAACTGGAATTTTTAAAGGTATGATCTTTTCAAACTTTAGAACTGGTGTCTTTGTATTGCGTTCTCACTGGTGATTCTATTAGAACTATTCATATTTGGATGGGTTTAGTTGAAATTTATTTATTTGGTATGTCTCTTCTCCTTCAGGGGTTGTTTCCACTGCAAACAATGGTGGTTTTACCAGTATCAGAACAAAGGTAAAGAGCAACGTTTTCTTGTGACTCGTAAATATCTTGTGCATAGAATTTTTTACTGTTCCCTGAAGTTGGTCAGTTGCTTATCGTCTAGTGATGAATATGCTTGTATGTAGAATCTATCAACAGCTGAGGATCTCTCTGCATATGATGGTTTGGAGCTGCGCCTTAAAGGTGATGGTCGTCGCTATAAACTAATTGTTCGCACAAGTCGTGATTGGGATACTGTTGGTTACACAGCAGGCTTTGACACTGTTGGAGACCAGTGGCAGACAGTAAGTAACACACTAGCTCCTTGATCGACATTAAAATTGAAGTTACATATCTCAAACTCCATAATAGTAATCTGTCGCATTTTTTCCAGGTACGTGTGCCATTTTCTTCGTTGAAGCCGATATTTCGAGCAAGAACTGTATCAGATGCGCCACCTTTTGACCCCAGCAATATTGTGTCATTGCAGGCACATTTCTGCAGCCTCTTTCTTTTAGTCTATTCTTTCACTTCATTTCTATGTTTATTGATGGGATTCAAAATTATGGCAGCTCATGTTTAGCAAGTTTGAATATGATGGGAAACTGAATCCTACTTTTGTGGAAGGGGCATTTAAGCTTCCATTATCAAGCATACGAGCATATCTAAAAGAGCCTATTACTCCCAGGTTTCACATTCATTTCATTTTGTTGGATTATCTTCTTATGACTAAATATAATTGATTTGCTAGGTGCACTTTCTGTTTTAGTCTTTAAAGAATCTCTTTGCTTGTGTTCCGTGTAGGTTCGTACATGTAGGTTCTGCAGGAGTTACGCGACCTGACAGGCCTGGACTTGATCTAAGTAAACAACCTCCTGCTGTTCGCTTAAACAAGGAATTGGATTTTATCCTGACATTCAAGTTGAAGGTTTCATACTAATTCAGTGCAAGCTGTTTGATATTTTTATAAATAATCAGTGTATCAAAATACCACTTCTTAGCTCTTTTATGTTCTTTTTCTTTTTCTGGGTCAGATTTAGCTCTTTCGATTTTGTACATTGATAAGTTTTGGAGCAGGGGGAGGATTTAATACGGGAAAGTGGAATACCATATACAATTGTGAGGCCTTGTGCATTAACTGAGGAGCCTGCCGGAGCAGATCTCATTTTTGACCAAGGAGACAATATAACGGTATATAATCAAATAGAAGATCATTATTCTCTCTTTGTTGTATGCCTGTGATGACATGTATTGCTCTTTCTTTCCCTTATAATAGTAATAATATCTGAATGTTATGATTTATAGTATTTATATATATGCAGGGTAAGATATCAAGAGAGGAGGTTGCTCAGATTTGTGTTGCTGCGTTGGAAAGCCCCTATGCATCTGGCAAGACATTTGAGGTCACAGCCCGACTTATGCCCCTTTGTGTGCTGTGGCTATAATTTGCTATTTTTGGAAGTTAAAAGCTTTTGCAGATTCTAAGATGCTTATAAACTCATTTGCAGGTGAAAAGTGTGGTGCCATTTAGTGAGCCATTTACAGTGGACCCGCAAAATCCACCCCCCGAGAAGGACTACAATGTTTACTTAAAAACTTTGAAAGATGGAATTACAGGAAAGGAAATCCTCGAACAAGATCCTGTACCAGTGTAATGTTTTGCACACATAGAGCTCTATTTTCAACCTTAACTGTGTAAGTATAATGGAGCTTAATATACTTCCATTTTCATCTGAGATAATTCTCTCGGCAATGAGTCAATGACTAATAAGAAGAAAATCTGTCAACATATATTAACTCTCTCTCTCTCTCTCTCTCTCTCTCTCTCTCTCTCTCTCTCTCTCTCTCTCTCTCTCTCTCTCTCTCTCTCTCATTGCAGGTGTATATACTCGTAGCAGATGAAAAGCAGAGGCTTCTACAGGAACATACATAAGCGACCAAGATTATAAACTTCTGTAGGACAAATCTACATGACTTAAAATGTTTCACTTGAGATGATAGGTTCTCACTTTCAAAAGGCTATAGCCTTGATCACGATGAGGTCCAAACCTCCTGATTATGTATAGAGGTTTGAAATTTTTTTTTCAATTCAGCTGTATATTATTATTTTCTTTTTCTACATGTGAGTAGTTTATATAATATTTTCTAATGATTTAAAAAATATACATACATAAATTATTGTACATGTGTTTGGCCTTGAATGTTAAGTTAAAGACAGTGGCAGAATCATGGCTTGTAACCATTTCTATGGTAGCGCAGCGCACACAGTTTGCAGCCTCCGCATAAAAGTGAAGATGGAGATCAATGTCACAGTTTTATATCAAATCAAGAAGGAAATTCCAATGCCGCGGCATATAAAACTAAGAAGGGTTCATAGAGCAAGCACCTTCTGTACACTACAGGCAGATTGTAGAAGCTCACAGGAAATTGGACTATGACTAGCTATGAGGGTTATTGTAGGTCAAATTTTCATTAAGAAATTAGCCATAGCAATCAAGGCTCACGACCAGTAGAGCAAGTATTCCGGCATTAAATATACAAGTTCAATGTAAACATGAGTAATTTGACCCAATTAGTGCGTGAGAATCATTTTGGAATGAAAAGTGGTAAATCAAAGTGGCTGACAATAAAGAAAACAGTTAAAAGTAGTGTTCTTAAAGTAGAAAAACTAAGGTTTAAACATATAAAACCACAACCGATCACCACCAAAACCTTCACAAAATTAAGGTATCACCCTCAACACTATGCTAAGTTCGGACCTGGAAACATCAACATCACAAACATTGAAAAAAAATGAAAAAATAGAAAAAATATTTTTAGAACTTTAACTTGCTCACCACTACCAGCAGCCTTTTGTGCTCATTGCTTGGGCTAATCATCTATAGTAGCAGTCTTACCACCATCATCCTCGTCTCCACCATCACATTTCTACAATCACATACGCAATTTATAAATGTGTGATTACAACATAGAACTCGGAAAGCACAACTTAGTATTTACCTTTATTGTAGGTGGCATCGGAAGAGAAAATTTGTCATATGTATTTATTGTTCTTTTACAGTTCTGAAACATATCTTCAGACCCGGAACATTCCATCTTTTTCAAAGCAGAATCAGACTTCCCAAACAAAACATTCCATTATAACACTTTATATTAACGTCAAGCATCTTTGTCACATTAACGTCTTCATAAAACTTGAATGCTAAATTGAAGTAGTCTTCAGCAAGTAGATCACAGAATTTACCATGGTCTTTCCATTGATTTTTCCAAAAAAATTTAGTCTCAATCAAATCCTTCGTTGTTGGATCTAACCAGTACTCTTTTAGCTTGACAAAACAAGCTATCAGAATTCTAAGGGAGACTAAATAAAACCTGTCTCAAGATACCAGAACTTAATGCACAGGTAAAGAACCCTAAAGCAGTTAGTTAAAGAGTAGAAAGAGTCAATTACTAATTTTAGTCACTGAGAACATCTAAAAAGAAAATAAACAAAAAATTGCTAATTTTGATTATGAAAGAAGAAAACTTGATAAGTCACTAAATCTAAGGTATATTGAAGGAGAAGATGAAGATGGGGGTGAATGATATTTCCATGTTGAGAGGGATTAGGAGGGATTAGTTATAAGGTGTTATTGTCCTACCATTTTGTTGGGATTAGACGGGATAAGTTTTCTTCATGAGTAATCCATCTACCTTCAATGATAAAAAATATTTTCATTTCTTCCTTAAACATGCTTTAAATACAGGGATCCAATCCAATCCAATATTTGTGAAACTGAAAACCATTAATTGTTTGTTCTATCCATAACTAAAGCAACGATCAAGACAAAAGTCTCAAAAACCAAGCTTGTTTACATACACAGAGAGAGAAACCAACAGATAGGAAGGGAGGCCTGGGTGTTGTAATCAGTCGTTTCTTGCCTCCTCTGATACCACCAAGTAAAAGAGTCCTGACTCTAGCCCTAAACCATGTTATTCAGCCACTAACCATGACTCCATGACAGCTTGGACTCTCCTATTAAACTAGCAACTAAACAACCAAGTCCCTAAAGAATAGGACTTCCACAACTTAACAAGATAATCACAAACATAATAAATAGAATAATAAATATTCTTAACAAAGCAGCGGCAAAGCACCCAAGAGGCCGTAGTTGCAGGCTTGCAGCAACCACATCGAGTAAGAAGAATTGAATTTCCATCTATATATTATTGTCTTTAAAATTTAAATAAAATTATACCAAAACAAAACAGCATGAAATATATGTCGTCGGATAGGATCGATTAATTAAAGCGCTGAACAAGAAGGTGGTTTATTTGGGCGGCGCTAGGCGGGTCTGGGCAGCGCTAGGCGGGTCTAGGCGGAGCTAGGCGGGTCTAGGCGGGTCTAGGCGGCGCTAGGCGGGTCTAGGCGGCGCTAGGCGGGTTTGGCTGCCAGGGTGGGTCTGGTTCTTCTCTTTTGTTCTTTAAGCCTACTGCCTAGCGATTTTTCAAACTTATGCACTGCAGGGCTGGTCTAGGCAGCGCTGGGAGGGTCTGAGGGGAGCTAGGCGGGTCTGGGCGGCGCTGGGAGGGTCTGGGAGGCGCTAGGCGGGTCTAGGCGGCCCTAGGCGGGTCTGGGCGGGTCTAGGTGGCCCTAGGCGGGTCTAGGCGGCCCTAGGAGGCTCTAGGCGGAGCTAGGCGGGCGTAGGCGGCTCTAGGAGGGCCTAGGCGGCGCTAGGCGGGTCTGGGTGCCAGGGTGCGTCTGGTTCTTTAGGGTTTAGGGTCTGGGTGCCAGGGTGGGTCTGGTTCTTTTCTTTTGTTCTTTTATCCTACCGCCTGGCCATTTTTCAAAACTTCATCTATCTTTGCTGAGGCCTTGTGCATTAACCGAAGAGCCCGGCTTATGTCCCTTAATTGTGTACTGTGTGCTGTGGCTGTAATTTCAAAACTGTACACATCCCCACTTGTTGAAAGCAGTCCCTCATGTTGCAGTTGCCGAAATCAACAATTTCAAGCTTTGTTGAGAGATTCCCAAAGAAAACAGGAAGCATGGCATTTAATGGATTACCTTCCAAGCTGATCATCGACAAATTTCTAAGACTAGCCAAACAAGAGAGAGAGTTTTTCACCGGAATAGAAGCATCAACCATCAAATTATTCCACTGTAAGTTAAGCCACTGAAGGTTTGTAAAGGCAGTGTGTCGTAGGAATAAAACTGAAAAACAAGTTTGCGTTGATGTCTAGCCTTGTGAGCTTATTAGAACCATTGGAGATAAAGCTGGGGATGGTTCCACTGAGCTTATTATCTCCTACAAGAAGTCGTTGCAGGTCTGGAACCCCCAGTGCCTATGTCTGCTAAGATTATATGTATAAGCTGTTTATGAATACTATATAATGCTCTGCAACAAAATGCCAAGTCGTATAAGAATAGCATACCTTTGAAATTGTTGGAGTAAAGGTGTATCTCCTTGAGCATTGTTAAGTTTCCTATTTCTCTTGGTATGATGCCTGTTAAACATGTGCACATGCCACATAAAAAGAAGAGAGAAGGAAAAACAAAAGAATTAACTAATGTTAAATGGTAATAATCAATTCCTAGATAGCTGTTTGTTGGCTCGTACCTGATAGTTCGTTATTGCCCAAATCAATTGTTCACAATGCAGATAAGTTGAAGATAGCAGTGGGTATGGAACCTAAGAATTGATTATCATACAAGTCGAATGTTTGAAGTCGTGAATTATGTGGAATATCAGTAGTTCTTGTCTCTCTTTAGAGTGGAATATCAGTACTAATACGAATACTAATACTAAACATGTTGGCCATAAATTAGTCGTTCATGTCTTTAGAGTGATAACCAACCAATAAAGTATAAATTCTTGCGATGGTAAACAATATTTTCTGTGTATTCAAGATAGTAGTAACTAATAAAGTAGAAGTTATTGGTTGATTTTCATTGCTCTGATTTCTAAGGATATTAAACATCAGAAGCCAGAGAGATAGGTAATCAGCTAAGCTCTCCAGCATGTACACACCTTGGAGTTCCGCAATGCATGTTCTCATTTTATTAGTTGGATAGATCCATACAATTTTGGGTAAAAAAACCCAAGTATAGCCGTGCGGCTATACTAATAAAAGGGACCTGACTGGCGCCTTGGTATCCATGTGCGGAAAAAAACCATATATATAGTGTATAGCCGCTCGGCTGTGCTATTTATTAACCCAAGTACAGCCGCGCGGCTATACTATCTTGGGAAAAAACCCAAGTATAGCCGCGCGGCTATATTTTTTTTAAAAAACATATAAAACCATAACCGCTACAACAACAAAAACCTTCCTACCATGGCCGCTCTGCTTGGCCTCCTTTGTGTGACTAAAGTTCTGACCAGCAAGGAGCAACATAATACACACATAAAAACCAGCATAAAAGCCAAAGAAAAGCATATTCTTAGAGCTTTATTGCTCATTGCTTGCTTGGGCTAATCAGCTACACCACCAGACTTTAGTGCTCATTGCTTGCTTGGGCTAATCAGCTACAGTAGGAGTTTTGCCAGCTTTATCCGCATCTCCACCATCACATTTCTACAATCACAGAGGAAAGTTATAAAAGTATTATTACAACATAGAACCTGGAAAGCACAATTTGGTATTACCTCTGCCTTTATTGTAGGTGGCATCGTAGGAAGAGAAATTTTGTGATATACATTTTGTGTCCTTTTAAAGTCCAAAAACATATCCTCAATTCTCATGTTACCGTCCCGAAACATTCCATATTTTCCGAAGCAGATTCGGGCTCCCCACAACATTCCCTTATAACACCTGATATTTGCGAAGCTTTTCGTCTTCTTCCCTATCACTTGATCACGATAGGATCAGAATCCATCCCAATTGAAATTCCAGCATCCTCAAGCATCTTTGTCACATTAACGTCTTCATAAAACTTAAATGCTAAGTTGAAATAGTCTTCAGCAAGCAGATCAGTGTATTTATTTACCATGCTCTTTCCACTGTCTGTCCCAAAAAAATTTATTCTCAGTCAAATCCTTCGCTGTTGGATATGGCCAGTACTCTTTCATCTTGACAACACAAGTTGTCTCCTGCAAAAATTAAGACAGAGGTGATGAGGTATGTTTCAACTCCTATTTTATATGCTGTAATTTTGAGCTATGTTTCAACTATGTAATTAGTCATCTTTAGGATTGTATATATACATGGGTTCTCACCCAAGTAAATATATTGAATTATTATAATCAGAAACTCGTTAAAAAAGACCACGTCAGAATTCGGTGGCTACAATCCAATTACAATTTTGAACTGTTCGCCATTGAACTGGGTTTGGGCATTTCAATAAGGTGTAAAATTTGAAATAAACGTAGTCACCATATTTGCCAACAACAGTGGCGGTGGCACTAGGTGGGTCTAGGCGGCCCTAGGCGGCGCTAGGCGGGTCTAGGCGGCACTAGGTGGGTCTAGGCGGGTCTAGGCGGGTCTGAGCGGAGCTAGGCGGGTCTAGGCGGCCCTAGGCGGCACTAGGTGGGTCTAGGCGGCCCTAGGCGGCGCTAGGCGGGTCTGGGTGCCAGGGTAGGTCTGGTTCTTTAGGGTTTAGGGTCTGGGTGCCAGGTTGGGTCTGGCTCTTTCCTTTTGTTCTTTTATCCTACCGCCTGGCCATTTTTCAAACTTCATCTATCTTTGCTGAGGCCTTGTGCATTAACTGAGGAGCCCGACTTATGTCTCTTAATTGTACTGTGTGCTGTGGCTGTAATTTCAAAACTGTACACATCCCCACTTGTTGAAAGGATTCCCTCGTGTTGCAGTTGCCTAAATCAACAATTTCAAGCTCTGCATCAGTACAACTGGAAAGAGAAGGGGTAGTACAACTCTGATATAATCAATGGGTTTTGCCTCCTTCACAAGATCTGCATCAGTAATCTGGAAAGGGAAAAAGGTAATCAGTTTACAAAATTGCTTCACAAATTAAAGTAATCATATAGGAGAACGACATACAAGGCTACCGATTGCTTCAAGGTCTAGTGATTTCAAGTGAGATGGGAGTTCCTTGACAACTTTTACTTCATCCTTCAGTACATCCATAAAATGTTCTTCTTGGTAAATATCACCAAATCGGCCTAGGCGGCGCTAGGCGGGTCTGGTTCTTTTCGTTTGTTCTTTAAGCCTACTGCCTAGCAATTTTTCAAACTTATGCACTGCAGGGCTGGTCTAGGCGTTGCTGGGAGGGTCTGGGCGGCGCTAGGCGGGTTTGGGCGGTGCTAGGTGGGTATAGGCGGCCCTAGGCGGCGCTAGGCAGGTCTGGGTGCCAGGTTGGGTATGGTTCTTTTCTTTTGTTCTTTTAGCCTACCTCATAGCGATTTTTCGAACTTCATCTATCTTTGCTGAGGAGCCTGCTGGAGCAGATCTCATTTTTGACCAAGGAGACAATGTAATGGTATCTAATCGAATAGAAGATCACTATTCTCTCTTTATTGTGATGGCATGTATTGCTCTTTCTTTCCTTTATAATAGTAATAATATCTGAATGTTATGATTTATAGTATTTATACATATATGCAGGGTAAGATATCAAGAGAGCAGGCTGCTCAGATATGTGTTGCTGCGTTGGAAAGCCCCTATGCATCTGGCAAGATATTTGAGGTCACAGCCCGACTTATATCCCTTAATTGTGTGCAGTGTGTTGTGGCTGTAATTTTCTATTTTTGGAAAGTTAAAAGCTTTTGCAGATTCTGAGATGCTTATAAACTCATTTGCAGGTTAAAAGTGTTGTGCCATTTAGTGAGCCGTTTACAGTGGATCCTCAAAATCCATCCCCCGAGAAGGACTACAATGTTTACTTTAAAACTTTGAAAGATGGAATTACAGGAAAGGAAATCCTCGAACAAGATCCTGTACCAGTGTAATGTTTTGGATACATAGGGCTCTAATTTCAACCTTAACTCTGTAAGTATAATGGAGCTTAGTATACTTCCATTTTCATCTGAGATAATTCTCTCATCAATGAGTCAATGACTAATGAGAAGAAAATCTGTGAACATATATTATTTCTCTCTCTCTCTCTCTCTCTCTCTCTCTCTCTCTCTCTCTCTCTCTCTCTCTCTCTCTCTCTCTCATTGCAGGTGTATATACTCATAGCAGATGAAAAGCAGAGGCTTCTACAGGAACATACATAAGCGACCAAGATTATATACTTCTGTAGGACAAATCCACATGACTTAAAATGTTTCACCTGAGATGATAGGTTCTCACTTTCAAAGGCTATGCCTTGATCATGATGAGGTCCAAACCTCCTGATAGAGGTTTGAATTTTTTTTTCAATTCAGCTGTATAATATTATTTTCGTTTCTACATATGAGTAGCTTATATAATGTTTTCTAATGATTTTAAAAATATACATACATAAATTATTGTACATGTGTTTGGCCTTGAATGTTAAGTTAAAGACATTGGCAGAATCATGGCTTGAACAAGAGGGCAGTTTATTTGAGCAGTAGCAGCGTCCTTCATAAACTTTATCTTGATTTTCTTGAGTGTGATTACAGCTTCTTCCATACTTATCCGCTCTTCAGGTGATTCTACACAGCATGCAAGAGCTAATATCATAATGGCTGATATGCAATCCCTTTTCCTCACATGATCATCATCTTCCTGCTCTGTCCCAATCCCAAGCAAATTGGCATCCAACACTTCATCTATCTTTGCATCTGGTAATACTAGTGAGTTTGCAATCCATTGCTTTATATTCATTTCCCCATCAAACATCTCATTTGTTGGCTTCCTTCTTGTGAATGTTTCCATCACTACAATTCCAAAACTGTACACATCCCCACTTGTTGAAACCATTCCTTCTAATCCATACTCTGCATTATGAATTATACTTGTATATTCATGTGTATGATGAAATGAAAATTATGCATAATTAAGGACAACATGTATAGAATTGAAAGATATTAAATTAGCAATTACATCACCTGGAGCCATGTACCCAACTGTGGCTAAGGTCATGGTTTGGGTCATAGAATCTCCTCCACCCAAGAGTTTTGCAATTCCAAAATCAGCAACATGTGCAACCATATCATCATCTAGTAGTATATTACTTGGCTTCATATCACAATGCACTACAGGTATTGAATAACCATGGTGAAGGTATTCCAATGCTGACGCAACGTCTATCATTATGTTGATCCTCTGTAAGATATTCAAAGAATAGTTTTGAGAGTACAACCACTTCTCAAGGCTCCCATTTGGCATGTAATTCAATACCAAGGCTTTGAAATCAAGTTCACTGCAGCAGCTGATGATTTTGATAAGGTTTCGATGACGAATATTGCTTAGCATTTCACATTCCGTATCAAAACTCCTGAAAGCCCCTTCTAGCTGTAAACTGAAAACTTTTACTGCAACATCTATTCCATCTAAAAGTGTCCCCTTATATACTGAGCCAAAACCCCCCACTTCCAAGTAAGTTGTTTTCGTTAAGTCCATTCGTTGCCCTTAGAAGTTCTAGGTGTGAAAATCTTCTCCAAAGAAGTTGGGGCAACGAGGTAGTCTCTGTTGGAACTTCCATATTCCTTTTCCTGCATAGTACAAACAGAGATATGGAGGCCACTAGGAAAATTACTGATATGATCCCTGGGATAATATATTTAGCTTTCCTCCAATTTGGTTCACGTTTACTAATTCTGCATTGTGGAACATGGAGTCGGGCTGCACCACATAGTGCACTATTTGAGACAAATGATTGAGCAGAGAAGTTTTGGAATGGTCCACCAGTTGGAATTTCTCCTTGGAGCCTGTTGAAAGACAAATCCAGATACTTGAGAACTAAGAGGGCTTCTAAAGACTTGGGGATCACTCCAGACAGATTGTTTTTGGATAAATTCAAGAATTGCAGGCTGAGCAAGTCATGAAATGAACTTGGAATAGGGCCTTCCAAATCATTATTTGCCAAGGAGAGTGTAACCAAATCACGAAGAGCCCCAATGGTGCTTGGTAGAATACCAAATAAATGGTTATTTGATAAATCTACATCTATCACAACTTTCAAGTTTCCAATATCTTGTGAGAGAGGTCCGATTAGAGAATTGGATGATAAGTTTAGATGCAAGATATAGGCAAGTCTCCAAAAAGTAGATGGTATTGTGAAACTCAACGAATTGGACTCTAGTGAGAGAGTTCTTAGAGATGTGGCTAGACTGCCCAAGCATGAAGGTATAGAACCAGAGAGCTGATTACTACCCAAATATAATTCAACTAGTTTATCAAGTTGACAAAGTTGATATGGGATGTATCCTTGCAACTTGTTATCATCCAACCACAAACCTTGGAGATTCCCTAGTCTTCCCAGTGAAGTTGGAATTGATCCACTCAATTGATTATTTTCCAGGTCTAAGGTTAGCAAGCTGCTCAAGTTCGCAATACAAATGGGAATGTTGCCCCTCATGTTGCAATTAGATAAATAAATATATTGAAGGGACGATGTAGAAGAGCAATTCCGAAAGGAATCATCAAGTCTGATATTTAACGGATTTTTTCCCAAGTCTAGTGTTTTCAAACTTCCAAGATTAGCCAAACAAAAGAGAGTGGAAGTCTGAATCATCAAATTATTCGTGTTTAATCTAAGCCCCTGAAGGTTTGTCAAGGCACAGAGCGTGCTTGGAATAAACCCTGTAAATGAGTTTTCACCCAAGTCTATCCTCGTGAGCATAGAGCATTGGAGAGGTTGGGGATTACTCCGCTGAGGTAATTCATTGCTATAAGAAGGAGTTGTAGGTTTGGAACCCCAAGGCCTATGTTTGCTGGGAGGCTACCTGATAGCTGATTAAAACTAAGCGATAGTTGTGTTATCGTGGACATATTGAAGATTGAGGATGGGATGAGGCCATTCAGATTATTATGATCGATTGCCAAAAACTCTATATTTTGAAGATCAGCGATCTCATCTGGTATAGTGCCTGCAAATGTCACAGCATTAGTCTACGACATATTTAACCCTATCTACACGTTCATGACTTTTAGTCATTGATGGGCTGCATATCTTTATGCTTCTTTTTTGTCTGACTTTGGTTTGAACAGTTAAACATCAAATATTCATGATTAACCATCTCCCTCATTTACTAACTATGAAATAATGTTGTCTAGTTTCAAAGCTACGACATAGTTTAATTATTATAAATGATGCAACAACAAAAAAAAAAAAAACAGAGATAAAGCATAGTTATTGGATCAATATAAACATAATGAAATATCATATTACCTGTCAAATTGTTGATGCCAAGTGCAATCACTTGTAAGTGCGTTAAGTTCCCAATATCTCTGGGGATGCTTCCACTGAAATTGTTATTCTCCAATGATAATATAAGAAGCTCTTTGCATTGCCATAATTTGGATGGAAGTGGACCATCAAACTGGTTGCGACCCAAATTGACCACCTGAACACTAGGAAGATGTTGGCATATATTGTTTGGAAGACCACCACTCAAGTTGTTTCCATATAGATTCAAAATAATTAAAGAAGACAAGTTGAAAACAGTCACAGGAACATGCCCTTTTAGGGCATTCACCGGCACAGTCAACATCCCCAGTTGATCTAAAGAGCCAATCTCATTTGGAATTTCTGAAAAATCATTAAGATATTCAAATATATATGTTAAACTCATGAGTTATGCATATGTAATGCACTGCAACAAAAGCCGAATCATATTCATATATATAACTGTATCACATACAAACGCGCAAGAGCAGACACATATATAATTAGGCCGTCTGTGCATACAATACAAGGCAATGGATGAAACAATATACCGTTGAAATTGTTGTGGCCCAAGTTTATCTCCTTCAGCATTGTTAAATTTCCTATTTCTCTTGGTATCCCACCTGTCATGTATGCCAAAGACCCAAGAAACATTAAAATATAATCTAATCCCCTGCAACTAAAATAATGTAGACGCAAATTCATGTACTTTTTAGTACTAGCTGCAACTAAAATAAAAAAACAAAACACAAATTACATAACAATTCTTTAAAGAATTGTATTGGATGCACTGCAAGTAATAAAAAAATGAGCCTAATTTTTTAAAGAAAAATGAATAACAGGGATAGTTTAGCCTATCTTATAGATCAATGACAAGATATTAAAACGTACTGATCGATCAATAGTGGAGTCTAGATAGCTTGTTGACACATACGTACCTGATAACTGGTTATTGTTTAGATAAATTATTTGTAGTGTAGATAAGTTGAAGATAGTCGCGGGTATGAAACCTGAAAACTGATTGCCATACAAATAGAAGCTTTGAAGTTTGGGGAAGGACCCAAACCACGATGGAATGGATCCCATAAAGTTGTTGTATCCGAAGTTAATAAACTTCAATCGACGCAAATAAGACAATTCATGGGGCAAAGTACCATGGAAGCTATTATTGTTGAAGCTTAGTGCAACCAGGAATGAGAGGTTGCCCAAGTGTGGTGGAATTGTGCCAATAAAACCCATGTATGAGAGATTCAATGATGCTACTCTGAGATGGCGAGCACCACAAGTAACGCCAAACCAGTTACAGACGGAGGTGGTGGTTGACCAGTTGACCAAGATGTTGTGAGGGTCACTGGTGATATGGGATCTCAGAGTAAGAAGAGCAGACTGGTCCGTTGTGATGTTGGTTTGTGTTGCATCTGTGCCGATAGTTAATTCAGCCATATATAGAGAACTGTACTGCACCACCAGCAAGAACGTGATTGACAAGAGGAAATGACTTCTCTCCTCCATTTTTTGGGTCAAAGACTTCTCTCCTCTACGAGCCTCCATGAGCACCGAAAACAGAGAAGTTTTCCTTCCAACTGCAGTGTTTCTTTTTTTGGTTGTTGTTGTTGTAAATGTAAAGTCTTTGAGTGCAGCCCACACATTTGGAAATAATGAAGAATATCATGATGAAAGTGTTGTGGAAGTGGAATCCACATATTGGAAGACATGATTGCACATCCACAGGAAGCCAAAAGACTGCCTATAGTGGACTTCCTCCCTTCATTGTAAGAGACAGGACAAAGAAGACATGATTGTCAAGGACAAAAAAGGGATTAGAAGAATTAAATAGAATCAGTAACAGCAAAACACTCACCTCGATCCATTGATTGAAATAGGCATGAATCAAGTCATCACTGCGTTCTGCTTTTCTATGGCTTCTCTTCCCTGTGAAATTAGCTTGTATTCTCTCTAAATTATAAAGAGGATTGCTACAGAATACCAACAAAAGATAAAATAATATAACATTTTAGAAATTCACAAACCCAATATCATAGCCAGCTGGTATTAAACAATATATACTTAATATCTATGTTTTGAATTGTTAAATAAACATAATTCCTTCCGTTAAACAAATTACTCAATTTCTTCCTGGTTCCCCCACATTTTCTCAGCAACCAAACAAGAGAAACCACACTCACCGAAAGGTAGTCGTCCACGTCACCAGGAACGTCGGTGCCGAACCCGGAGGACGGAGGCTCTGCTTCGGCAGACATTGAGAGAGCCCAATCCAATCGAATCAACGCAGCAGCCGAAACCGAAGAGAAAAAATCGAACCTTGAGTTGAGAGAGAGGCTCAAGATGGCTGTGACTGCGAGACTGCGAGGGCAAGCTTCGTGTTCGTTTCCCTTATTTCACTGCGGACCACATTACCCTGTGACTGCAAGTTCGTGTTTGTTTGGAGTATAGCCGCGCGGCTATACTATTAAAATATTCGAATATGTTAGGCGTGTATAGCCGCGCGGCTATACTATTCAAATATTCAAATATGTAAGAACAGTATAGCCGCACGGCTATATTATTAAAATATTCGAATATGTTAAAAGTGTATAGCCGCGCGGCTATACTATTCAAATATTCCAATATGTTAAAAGAGTATAGCCGAACGGCTATATTGTTAAAATATTCGAGAGGTATAGCCGCGCGGCTATACTATTTAAATATTCGAATATATTAGGCGTGTATAGCCGCGCGGCTATACTATTAAAATATTCGAATATGTTAGAAGAGTATAGCCGCACGGCTATATTGTTAAAATATTCGAATATGTTAAAAGTGTCTAGCCGCGCGGCTATACTATTAAATATTCCAATATGTTAAAAGAGTATAGCCGAACGGCTATATTGTTAAAATATTCGAGAGGTATAGCCGCGCGGCTATACTTTTTAAATATTCGAATATTTTAAAATAGTATAACCGCGCGGCCATACTGTTAAAATAGTCGAATATAATAAAAGAGTATAGCCGTCCGGCTAGATGTTTAAAATAATTGAATATATTAAACGGGTATAGCCGCGCGGCTATACCGTTTAAATATACAATTTTGTCATATTATTTCAGCTCATACAATGCAACAACAACATCCCAAGATTCAAAATATCAGCTCCTCACATTTTGTCAGCAACCCAGTTGTCACATAATACTTATTCTTCTTTTGATCCCAGGAATATACAGGGTAAGATATCAAGGGAGGAGGTTGCTCAGATTTGTGTCGCTGCGTTGGAAAGCCCCTATGCATCTGGCAAGACATTTGAGGTCACAGCCTGACTTATGTCAACCTCAGGTGTATAAATAAAGACCAAAAATAAAGGACAATTGTTCATTAAATGACTTATGTCAACCTCAGGTGTATAAATAAAGACCAAAAATAAAGGACAATTGTTCATTAAATGAAAAGTAGATCAATTTTAGCATTTGTAATGCATTAAAACAACGTAAACAGAGCACAAAAGTACAGATTGAAGTAAAAGGCACCAGTATCTAACCTCTAAATAGAAACGCCCATCTGGAAGTGATTCACACCTACATAAATAATAATTTTTTTCTTTAAAAAAAGGAAGCATGGTAGTGGAGTTTACAAACGACATTCTGCATACTAGAAAATTAAGAAGGAAAGGAGGAGGATGAAAGAGGTAATTTCCACTACACAAGCAAAATCAGCTATTGAACCTGTTGAAGAATCAGTGATAACCTACAAAATTAAAAAACAAGCCACAATCGGTGAAACTTATACTTTGGGTCTAACTTTATATACCTTAAGAAAGTTAAAAGGGAAAGAAAAGGACCAGTGACAATAATCTACCATTCCCATCCGACAACAAGGTACAAGAAAAATCTATGAATATTCAACAAAAACAACACAACATATGGATCACATGGACTGTAGAAATGTACCAAGTACGTATACAAAACTTGCCAGATAAGTTTGTCAACATAGTTCTTTTGCAGCAAATGCACTTGTACGTTTAAATATTTTATGAATGTCATGTGAAAAATATAAACTGCTAACCAACTTACCATAAGTCTATACCGAGGTTAAAAAATGTGTAGTGGAAACTTGTGAAATGGGAGCACAACATCCATTACAAAAAGTGGCATCAAATCAACACCAAAGTTTGTCATTGTATCATTCTGCAACTTCCTTTCGGCAAATTCCTCTAGGAAGTTCTTCTATGTAATGTCGTTAAGTGTCACACTCGCAAAAACAAAAAGAAGATATTGAAGGTAGACCACAGAACTGAAGCAAACAATCTCGGTAAACTCTGAAAGCTATAACACTAATTAAGCACAAAATATTAGAAAGCACATATCATGCTGACAAACCTAAAATATTATTGCACATGTTCTAGGACTAATGAAAAGAAGTGTTAGGCACAAAGAACATTTGTTACCTAGGAAAATTAACACATGTCAAGGCCAAAAAAGGGATTAGAAGAATTAAATGGAATCAGTAACAGCAAAACACTCACCTCGATCCATTGACTGAAATAGACATGAATCAAAGTCATCACTGCGTTCTGCTTTTCTATGGCTTCTCCTCCCTGTGAAATTAGCTTGTATTCTCTCTAAATTCTGAAGAGGATTGCTACAGAATACCACACAAAAGATAAAATAATATAACACTTTAGAAATTCACAAACCCAAAATCATAGCCAGCGAGTATTAAACAACAAATACTTAATATCTATGTTTTGAATTGTTAAATAAACATAATTCCTTCCGTTAAACAAATTACTCAATTTCTTCCTGGTTTCCCCACATTTTCTCAGCAACCAAACAAGAGAAACCACACTCACCGAAATGTAGTCGTCCACGTCACCAGGCATGTCGGTGCCGAACCCGGAGGACGGAGGCTCTCCTTCGGCAAACATTGAGAGAGCCCAATCCAATCGAATCAACGCAAGCAGCCGAAACCGAAGAGAAAAAATCGAACCTTGAGTTGAGAGAGAGGCTCAAGACCGAGTCTTTGAAGCTTGGAAGCGCTTATAGAGAAGCGAAATGGCTGTGACTGTGAGACTGCGAGTGCAAGCTTCGTGTTCGTTTCCCAGTCCCTTTATTTCACTGCGGACCACATTCCTCTGCGACTACAAGTTCGTGTTCGTTTAAAGTATAGCCGTGCACTATACTATTAAAATATATTAAAAGGGTATAAATATGTTCGAATATCCTAATAGTATAGCCGCGCGGCTATACTATTAAAATTTATTAGGGCATATTTAAAGCGTATAGCCGTACGGCTATATTGTTAAAATATTCGAATATATTAAAAGCGCATACCCATGCGGCGATACTCTTAAAATATTCGAGTGGTATAGCCGCGCGGCTATACTATTTAAATATTCGCATATTTAAAAATATTATAGCCGCTCGGCTATACTGTTTAAATATACAATTTTGTCATATTATTTCAGCTCATACAACGCAACAACAACATCCCAAGATTCAAAATTTTAGCTCCTCACAGTTTGTCAGCAACCGAGTTGTCACATAATACTTATTCTTCTTTTGATCCCAGCAATATACAGGGTAAGATATCAAGAGAAGAGGTTGCTCAGATTTGTGTTGCTGCGTTGGAAAGCCCCTATGCATCTGGCAAGACATTTGAGGTCAGAGCCTGACTTATGTCCCTTAATTGTGCGCTGTGTACTGTGGCTGTAATTTGGTTTTTTTGGAAGTTAAAAGCTTTTGCAGATTCTGAGATGCTTATAAACTCCTTTGCAGGTTCAAAGTGTTGTACCATTTAGTGAGCCATTTACAGTGGACCCTCAAAATCCACCCCCCCGAGGACTACAATGTTTAAAACTTTGAAAGATGGAATTATAGGGAAGGAAATCCTGGAGCAAGATTCTGTACCAGTGTAATGTTATGCATACTTAGAGCTCTAATTTCAACCTTAACTCTGTAAGTATAATGGAACTTAATATACTTCCATTTTCATCTATAGATATTAATTCTATCAGCAATGCCAATGACTAATGAGAAGAAAATCTGTCAACATATATTAATTCTCTCTCTCTCTCTCTCTCTCTCTCTCTCTCTCTCTCTCTCATTGCAGGTGTACATGCTCCTTGCAGATGAAAAGCAGAGGCTTCTATAGGAACATATATAAGCGATCAAGATCATAGGGTTCTGTAGGAAAAATTTTACTTTACTTAAAAGGTTTACCTGAGATAATAGGTTCCCACTTTCAAAAGGCTATAGCCTTCCCACTTTGAACTCTTTTCAATTCGTCTGTACGATATTATTTTATTTTCTACATATGAGTAGCTTCTATAATGTTTTCTAATTATTTAAAAATTTATACATTGAATGAGATTGTAAGTATATACAAAAAGTAGTCATTTTTTTTTCATCTCAGACCCTAAAATGTCAGGACCACCCCACATTGTAGATGTAAAACTCAATATGCAAAGGCGTGAATGGGAATAGCCGCATAGTTTGAAAGTAGCTATCTTTCTCTGTGTTTGATGAACGCTCTGCCTTTGAAGTTTCCTGACCTTGTCACACTAAAACAAAGAATCTGTTTTTACAAGTGGAATTCTTCAAAGCTTGCATGAAACAGAGCTGCAGCAGGTAATCTTAGAAGTCCGTGAAGCTCAAGAAGAACTTGCATATCAAGGGTATAACATTGTTTTGCTATTCCCAACCAATCACACGCGTGATAAGGATTCTACATGGTGGAACGTGATTGGATGAGGATAGAAAAACAGTGATATCTCCGTAACATGCAAGTTTTTCTTCTCTGGCATGACATTGTTCCCTTCGTTCTTGAATGCAAATACTGCAATTAGAGGACCCACAAGAAGTCTCTGTCTGAATGAGCTGTGATTTTGGGATATGTTTCTCACAAGTCTGTCAAATATGGTGCATGACCTCACTAATCACAGCATGTTAATTAATGCATCTTCCTCCACAGAAAGATTAAGGGATTTTCCTTGTAGTAGAAAAACTAGCAATGACAAATTTTTCCCCTTTTCTTTTTTGGGGGTTTGAACCTGTCCTGATGTTTACAAGTCATTATCAGAATTCAGGCCTGGTCATGGATCCATCATAAAAACATCATGAAACTGACACATTTGCAAAAGTTTACCATAGGCTATAAATTCCACTGCCAGAACCCAGCTCTATTTTTTCTTCATCATTTATATAATACAGCTCCTGCAGTAAAAATCTTTGTGGCTAGCCAATACCCAGTTTTTGCATTCTGCTAACAGATAATTCTAAATGGCTTCCACTAATGAATCACTAGCTAATTGAACAACTGAGCATATGCAGATTACAGAACTTCTCAGTTTTGCAAATGCAATTAAAGAAAGACCAAGAACAACACAAAAACTCAAAAAACTAAAGGGGTCGATGACAACATATTTCTTATATTTAAAAATTCTTTTCATTTTCTTAATTTTTTTTTTTAAAGGGACATTTACATGATAAAGGAGAAGAGAACTACAAATGGGGTTCTCTGTTTCTTCATCCTTGTTTGCTCAGTATTTGTTTCTTGACCTGCAATCCTCACGAATATACTGTAAGAATGGCTTCAAGGCATCCTTCAAAAGCACCAGAACGCCTACAAAAGATCACACGGAAGCATACATAAAAATATCCTTAAAGGAAGAAAGAAACAAGTACACAAACACAGATTAAACAGGTAGCCAGCAACTTACTCTGCAGCAAGCTTTGTGTGTTGAAGTAGGAGCATCCATTAAAGTTGAAAGTTTAGCTAGCATTTCTTGCTCGGTGAAAATTCTACCTTGTGAGCTCAAGAACACAGTGCGCTTTACGGGAGGAGACCACAATCCACTCTGCTCATAATCAAAGTCAAACTCTGCGGCATCAAAGAATTTCTGAAGCAGTCGATCAGAAGTGGATTTTGGGACCAATTGCACCATTGGCGCAGTTGGAGGAGGACACTTGTTAGGCAATCCAGGTGAAGGAGAAGAGGAAGAAGAGGCCTCAGACTCAGAACCAGACATTTGGACAAATTAGAATCAAGAATGGAACTGAAAAGAGAATAAGATAATGATAAACAAAAAAAAGGTTGGGTGTGGCATATATCATAAGTGGGATTGAAAATGGACAAATTTTATGTGTGTGTATAAAAGGAACTGTGACAAGGACGTGTATGGCTGTATGCAATCATATAGGGAGGTCGTGGCTACCATAATACTTGATTCTTTATGTGTTTCTCCAATCTGAGGTAGCACTCATTTTTCAGCTAAAGAGTCATTGGAACTTTGAAAAGTTTAATAAACTTTAGAGTTATGGAGAGAGAGAGAGAGAGAGAGAGAGAGAGAGAGAGAGAGAGAGAGAGAGAGAGAGAGAGAGAGAGAGAGAGAGAGAGTTGACATCACAGCTGCTTATATTTAAAATGATTAGTACCACATCAATCAAAAAAATTTGAATTAGGGCATAATGCATGGACTTGGTGACACAAAATAATTTGTGGAGAGTAGACATATTTAAAATGATTAGTACCACATCAATCAAAAAAATTTGAATTAGGGCATAATGCCTGGACATGGTGACACAAAATAATTTGTGGGTCGACTTCATGGGACACTCCAACTAATTTCTCGATGTTTTGTATAATTCATGGTTGGTGGTGAATCTTTTGGTTGGTGAGAAAGATCTTTAATTAAAATGTGGGGTTGGATTAAGGCAAAAGCAGTTGTGTTTATGTAACATATATAATCCCATTCCTTATTATCTCTGTTAAGCTTTTGAAAGAAAGCAGGAAACAGTACTTACTTAAGAATCTGAAAGGTACTTTTCTGAATTTTTCTGGGAATCTGATGGGGGCCTTATGTGTCAGAAATGAAATTGATCAGATCCTGGTGCAAAATCTGTGGACTGCGTTTACCTACTATCCACCATCTCCCTGCATCAAGATTACAGTATATTATCCACTCTATGAATAAGACACTGATGGGAAGCAAAACATTAGAGTTATAACTTATAAGGGCCAAAGGAGGAAAGAATGAATCAAGTTTGTCAACTCAGTTTGTCTTCTGTTGGTATTTGTAAGTGAGTTTTTATATGGATATAACCCCAATGGTGGTGCCTTCAGTTTGCTTTTTTTAAGAGACACATGATGGGTGGATTGGTCGTTTACTTGTTTCAAACTTTTTATCATGCTTCATGATTGCCAGAAATTATGCTTATCGAATGTTAATTAAGAGCTAACATGGGCTATGATATTTACCATGAGTCAAAATCATTAACCAATTGCAGTGAACATGATATATGTTTTATCAAAAGGTTTTATTATAAGAAGATGTAGCCATATAAAATTAAAAATTTCAACCAATAGACGACAAATTGAGGGACCGAAAATCCAATTAATTATACATGGGTAGATGCTACTTGCTACAAGAAAAAGGTATACGTTGTTGCCGATGAAAGGCTAAGCTGTTGTGTTCTTTGTGTGCGGATTGGGAAGTTAATACTTGTATTTATTGAATCGATAAGTGCATGTTACAAATGTGAGGAGTTTCATTCAGTGGTGTTAGGCAAGAACTGAGAAGTTCATGTTCTTGAATATGTTGTGGTTGATGGATTGTTTAGTTCTAAAAAAAAATTGATAAAAGAGCGATAGTATTTTATTGATAAGATAAACAAAAACAAGTACAAAACAATTAAAGTGCATACAACTTCTTCATGCAACAACAAGTTGATTGATATGGAAAGAATTCGTACAACCCAAAAAATGATTAAAATTCCATAATTAGCAACCATAAGCGTAGTACTCAAACCTGCAATAAAAATTTGTCAACAACATAAATGACAAATCTGCATCGGAAGCCAAAAGTCAAAATAAAATAAAATATCATAAACAAAAAAACAAACCACATCAAACTCCTAAAGAGTTCATGAGAATATTAAACTAAAACAAACTAAGAAACAAGACCATTGTTCCACATCCTCTTGGGCAACCCGAAGAAAGTCATAGTGTCATACCGGCTAAACCCGAACTCGACGCAACCCGACATCACATTATCCCAACTTCGTTGCTCCAAATCTATAAAGAAGACTGACAACTGGAGCCAAATCCTTGCATGTGTGGGCCAAAAAATGACAACTACATCATGACGATGACAACGTTACACATCAGCAGCTTCTAAATCATCACAAAACAAAACAAACCCAAAAACTAAAAACAAAGAATCCTTAGGTAAAAAGAAGAGAATAGGGAGGGTGACCGCCGACCTCCAAAAAGTGCGCTATGGGTTTTTCTTTAAGGTTTTCTCTTAGAGCAGCTGGATGGACAAAATAAAATACAAGCTTCAAACCAAAAAAAACATATAACAAATTTTCTTATACGAGCAATAATTATGAGGAGGATGATTCGATTCGAACTTAGTTACAAATAGCAGATATACTGTTTTAGTCAACTAACCTAACTATAAATAAATATAAATAAAAGGAAATTCTTAATATCTCACTCAGAATCCGCTAAATTCACTCCTTTCTTGCTTCACTATTTATTATCATTCATTAAGATTTAAGGACCACCGAACGTTTTGACCAAAAAGGACCACCGAACGTTATCATTCATAATTTTATTCTTAAATCAGTTTTTTTTGTCACATAAAGCCCACTAAATAGTTTAGCCCAAGACCAGAAATGAGAAAACCCAAGATTGGAAAATGAATCATATCTGAAAATGTCAAAAACACCCTCCTGCTTTTTTACCTCCATTTGAATCCAAATGGCTACAGGAAGGGTACAAATGTCATTTGAAGTTCCCCAAAGACACCTCCACGCCACCCCCTCTACTCTCTTTCCAGACAGCAGTCTTTCACAGGTCTGACACGCCTCCGAAAAGCCGAAAGGTTGAAAAAGAAACACCGAAAACTTACAAGCAAACAAATTTTCAGAGGGAAACAAAATAGGGGAAGAGATCTAAAGAACAAGATCACCATTTTCTCTTCAGCTTCTTCTTGGAAGCCGAAAGAACGTAGCTTTGTCTGTGTTGCAATGGCTGGGTACAGAGCTGAAGATGACTACGATTATCTCTTCAAGGTGGTGCTGATCGGAGACTCGGGCGTGGGCAAGTCCAACTTGCTCTCCAGGTTCACCAGGAACGAGTTCAGCCTCGAGTCCAAGTCCACCATCGGCGTTGAGTTCGCCACCCGGAGCTTGGATGTCGATGGAAAAGTCATTAAGGCCCAGATTTGGGACACTGCTGGTCAAGAAAGGTTGGTCAGCTTTCTTGCTTTTTTCTTTATGTTTCTGCTGCTTTATGATCTGGGTCTTGCTCAATTTCTTGAGTTTTTATCTGGTTTGAAACTTTTAGCCGATGATCATGAGACATAGAAACTCTTTGTAACTGCATGTGTTTGGTTTGGTTGAATGGAGGGTCAAGGTTTGTTGGTTTTAAGTAATGAAAAATTTAAGCTTTTGCAATTTGGTTGGTGCCTCTAGATTTGGTGCATTAATTGGGGTTTCTTCAGTAGATCTGAAGAGCTTGGAATTAAATCAGATGTACGCAAATATTTTTCTGGGTTTTTATATGAGAGATTTCTTACATAAGATATGCTTTATAACAATCCAAGTTTTGCACAGATCAAACTTGATTCAGTCTAAGCAAAATTTTGCATTAGATTGTGATTGTTATGCGTATTCTCTTTTGCAGTCACATTAAGTATACATGAGTTAGACATGAACTGAAATGCGCAAGAAGTGTCTTTAGGTCTCTGTAATGTTTACTTCCTGGTTGATGTGAATGGGTATATCGGAAAGCCCAGTTGCTGCAACATTAAAAACCCGATACAATGCTTAAAAAACCTTATTTCTATCATATGCTCAAAAGAATTTATTGCCATTACCAGTGTTCGACAATATAGATGACCTTATTTTTGTTACTCCCGAAGGTACTTAGTTTTAAGAAAGGTGTTGCTGATTTAGAGTGAAATGCTGTTTGTTAAATACTATTACTTGTGAAGCTTGGTTGATGCGCTGTTTGGCTTTTGTTGAAGCGGCCTATAGCTGCTTGCATGCCTCTCACTATATGATGCTAGTCAAAACAACCTTAACATCAGTTTCAAAGTCATTGTTTTGAGCTAGTTTGTAGGTAGATTTCGGTGGAGGTCATTCATTGTATCGGCTTTCGAATTGTCCTATGGGCTTCATATTCAATATGGTTGTCACCCCCTTGAATATTCTTACATTTACTTATGAGGAGAAAAGTTACTGTCTGTTGGTAGAAGAAAGATGAATTGGAATACGATACAGCTATGTGTTTTCACAAGAATCTTAGTAGAACGTGCTTGTTTCATCAGAACTACCTTTGAATTATTACAGAGATCTACAATCTAACTGTTGATTCATGTACATAATGAGTTTGAGAAACTGAACTGATTTTCTCGAAGTGCATAGTTCGAATTATGACATGGTTTTCAACAGAAGTATATAATTTATGCTCGGTTTCACAGTGTTCTTACAGTTCAATTTTATTTATTATTATTATTATTGTTTTAAATGTGACAATAATTGTGACGCATATAAGTTAAGCATAATATTATGCTTTCTTGACTGAAATACTGGTGGGAATTACTCATGCAATGTAACCCTGGTTTCTGGTCTGTATTGTAAGCATTATAAGGTAGCTATGTTATAGTGTTATGGTCCCTTTAAATCGCATACTTCCTTGAAAGCTTTGTTAGTTTATTGCCGTTAAAACCATTACTGCCACTAGAAGTACAACCTCACTATCTTGATCAGTGATTTTATTACCATTCACACGCCTTTTCACTTTGAACATTAGTCAGTGGGCAGGGCATTCTGCATATCTGTTTACCCAGTATTGTGCTCTTATATTAAGCCTTCGTGCAAATGGAGGCATATCCACTCATGGATGATAGTTTGAGCACCCTGAAAACCAGCTTCTGAGGATTATCTAGTCTACTTTACTGTTCTGTGAGACAGTTCAATTACCCTCGAACTAAAAGCTCATATGATTTTTTTATTTGAGCCAGAGGTGTGCAGTGTGTGTGCAACCTACCAGGTCTACTTCCTTATATAGCATTCAGAGGAAGAAAATAATGAATGTTTTAATATAACAACAAACTTGCTGCAAATTCTGATGAAATGTTCTGCCTAAACTTACTAGATAATTATAAAATCTCTTTATTGAATTCTACGTGTTCTCCTGGTAAGAATTGAGGTCAGTCCATTGAAACAAATTTTCTGAAGTATATTGAGAGTCCTTTAATTTCTAAGCTATTGTGTACTTCTTATGTAGTGTATGAAAATTCCGTTGAAATCAATATTTACAAGGATCCTAACTAAATGATAACTTACGTCTCAAGTGTTCATATGTTCAGAATATATATCCCAAGTAATCTTATGCAATAGTTCTAAACATGACTACCTCCTCTCTCCTAAAAAAAAGTCAAAAGTCAAAAGATTTGCCCTATTTTTTGCAACATTAAGGTTTTGATTGACACACCAAATATCCGGTCTTAGATGTGCACGCTGGATTGGGATAGGGTACATAAAATCATCCAACCGACCCGCCTTATCCCACTACAGTTGAACTATTTAACCCATGGATGATGGGAGATAATTAATCCCCTCACCATGTTATTCAATATGCACAAAAACATGTCCGTTCTTAAACATAGCAAAACCACCATCCGACTTAAAGTCCGTATCTGAGACTAGATACCCCAAGCCACCCACCTCAATCCAGCCATCACTAACAACATTTGTTGTCTGTATACCGAAGGTACCATTATGAATAGAAAAAATGATGAATTGTTGGCTCTGTTCAGATGGGTTGTGTATGGTTGTATCATATTCTGATTCAAATGTATGATTTGACAGAATTTCTTTTATGTGCTTATGTTGACACTTGTGCTGGGACAGCTACCTGTAATTCAATATGCTATTCTAGATAGTTTGTTGTTAATTGATTCCAACAGCTATTATCAGGATGGTTTGGTAAATTGTTTCTTTCTGATGATGTGGTATATGGGATTTTGACTTTGTTTACTGGTTGTTTATCTTCTTTGGATAATATCTTGTTATTATTATAATCGTTATTTGGTATTGGTAAATTACTGCAATTTTGGGAACTTGACGTGAAAGTCTCTACATTTTTATTCCTTTCACAATAGAGAATGTATTTCCTTTTTGTATCTGTAGGTACCGAGCGATAACTAGTGCTTACTATCGAGGGGCTGTGGGTGCACTACTTGTGTACGATGTCACTCGGAATTCGACATTTGAAAGTGTGGAAAGGTGGTTAAAGGAGTTAAGAGACCATACTGATCCCAACATTGTTGTCATGCTTGTTGGTAACAAATCAGATCTTCGTCACCTTGTTGCAGTCTCAACAGAGGATGGAAAATCCTTTGCTGAGAGGGAGTCTCTCTACTTCATGGAAACTTCTGCACTCGAAGCAACCAATGTGGACAATGCATTTGCTGAAGTCCTTACCCAGATCTTTCGTGTCGTGAGCAGGAAGGCCATGGAGGCTGGAGATGAAGCTGCTGCTTCAGCTGTTCCTTCCCAGGGAGAGAAAATCGATATCAGTAAAGATGTTTCGGCTGTGAAGAAAGGTGGCTGTTGCTCAAGCTAGAGTTTGAATCTGCACCAGATGTAGCTGGGTTTATGTTTGCCGCATCTGTTTCTCTGTATACCGTGGTTGTGTAGGATTTTTTCCAGATCTCGGAGATGTCTTTACTTCCATTGTCATTATCATTAATTACCCAAGACAGATGTTTAGCTGGTGAAGATAAGCTTGTTTAGAAACAAGATGTTACATGTCTTACTTTCACATAGGTGTTGAATGGGGCACATTTGCACCAGAATTCTGTACTTCAAGAATTATTCTTCAGAACACCAATTAATTGAAATTGTTTATTCGACCCCAACGTATATAGTCTCTCGTATTTCGTGTATGTTTCATGGTGGTTGTTGGCTGTTTAAGACTTTGGCTGTGTGCCTGTGCTGCAGTTTAGTTCCCTCAAGACAGGCTGTTGTGCTGGTTGATGCCTAGCAAACAAAACAGTTGGTGAAGGTAGTGTGCATGCCAACAGTAAGGCATGTCGTTTTTTGAATTTCTTTTTCGTATTTTTTATAAAAACACAATTTAAAAATCTAGTTTGGACGTCGTTTAAATGATCTGTTCACAAGGCAAATATGAATTAACCAAACCCTTTCCTCAGCCACAGGCGCCGCCGGGACTCCAGTAGCCTAGGCTGCTATCCACAAATTAGCCTAGTAGTCATCACAAAATACGTCCTATAAAATTATGCTAGCATGGGCCACGCTCACTTGAGTGATTATGAATTGTTGATGCATGTGGATCCCATAATGTACTACCACTTGCATTATAACATTCTCTCGTGTTATATATATATATATATATCGTTAGTTTAATAACATAATATCAAAATTAATTATCTGATATGATATAAAAGTATTTTCTGCTCTACCATCGTTACGCGTGTTTGTCATTTTTAAACTCGAAATCCAGCAATACTAGCGGAAGTTATTAATGTAAGCATGTTACATAGAGAGACAAAAGCTTGCAGGGTTTGCAGGTTATGCTTATAAAAATGGTGAATCTTCATGGCTAAGCTGTCATTTGCCTTAATTTAATTACGAATCTAAACGGATAAGGAAGAAGTAGATCCGATCCAACTCTCCAAGGATTATTTGATTACGTGAGCAATGACTGTCCACAATGTATGTGACGTACCATGCTCTGTGCAGGTGTTGCAAAATAAAAGGCCTATAATTAAAACAAGAGAGGGGTCTCATCTCATCTCATCTCATGTTGTTTTAATAATATTTATTTATTTATTCACTTGGGTCCCCTTCTTTAATCTTTAACCACTCTTATATTATATCAACACTTCCAGCCAATTTTAGGGTTAGGATCGGCAGCGTGATCTGAATTGGGGTTGGGGTTGGGGTGTAAACAAGATATTATTTGTGTTTTTTTTAATGGACCACCAAATAATGGCTGATGAAGTCAAATCCAGCTATCATCACCTAAAAGTCAAACACTTTTTCGGTGGTTTGACTTTTGAATGATCTGATCTGCTTGTCTATAAAGACATTTCAATTCCACGTCTAATCGAACAATGAGAATGTTACTCAGTTCCTTAGAAATTCCCAATTCCGATAGCGTGGGCTGGTCTGGTTTTAGCTAATTAAGAATGTTACGTTTAATGAAAATATTATGTTTATTTCTTCGTTAAGTTTAATGAAAAAGATGCACATATGATTGTATAATACGACTGATATGAAAACTCAAAACTAATAAGTTTAGGAATCAATTTAAAAATATAGGGTTGATTGCTTCCGGCAATCAAAAGTTCTCAAATTATACAAATAAACTAGCCAAGGGCTAGCTAACAGTCCGAGTTAATGCATTTGGTCAAATTAGATCTCTCCCTAATCCTATTTACACACTAATTAATTTGACCATGAGAAGACCAAAAAAAAAAAAGCATTTTCATAATTTTGAATTACGTTACATGCATAATTTTGTACAAAATTATTCTATAATTGGATTGGTGAGACCCACTTGAGAATATTCTATCTATCTATTCTATACATAAATTGAAAACAGACGCCCAAATATGCTAATTACACACACATCACGACAGATTCAGATTAACAGTTTGTTTATTCATTAATCACTACGCTAAAATCAAGGGAAAAATAAATTTTATTGCTACAAAATAAAAAACTAAAATCAGAAAAATGTTGACAAGAAAAAAAAAAAAGGTTTCCGGTATCTTATGGCGCACGATACGCGTTTGAATGACAGAAATGACAAAACTCTTGTATATACGGAGGGAGAGAGAGTGTGTGTAAAAAAGGACAGAGAAAAAAATGGAGGCCTTCTAGAGGATGACACGTGTCAACAGATCTGAACTTGTGGTCCCACCCCCCGGTGCCGAAAAACGAGAGAGCACTCCGGTAGCTCGCCCAGATCAGCGAAGAGCGACTCGTCCTCTTCGCCCATCGGGAAAACCATCGCTGCGATGTCAGCAGAGTCGGCCCCACCAGCGCAGCCGCTCTCCGCGAAAATTGGGCTCTCGAGCACCGTGGACGACGTCGTTTCCATGTCGGCGAACCAGCCGAACTCGTCGTGTGTGAGGAGCGACTCGTTGTTGAGATCCGCGAATGTCGGGTCGTGGTCTTGGTGCTCGTGTTGCTGGGCCTCCGGGGCTTCGGTCTTGTTGGAGCCGGGTTTGTTTGTGACGGCGGCGGCGGCGGCAGAGCTCGAGCTGTTGCTCTGGTGATGGTTGTGGTGGTTGCGAGAAGCGGGCCAGGGGTGGTTGTGTTCAGAGGAGTAGGTGATGACGAGCATGGAGGGGTCCACGCGGCTTCTCTCTACTTGCTTCCTTGCCGGACAGCCCTTTGAGCTACTGCACCTGTAATATCCTCTGCTCAATTTGGTAAATTAACCAAATCCCAGAAACAAAAAAGGAAGACAAAAAACAGAGCACAAAATTAGTCACTGATCACAAACACCAGCTCTGCAAAATTGGAGCTTGGGTTGAAATTCGAATTGGGTTATGGACTTGATGATCAAATTACCTGGGGTAAGGCGAGCCCTTGATGGGTTTTTGGCCGTACTTTCTCCAAGCCCAAGAATCGGACGGAGGCGGAGTGTTGCTGTTGTCTCCTTTGATGGGTATCGACACCACTCGTTTCTGTATGGCTCGCCGAGCACTGTAACAATTGAATTAACGTAAACATTAATTGAATAAATAATTAATTCCCATTATTGAACACTGGGTCGAATTAATTTGGTGAATTGAGGATAAAGTTGAGACCTTTTCTTGGGGGAGGAGGTCGAAGTGATCTTGGAGAAGTCACTGAAATTGGTAGTGGGTGGAGGAGGAGAGCCTGAGCTATTTTCTGGTGTGGAGCTGGTAGTATTGTCGTTCTCTTCTTGATCGCTCATAAACTGCTTGCTTCTGCTGTTGCTGTTGCTGCTGTTGAAGAATGTAGAGTCCATTGCTGGAATTTGGAACTGCTGAATTTGATGGTGATTTGCAGAAAACACAAAGTGGGCTGCTTAGCACCGAGAGGAAGAGAGAGAGAGAGAGAGATGGGGAGAGTGGTTTGTTTGATGGGTTTAGAAGAAGAAGAAGAAGAAACAAAGGGAGGGAGGGAGGGAGGGAGGGGAGGCATTAGAGGAGGAGGGTGGGTCCTTTAAAAATTGGCCGCCACATTGACAAATGGGCTTTTGGATTTATTTATTTATTTATTTAAAGGACGTGCAACCAAATGTGTGTCCTTTAATTTAGACCCCCAATAATGGATTTATGAATTATTATCCCTTTTGTTTGCCCAAACTAATCACTTTGCAAGCTGAGAGCGACCCCCCTCTCCTTTTTTTCCAATTTTGAACCTTTGCTTCACGTAAGCCTCAGTCCCATACTCCCCTCACTCAAAAAGAAAAGTCCATCTTATGAGTGTTCATGGTGGTATGCTTATCAAAATCAAGAATTAAGAATGTTTCAACCTTTTAGATTATTTTTCTCCATAGATCTAGATGAAGTTTCTTTGATTTGAATTGAAATGGGGTTTATTGTGAAACCACAGTTCGCGGGTATAATCATTTATTTGAAATTTATTTGACTAGTCTCTCGCAAGAGCCTATTTTTTATAAAATCGATAAGTATTATTAAGGATCCAATATACTTACTACCGAAACTCATATGCTCACCTACTTACAAATTTATATTGCAATTTCGTGGCGAGAGTTTTTATTACAAAAAGTTAATTTAGGCAAATCAAAATTTGGAATGGCTTCATAATAATAGAGATATTGATAGCCTTGCCCTAACAGTGATACATATTTTGGGGCTGCGAAGCGATAGAGCTCATTTAATGCTTAATATTCAGTCACTTTGCTAATAAATTGTTGTCTATATTATTTTGCGAGCACGCCAAAACCTACTCATTTGGTAATTAATGATAAAAAAAGTATATTAAATTTGTTCTGCCCCCGTCATATTCATTGGAACCCAGTTTCATTTAGTTCACACGGACTTTCCAGCCCAACCAAGGATAGAAGGAGAAGTATGGTTCTTTTTTTCTTTTTCTTTTTTTTAAATCGGCTAGATTAATTTTTCTAATCCAAATTATAACAGGATGATCTCATCAATTTGTCTTAATTCCCTTTTCTCAAGGGCTCTTTCCCCTATCTATCTAATCAAAATCAAGTTTCCCTTAAATAATCAGAAAAGTCAAATACACCTAAATTCTTTATTAAACTTCTATGAGCTTAGCTTAACCAATCCCTCAATGACGTTCTCATGTTGTTGGTTTTTTTAATATAAACGATATTCTATTTTAATTTAATTTAAACTACGGAGAGAGAGATTCAAACTCGAATGCAGAATGATGCAGAGTGCAATATTATACCTCAGTTTTTAGAGAAATTTTTATATTGAATATTATGTTTATAATTCTCAAAACTATTAAAAAGGAATTAAAGGGAAGTTGTTTTGGGGTGCCATAGATAGACATAGAGTAATCCCAAAAGGTGGAAGATAATACTATTTTGAAGGGCATGACTAAAGACAAAGCCAAAAATAATATCTCTCACGTTTGGATAATTGGATCGATAACTTACATTTAATGGCATCTGGGATGGTTCCAAATTTAAAACATTTGTCGTGGCCCCAAGTTTTTAGCCTCAGAATTTGACCAAGTCAGTTTATATTACTATTGCTGCAGTCTCCGTCTTCCCCCTCACAAAGGGAAGAAGAGGGATGGAAAATGCCAATTCGTCAGTCAGTTTGTTTGTTACATCAAAGATATCAAAAACCCTAAATATATATGTACACACACACAAGTCTTCTTCTAGAGCCCCATGAGTGCCGTGAAGCAATGTATATGTTCGAGATTTTAATTATTATTACCCTACTTGATTAAATCATTATACTATTAATATAATTATTTATTTTAGTATCTCCTTCACCCACTCTCATTCATATGTCACAGCTCACATTCAATTCAAGGAAGGGAAACTTCCTGTTGCCCTTCCTCTTTCACATTTGAATATCTTTATTTTAATTTTCCTAGGAGCCAAACATATGCTTTCTAAGCACGACAGGAAATGAAATATTCAATATTAATATAGTATTTATATGTGTTGATATTTCTGACTACGATGTGATCAGAATTTGTGGCATATCTGGCGAGTAGATGTCGCATTAAAGCTTTTCTGATCACAACCAATGGAATTGCAACCCACATGTTCTGATCCGTGTAACACTCTGGGTATGGGGTCAGATCAAAACTTTGTCTAATTAGGGTGGGGTACGAGGTGGATTTACCTTCTTTAATTTGTTCCCCATGCAATCAGAAACAGTCGCATTTTCTTGATTACATTATTGATCATATTTTTCGTATATATAAAAATTCACGTTTGAGTTTAAATACTTAGACATCGATAAATATAGTTTGAAATGTGAATAGTAAATATGTCAATTGCAACAATTCCATAAATGAGTCATTGGTTTGGATAGATGAACAATACTCCCCTTATAAATAGTTTTATTGTGAGATGTGACATGAATTTGCTTAAAGATATGCGAATTAATCTTGTTGCACCGAAATATATAAGAATATTGGAGCTACTTCCTCAAACCACGGAAGGGACCCTAATCTAAACGGTTGACTTTAGCTTTGTTTCTGACTGTAGGTTTTCTGGGGTGTGATATACGTTGCTCTTTTCGACCAACCACATGTGGTTAGAATATGTCTCTTCAACTATTCACAAATCCCACTTAACTCACATGAATTTAATTCTTACTGTATGATCATGAACTGTGTGTTCATGAGAATTGAGAAATGATCCTATTTCACCGATTGGCCCTTCGTGAACGAAAAAAAACTCACATGTGACGAGTATATAAGTGATATGAAAAAAAAAATATATATAAAGAAAAGAAATATGCGCCGTGTGCAAGTTTCTCTCCCTTTCGAGCTCCAATGAGAGTACGCACCTTCCTTGTCTTTCTAACAGCAAAGAAGAAATCTATGATTTCATCATCAAGCGGGTCAGCATCAGTGTGAATGTGATAAAACTAATAATTGATGATGGTAAGTAAGAAGCTGCAGGCTGCAGGCCGAAGGGTGCAGGCCTTGCTTGTGTAATTATCAATGGGGGTGCAATTTAAAAGTACAAAGCTTCGGCAAACAACAGCTGCGTACTTTACTTGTTAAAGTTATATATATATATATATATATATATATTTATAGAGAAGCTTCTATGGATGGATACCATGCACATTGCGAATGTGCTAATATGGGACTGTTTCTAGTGAAAAAGTTGGATCGGCTTGGATCGGAGTACGAAAATCTATTGAAAATTGATAGCCTTTGCAGGTAAAAAGGTGAGACTTTAAATTGACAGAAAAATAAACACCAACAAAATCTATAATATTATTATTTAATAGCTCAATTAGTAAGATTATTATTATTTTATTTTTACAAGAAACAATGATTAATAAGCAAATAAGACATCACGATCTAAAAAAATCTTTGTATTGCCATGGTTGCACAATTGTGTCAAGAAAAGAAAAGATTTGAGTATGAGAATAAAAAAGACTTATCAAATGTCAAGCAGGGTTATCACAGTGGTTGTGGCTCTCCTCGTTCCCCCTGCTTGACACCCAAGGTTTCTTTCCTCCCAAAATAACCCAAAAAAAAAAAAAAGACTTATCGAATATATAAGTGAAGATTAGGTAGCCACAAGACCCTTATCAAATATAAGTGAAGATTAGGTAGCCACAAGACCAAAGGCTCACCAGAAATACATTTCCACTACTAAAGTTATACCCTTTCAGAATTCTAAGTTGCCCCATAGCCTATCGTAAATATATAAGATACTTTGCTTGTATTACTTTGAATGCCCCAAAGGCCAAAACGACATATCTTAATACACAATCAAAACCTCAGGTGGCTAGACAAGAAATACAAGTCTTCAACAAATATCTTATTCTTTTTTTTAATAGATGCTGCGGTATATAGCTCACTCAGTCTTTGGCTTTGATAGATAATTGGACAATTTCTAGGGTTACATGAGACGGAATCGAACACGACCAATACTCATTACTAATAAGTAAATATGTGAAAAATTATTTTATTGGTGGCCCGATATTACTCATTTACAGTTTGTCAACAAGTTCGTACCTTAAATCTTGGTAGTACCAACCTATCAAATATCATATAGACCAAACTTAAATTCAGAAAGCACCTATACACAGTGGCGGAGCCACCTAAGGACCAGGGTGGGCTCAGGCCCTCTCTCATTTTTTTAATTTTCTCATATTTTTACTTATATGTTTGCTTCTTGGAGTAAAAACTCTTTTTTTTTTCTTCTCCTTCTCTTCCTCTTTTGATTAATTTAAGCTTTGTGAATTCTCCTTTTCCCCAATTTACATGTCTAAGTAGGGTATCTTAATATTGGGATTTATGAACATTTTTTGTATTTCTTCTCTCCGTTGAAGTATAAATTATTAAATTTTGAGTCTTTAATGGTGTAGATGATGAGATTAATATTCAACCATCTTAAAATATGAAATTAAGGACAATTATGATTGTAATAAATAGATAAATTATTAATCAGTGTGAAATGATATTATTAACTTATTAACCCGTTTAGCGCTTGAGGACTCCTATTCGAATTATTTTTAAATTTTTTGTGAAAGGCCCCCTCTAATGTGAAATCCTGGCTCCGCCACTGCCTATACATGGACCCAACTCCAAAGATAAGTCCTGCCTGGACCATATACCCTATAACACCTCCGTCTCCTCCATGTCCCATTCAAAGCATTTATTTTGCTTACCTATTTTTCTGCAACCTAGCCAGTTCAGTTGCTTGGCCAACCCTAATTATATGTAACCAAATCAACTTTCAACACCACCTTCAATGTAACATTCTCTCCACCTGCTACCACCACCACCTACCACTTCTCTAGTCTTCAAAATTTAGGCCAGCAAGCCTTTCTTTCGGCCTTCTTTCCGAGCAAAGGCCCAAGCTTATAAGTTAGTCCTAAATTTTGAATAGGCCCAATCAGATTCTTCTATTCTTTACTATTTTAAAGTCAAATCTTTTTTGGAATCAATGTGCCAAAAGCAAACCATGATTTAACAGAGGTTACCGAAAATTTCCAGACTGGAAAAAAAAATTTAATTAAAAAAAGTACTTTTTGTTTTTGTTTGGACAAAAAAAGTACTTTATTTGTTTAGTCCCATTTTATTTCCGCAAGTATACTATTTGCATTTAGTTGTTATTTTTTTTAAATGGAAAGATTCGAACTTGGAATCTCTTCTTGATTATTGAGAAGAGAAATACTCATGGATCAACAGTTAGTTGGTCATTTAGTTGGGTTTTCACATGCGATATATCATGAGACACACACAAAGAAAAGAAAAAAAGGGAGAAGAAATTCCAAATTGGTAAAAAGAAAAAAAGAAAAAAAGTCTGAGATCTCATTTTCACATACCACATTTGAATGCCCTTTTTTCTTCCTTTTCTTTTTGGGTCAACCTTTCCATTTTCAATTCAAAAAGGAAGTCAGTGACACAAATACATTACGTTATATTACATACTGAGATACGCATCAATCAATCAGTAATCTTAAATAAATTGATCAGCAGCACTAATTAAGAGTTATCAACTTGAGGAACCACAAAGCATCATATGCATCTCTTTTCAATGACCATTAAACTCGGTTGCCCTAGTAATTGCTTGCGTGATATCTCTCACATCCAACTGGTCTTGGTTTTGGTTTTCAGCTACAGCGACGGCCTCCATGGAAAAATAATTGTTGCTTGAAATTCTAGCTTTCAGAACAGTAAGACCCAGTTCTTCAAAAGCTTCCAAAACTGAAACCAGAGTGTCTCCTGCATTCTCGCACTTCACTCTTACAAGAAACCCTTCCTCAATCTTCTCTACCTTCACTTCCTGTCAATCCATGCATATACATTAAATTATATACTGAAAAAAAAAGATAGAATGGCTAAATATATAAATAAAAAGAAGAAAATGGTTGAGAGGGAGACCTTGGGGACCTGAGAATGTTTGATTAGGTTTAAGTATTCTGTTTTAAGAGCCATGAGATGCAGGTACTCTCTTTGGACTGCTTCAAGCTTGAGTTTTAACATGTAAATCTGGAGCAAAGCCTCCATGAAAATGGAGCTCCTCTTGACCTTAAATCATACAACCGCCAATTTAAAAAGGTTAAGGCAAGCTAATAGAAGAAAACAAAGCATATAAATGCTATAAGAAACTAAAAAGCAGGTTTTTTTTTGGTTGGTAATATTACAGATTTCATCTTGGTAAGGCTGCTTAGATTTTGAAGCTTTCGGCGCAATGGTGCTCTCTTCTGAAGCCCGGAAACCATAGCTCTCTCTCTCTCTCTCTCTCTCTCTCTCTCTCTCTCTCTCTCTCTCTCTCTCTCTCTCTCTCTCTCTCTCTCTCACTTTAGGTTTTAACTCTTAAACGAACAGTAGATAGATTTTGAAGCTTGTTTGCATGGGGCTTTATATATAATGCAGGGAAGGGTGTGTACATATTGTATGGGTTGCCCTGGCTTTTATAGCTTGCGAAGAGCAAGGAGAGCTTTAGTTGATTAGTGGGTAGATGTCTTGGAGTTTTGAATTTCCAAGCTTTTCTTCTCTTGTCTTGTGTGATTTGGCAAAAGAACTGCAAATTGTATATTTACCCGAAGTTTAAAAAATAAAAAGGGTAAAGTGCGGTTTTGTCCCTTGAATTATTTCGTCTGCTGATTTAGTCCTTCTATTTGTTTAAAATAGCCCATATGGGACCTATCGTTAGTTTTCTAACGATTTCATCCACATTACCATCGAAGCACATGCCCCTCACATGTCCTTTTAGACGGAAATATGGATGAAATATCCAAAAATCTAACAACAGGTCCCATATTAAATATTTTAAAGGAATAGAAGGACTAAATCCGAAGACAAAATAATTCAAGGGGTAAATTCGAATTGTCTAATAGTTCAGGGGGCAAAACGGCTAAAAATCCAAATAAAAATTTAGATATAAATCCAAAAACATTAGGGTTTATTAAGAATAACCCACGTTCAAAATAAAGAAAAAGATAAATGATGTAATAAATACAAGGAAAATACTTCCGTCCTTATTATGTAAGTAGGAGCTTCTATATTCCTATAAATAGCAGTGTGACATGTGTGCACATAAGTTTTTCTTTATATGTTTTTGATGAATTATTTTTACGTATATGTCAAATAGTGATTCGCATGAAAGAAGAGTATCTCTTTATAGGAAAGGAGACAAGCAGTATCCTAAATACAAAACCAATAAAACAAGTTCTAGTTTTGCATGTGACTTTGTAGTAGGCCATCCACTCACATCAATCATGTCAAAAGTACATATTAGACAAGACGCTTTAGAGAATCTCATTTTCACTTAACTTTCTATAATTTTGATCCTATTTATTGACATGATTGAATGTTTTAAAGTGTAAAATTATTATTTAGAGCTTCAGAGTTGAATTGGAATTACATGAGGAGGAATAAACATTCAGTAATATTGGATTGGATTGGAATATGGAAGTATTGTAAAGCTATATGGGATAGGGTGTCTAGTAACTTAAAAATGAATGAACGGTGTGGGAAGGAATGAAGGAAAAGCCAAAAAAAAGGAAAAGCCAAAGAGTGCAAGACATGAAGATTAAGACAAAAATTCTTCACTACTGTTGGGATTGAAAGAGTTGGGAGGTGCACAGAAGGCAGGTGGGGACTTAAACTGAGACAAAAAGAGAACGGTACATATGTACTTGTCCCATTTACCTACTTCTCCTAATGAAATTTGCATTTTGAGAGAGAGAGATAGAGAGGGTGGGTTTTAATCTGTCAGAACAAATAGATACATATCATGAGGGCACTCAGTGAGGCAGTCAACAATGAAAGAGGAGGAGGTTAGAGACATAAGACATGCATTAACAACAGTACTATAGCTAGACTTGTTCACGGGCCTCTCGTTTGGTTTCGTTTTGTCTCCCCTGCCTTCTCTAAAGGCCATACCCTGCATATGCTAGCTGCTCATCCATATATAATTATTGAGCTGTGCTGCTGGCAGCTGCAGCTGGTTGGCTATTGCTTTGCCACTGGCCCTAAGTCACATGCTCTGACACCTTCTAATTCTGTTTTATTCTTTATCGTCCTTTCTCCTTTAGCAGGGGTCACCAAATTCCCTTTATAATTCAGTTTAACTCTACTTCCCATTCATTTTAAATATGTTGTTAAGGTTTTTGAGGGATGGACTCACGACCCACTCTTACAAATATCGATATTGTCATCTATATAGCCCGATATGTGTGAGATTCTATACAAAATGTATTGATGCTATTAGTAGTTGAACCATCCACTTATTATACATGTTGTATTTTATTTTGTCAAGTTTATGATGTGAGACTTTTACATTCTTCAACATGTATATATCAACATGTTTTTAAATACATATATCGTTTTTAACTCATGAAAAATAATTTATTATTACAAGAGAAAATAAGCATGAGACAAGTTGTAAACTCAAACTTTTTAAATGCAAAATCTCACAAAAGAATGATAGTAGAAACTTAAATTGACCACCCAAGTGTAAGATTCACAAATACTAGTTGCAAGTATTCAAAATTTATCCTAATACTTAAAAAAAAAAAAAAAAAAACCAAATCCTAATACTTTATATCTGAAAAAGAAGAGAAGTAAGCTGCGTAAACTTCCCTCAATCAATACACAAAAGGAACGAAGAATATAGAATTTTTTTGGGTTCCATTTTCATTCAAAGCCGTTTGTTGTAAACAGTGCACTGATATATCTCATTCTTTTGTGCATGCAATGCATGCTAGTAAATTCCAAGCATATACTGTGAAAAGACATGTCCATCGACCTCTCAACATATTAAATTTCTCGTTCTTCATATGAACTAATGTAGAGTGCATGTGTACAACACACTAGGCAAAGCAAAGCTTCACCAAACGAAAAGGCAAAGAGACACTTTGGATTTACCATGCCATGCATGCAGCTGCAAATAATGTATAACTACTCTGAATCACCCTCTTAATATATGCATTCCTATTGGCTGATATTTTCTATCGGCTATCTTAATTTGTTTGTTGTATGAGCTAGCGACATCAGCTCTGCTCTGTTCTTTAGGTCCTTATCTCTGTCTGTCTGGCTGTCTCCTTATTTTTGTGATATTTGTTTGTCCATGTGTTGAGCTTTGAGCTCGGCTTCCCATATCCCACATCTATATTTACTTTGTCCCTTTCTTCTTGACATATCTCTCTCAACTCTCAACTGGTATACGGTAGAGGGAGGCTCAATGGCTCATGCATTATTATCTTTTCATTTTCTAAGCTTTCTTGTGAAGCATTTTGCTTTTTACCTGTTCGTCCATGGAATCCAGACTCACATGATGACCAAAAGCGCATCCAATTTCTGCAAGTTGGTAGCTAGGTCTTTTCTTTTACACTTTTATATATATATGAGACTCTATTAGATTTGTTTATTGATAATCAAGTCTCAAAACATGGTCTTATTTGGTGTTTGTTTCTTCCAAACGGATTATAATAAAGTACATAATTCTATGTCACGTGAATTAAGATGTTGATTAATTTGTGGGAAGTATCAGGTCGGTTGCATTGTACTTGAAAAGCTAGCCTAGCTTATGGTATGAACAATAGAGCACTGCTTAGTGTTCAAAATTTTCTTTATTGACTGAAATTCTACAGACATATAAGTGAAAGTTCGAGTTCTGACTCCATCCCATATCTCAACTGTTGGATCAAAATTAGCCAATTTGATCCAACGATTAAGAGATAGGACCTCATCTAAGAGCATTAGTCTATACAGAGCCTCTGTTAAACAATTTATTCATATTTGGGCTTTAGGGGAGTTGAGAGCTTGAGTTTTTCTATGTGGGCCAACTTTATTAACAGTCCATTGGACTTGTGGCAATTGTAATTCAAAGTGTAGAGCTCAATCAAAGGCCACTCAAACATTTGCTTGGGCCGTCACAAGCTGAAGAGTGATTAAATGGCATTAATCGGTTATTGTTATTTTATTTGCATCAAAGTACAACAGCAACAATAAAATATCATTGTTAATAGATAAATAATACAAATACTCATGTCATTATCAAAGAGAAACTGCATAACTTTCAAAAAATAGACGCACATTGCAATACACCAGAAATATCTCTAAGAATGTGATAATAAACCAAAAAATTAGCGCAATCCTCTTCGCCTCCTAAGGCGTCTTGTCCTATTCGACATAAGAACTGGCATATTTTAGCGCAATCCTGCTCATTTTAGGGCATTTACGTCATTTTTTAGGTCCGTCATTGTTTTGATTTTGGGCTTTATCTGCATTTCTTTTGGGTTATAGCTTTCAAACTTTGGACCCTTATGAGTACTGTCTTAGGGGGAGCTTATTCAAGCAAATATTTCTTCAATAAGTAAGAGTTAGGTTATTCTTGTAAAACTTTTTGTGGATTGAACATCTAAGGCTTTTTACCTAGATTGACCTTAGGTCCCTTCATGCATTCATATCATTCATGCAAAATTGTTTTGTGTAAAAATATTGGCTAAGTATGAAAAATGGTTTTTCAGAATAATCATTTTCTCAAGATAATTTTTGGCGGCTTTTATTCCTTACACATCAAATAAGAAAACTTGATTTTATGAGATTTTAGTATGAAGTATATATTGACTTAATGAGCCATCATTTTTAGCCTAAATAGTATTTTGCACTAAAACCAATTTTTCATATTCTGATTTGGTGGGAATTTGATTTTTTAGTATTTTTATTTGAATCCAATTTGGGGTGGGAGGGGAAGGGAGGGGGGGTACTTCCTTATTTACATTGTAAACTTGAGTAAATGGAGTAATATAAAAATAAATGAAAGTAAAAGGACAAAGAAGGACAAAGACATTTACTTAAATGTTGAAAGTGGAAGTAAGGTAATCTGCCTGTTGTGTTGCGCCCTTTGGAGCATTCTATCAAGCAGTTTGTGGGCGATTTGAAGGGGTCAACATCTTCGCCTCCAATGACGGATTTTGGGCTTGCAGGGGTCAATTGACCCCTCTTACCCCTATGTGAATCATCCCCTATTTCAAATAGAATATTATGAGAGTTGAAAAAAAAAAACATTAAGAATATATTGACATTGAGAACACAAACATATATGCTCCTTTAGCTTTCATCTTACTCCAGTTCATAAGGTATTGTCTTGTCTTAAAGGATATACTTGAGTTCTAGGGCATATCCTACTGCAGCTTTCTAAAATCATGACTTGTTTATGCCAAAATCATATAATCCTAAGAGCACTTTCATTCATATGGGCAAAGGCAAGGCAAATGCTGTCACTATTCACGTAAATAGTGGCAAGCCTTGCAATTTTGTTTCCACCCCTATGGGTAAGGGCAATGGCAATTACTATTTACTTTAATTTATTTTCTATTTTTTATATTTAAATGGTTAATTTTGATAAGATTTTCGGTTGCCATGTGTCACTATTTATTATAAAATTCTCATCTCAAATTTCAAATAAAATTTTCAGATAAAATTTTCAAATTAAATTTTAGGATAAGATTTTTGGTTGCCATGTGTCCATATTTATTATAAAATTCACATATCAAATTTCAGATAAAATTTTCAGATAAGATTTTCATTTTCCACGTGTCCATATTTATTATAAAATTCACATCTCACTCATCGTACAATTGAAATACTCCCGGTCCTCATAGTCCGACATAATCGTGTACAAGGACGACTCAATCATTAGCAGAGGCGGCTTAATCGGATCACGACGTGAGTGAGTATTTTCCTTCGGAGGACGTAATAATGCCATTATTTCCGACACGGAACACACCACGGGAACTGACTGCGGGCATTGTTCACTTGAGGAACCATGTGTAATGGTTTTAATTTTTTTTGTTTTGCCTTGAATAATCTATTAAAAAATGAAATTGGAAATGCAAGAAAATATCAAACAAAATGACATTAAATTGAATAAAACAACTTTTTTTTAAAACCTCATCACCAAGATTTTGACCACTTCAAACATTTGTCCACAAGCCTCCGGCTTCGATGGAAGATGTAATTTGTATTTTTACATAAATGGAATTTAGTAGTAGAAAATTTGGTGTGGAAAGTGAAAAATATTGGAAGGAGAAGAATTTGTATGAAGATTTGGTGTGGAAAGTGAATAATATTGGTAGGAATTTATAGATAAAATATTTAGATATTTTTTACAAAAAATTTATATTCTTTTTTCAATTTTTTTAGCCAAAAAATGGGCAGCCGTTGGATTGGAGGAGATTTTCGGATCAGAGCCTCCAGGAGAAGCCATGTGGCTTGTAGCAGTTGGTTTTTGGCAGCGCTAACACAATGTTGGCCTCAACGCTGACATGAGCCGCCCGAAGGCAATAGGAAGAGCCAGATCTCCCCATGGGCTTTCCTGGGCTCGTGGGTCCCACGCCTTGCCCAGTCTAGGTCTTACACGCTGGAGCTTCCTTCTGGGCTAGGGCCCCTCCTGTCTAGGCTAAACCCTCGCGGTGGAATAGCTCTAAAAACTCATACATGTTGAGGAGTCTTAACTTCTTAGCTAATAGATTTGTCCTGAAATTTAGATGCAACTCTCAAAATAAAGGTTTTAGGGTAATCGTCTGAATTCCCAAGAGTGTGATCTTGGTGATCATAATATAATTTTACTGAAAATAAAAATAAAAGAATCAGTATGTTGCTGCAAATAAATAATAGAACTATATATGTATATATGTGTGTGTATCCATCACATGAGTTTAATTCGTGAATACAGCCTCGAGTTTTTTCTCGAACAAAATCAACTTTTGTTAGGTCCATTTGGCTGGTCCTGAAAGCAATGAAGGTGACATTACCAAGTAGAAGAAAAAGATAGATTGAGAACCATGCTCTGAATCTTCCATCTTATCTATTTAGAATGTTTTCATATTTTCTTTTCAAGATTTTCAACAATGACTGGCTTATATTGTTTCACGTCCTAGCAAGCTAGTAAAACTGCGTGTTTGTTAAACCACAGTGACTCATTAGTTGATGTAATTAAGCAAGAACCCGAGTCAACAACGAATTAGAGAATTAATTTCTCATTTATGGTACTGATTAGCACTGAGAAGTTGATTAAATTACAGTCACATTTTTTTAAAATCATCTTCATGAGGAAGTCTGTACAGCTAAAGTTTTTTTACCATGAAAAAGTGGGACCGGATTTATGAATAAAGTTGTACTTTTTCAACACACAAACGAAAGCATTGTTCCTTAGGATCCTTGGGATATGCTTCCTCTGGGTTAGCATAAATAAGGGTCTCGCCGGTGCATCTCTCTGCAACTTTCAACTTCGGTTGTGCAGTTAGATCAATTACAGGGCAAAGTCTCCTCTGGCATGTGGCCACTTATAATTATAAATGCTTCCGGCTGAGCCTCAGTGAGCAAAGCCTTGCATTATTCTTGTAGTGTGCTTTATGCCAAAGGAGATTTGCTCGGCAATTCTTCTGCACTGGTCTTTTGCTTGCTTAGGGAACAAGGCGGTGTCAGTGCAATCACAATTGGTCAATTTTAGTTAGTGTTTTTTTTCTTCTTCTTTTAAATCCACTATTGGTCAGATTTCATTTTTCCATTGGAGTTGGCAGTTGGTATATATATATGTTAGGGTTAGTGTAAATGACATCTACAGTCTTAATTTTGGCTTTGTTACCACTTGCATGATCCAATCCAAGCCTGGCTAATGCGGGCATAATGCATAGCTCTGTGCCCTCATATTAGTTCTACCATGTATTATGCATGATTTTCTTTCTCAAGTTTTCAAGATTCTCCAACAGATTTAAGAGCCACATTTCCAACAAACTTTTTTTTTATTAGCAAATCTTGGAATGTCAACAGTATAGTTGAAGCCTTCCATTGAGTAACTCATAATCAATAGAGATATTTTCTGGAAACTATATATATGATCACAAGTTAGTGCCTTTTGATTCTTGTAAAAGAAATATTTTCTGGAAACTATATATAAGCTCATGTCCTTTGAATCCATCAATGCATGGTTCATCCTATAATCTGCACTGCATGCATGTGTGAGTATACGAAACAGTCCACATTTGACAGGAACAAGAATACAAAATGCCTGCAGTCTGTCCAGTTTGTGAGATATCGATGATATAAGGGTACATTTTTTTTTCTTCACCAATTTTCATTTTATGCTATTTTTCTTCCATATGAATTTCTGAGTCCTTATATTGTAGTTAAGTAAAGAACACTACCCGCATTTCGTCTATAGGAGCTGAGCCATTCCCCACCATGGGAAAATAGGATGGATATATTCCTTTTTGAGCTATATATATTATTGTACGTACATTATCTTCTTTTATCCACATTCTATTTGTGATTTTCTTTAGGCAAAAGAAAACCATTTCTGATGTTAATAGAATGACCACATATATATTTGGATCGATGTGTTCTGTTGATGAGTTTTTTCAAAGAATGGACAAGTATGTTAATAGAATGACCACACATACATATATATATATATATATATATATATATCCGTGGCACTCAATTTTTGACAAAAATTTTCTACCATTAGATTGAAATGGATTGAATGGCTAAGATTAACTAAACTAATTATATATCTTTTAAGAAAAAAATATATATTGAAAATAATTATTAATTGACTTTCTCTTTCTTATTTCTCTATCCTCAATCAATGTTTTATCAAAGAGTAATCTTCCTATTTCGTCGTTCTCTATCCTCTAGAATTCTTCAGTTAATGACTTTCCCATCCTCCTCCTCTTTCTTCTAAAGCTTTATAGGTTTCTGATTCTTTTTCTTCTACAACTCTAACTTTGTTTTTTGCTTTTTTTTTACTGCTTATTTTTTGGCTGTTACAGTTATACATGGATTATAACTCTCAAAGAAAAGGCCTGGGGATATAACACCCCACCCACATACACACAATGAACTGCAAGAAAACTGTCTTTTGCCATATATTTTTTAATGTGATCATTAATAATAATGAATAAAAGCTAAATCTTGTAAGCCATTAAGATGTTAGAAAAAAAAAAACATATATATATATATATATATAGAGAGAGAGAGAGAGAGAGAGAGAGAGAGAGAGAGCAAACCGTAGAGAAGAAATATTGCAACAAACTGGGCTTTTTCTTTTAAATATTAAAATCCTATTTTCTCTTCAATATTGGTAGCTTGAGGCAGATTTTCTATGTCGTGGGAGAATGCTCGGTTGGTGTAGATGACAATGGCAAGGGGAAGGTAATGGTGAGGTTTTGCAAGATATTAATTGAAAAGAGAGAAAATTATAAGAAAACAAGAGGGGGAAAGATAATGAGTGATTTTCGGGATTATCATAACTAATAAATAAAAATGAAATTTACTTGGCATTAGAGATTTAATTTAATAATTAATGAAACATAATCTCAACCTTTCAATCCTTTCTAATCGAATGGTTGAAAATTTATGTCAAAACTTGTGTAAAAAACATAGTGCCACAGATCCGCCCCCTATATATATATTCGTATCGATCGATGCGTTCGGTTGATGAGTTTTTCAAAGAATGGACAAGTATATAATTTGGACCACTGTCCTAGAACCAGATTATATATAATATTATGGTAGATAAATGAATACATTAAATCTAATTTCTACTCATGATATGATTAGTACATATGCATTGCCGATAAGGGAATAAAGTTGGTGCGCGCCTTGAAGGTATTGTTCTTTGAGCATACCTGTCTGCTTGATGTACTGCCTTACATGAATTTCCATGTATAAATACCATGGCCTCTGGTCATTATAACACCATAGCTCTGATGCACTGCAGGAGAATTACCGAGCAGCCTCCTCTTGGCAAACTGTGTATCTATCTACATGCATTCACTGTGGCCTAATCTAATGAGAGGAAGGCTAGCAGTCTGCCAAAGGAGATCTGCTCAGCAATTCTACCGCAGTTTCTATTTGCACACATTTACCGTACAGCTCCTAATGCTCGTCAATTCTTACTCAAACAAGAATAGAAACCAGCTCACACATTGCCAGTTCTGTTACTTCAGTTTGAACTAGTTGTTAATTGCATGTGGTTTCTTTAGTATAGATTGCTCACTTTTGATTTTGAATGCTATACTGTCAAATTCATCTCTGCTTAATTTCCAACCAAGACACTTTCATTTCTTCTAGTATGTAATATTTCTTGAAAGTACAACTTTGCAGATATTTTGGCAGACAGACAGGGCACCTTGTTTAGATCCTCCAAAAGGAATCAGTTTATTGGATATTTTTGGGCTATTCTTTAGGATATATGCTAATGGCTGGTACATATGATTACAGGTATTTGCCACAGGTTACTGGATCATTACAGCTTTGGCTCTTGAAGGTGAAGCTGTGATAATTGGACATCAGGATCTTCGGGATGGCTGGTGGCTCCATGTTGAGTAGCAAAGCGTGCATGGCCTAGTTATGCTACTGGAGTAACACTTTGAATTTATGTAAAGAAGCTTTGTATATATATATATTAAAACACATTTAGACTGAAGAAAATTTAGAGAGAACAAATTATATCAATGTTTGTATCTATATTTAAACACAGAAATGCAGCTCAAAGGACTTTTCTGTGCTTCAATTCATATCAATGTTTGTTCTCCAAATAAGATATAAACTCGTACCGTCTTATTATAGTCAAATTAGAAATATGATGGAAGAAAATTTATGATACCCCCATACTCAAGACATGTAAATTGTAAATAAACTCTTATGGAGTTCAATTCAAAGCAGTTCAACAAAAAAATCAAGCACCATGCTACAATGCTACTACTGCTGACAGCACCCTTTAAACTCGTTTAACTTCTAGGTTTAGTTTCTAATGTTAATTTAAGTTGAGTTTTGTCAGTACGGCTGCAAACTTTTCAACTTGTTCTTCTATGGTTCCTCTGTTTTGTCTTGCTCTGCACCAAGAGTTTGGACCATCATGCACATGTTGGATTTCATGTACAGAAATCATACTTGTAAATGTTACAGATGGAGGGGTGACATCTTAGTACATACATCATACATGTGAGTGCTTGAGTGGTCAATAACAATTTTATATATATGTGACCGTATGTGATCATATATGATCATATGTGCGTGCTTCCTCGAGTTTCTGCACACAAAAATTAACTTTCGTTTCGGGACCATCTGCTGGCTGTTGATGACAGCCATAAGAAATGGAGAGTGCAACTTGACACGTACATAAGAGATAAAAGATTTGGAGAAGATGCCTATGGAATATGGATCTTCCATATTAAAGCATCCATCAAAATCTGTCTCTCTTTCTCTTTTTCCATCTTTTCTCTATTTTGTCGATAACCTTATCAAAGGATTGTTATATTGGAGCCAGAAAACTTCAAATTTGATGCTCTATGTGTGAAAGCTACCCTTTATATATATGACCTTACAGGTTGAGGTAGAGACATAATACTTACGCACTTAAATAAAAGATTAAAACCCTCCTAATCATACTTTGAATAGGCTAAATCAAGATTATACTCCAAAAGGAATCCAAAAAATCATGATATATCCCATGGTTTATGGCACGATGCAACACCAACCCTAGAGTAATTAATCTAAATTCTGAATTACTAACCTCTAATACATAGCAAATGGTGGAACATAATCCTTTTAGCATATAGAACTTTTGTAATTAGGAGGAATTAGTGGTTCTGATATAAAGCAATGAAAAGCGTGCCTCTGAATCACTCAAGAGTCAAGAGCATTGTTCCATTGTATATGCTCATCTTGGACAGTATAAATAGAACTGGCCTCCACCATGGCATCACTCAGAAGTGACTGAGAAGCTGGCTGCTGCAGTTGCATTACAGGGTAATTCTCTATTGGCAGGCAGCAATTATGAGATGCATGTGTTGGGCACCATGCATTCCTTGTATCCTGCCAAAGGAGATTTGCCCCGCAATTCTCCTGCAGCTTTGCTTCACAGATGAAAATGCTGTACATGTTGTCAATCTGATTTTGAGTAGATATTTCTGCTTCATTAGCCGGTCAAATTTATTGATTAACAAGAGTTTCATAGCTGGTCTATCTATGTGTTGTTACAAGCTCAAATGGCATGGTCACTTAAGTGTTTTCTTTAGACATGTATATCCATGTTAGCTATATATATCTGTGTGTGTATATATATCACAAGATCATGAATTAATATAAAAGATATTAGCTAGTGACATGCTATTGAAACTTATACATCATGGAGTAAGAAAATCTGAGAATAAAGTAAGCATTTTTCTATTATTTAGAAGGGGGAAAAACACACACACACACATGCGGGGAACTTGTAGGCAACTTTATTGTTAATTTATTCTATAACTTTGATGCCAGTCATGCCATTGCAATTTTGGGGCATATTAGGCACACAATTAGTCGTAATTTAATTAAACAAAAACATTAAGCAATGTAGATTAATTAGTAGTCCATTTAGGAACTTTTTTAGTTACTGTATCACGGTAACAAACTTGAGGGAAAAATAGATGGAGAAGGAAAAGAAGCGTCAGACAATTTCAAAGCTGAAAGGAAATCCTCTGAAAAAAAAAGTGCACAATTTCTCGAGTGAAGTTTCATGTATTGTAACAAAAGAATTCCTTTTTTAATTTCTGGCTTTCAAGCAGATACATCCATTTATAGAATTACTAAAAATGATCAAAACTTAATTATTGTTACAAGTGTCACTCCCTCTCTTTACCCCTTGGGTTTTGGCTGAAAAAAACAAAAGGCTGGAGCCTTCCTGATTTCAACCCTAATTTGTACAAAGATCATACAAAATACTTGTTGTTCTTTTGTTGAAATCGATATAGCTTTCAGACCAAGACTAGTTAGGGTTCTTGAGCTGCATGCCCAGAGCTTCAGTAGAAATTCGATTGCAATTATCGATCAATATTTCAGGATTTCATCTAGCATTGTTGCAATTATCGAGCTTCAGTAGACCTTCTTATGTTGAAGTTGCAGAAATGTATCACATCATCCCCCGCAAGACTTGAACACAATCTAATCTCCATATGAGACTTCAAATTTATTAAGAACCTTTCCTTGCACAGTTGCACCCCCTATGAGATTCAAGTGCTTGTTAAAAAAAAAACACATCGCTGCCCAGCGAAAGCAATAAAAAAAATTGATCAATTAACAGCAGCAACAAATAGAGAGAAAATAAAAATGCAAAGATGCTTACTAGATAGATATACATATGAAACTGATCGAAGTGCATGAATACCAAGTGGTGGTTTGCTTCGGATGGATCATTGGTAGAGTAGTTGAATGGCAGGGCAATTCTCCTTTGGCAGAAAGCATTCGGTGCCGGTACTTGAGATTGAGAGTAAATGCACCAAATATATATATAATTATTTCTGCCAAAGGAAAGTTGCCCTGTTATTCATCGCTACCTTTAAGTACTGGCCACCATGCATGCATACTACTTGATGAATTTGCGTTGCTTGCAGGAAGTTGAATTGCATGCCAGGGTTTTTATCTAGGGGTGTGATTCGCACATCAGATGTGGATATTCTATCGAAGCCCATCGGTATATGCCAGGCATCATTCTCTCCTGAGCTTCTCTATTCTCTGCTAGCTGTTTTTATTGCCCTCATGGTCCCCTCCCCCTTTCCCTTTACAAATTAATACTCAAGACTATAATTAGGACATGGTTAACTTACACAAAGCAATATCCATATAGAGGAGAAATGGCTGCATAATATATATAAATTAATGAGATATTAATATCATCAGCTGTTCCAGCTATCATGATCTCCCATTATCCTCTTCAGGTTTCTGTTTTCGTCACAATCTTCAGCAGGCAAAGGCAGGCCGCCTGTGTGACGCTCCACTCGAAAAAGATATGAAAAGCCAATTTTGTATCATTTGTTCTATAATATCTCCCCTTCAAGACGACCACATATAGCTAAAAAATTAACATGCCAAACTGCTGTTATGGATCCAACCAAAAAATACATGTATAATTATTAATACAATTTATGGTTTAGGTGTTAAAGATTGTATAATGTTTCATATTTTCTTGATCGCTAGCTAGGTCGAAACCACTTGTTACTTCAAATCTATATTATCATGTTTCTTGGAGACCAAAAAAAAAATAAAAAATCCTGATTAATTGTGTAATCTTACTTCTACAAAGGATTACACGACGTAAACATAGCCATATATCAACTATAATTAGATCAGTATTATACTATAATTTCTCTTCTACTAAAAGTGAGATCCATCCATATGTGGATCTCTTATATAATTTGAGCGGATTCATAAAACCACATAGTATTATACAATAATTTCCCTTTTCCCATCCCTCTCTTTCCATCTCTCATATCCTTTCTTCCTGTCAAACACTTACAAGGCTCAAGTCAAGCTAGACATATAGAGAGCATGATATGTGGGTCAAACTTTCCTGGCGAAAGAGAAGACTTAGATTTCCTAATATAATTACCTTAATTATTAATTCAAACTCAACCTCTTGGTGTAATTATATTAATAATACGTTTTTCATGCGAAGCCAGCAACTTAATTAACACATTTAGCACTGGTAAATATTGAATTATTAACAAAATTGTGTTACTGCAAACATCTCTGCACTTCCACTTGACTTGACGCCTATCGTACGTAATGATTGACCTTGTCTAAATTCTCAGACAATAACAGAAAAGAACATGAAGAAAATTAGAAATAGATAGAAATAAAAGGTTATTGGATATGCTGAAGGCAGCAGCAGCATATGCTGGGTCTAGATATTCCTCAAGGCGCTAGCTATATATATATATGTATAGGTTCCCTTTCTCCATCATGTGATCGTGGTCCAAAATTAATTTCCTCCCCTCTCCTGTCGCGTCCATCTCGATATTTCGGCCATCTCTACTGCACTTTGATTTGAAGTTTAATCCATATATTACATTACGTACCAAGTCTACGTACCTATACATATACATATGTATGGCTTTCCATACAGAAGCAGTATGTACATATGTATATATACGTGGATGCATGCATGCATGATGTGTACATTTGGATGAGATTTCCCATAAGGGTGAGAGAGGAACATTCCATTGGATCTTCAATGTCTTTTTGAGTTTTCTTTGTTAACCCTTTTTCTTATTCGTAAAATGAGGCATATTTCAATATGAATTAATACCTTTCATTTCTGCTCTGTAGGTTGACACTTCCCTTTCAAGTTCTACATAAGATTCCCACGCTTGGAAAAGCTATAAATTAATTATATGTTTTGGTTATGCTAATTAACCAAAAGTGGGGATTATATACGAGGGAATATTGATTTTGTTAGACAACATATCACTCACTACAATTCTAGCTCCGCCTATACAAAATTGGAAAAACCGTTCACTTTATATATGATTTTCTTGCAAACACTAATTAGAAGCTTTTTTTTTTTTTTTTGGTCGAATCACACTTTCATTGAAAGGGAAAACAGCAAACAAGCCAACAAACCAAACCAAACAACCCAACCAAAGAAAAACAAAGCAACCAAAGCAAACAGGAGCAAGAAAAACAACTCCCCAACGAAACTACAGAGGTACCAAAACAGAAAGCACCCAAACTAGAACAAACCGAAAACTGTTGAACCAGAGAAAATTAAAAGAACAATATTACCCGGAAAATTTGCTGTGAAGCTGTGAACGATTCTTGGGATGAGTCGCGTACAAAGTCGCTCTCTTTAAGACGTTTCACGGCTCTACCCAATTTGTGCAAGCAGTTCAAGAAAGGCCACTACGTCCCCAGGATAAAACAGCCCCAGAATCTCCTCTGTCTAGGTTCTTCCTTGCACTGAGGAAGGACCCGAATACAAACACCTTTCTATGTTGCTCAGAAACCTTAGTTTAGAAAAATAAGAAAAAGATATGAAGAGGAGGAATGCAGCAGCTATATTCTATCTCCTTTCTCTCCTAGCTATATCAAATATATATACAAGATTTATCACAAAGAGACGTTGTGGGTATAAATGCATCAGTTGGAAAAAGAGTCATCCCACATTAATAGAACATTGATTACAAAGAGATGTTGTGGGCATCTTTTGAAAAAAGAGTCATCCCATATTAATAACTCCTACTAATAAAGGCACTTTAAGACAATTAATGAATATATATTAAAAATAAACATACCAATTTCAACAAAAACAAAGAGAAGAAAACCCACCAGACTACAGTACACCCCAGCTAGGACAACACAACTAGGACGCCACCCCAAAAGGTGAACGTCGGGTCCTAACCGACCAAAAACAACTTAAACCTGTGGAGGGCAAGGGAGGCCATCACTTTGGAGCACAAAAACCAGGGAGGATGGGGGTCGGCAGAGCCAGACCTCATCGCACATCTTCCTCTTTGCTTCCTTAGCTGCAGCATCAGCTGCTCTGTTTGCAGTCCTCGGGATCCACTTCCAGGAGCAAGAGCTAAACCACCCGCACTTCTCCTTTAAAGCAGCAAGAATAGGGTAGATAGACCATCTACAGTTCTGAATAATACTTTTAACACTTTGTATCAGCTCCCTCGAATCAGACTCACATTCTAACGGAACATCCCCCAACTCCGAAGCCACCGTCAGACCAAGTAGAGCTGCATGGGCTTCAGCTTCAATTGGAGAAGAGGCCAGCCTAATCGTTCCTGCTCCCCTTATGAAGTTGCCATGTGTATCCCGAATAACAGCCCCTAGTCCCGCTATTAAGGTCTTCTTATCCCAAGTTGCATCCACATTTAGTTTGAGAGAAGGATAGGGAGGAGGGAACCATCTGAAGATTGGACTGACTTCCGGCAAAGATGGATCCCTCACCACGTTATTATTTAGATCAGCACCTTCCAGTAACTCAACAGCAAGACATTTACCCCAAGCAATGGTTTGAGAAGGGCAGACCTGCTTACCTTCAAACACATATTTACACCTGCTTCTCCAGATACTCCAACATAAAAAACTGATATGAATCAAAACCCACTTCGAGGTTGCATTATCCAACTTGCAAGTCACCCCTAGTAGCCAATCATCAAGAGTGGTAATGCTTTGCAAATCAACCCGATAACCAAGCAAACTTCCAAACCAGACTTTGGAAGTCCAATGACAGTAGAGCAATAAGTGCTCGATAGATTCCGGCTCATTTTCACAGACTGGGCATAAGGGAGAGAATCCCAAATGGCGTCGGAAAAGACTTGATTTAAATCTTAATTTAGAAGCTTAAGCGTAACCACCAAAGACTTGATTTAAATCTTAATCCTATTGACATGACAGTACACCATTTAAAGCCAAAATTAAAGAGTCTTGGTTCATTTACAATAAAAAAGAATGTCAAATCATTCAATCCAAAATTAATTAGTAATAGGTGGAGGAAATATTTTTAAGTAGTAATATTATATATTTATACAACTAGATTATTATTTTATAAAATATCACACACAATACACGTGGGATGGGAGACAAATTAAGTCATTTCTTAAACTGGTCTGATATTTTGGGCCTTGATAGTGAGCCAACCGGGGGCTATTCACGCAAAATATTGGACTGAACATGCAAAATATTACCAAAATGTTCTATTTATTGTAGCCTACATGATTGAAGGAAAACATTCAAGTGTGATAGGTCCGCCAGTGAGCTCCGAAAATTAGTTTTGCCGCCACAACTTTGATCCGTATAGAAGCACGTAAGCCGGCAAAACTTCTTTTGTTTATTTCGCCGGGAGGAAAAGCGCGGGAGACCAGCGCACTGCAACATTTATGGACGACTATAGCCGACGGATTTAATTTGTTTGTTGGGATAGAAAACAGGAAAAGAAATTCACTCATGTACAGCGACGCCGTTTCGTTTCTTTCACGAGCGGCAAAATGGGCCGACGCGTGCTGGACCGTATTCATAACCAGGACAATTGGCATTTCATCTTCTCTCCGCCGCACCCCTCACTTAACTCTTCTCGGAAATTCTTGTTGGGAGGTTCTCTATCTCTTTCATGCTTTCCTGGTCCCCAATTCCCTCACAATCATGCCTTTGCTAATCAACATAGCACACAAGGACTTGTCCCCAATTCCCAGTTCCCCTATTTTTATATGTATATTTTGTAGAATGTGTACAATTCAAACCACACACATATATTTAACGACAAAAAAAAAATCCATAACATACACATATCATAATTAATAAATTATAATTGCCCATGAGTGCTAGTTAATTATAAATATACTTGATGATCACGAACCTTTTGATTGCTCCTGATCAAATTTCCTGGGGAAAAAAAGAGCTGTTGTGACAAACTTATATAATAAGTTGGATTGGAGACAGACCAATTTTGCGCATTACTCATATGGCAGCAATCATACATGTGTGTTGGATCAATTGACAATTGGCAATGGTAGCGTGCCCACTCCCTTACATCCGAGTTTGAATTGCAATCTCAGTATAGCCGCGCTGATATACTATTTCTTTAAAAAAAAAAAGAAAAAGAATCCCAGTATAGCCGTGCGGCTATACTATTTCTAAAAAAGTTACAAAATCCGAGTATAGCCGACCGGCTATACTTTTTAAAAAATAAAAAAGTACTATAGCCGGGCGGCTATACACCTTTTTTAGTTTTTTGGTAAAATAGTATCGCCGAACGGCTTGACTCGGCACCTTTTTTTATATTTTTTCTTAACAGTTGCTTATTTTTTCAAAAATAAAAAAAAGTATAGCCGGGCGGCTATTCGCCTTGTTCTGTTTTTTAAAACGTATAGCTACCCGGCTTTACTCGGCTTTTTATATTTTTTTATTAATAAATAGTATAGCCGCTCGGCTATACAATTTTTTTTCCCCAAAGAAATAGTATAAAAGAGAGGAATTATTCAACAATTACAAGGGATGAATTTCAGGAACAGCAGGAAACATAGAAGACTTGGGTCATCAAGAAATCAATCATCTTCATTCACGCAAAGCACTAAGAAGGATACATGAGGATCTCACCGGAATATCATGCCAAATACAACCAAACTGAATGGAAACTTAGATGAAGATTGATATTAAAGTCCTAAATCAATGGTCTATGTATCACAACTAATTTGCCTCATAATTATGAATCGAACACAGGAAGAAAACCCTGAAAATGTAAAGACTTAAACCTCTGCAAAAGTTTAAACATATTCCAAATACTGGCTGGGAAATTGTTAAATTTATGTTTTCCTAGCTGCAATACCAGTGCTTGTATTATTTTTTGATATTCTTCTTTTATGATACAATGATGCCATGCTTCACCTCATAGTAGTCAAGAAAACCAATATCAAGACAAATTAGATACCAATCGTGCATTTTTCTTCCAACAAGTAAGAAATAATCTTAGCCTCTCAATTCTTTCATAGTTAGTAAAATACGGAAGGGAAAAATACGAATAAAATACATACATGTTTTATTCAGCAAAATTTTGGCAAATTTGCTCAATTACGTAAACTTAAAAATTGCTAAAATATCATTTTCACAAGTCAGAAGATTTAATCAAGGGAACAGTAAATCTGGAAGAAACCTAAGAATAAAGAAATTGATGAGATGATAGAACAAAATTCGTGCATTCTTTAATCAACTGATCAACATATATCTAAAGAACATAAAACTGGCTTATTACTATACCTATAGTTATGCTCTAAAGTATCGTATATCACTTCAATTTATGCTCCATTTTTGCTCACGTTAGCTATAATCTTGCTTAGGAATTATTGGGGTTTCCATAGATGGCAAAAGGTTCTCCTTATAAATTGTGGCTTTAGCTTCCACTTCCACCACCAACAAACTTGGAGAATCAAAGAGAGTTCAAGAAAAAAAAACAAAGAAAGTGAGGAGAAATGGATGCTAGTGTGTTGAGGGCTGTGGTTTTGATGAGCATGCTTGTGCTTTCAATAGCTCAAGCTGATATTAATCCTTCCTATACCAATGCGGTTCCAAATGACAATCCTCTCGATCAAGTTGATGATGTCTATCCTCGCTCTAATACAAATCAAGTGGTTCCAAATGGCCATATTATCTCTTGTGGTTTAAAATGTCCGACAAAGTGCCTAATGAACCCAATATGCCTTGGCATGTGCATGATCAGATGCAAACATAGACCTTCGGATGTTGTGTATGATTGTACACATAATTGTGCCAACTCCATTGCCACCACAAGCACTCCCAATTCTGGTAATGATATGCATATATTTTACCATATAGGATTATTGATCTTACATTCCTCTATTTAATTACTCTTTCTCTATAATTTTATCATGTTTGTTTGAAATTATATTTTTAATTATTGATATTCTTTGTAATTTTGTTTTATTTGTTGATTGTAGATAAGCGCTATGTGGAAGGTTTCGTGGATTCATGCTATGTGAGTTGCTCTAAGAATAACCAGATAAATTAATTGATCGACTATTGTTCCCTAGTTCAACGCGGATGTCTTGTTGCATAAAATAAATGACGAATTGTCTTTCATATGTAAACTTCATATTAAAACAAGAATAAGATTTACGAAAGTACTACTTATATTGCTTTAAGGGCCCTTTTTTTTGTTCACCATGCATGTAGTTTCTTCAGGCCCGAATCATTTCAATTTTAGTTTTTAGTTTTCATTTTTTTTGTTAGAGTGTAGAGGAAAAAGAGGGAGAATGGAAGCGAGAATGAAAGTGGAGATAAAAATTTGCACTTCACTATACAATGATATTAGGCCTACAACGTAACGTTCAAAAATTTAATAAAAAAATTAAGGTTGGTAAGAAAAATAAAATAAAGGGTGAGACTAGCAATCTTTAAACTAAAATGCAAATGATATACTGTTAATTGTCATTCAAATGTAAATTGTAACCATAATATTCCATCACATACACCGCAAATTGCTAAATATCATTTTTCACCAAACAAAAGATTGAATCAAAGGAACACTAAATCTGCCAGAAAAAAAGAAAAAGGAATTGATGAAATCATATAACAAAATTCTATTATTATTTAATCAACTAATCAGCACATATCACTTAAATTTATGCTCGATGGTTGCTCACGTTACCTACAACCGTGCGTAGGAGTTATTGGAATTTCCATCGATGGCGAAAGGGTCTTCTTATAAATTGTGGCATGCATCGCTTCAATATATGCTGCATCACAGCTCATGTAATTAACTAATCAGAGCCTTGTTTAAAATTGTATCAACAACCAGAAGCAATAAAACCATGTACTACCAAATCTCTTCATCACTATCACAAAAGAGTTAAGATTTCAAACCCACATAAGCATGTAACCAGATTCCAACTCGCCCCGCAGATCAAAAGCTATGACTGACTTTCAAAGAACCAGCATAGAACAGAACCTAGTAAAATGTTGCATACTTACATGACATCAGCCAAAATAAAATCAGCGGAGGAACATAAATTCAAGCCTGAACTCAGGACTAAATCGACACTGCATTAAAAGAGAGAAATTGTTGCAAAATTACAAGGGACGAATCTCAGAAAGAGCAGGAAACATATAAGACCCGGGTCATCAGTAAAGCACTAGGAAGGATACATAAGCATTGGAGGGCACCGGAATACCAAGTGAGTAGAACCCCAAAAAACCTATCAATAAGATATGAAGCACACCAGGGTGCATTGATTTCCATATCATGCCAAATACAACCAAACTGGATGGAAGAGAAATCAATATGCACTTGCAAAACACGAGACCACAAACTCAGACGAAGATTGATATCAAAGTCATAAATCAATGGTCCAAAAAGATATAAATCAATCGTAGTTGTAAAGTCAGAGACAGATGTGTGGGTTCACTAATGGAGAGTTTTTTTTTTGGTCTAAATTGCAATTCATTGCAAACCCTCAAAGGGGTAGAGAACAGTACAATCAAAGCCAAGCAAAAGCACCGGCCAGAAAACTAGAAAATAAACAGGAACAGATCTAACTAAAACTAGTACAGTATAGTATAAAGATCATGTTCCTGAGCCGAACCTAAAACGTCAAAAGCCAACAACAAGGCATTTAGCCCACATAGAGGCATATAGCCCACAAAGAGGTATTACACCCACATTTAGCCAAAAGCCCATATTAAACATAGAATACATAAAATAAAACACATAAAACCTAGCCGCCACAACCAAAGAGGAACTCTAAGCCGCCACCACCAACAAAGAGAAGCTCCCCGATTGTAGATAGACACACCGCCAGTCACCACCATGAAGACCCGAACACCCGAAGGTCAGCAAACCAAGCCAAAAATTACCCAAAACATAGGCCACCCCAGATTCACAAACAGATCCAGAATCAACCCAACCCATTCGGAGAGCTATACTTTACGCATTTATAGCGTATAGCCGTTCGGCTATACTGTTAAAATAACAACTCGGCTTTTTTTTCTTTCCATAATTAGTATAGCCGAACGGCTATATTTGATGTTTAAAAAGAAATAGTATCGCCGCGCGGCTATACTATGTTTTCAATTTTAAGTACCGACGTTCGGCTATACTCGGTTTTTTATTTAAAAAAAAAATGAAATAGTATGGCCGCGCGGCTATACTCTGTTTTCAATTTTAAGTACAGCCGCCCGGCTATACCCGGTTTTTATTTTTTTAAAATGAAATATTATAGCCGAGCGGCTATACCCGGTTTTCCCAAGTTTTAAAAGAAAGGGGGTTATCCCAATTCTTTTGAATAAAAAGTATAGCCGCGCGGCTATACCGTTTTTACCAAGTTTAATTCATTGTAATGAAATACAAATATACACTGCTACATACATCTATACACATATTTACAGTATTACCTGAAGAAGAAGCAGCTCCATCTCCACCAGAAGATATACCAGTAGACTGCAACTGGTTGGCTAATTTATCAGCTTCCTTCGCATTAGCCTCTGCCCAAAATAAAAACAAGAATTAAATTATTAACAAAAAAGATGACAAATTTATTAAATATAGCAAGTGAAGAAAACAAAACAGACCAATCATAAGGAAATAAGAGGTGATGCCAAAATATTTTTCACAAAATCTGATGCTACCCAACTCATTAACCAAAAGCTTGAGCCAACTTTATATCCCTCTTTTACTCTGAATTAAATCCCAATTTCTTTGCTTTTCCTCACCCTCAATTGCTTCTGTTTGGTTCATTTTCAGTGAGAACAAGCAATCATGGAAAATAGGGATCAGGGTGCAGCGCTTGTGCTTCCTGCAAGCAGCAGAGGAGAAAATGTGATGAGACCCGTGAAATGGCCCCATACTTTCCAGCCAGCAGGTACAGTGAGTTCCAAAATGCTCATAAGATCTTTGGTGTGATCAACATCCAAAAGATCATGGCCATGGCTGCACCTGATCAAAGACAGGCAGCTGCTGAAGCATTCTCACAAAGGGAACGCAAGGAAAAATGATCCTGTGCGTGGTTGTCTTGGCATTAGCAGAAGTCTCAATGCCCAAATTCAGGGACTTGAAAGAGAACTCCATATTATGAAACAGCACCTAGAACTTTGCAAGGAGAAGGAAGAACTTGTTGGGAAAAAAAAAAACCAATCAAAAGAAAAAGACTTGCAGCATGATCAATCTGATGGTCTCAATTTCCCATCACCAATCCCCCTTTTTTCTCTGCCTCCTATTTTCTGTTTAAAAATAGTATAGCCGAGCGGCTTTACGTGGCTCATTTCCCATTTTTTTCCGAAGGAATAACCATATGATTTCAAAGTACAGAGGATCAAGCATTCAAACCTCAAACCGAGCAGTATGTGATTGAGGTTCACTTGATGGAGCTTCACAGGAGGTCTCCCACCTGATACTGGTCCATTCAAGTTAGAAACCTCTCGCATTTTGGAGTTCTTTGTGTGGGATCCAATGCTTCACGATATCCAAAGGATAGTAGTTAAAAATGTTGAATCCTAAAAAAAAAATTATCTTCAATTAATGCGAGAATTACAGGACCTTCACCCGAAAAGTAAGGAAAGTTATAATGAAGCTATCAAACTAATCGGTAGCAATATCAAGCTATACAAGCAATACCTCAAGGGAACAATAGCAAACAATACCTCAAGGGAATGGCTTTGCATGTGTTGCTTGAGATATGCAGGTTTCTTAAAAGAAGCACCACATTCTTGGCAAGTATTGGATTTTTCTCTCTCTCCTTCCCCATCCTCATCAGCCTCTTCGGCCATATCCATCTCTTCTTGTAAAAAAAGTAACCAAATTATTAGTAAAAATTAATATGATCAATCTGAAGACAACCCAGCTTCAGATTTTGTTTAAAATACAAAAACCCAATTCATAAATTCATAATTGGACCAAAATTAAAAAGGAGGACTAAAACCTTGTGGTGAGAAGCAATCAGGTTCTTTTGGACCTGCAGATGCCACAGTACTCACAATAATATCTCAGCGAATAAAGACTTTAAAACTCAAGTTTTCTTTAAAGTCAGGAAAAAAAGGAATTAAAAAAATTTATTATTTATAAAAAATATTTAATAAATAAAATAAATAAAAAACCGCCTAGGCCGATTTTTCGATTTTTTTTTCGGAACCTGCTCTCATGGGCTGTAGCAGCGGCATTCCTCAGCTTTCACAGACTCGTAGATGTTGGAATTGGCTCAAATTAGTCAAAAGGTAAACTTACTTTCGGTGGAAAGTTCAAAAGCTAGTGGACAAAGTGGGAGACAAGCATGGTTTGCTTTTCATTTATTTGACTTTATTGTTTGCTTGTTGGCTACTTTCGGTTAAAAGCAATGGCTAGTTTTTGATTGCTTTGTTTTGAAAGCCTTGGCATACGGAGTGTATCAACCTTTTGGCCTTTTGGCTTCTTTGAAGAGCCATTCCCCTTGGTCTATAAATTGGGAAGAATGGAGAGCATCAGATGGAGAGGCAAACGGGAAAGTGAGAGAGAAGAAATTAATATTCTTTCTCCTTTTGTTTGTGTCATGCATTGCTTGTCATTAGTGAGAGAAAAATCCATTTCTCTACTGATCTTTGGGTATGGGTTCTCCTTTTTGGTATATGTGTGTGAGTGACTTGGGTATATTTGGGATTTGGGTTGTGAGAGTTAAACTCTGTAATTCCTAGGACAGGTGAGAGGGTTAATCTCCTTTGTTTGTAATCTCCTTTGGGATACTAGTGGAAGTTCTTGCCATCTTCGAACTGGACGTAGGCTACACACGGGCCGAACTAGTATAAATCCTTGTGTTGTTTGGATTCCAGTATTTCATATTTTGCTCTTGTTGTTTCAACGGTTTCATATCCACCGTCCGTGTGCAATCCGCTTCCGCTGCGCACAACAAGTGGTATCAGAGCTCTAGTTTTCGATCTAGTGGAGTTTTGTGTTCGTTATGATGAAACCTGGAAACATATCGACAAAGTATGAGATAGCGGTGTTTGATGGGCGGAACAATTTCAGTATTTGGCGTGTAAAGATGAGAGCCTTGTTAGTGCAACAAGGGTTGTTCAAAGCGCTAAAGGGTAAGGAAGTCATGCCAGAAACGTGGTCTGATGAGGAGAAGGATGATGTCTTGGATCGGGCACTCTCTGCAATTCAGTTGCAGTTAGCGGATGTTGTTCTCCGTGAGGTGGCTGATGAGACTACTCCTGCAAAGCTGTGGCTGAAATTGGAGACTTTATATATGACCAAATCGCTTGCAAATCGGTTGTACACGAAACAACGGTTGTACACCCTTCGTATGGCAGAAGGTACACTTATTCAAAACCATCTTGATGAACTAAACAAGATTATCATGGATTTGAAGGCCATGGATGTGAAGATTAATGATGAGGATCAAGCCTTGATGTTGCTGTGTTCTTTACCTAGTTCTTATGGCAATTTTGTGGAGACTATGTTGTATGGTAGGGATACTGTAACTATGGAGGATGTTAAGGCATCGCTTAATTCTCGTGAGTTGAAGAACAAGATGTCGGAGAACTCGACTGAGAGTCGAATAGAGGCTTTGATGGTTCAAGGCAAGGGTAAAGAAACAGAATCAAGCAGTGGTGGAGGGAAGTCACGTTCCAGAAGGAATGCTCGGAAGGGAAAATGCAACTACTGTCACAAAGAAGGGCATTGGAAAGTTGATTGCCCACTAATCAAAGAAAATGAGAGATCTAACAATGCAGATGCTTCCGCGAATATCGCCGGGGAGGACGAATTTGAGTTCGCCCTCTGATCGATGTTTTTAGCATGCCATTGTTTTTGGGTATGATCTTTTATTTGTTTTTGGTTATTTTTGGAAATTTCCCCTCACGGTGGAGTTCCAAGAATTGTGTTTGTTTTGTGAGTTGTGGGTTGTTTACTATTTTTCCCATGTAGCATCGTTGGTTATTTTTGGGTTGTCTTTCCTTTGGTTATTTTTTCTTTGATCATTAGATTTTCAAGTGAGGGTTTTGATTGTAAGGGGGTTATCTTTAGGGAGGATGATTCCCTCTTAGGGCAGCTGAAATTGTTCGTTCCTGTTACTTGGTTGTCTAGACTTTGCGTGTACTGTAGTGGAAGAAGCTTGAGGTTCAAGCATTTAAGGTTTTGTGCGGTTTATGCACGTACATTCAGCTGGTGTGGCTTGGTTATGAGGATGACATTAAAGAGGTTCTTCTGTTGGGGTCATCCGGTTCGATCGAAGCACACATTTTATTGCAGGTTCAAGAGGTGCTTGAGCTTGATTTGGTAAGAGGAAGATGAGCGATAGAAATTTCTACTGTGGCTTGGTAAATTTGTGCCAAGGTGGAGATTGTTGGAATTGGCTCAAATTAGTCAAAAGGTAAACTTACTTTCGGTGGAAAGTTCAAAAGCTAATGGACAAAGTGGGAGACAAGCATGGTTTGCTTTTCATTTATTTGACTTTATTGTTTGCTTGTTGGCTACTTTCGGTTAAAAGCAATGGCTAGTTTTTGATTGCTTTGTTTTGAAAGCCTTGGCATGCGGAGTGTATCAACCTTTTGGCCTTTTGGATTCTTTGAAGAGCCATTCCCCTTGGTCTATAAATTGGGAAGAATGGAGAGCATCAGATGGAGAGGCAAACGGGAGAGTGAGAGAGAAGAAATTAATATTCTTTCTCCTTTTGTTTGTGTCATGCATTGCTTGTCTGATTAGTGAGAGAAAAATCCATTTCTCTACTGATCTTTGGGTATGGCACTATTTGTTCTCCTTTTTGGTATATGTGTGTGAGTGACTTGGGTGTATTTGGGATTTGGGTTGTGAGAGTTAAACTCTGTAATTCCTAGGATAGGTGAGAGGGTTAATCTCCTTTGTTTGTAATCTCCTTTGGGATACTAGTGGAAGTTCTTGCCATCTTCGAACTGGACGTAGGCTACACACGGGCCGAACCAGTATAAATCCTTGTGTTGTTTGGATTCCAGTATTTCATATTTTGCTCTTGTTGTTTCAACGGTTTCATATCCACCGTCCGTGTGCAATCCGCTTCCGCTGCGCACAACAGTAGACTCTCTGGCCTTCCGTCTTACGGCCAAAGCTTTTCGCGCTTTCCCCAAGGCACTTACGACGTTGTTCCCAGTTCGTTCCAACCAGCAGGCTTTTCACAAAGTTGTCACTTGTCGTACTACATCAGTCTCACCCTCCGATGATTCTTCACTTGGGACGACGTCGTTAAGATATCCAAACCGGTTCAGATCTCAGGGGCTACTCGGAAAAGATCAAAATCTGCAACCGCGCTTTCCTTGGTACGTTATACAATACATTTTCTCAGCAGCCAAACAGAAACAGACCAATTGTTCGTTTATCTCTCCACATTCCAATCCACACTTTATTGAAACTGCTTGCAGGAATCGCACTCTGAGTTCCTTCCCTTTGTAATTGAAGACCATTCACAAAGGGTAAGCTCAAATTCCGTGAGAATTCAAATACCCGTTTCATATATAGCACTGAATAATTTTCCCAAATCTGTATTTTTGCTGATAATTTACGTAGTTTCAAGGACGTGTTTACTTTCCCACCAGAAAATTCAGACTCTAATAGCGGTTGCATTCATCGCTGAGAACAGGACGAGAGCTGTGGAAGATGTAATCAAAAGCTTAGGGGAAGAACATAGTCCAGGTATAAGGAATGAGCTACAGTTCGTTTTTGCTATTTGAGCCACTTTTTTTTTTTTTTTTTTACCTTGGTCTAGGTGATTAAACAGTGAATTATAATCAATTTTTGATGCATCTCTAGCAAGTCATTTTGGCTATATTAATCTGTATGATGAATGGCAACTGGCTCATTGGATTAATTGGTGCTATATATGTATCTAGCAGTGCCTCTCAAGTCTTTCATAGTTAGTAAAACACATACGTGTTTTATTCGGCAAAATTTTGGCAAATTTGCTCCATCACGTAAACTTAAAAAAATGCTAAAATATCGTTTTCACAAGTCAGAAGATTTAATCAAGGGAACAGTAAATCTGGAAGAAACCTAAGAATAAAGAAATTGATAAAATGATAGAACAAAATTCGTGCATTCTTAAATCAACTGATCAGCATATATCTAAAGAACATAAAACTAGCTTATTACTATACCCATAGTTATGCTCTAAAGTATCGTATATCACTTCAATTTATGCTCCATTTTTGCTCACGTTAGCTACAATCTTGCTTAGGAATTATTGGGGTTTCCATAGATGGCAAAAGGGTCTCCTTATAAATTGTGGCTTTAGCTTCCACTTCCACCACCAACAAACTTGGAGAATCAAAGAGAGTTCAAGAAAAAAAAAACAAAGAAAGTGAGGAGAAATGGATGCTAGTGTGTTGAGGGCTGTGGTTTTGATGAGCATGCTTGTGCTTTCAATAGCTCAAGCTGATATTAATCCTTCCTATACCAATGCGGTTCCAAATGACAATCCTCTCGATCAAGTTGATGATGTCTATCCTCCCTCTAATACAAATCAAGTGGTTCCAAATGGCCATATTATCTCTTGTGGTTTAAAATGTGCGACAAAGTGCCTAATGAACCCAATATGCCTTGGCATGTGCATGATCAGATGCAAACATAGACCTTCGGATGTTGTGTATGATTGTACACATAATTGTGCCAACTCCATTGCCACCACAAGCACTCCCAATTCTGGTAATGATATGCATATATTTTACCATATAGGATAATTGATCTTACATTCCTCTATTTAATTACTCTTTCTCTATAACTTTATCATGTTTGTTTGAAATTATATTTTTAATTATTGATATTCTTTGTATTTTTGTTTTATTTGCTTGATTGTAGATAAGCGCTATGTGGAAGGTTTCGTGGATTCATGCTATGAGAGTTGCTCCAAGAATAACCAGATAAATTAATTGATCGGTTATTGTTCCCTAGTTCAACACGGATGTCTTGTTGCATAAAATAAATGACGAATTATGTCTTTCATATGTAAACTTCTTATTAAAAACAAGAATAAGATTTACGAAATTACTACTTATATTGCTTTATTGGCCCTTTTTTTGGTTCACCATGCATGTAGTTTCTTCAGGCCCGAATCATTTCAATTTTAGTTTTTAGTTTTCATTTTGTGTGTTAAGAGTGTAGAGGAAAAGAGGGAGAATGGAAGTGAGAATGAGAGTGGAGATACAAATTTGCACTTCCCCATACAATGATATTCGGCCTACAACGTAACGTTCAAAACTTTAATAGCAGTAAAAAAATTAAGGTTGGTAAGAAAAATAAAATAAAGGGTGAGACTAGCAATCTTTAAACTAAAATGCAAATGATATACTGTTAATTGTCATTCAAATGTAAATTGTAACCAAAATGTTCCATCACGTACACCGCAAATTGCTAAATATCAATTTTCACCAAACAAAAGATTGAATCAAAGGAACACTAAATCTGCAAGAAAAAAAGAAAAAGGAATTGATGAAATCATATAACAAAATTCTATTATTATTTAATAAACTGATCAGCACATATCACTTAAATTTATGCTCGATTGTTGCTCACGTTAGCTACAATCGTGCATAGGAGTTATTGGGATTTCCATCGATGGCAAAAGGGTCTTCTTATAAATTGTGGCTTTATCTTCCACTTCCTCCACCAACAAACGTCCATAATGAAGGTGTCTTTTTATTTTATATTTTTTTCATGAACAGCCTTTTAAATATAATATATTTCAAGAGTATAGCGGCCCGGCTATACTTGGGCTTTTTTAATTTTTTTAATAAATTATATAGCCGCGCGGCTATACTATGGAATTTATATACCACGCACCAAATATTCCACCCAAATTTAAATCTATTTCTTTTTTCTACTTACAGTAATTGAAGTTTTCAGTGTCATTCTTAATTATCAAAACAATCCAAAACTAAGCAGAACAAAGTTGTTCCACATAAACATGTGGTGGGCAAAAATGAGAGCAAAAACAAGAGACAGCTCTCATTCCACAATTTTGAGACAATGCAAAATGACTGTTCCAGCCCATCGAAGTTATGGGTAGTTTGGCAAGTAGTGCACAAATTTGTTCTTCATAGTTCAGATAGAGGTTGTGGTTCAACTAAACAGAAGAATGCTTATCTCAAAATACAGAAATGCTATACATATTTAGTGTTCAGATTCACAGCATCACCCAATTTCCGTATCTAGTGTTGGGAATTTCTCATTAGCCTCTTCAAAATCCCCCTGCAATTCAAAGCAATAGTGTCCTGGAAAAGATGCTTATCCCAAAATCCAACATATGAGGGTATTAGATGATCTAAGAATAATACTCACATATGCATACACATGACGCCCAGTCTTCTCATGCTCAAGCATTCAAACCTCAAACCGAGCAGTATGTGATTGAGGTTCACTTGATGGAGCTTCACAGGAGGTCTCCCACCTGATACTGGTCCATAAAGTTAGAAACCTCTCGCATTTTGGAGTTCTTTGTGTGGGATGCTTCACGATATCCAAATGATAGTAGTTAAAAATGTTGAATCCTTAAAAAAAAAATATATATATATATATATATCTTCAATTGATGCGAAAATTACAGGACCTTCACCCGAAAAGCAGGGAAAGTTATAGACACAATCAGCTGTAATGAAGCTATCAAACTAATCGGTAGCAATATCAAGCAATACCTCAAGGGAACAATAGCAAACAATACCTCAAGGGAATGGCTTTGCATGTGTTGCTTGAGATATGCAGGTTTCTTAAAAGAAGCACCACATTCTTGGAAAGTATTGGATTTTTCTCTCTCTCTCCTTCCCCATCCTCATCAGCCTCTTTGGCCATTTCCATCTCTTCTTGTAAAAAAAGTAACCAAATTATAAGTAAAAATTAATATAATCAATCTGAAGACAACCCAGCTTCAGATTTTGTTTAAAATACAAAAACCCAATTCATAAAAATTCATAATTGGACCAAAATTAAAAAGGAGGACTAAAACCTTGTGGTGAGAAGCAATCAGGTTCTTTTGGACCTGCAGATGCCACAGTACTCACAATAATATCGCAGCGAATAAAGACTTTAAAACTCAAGTTTTCTTTAAAGTCAGGAAAAAAAGGAATTAAAAAAAATTATTATTTATAAATAAATATAAATAAAATATATAAAATATATAAAATAAAAACCGCCTAGCCCGCCTAGGCCGATTTTTCGATTTTTTTTTGGGAACCCGCTCTCATGGGCTGCAGCAGCGGCATTCCTCAGCTCTCAGACTCGTAGACTCTCTGGCCTTCCGTTTTACGGCCAAAGCTTTCCGCGCTTTCCCCAAGGCACTTACGACGTCGTTCCCAGTTCGTTCCAACCAGCAGGCTTTTCACAAAGTTGTCACTTGTCGTACTGCATCAGTCTCACCCTCCGATGATGTCTTCACTTGGGACGACGTCGTTACGATATCCAAACCGGTTCAGATCTCAGGGGCTACTCGGAAAAGATCTAAATCCGCAATCGCGCTTTCCTTGGTAAGTTATACAATACATTTTCTCAGCTGCCAAACAGAAACAGACCAATTGTTCGTTTATCTCTCCACAGTCCACTCCACATTTTATTGAAACTGCTTGCAGGAATCGCACTCTGAGTTCCTTCCCTTTGTAATTGAAGACCATTCACAAAGGGTAAGCTCAAATTCTGTAAGAATTCAAATACCCGTTTCATATATAGCACTGAATAATTTTCCCAAATCTGTATTTTTGCTGATAATTTACGTAGTTTCAAGGACGTGTTTACTTTCCCACCAGAAAATTAAGACTCTAATGGCGGTTGCATTCATCGCTGAGCACAGGACAAGAGCTGTGGAAGATGTAATCAAAAGCTTAGGGGAAGAACATAGTCCAGGTATAAGGAATGAGCTACGGTTTGTTTCTGCGATTTGCGCCACCTTTTTACCTTGGTCTAGGTGATTAAACAGTGAATTATAATCAATTTTTTGGCTATATTAATCTGTATGATGAATGGCAACTGGCTCATTGGATTAATTGATGCTGTGTATGAATCTAGCAGTGCCTCGACATGGAGGTTCTGTGAAAGGGCTTGATGGTGAGGTTTTGGAGGTGAGTTCAGGTCAACGGGCCGAGGGCCCACTCCAACAACACCGATACTGTCCCCGCTTAACCACCTGCACAATCCTCAGGTGTGGGGTTTTATCACAAAAGGCCTCGGTGTTAATTAGAATGGGGAAATTCTATTTAAGGCACTCTTTCTCCTTCCCTCTTTCCGATGTGGGACAATTGGTTTCAACAAAGGGAAGTCAACAGAAACCCACTTATATTATATATATCCAGGGATGCTTGATCATCTAGTTGCTGGTGGACTGGTTTGTAACAAGCTTTCATCTCACTTTAAGGCATTTTAGTTTCTATTCCATCAGTATTTAGGCTGCTAGTGCTCAGTGGGAGCTTGCTTGAATAGTTTTCTTTTGGTATCTATAGCCTCTAGACCTTGATGAAATAACATGGTCATTCCCCGACCCCGAAAGAGATGGATTTACATGACATGTTCCTAAATTAAACGGCTCTAGTGCGCTTTAATGTCAATGTAATTGGTGAAACTACTTGACCCAAGAACTGGCGGATTTTATGGTTGTAATCTGAGTCAATTGGAAGAGCAAGGGGTCCTTCCTCGCCTGATATTTAGTGGTCTACTTTAAGCATAACAAATGCAATTAGCAGGGATGTTTTGTTTTGCTATGTTTTAAAACTTCCTTGGAGCTTAGTTTTTACCTATATGAGTCGTGAACTTTGCCTTCAGCTTCGTCATTTTTCACCTTTCATTTCATCCTAAACCATCTGCAATTTTCCCCTTATTGAACAGATGGAGAGGTGGAGAGATTCAAGTTGATCCCTGTGACGCATGTTGCAAACATCAAACGAAGGACACGATTTTTCAAGCCAAATTGCTCTCTTGTCATCATTGATTTCCTGAAACTACATTCTTCTGCCAATTTATTGGAAGGAATCTTGAGCACATTAATGAACCTTATCCTTGTCCACCAAAAACAGCTCGCACACCTTAGACAAAATCATTCCGCAAAGACGATCTTAGGGTGATGCAATATTCAATTTTCATCACACCAGTTGACTGGATGTAGACAAGTACATAATGATTACAAATGTTATTTTCAGAACAGGGGAGCTACTAGAAAACAAAACCCATCAAAAGGAATGCAACCACATAAAGAAAGAAACGAAAAGGTAGAAACTCCAGACTCATGACTGTGGATAAGTGATTGTCATTTTTCCCAAGTGCAGATGCAACTCTGAAGAAATACTTTTGTGTCAAGTAGAGTGAAAAGGGTGCACCCTTTCCAAGACCTTGAAGTGCTTCATTTGCCCACTCCGCCACTGCAACACAACAATGAATCACCAACAACTAAACAATAATGCAAACCACAATAATTAACAGTAGTCTCCTATAAATTGTGGCTTTAGCTTCCACTTCCACCACCAACAAACTTCGAGAATCAAGCAGAGTTGAATTTTTTTTTAAATTTTTTTAAATTATTATTTAAAAGTGAGGAGCAATGGATGCTAGTGTGTTCAAGGCTGTGGTTTTGATGAGCATGCGTGTGCTTGCAATAGCTCAAGCTGATATTAATCCCTCTTACACCAATGCGGTTCCAAATGGCAACACTCTTGGTCAAGTTGATGATGTCTTTGATCTTTCCAATATAAATCATGTGGTTCCAAATGGTCATCTTTTTCCTTGTGGTTTAGGATGTGTGAGAAAATGCATGTTGAGCCCAATATGCCTTTGCATATGCATGATTAAATGCAAATTAACTCCTTCGGATGCTGTGTATAATTTTACACAAAAGTGTGCCATCACAAGGATTATTGATCTACCTTTCTCTCTCTCTCTGGCTTTATCATGTTTGTTTTGAATTATATTTCGGTCATTGATATTCTTTGTATTTTGGTTTTATTTGCTTGATATTGTAGATAATGCTACGGAAAGGCATCATGGATTCATGCTATGCGAGCTGCTCCAAGAATAATCATATTAATTAAGGGATTGCCAATTGTTGCCTAGCTAGCTGCATGCAGCATGAATGTCTTGCGCTCCAAAATAATAATAAGATTGTTCCAATTTATATTGCTTTGTGGACCTTATAGCCACGCGAATATACTATTTCTTTATAATAATAAAAATTAGAAAAACAAGTATAGTTGTGCAGTTATCCTATTCAATAAAAAAATAATGAAAAAAGGACCCTCCTAGTTACATTAGTTATACTTCATGGATATTAATTGGGTATAGCCGCTACCCTTTTTTATATAATACAAATCGTATAGTACAGCCGCACGGCTATACTCTATTTTTAAAAAATAGTATAGCCGGGCGGCCTTACTCGGCTTTTTTCCTAATGAACGGTATCGCCGCGCCGCTATACCGGGTTTTTAAAAAGTTTCTAAAATATTTAAATACTAATTATTCACTAAGTAAATAATAATTAAAACATAACTACTAATTAAAGTAATTAAAAAAGAGAAATTCAGATTATGCTATTCACTGGGTATAGCCGGGCGGCTATACGGTTTTATTTACAGAGTACAGCCGGACGGCTATACCCTTGAAATATTCTATTTTTAGAATATAGCTGCGCGGCTATACTATTGTCACAAAACCACACGCTAACAGGGTCTCCCTATACTCTACACAATCAAAGGGTTATGGATTTATTGAATTCAATAGCCGTGCTACTGCAGAAAGAGTACTTCAGTCATACAATGGTGCCCCTGTGCCAAATGGTGCCCAGAATTTCCAATTGAACTGGGCATCTGCAGGGGAGAATCAAACTGTTGCCAGCGCCCTCTTGCAATCAAACCGTTGAGGCTAGAAACCGCCTCTCTTGAATCTGACTCGACAATCACAGTGGTAAAGCCTTGTTGTCTTGAAAATTTGCAACCCTCCAATATTTGAAACCACTGGCAATGCTTAAACATCTCAATTTCGCCCAATTTTCTGTACAGTTCAATCCAAAAGGTTAGAAACCCTAAATCCATTTACCCTATTCATTAGATATTGCCATTTTCAATCGAAGCTGGGTTTTAATTCTTCGAGGCCATCATCGTGTTTGGCATCCCAGAAAATTGTAGAAAACAGTGTTGCGATTACTGAGCCCTTTTTTTATTTTTTCTTAATAATAGTATACTCCTCTTTTAATTCAAAGAAATAGTATAGCCGCACGGCGTTACCTGGCCCTTTTTAAATTTTCCCTTAATAAATAGTATAGCCGCTCAGCTCAACTCTTTTTCTAATTTGTTAAGGAAATAGTATAGCCGTGCGGCTGTACTCGTCTCTTTTTTTTCAAATAATAAATAGTATATGCGTGCGGCTGTACTCGTCTCCTTCCTGGTCCCCAATTCCCTCACAATCATGCCTTTGCTAATCAACATAGCACACAAGGACTTGTCCCCAATTCCCAGTTCCCCTATTTTTATATGTATATTTTGTAGAATATGTACAATTCAAACCACACACATATATTTAACGACAAAAAAAAAAATCCATAACATACACATATCATAAGTAATAAATTATAATTGCCCATGAGTGCTAGTTAATTATAAATATACTTGATGATCACGAACCTTTTGATTGCTCCTGATCAAATTTCCTGGGGAAAAAAAGAGCTGTTGTGACAAACTTATATAATCAGTTGGATTGGAGACAGACCAATTTTGCGAATTACTCATATCATATGGCAGCAATCATACATGTGTGTTGGATCAATTGATAATTGGCAATGGTAGCGTGCCCACTCCCTTACATCCGAGTTTGAATTGCAATCTCAATATAGCCGCGCTGCTATACTATTTCTTTTAATTTGTTTATAAAAAAAAAAAAAAAAAAATTCAGAGTATAGCCGTGCGGCTATAATATTTCTAAAAAGGTTACAAAATCCGAGTATAGCCGCCCGGCTATACTATTTTTTAAAATAAAAAAAGTACTATAGCCGGGAGGCTATACACCTTTTTCTTAACAATTGTTGAATAATTCCTCTCTATTTTTTTATATTTTTTCTTAACAATTGCTTATTTTTTCAAAAATAAAAAGAAGTATAGCCGGGCGGCTATTCTCCTTTTTCTATTTTTTAAACGTATAGCCGACCGGCGTTACTCGTCTTTTTATATTTTTTTTATTAATAAATAGTATAGCCGCTCGGCGATACAATTTTTTTTTCCCCAAGAAAATAGTATAAAAGAGAGGAATTATTCAACAATTATAGGGGATGAATTTCAGGAACAGCAGGAAACATAGAAGACTTGGGTCATCGATCAAGAAATCAATCATCTTCATTCACGCAAAGCACTAAGAAGGATACATGAGGATCTCACCGGAATATCATGCCAAATACAACCAAACTGAATGGAAACTTAGATGAAGATTGATATTAAAGTCCCAAATCAATGGTCTATGTATCACAACTAATTTGCCTCATAATTATGAATCGAACACAGGAAGAAAACCCTGAAAATGTAAAGACTTAAACCTCTGCAAAAGTTTAAACATATTCCAAATACTGGCTGGGAAATTGTTAAATTTATGTTTCCTAGCTGCAATACCAGTGCTTGTATTATTTTTTGATATTCTTCTTTTATGATACAATGATGCCATGCTTCACCTCATAGTAGTCAAGAAAACCAATATCAAGACAAATTAGATACCAATCATGCATTTTTCTTCCAACAAGTAAGAAATAATCTTAGCCTCTCAATTCTTTCATAATTAGTAAAATACGGAAGGGAAAAATACGAATAAAATACATACATGTTTTATTCGGCAAAATTTTGGCAAATTTACGCCATTACGTAAACTTAAAAATTGCTAAAATATCATTTTCACAAGTCAGAAGATTTAATCAAGGGAACAGTAAATCTGGAAGAAACCTAAGAATAAAGAAATTGATGAAATGATAGAACAAAATTCGTGCATTCTTTAATCAACTGATCAGCATATATCTAAAGAACATAAAACTGGCTTATTACTATACCTATAGTTATGCTCTAAAGTATCGTATATCACTTCAATTTATGCTCCATTATTGCTCACGTTAGCTACAATCTTGCTTAGGAATTATTGGGGTTTCCATAGATGGCAAAAGGGTCTCCTTATAAATTGTGGCTTTAGCTTCCACTTCCACCACCAACAAACTTGGAGAATCAAAGAGAGTTCAAGAAAAAAAAAACAAAGAAAGTGAGGAGAAATGGATGCTAGTGTGTTGAGGGCTGTGGTTTTGATGAGCATGCTTGTGCTTTCAATAGCTCAAGCTGATATTAATCCTTCCTATACCAATGCGGTTCCAAATGACAATCCTCTCGATCAAGTTGATGATGTCTATCCTCCCTCTAATACAAATCAAGTGGTTCCAAATGGCCATATTATCTCTTGTGGTTTAAAATGTGCGACAAAGTGCCTAATGAACCCAATATGCCTTGGCATGTGCATGATCAGATGCAAACATAGACCTTCGGATGTTGTGTATGATTGTACACATAATTGTGCCAACTCCATTGCCACCACAAGCACTACCAATTCTGGTAATGATATGCATATATTTTACCATATAGGATTATTGATCTTACATTCCTCTATTTAATTACTCTTTCTCTATAACTTTATCATGTTTGTTTGAAATTATATTTTTAATTATTGATATTCTTTGTATTTTTGTTTTATTTGTTTGATTGTAGATAAGCGCTATGTGGAAGGTTTCATGGATTCATGCTATGAGAGTTGCTCCAAGAATAACCAGATAAATTAATTGATCGACTATTGTTCCCTAGTTCAACGCGGATGTCTTGTTGCATAAAATAAATGACGAATTATGTCTTTCATATGTAAACTTCTTATTAAAAACAAGAATAAGATTTATGAAAGTACTACTTATATTGCTTTAAGGGCCCTTTTTTTGGTTCACCATGCATGTAGTTTCTTCAGACCCGAATCATTTCAATTTTAGTTTTTAGTTTTCATTTTTTGTGTTAGAGTGTAGAGGAAAAAGAGGGAGAATGGAAGCGAGAATGAAAGTGGAGATAAAAATTTGCACTTCCCTATACAATGATATTAGGCCTACAACGTAACGTTCAAAAATTTAATAGAAGTAAAAAAATTAAGGTTGGTAAGAAAAATAAAATAAAGGGTGAGACTAGCAATCTTTAAACTAAAATGCAAATGATATACTATTAATTGTCATTCAAATGTAAATTGTAACCAGAATGTTCCATCACGTACACCGCAAATTGCTAAATATCAATTTTCACCAAACAAAAGATTGAATCAAAGGAACACTAAATCTGCAAGAAAAAAAGAAAAAGGAATTGATGAAATCATATAACAAAATTCTATTATTATTTAATCAACTGATCAGCATATATCACTTAAGTTAGCTACAATCGTGCATCGCTTCAATATATGCCGCATCACAGCTCATGTAATTAGCTACAATCATGCTTAGAACCATAGATGGCCAAAGGGTCTCCCTATAAAAAGAATTTAAAAATAAATAAATAAATATATATATTAATTTTATAAATATATATATTTTTAAAAAATTAAAAATTAAAAAAATTAATTATTAAAAAAAAATTTTAAAAGGGACCGCCTAGCCCGCCTAGGCCGATTTTTCCATTTTTTTTTTCGAACCCGCTCTCATGGGCTGTAGCAGCGGCATTCCTCATCCCTCACAGACTCGTCGACTCCCTGGCCTTCCGTTTTATAGCCAAAGCTTTTCGCGCTTTCCCCAAGAGGCACTTACGACGTCGTTCCCAGTTCATTCCAACCAGCAAGCTTTTCACAAAGTTGTCACTTGCTGTACTGCATCAGTCTCCGCCTCCGATGATGTCTTCACTTGGGACGACGTCGTTAAGATATCCAAACAGGTTCATATCTCAGGGGCTACTCGGAAAAGATCAAAATCTGCAATCGCGCTTTCCTTGGTAAGTTATACAATACATTTTCTCAGCTGCCAAACAGAAACAGACCAATTGTTCGTTCATCTCTCCACAGTCCACTCCACATTTTATTGAAACTGCTTGCAGGAATCGCACTCTGAGTTCCTTCCCTTTGTAATTGAGGTCCATTCACAAATACCCGTGAGAATTCAAATACCCGTTTCATGCTCAGATATAGCACTGAATAATTTTCCAAAATCTCTAGTTTTGCTGAGAATTTACGTAGTTTCAAGGACGTGTTTACTTTCCCACCAGAAAATTCAAACTCTAATGGCGGTTGCATTCATTGCTGAGCACAGGACGAGAGCTGTGGGAGATGTAATCAAAAGCTTAGGGGAAGAACATAGTCCAGGTATAAGGAATGAGCTACGGTTTGTTTCTGCGATTTGCGCCACCTTTTTTTTTTTTTTTTTTGAACCTTGGTCTAGGTGATTAAACAGTGAATTATAATCAATTTTTGATGCATCTCTAGCAAGTCAGGTTGGCTATACTAATCTGTATGATGAATGGCAACTGGCTCATTGGATTAATTGGTGCTATATATGTATCTAGCAGTGCCTCGACATGGAGGTTCTGTGAAAGGGCTTGATAATGAGGTTTTGGAGGTGACAGTGTGTGTGCTATAGTGTTGGCTAGAGAGGAATATAAGATTTTTTGTAGGGTTAGAAACTTCAGTGGTAGCATTGAGTCTGGTCGCTTTATGAATGGTCATGTAGGAAGGAAGCCTGCTAACTCATTTATTGTGGTTTATTTGATTTTCTTGCAACTTTTCATTTTAAACATTTTTTATGTGTACTTCTTGTTGGAATAGGCTTACACATGAATGGCTATGTTGAGAAGGATGGGAAGAAGTTTCTATGGATATCAAAGAGAAGTCAATAGAAACCCACTTATATTATATATATCCAGGGATGCTTGATCATCTAGTTGCTGGTGGACTGGTTTGTAACAAGCTTTCATCTCACTTTAATGCATTTTAGTTTCTATTCCATCAGTATTTAGGCTGTTAGTGCTCAGTGGGAGCTTGCTTGAATAGTTTGCTTTTGGTATCTATAGCAGAGTTGAATTTAAAAAAACAAAGAAAAGTGAGGAGCAATGGATGCTAGGGTGTTCAGGGCTGTGGTTTTGACGAGCATGCTTGTTCTTGCAATAGCTCAAGCTAATATTAATCCCTCTTAATTATACCAATGCGATTCCAAATGGCAACACTCTTGGTCAAGCTGATGATGCCTTTGATCCTTCCAATACAAATCATGTGGTTCCAAATGGTCATCTTATTCCTTGTGGTTTATGATGTGCGAGAAAATGCATGGTGAGCCCAATATGCCTTTGCATATGTATGATTAAATGCAAGTCAACTCCTTTGGATGTTGGGTATAATTGTACACAAAACTGTGCCAACTCCATTGCCATCACAAGGATTATTGAGGTAATGTTAAGATATAATGAACACTTAGAAAAATTTCACTCCCCTGGGCAGTTTTGATAATGATATTTGTCATACGGCGTAATTTTAGGACTTTCTGTTGTTCGAAAAAGATTTCCGTTTCTCCGATGATCAATTTATATATTTTTTAATACTAGTACCGAACTTAATCCAGTTATGTCTAGAAATATTACATAAAATGGTTCTTCTGCTTGAGCTTTTAGAAAAAATATTATGCAAATAGGAAGTACTTCTTAACTTTAGCAACAATCCATTTTGAATCATCTTAATCGATTAAATCCTGCCAAGAACCAGCAAATGACATCAGAGCCTTGTTTAAAATTGTATCAACAACCAGAAGCAATAAAACCATGTACTACCAAATCTCTTCATCACTATCACAAAAGAGTAAGATTTCAAACCCACATAAGCATGTAACCAGATTCCAACTCGCCCCGCAGATCAAAAGCTAAGACTGACTTTCAAAGAACCAGCACAGAACAGAACCTAGTAAAATGTTGCATACTTACATGACATCAGCCAAAATAAAATCAGTGGAGGAACATAAATTCAAGCCTGAACTCAGGACTAAATCGACACTGCATTAAAAGAGAGAAATTGTTGCAAAATTACAAGGGACGAATCTCAGAAAGAGCAGGAAACATATAAGACCCGGGTCATCAGTAAAGCACTAGGAAGGGTACATAAGCATTGGAGGGCACCGGAATACCAAGTGAGTAGAACCCCAAAAAAACTATCAATAAGATATGAAGCACACCAGGGTGCATTGATTTCCATATCATGCCAAATACAACCAAACTGGATGGAAGAGAAATCAATATGCACTTGCAAAACACGAGACCACAAACTCAGACGAAGATTGATATCAAAGTCATAAATCAATGGTCCAAAAAGATATAAATCAATCGTAGTTGTAAAGTCAGAGACAGATGTGTGGGATCACTAATGGAGAGTTGGAGAGTTATGCTTTACGCATTTATAGCGTATAGCCGTTCGGCTATACTGTTAAAATAACAACTCGGCTCTTTTTTTTTTCCATAATTAGTATAGCCGAACGGCTATATTTGATGTTTTAAAAGAAATAGTATCGCCGCTCGGCTATATTGCAATTTTAACTACAGCCGTTCGGCTATACTCGGTTTTTTTTAAAAAATGAAATAGTATAGCAGCGCGGCTATACTCTGTTTTCAATTTTAAGTACAGCCGCCCGGCTATACTCGGTTTTTTATTTTTTAAAATGAAATAGTATAGCCGAGCGGCTATACCCGGTTTTCCCAAGTTTTAAAAGAAATGGGGTTATCCCAATTTTTTTAGATAAAACGTATAGCCGCGCGGCTATACCGTTTTTACCAAGTTTAAATCATTGTAGTGAAATACAAATATACACTGCTACATACATCTATACACATATTTACAGTATTACCTGAAGAAGGAGCAGCTCCATCTCCACCAGAAGATATACCAGTAGACTGCAACTGGTTGGCTAATTTATCAGCTTCCTTCGCATTAGCCTCTGCCCAAAATAAAAACAAGAATTAAATTATTAACAAAAAAGATGACAAATTTATTAAATATAGCAAGTGAAGAAAACAAAACAGAGCAATCATAAGGAAATAAGAGGTGATGCCAAAATATTTTTCACAAAATCTGATGCTACCCAACTCATTAACCAAAAGCTTGAGCCAACTTTATATCCCTCTTTTACTCTGAATTAAATCCCAATTTCTTTGCTTTTCCTCACCCTCAATTGCTTCTGTTTGGTTCATTTTCAGTGAGAACAAGCAATCATGGAAAATAGGGATCAGGGTGCAGCGCTTGTGCTTCCTGCAAGCAGCAGAGGAGAAAATGTGATGAGACCCGTGAAATGGCCCCATACTTTCCAGCCAGCAGGTACAGTGAGTTCCAAAATGCTCATAAATCTTTGGTGTGATCAACATCCAAAAGATCATGGCCATGGCTGCACCTGATCAAAGACAGGCAGCTGCTGAAGCATTCTCACGAAGGGAACGCAAGGAAAAATGATCCTGTGCGTGGTTGTCTTGGCATTAGCAGAAGTCTCAATGCCCAAATTCAGGGACTTGAAAGAGAACTCCATATTATGAAACAGCACCTAGAACTTTGCAAGGAGAAGGAAGAACTTGTTGGGAAAAAAAACGAATCAAAAGAAAAAGACTTGCAGCATGATCAATCTGATGGTCTCAATTTCCCATCACCAATCCCCCTTTTTTCTCTGCCTCCTTTTTTCTGTTTAAAAATAGTATAGCCGCGCGGCTTTACGTGGCTCATTTCCCATTTTTTCCCGAAGGAATAACCATATAATTTCAAAGTACAGAGGATCAAGCATTCAAACCTCAAACCGAGCAGTATGTGATTGAGGTTCAATTGATGGAGCTTCACAGGAGGTCTCCCACCTGATACTGATCCATTCAAGTTAGAAACCTCTCGCATTTTGGAGTTCTTTGTGTGGGATCCAATGCTTCACGATATCCAAAGGATAGTAGTTAAAAATGTTCAATCCTAAAAAAAAAAATTATCTTCAATTAATGCGAAAATTACAAGACCTTCACCCGAAAAGTAAGGAAAGTTATAGACACAATCAGTTGTAATGAAGCTATCATACTAATCGGTAGCAATATCAAGCTATACAAGCAATACCTCAAGGGAACAATAGCAAACAATACCTCAAGGGAATGGCTTTGCATGTGTTGCTTGAGATATGCAGGTTTCTTAAAAGAAGCACCACATTCTTGGCAAGTATTGGATTTTTCTCTCTGTCCTTCCCCATCCTCCTCATCAGCCTCTTTGGCCATTTCCATCTCTTCTTGTAAAAAAAGTAACCAAATTATAAATAAAAATTAATACAATCAATCTGAAGACAACCCAGCTTCAGATTTTGTTTAAAATACAAAAACCCAATTCATAAATTCATAATTGGACCAAAATTAAAAAAGGACTGAAACCTTGTGGTGAGAAGCAATCTTTTGTAACTGCAGATGCCACAGTACTCACAATAATATCTCAGCGAATAAAGACTTTAAAACTCAAGTTTTCTTTAAAGTCAGGAAAAAAAGGAATTAAAAAAATTTATTATTTTAAAAATAAAAATAAATAATAAATAATAATAATAATAAATAATAAATAAAAAACGGCCTAGCCCGCCTAGGCCGATTTTTCGATTTTTTTTTCAGAACCTGCTCTCATGGGCTGCAGCAGCGGCATTCCTCAGCTCTAACAGACTCGTAGACTCTCTGGCCGTCCGTTTTCGGCCAAAGCATTTCGCGCTTTCCCCAAGGCACTTTCGACGTCGTTCCCAGTTCGTTCCAACCAGCAGGCTTTTCACAAAGTTGTCACTTGTCGTACTGCATCAGTCTCACCCTCCGATGATTCTTCACTTGGGACGACGTCGTTACGATATCCAAACCGGTTCAGATCTCAGGGGCTACTCGGAAAAGATCAAAATCTGAAATCGCGCTTTCCTTGGTAAGTTATACAATACATTTTCTCAGCTGCCAAACAGAAACAGACCAATTGTTCGTTTATCTCTCCACAGTCCACTCCACATTTTATTGAAACTGCTTGCAGGAATCGCACTCTGAGTTCCTTCCCTTTGTAATTGAAGACCATTCACAAAGGGTAAGCTCAAATTCTGTGAGAATTCAAATACCCGTTTCATATATAGCACTGAATAATTTTCCCAAATCTGTATTTTTGCTGATAATTTACGTAGTTTCAAGGACGTGTTTACTTTCCCACCAGAAAATTAAGACTCTAATGGCGGTTGCATTCATCGCTGAGAACAGGACGAGAGCTGTGGAAGATGTAATCAAAAGCTTAGGGGAAGAACATAGTCCAGGTATAAGGAATGAGCTACGGTTCATTTCTGCGATTTGCGCCACCTTTTTTTTTTTTTTTTTTTTAAAAACCTTGGTCTAGGTGATTAAACAGTGAATTATAATCAATTTTTGATGCATCTCTAGCAAGTCATTTTGGCTATATTATTCTGTATGATGAATGGCAACTAGCTCATTGGATTAATTGGTGCTATATACGTATCTAGCAGTGCCTCTCAAGTCTTTCATAGTTAGTAAAATACATACGTGTTTTATTTGGCAAAATTTTGGCAAATTTGCTCCATCACGTAAAACTTAAAAATTGCTAAAATATCATTTTCACAAGTAAGAAGATTTAATCAAGGGAACAGTAAATCTGGAAGAAACCCAAGAATAAAGAAATTGATGAAATGATAGAACAAAATTCGTGCATTCTTTAATCAACTAATCAGCATATATCTAAAGAATATAAAACTGGCTTATTACTATACCTATAGTTATGCTCTAAAGTATTGTATATCACTTCAATTTATGCTCCATTTTTGCTCACGTTAGCTACAATCTTGCTTAGGAATTATTGGGGTTTCCATAGATGGCAAAAGGGTCTCCTTATAAATTGTGGCTTTAGCTTCCACTTCCACCACCAACAAACTTGGAGAATCAAAGAGAGTTCAAGAAAAAAAACAAAGAAAGTGAGGAGAAATGGATGCTAGTGTGTTGAGGGCTGTGGTTTTGATGAGCATGCTTGTGCTTTCAATAGCTCAAGCTGATATTAATCCTTCCTATACCAATGCGGTTCCAAATGACAATCCTCTCGATCAAGTTGATGATGTCTATCCTCGCTCTAATACAAATCAAGTGGTTCCAAATGGCCATATTATCTCTTGTGGTTTAAAATGTGCGACAAAGTGCCTAATGAACCCAATATGCCTTGGCATGTGCATGATTAGATGCAAACATAGGCCTTCGGATGTTGTGTACGATTGTACACATAATTGTGCCAACTCCATTGCCACCACAAGCACTTCCAATTCTGGTAATGATATGCATATATATTACCATATAGGATTATTGATCTTACATTCCTCTATTTAATTACTCTTTCCCTATAACTTTATCATGTTTGTTTGAAAATATATTTTTAATTATTGATATTCTTTGTATTTTTGTTTTATTTGCTTGATTGTAGATAAGCGCTATGTGGAAGGTTTCGTGGATTCATGCTATGAGAGTTGCTCCAAGAATAACCAGATAAATTAATTGATCGGTTATTGTTCCCTAGTTCAACGCGGATGTCTTGTTGCATAAAATAAATGACGAATTATGTCTTTCATATGTAAACGTCTTATTAAAAACAAGAATAAGATTTACGAAATTACTACTTATATTGCTTTATGGGCCCTTTTTTTGGTTCACCATGCATGTAGTTTCTTCAGGCCCGAATCATTTCAATTTTAGTTTTTAGTTTTCATTTTGTGTGTTAAGAGTGTAGAGGAAAAGAGGGAGAATGGAAGTGAGAATGAGAGTGGAGATACAAATTTGCACTTCCCCATACAATGATATTCGGCCTACAACGTAACGTTCAAAACTTTAATAGCAGTAAAAAAATTAAGGTTGGTAAGAAAAATAAAATAAAGGGTGAGACTAGCAATCTTTAAACTAAAATGCAAATGATATACTGTTAATTGTCATTCAAATGTAAATTGTAACCAGAATGTTCCATCACGTACACCGCAAATTGCTAAATATCAATTTTCACCAAACAAAAGATTGAATCAAAGGAACACTAAATCTGCAAGAAAAAAAGAAAAAGGAATTGATTAAATCATATAACAAAATTCTATTATTATTTAATAAACTGATCAGCACATATCACTTAAATTTATGCTCGATTGTTGCTCACGTTAGCTACAATCGTGCGTAGGAGTTATTGGGATTTCCATCGATGGCAAAAGGGTCTTCTTATAAATTGTGGCTTTATCTTCCACTTCCTCCACCAACAAACGTCCATAATGAAGGTGTCTTGTTATTTTATATTTTTTTCATGAACAGCCTTTTAAATATAATATATTTCAAGAGTATAGCCGCCCGGCTATACTTGGGCTTTTTTAATTTTTTTAATAAATTATATAGCCGCGCGGCTATACTATGGAATTTATATACCGCGCACCAAATATTCCACCCAAATTTAAATCTATTTCTTTTTTCTACTTACAGTAATTGAAGTTTTCAGTGTCATTCTTAATTATCAAAACAATCCAAAACTAAGCAGAACAAAGTTGTTCCACATAAACATGTGGTGGGCAAAAATGAGAGCAAAAACAAGAGACAGCTCTCATTCCACAATTTTGAGACAATGCAAAATGACTGTTCCAGCCCATCGAAGTTATGGGTAGTTTGGCAAGTAGTGCACAAATTTGTTCTTCATAGTTCAGATAGAGGTTGTGGTTCAACTAAACAGAAGAATGCTTATCTCCAAAAAATACAGAAATGCTATACATATTTAGTGTTCAGATTCACAGCATCACCCAATTTCCGTATCTAGTGTTGGGAATTTCTCATTAGCCTCTTCAAAATCCCCCTGCAATTCAAAGCAATAGTGTCCTGGAAAAGATGCTTATCCCAAAATCCAACATATGAGGGTATTAGATGATCTAAGAATAATACTCACATATGCATACACATGACGCCCAGTCTTCTCATGCTCAAGCATTCAAACCTCAAACCGAGCAGTATGTGATTGAGGTTCACTTGATGGAGCTTCACAGGAGGTCTCCCACCTGATACTGGTCCATAAAGTTAGAAACCTCTCGCATTTTGGAGTTCTTTGTGTGGGATGCTTCACGATATCCAAATGATAGTAGTTAAAAATGTTGAATCCTTAAAAAAAAAAAAAAAAATATATATATATATATATCTTCAATTGATGCGAAAATTACAGGACCTTCACCCGAAAAGCAGGGAAAGTTATAGACACAATCAGCTGTAATGAAGCTATCAAACTAATCGGTAGCAATATCAAGCAATACCTCAAGGGAACAATAGCAAACAATACCTCAAGGGAATGGCTTTGCATGTGTTGCTTGAGATATGCAGGTTTCTTAAAAGAAGCACCACATTCTTGGAAAGTATTGGATTTTTCTCTCTCTCTCCTTCCCCATCCTCATCAGCCTCTTTGGCCATTTCCATCTCTTCTTGTAAAAAAAGTAACCAAATTATAAGTAAAAATTAATATAATCAATCTGAAGACAACCCAGCTTCAGATTTTGTTTAAAATACAAAAACCCAATTCATAAAAATTCATAATTGGACCAAAATTAAAAAGGAGGACTAAAACCTTGTGGTGAGAAGCAATCAGGTTCTTTTGGACCTGCAGATGTCCAATTCATACTTATAAAGACTTTTTTTAAGTGAGTGACTTTCATAGAGATGACAAATTCTTAAATACTTTCATAGAGTTGATAAAAGTCACTAGTAAATTGACAAGACTTTTGCTCTTAACAATTAGCCTTAAAAGTATCGAAAAGTCATTCATTTAATAAGTTTTTTAAAAGTCATTAACTTTTTGGATACCACCAAACTTTTAAATACTTTTTAAAAGTCTAAATTGAATACCTCCAGACTTTTAAATACTTTTTAAAAGTCATAATTGAATACTACTAGACTTTTATATACTCTTTAAAAGTCTAAATTGAATACCTCCAGACTTTTAAACTCTATAAAAATCATTAAAAGTTTGAATTGGATACACCCCCCTAAAACTCAAGTTTTCTTTAAAGTCAGGAAAAAAAGGAATTAAAAAAAATATTATTTATAAATAAAAAATAAAAAACCGCCTAGCCCGCCTAGGCCGATTTTTCGATTTTTTTTCGGAACCCGCTCTCATGGGCTGCAGCAGCGGCATTCCTCAGTTCTCACAGACTCGTAGACTCTCTGGCCTTCCGTTTTACGGCCAAAGCTTTTCGCGCTTTCCCCAAGGCACTTACGACGTCGTTCCCAGTTCGTTCCAACCAGCAGGCTTTTCACAATGTTGTCACTTGTCGTACTGCATCAGTCTCACCCTCCGATGATGTCTTCACTTGGGAACAACGTCGTTACGATATCCAAACCGGTTCAGATCTCAGGGGCTACTCGGAAAAGATCAAAATCTGCAACCGCGCTTTCCTTGGTACGTTATACAATACATTTTCTCAGATGCCAAACAGAAACAGACCAATTGTTCGTTTATCCCTCCACATTCCAATCCACATTTTATTGAAACTGCTTGCAGGAATCGCACTCTGAGTTCCTTCCCTTTGTAATTGAAGACCATTCACAAAGGGTAAGCTCAAATTCCGTGAGAAATATTTCAAAAAGAAATAGTGTAGCCGCTTCACTATACTCCTTTTTTTTTTTCCTATATTAAAGATCTCCATTTTTTCTTTATTTTCAAATATTATTGAATAAAAATAAAATTTTATAAAACATTTAAATACAAATTATTCACTAAGTAAATAATAATTAAAATATAACTACTAATTAAAGCAATTAAAAAAGAGAAATCCAAATTATGCTATTCAATGGATATAGCCGGGCGGCTATACGGTTTTAAAAATTCTATTTATATAGTACCGCCGGGCGGCGATACCTTCGAAATATTCTATTTTAGAGTATAGCCGCCGGCTATAATATTTTCACAAAAACACGCTTCGCCTTTTTTTATTTATAAATAGTATAGCCGTGCGGCTAGACTCTACACAGTCAAACGATTATGGATTTATTGAATTCAATAGCCGTGCTGATGCAGAAAGAATACTTCAGTCGTACAACGGTACCCCTATGCCAAATGGTGCCCAGAATTTCAGATTGAACTGGGCATCTGCAGGGGAGAATCGAACCGTTGCCCGAGCCCTCTTGCAATCAAACCGTTGAGGCTAGAAACCGCCTCTCTTGAATCTGACTCGACAACCACAGTGGTCAAGCCTTGTTGTCTTGCAAATTTGCAACCCTCCAATATTTGAAACCACTGGCAATGCTTAAACATCTCAATTTCGCACAATTTTCTGTACAGTTCAATCCAAAAGGTTAGAAACCCTAAACCCATTTACCCTATTGATTAGATGTTGCCATTTTCAATGGAAGCTGGGTTTTAATTCTTCGAGCCCATCATCGTGTTTGGCACCCCAGAAAATTGTAAAAACGGTGTTGCGATTACTCGGCTCTTTTTTTATTTTCTCTTAATAAATAGTATAGCCGTTCGGCTATACCCCCGGAAGAAATAGTATAGCCGTGCGGCTTTACCGGGCCCTTTTTGTTTTTTTCTTAATTAATAGTACAGCCGCTCGGCTCTACTCGTCTTTCTAATTATTTTAAGCAAATAGTATCGCCGCGCGGCGATACTCGGTTTTTTCCAATATTTTAAAAATAGTATAGCCGGGCAGCTGTACTCGGCTCTTTTTTCCAAAAAATTTTTTTTTTTTATAATAAATAGTATAGGCGAGTGGCTATACTATTAATTGAGCAATTTGAAAAAAGTCCGCATATATATGCACATGTGTGACCTAACCTTTTGATGATCATCATCAAATGCCTCTGTATTTGTTTTGCGAATGGCCAATATTTTACAAAATGTGATCTTCATTTATTCGTTATGTAAATACTGATCACAATTTTTTTCTTCTTTCTAGTGGAGTTGACACATCTATATGTTGGTTTCCTTTTCTTTCTAGGCCAAAGTTAACGGGACCACTGGATGTAATTGGTGGAAACTTGTGTGATATATATTCGATTCAATATATAAAGTACGTACGTGTTAGTTACAAAAAAGTATCTGTATATGTATATATACACAAATACATATTACAAAACCAAGTTTATTAATTAAAGAGACTTCCGGGATGAAATAGAGAAAAGTTTGCAAGGAAGTTAGTCTTGAAACTTGAAAGAGTGGTATAGAGAGAGAGGGAGGTAATCTTGTAATCGCATGTTCAGTGTTAAAAACCAGCAGCCAGCTAATTAAAAAGAGATGACGACGAACATGGTAAAACATATGATGGTCAGCCTGTGATTATATACCTAGTAGTACAACAGAGCAGAAGGAAATGAACGGGTAGTAGGTAGCTAAGGCTGTGGTGGGGAATGGTGATGGAATAAATGCTATCTACTAATAAATTGGATGTGCTCAGAATATCCCATGTATATATTTTGCTGGCAATTTTAGCCAGACTTCCTTCATCAATATCATCTCACCTATTATATATATAGCTAGGTGCAGGAACAAAATCACCACAAGGAAGAAATGAGGTGGTTAGGTCAGTCAAAGGTGCATGGCTGCATTACTGGGCAATTACTCCTTTGGCAGTTGACTGCTTGCTGGCCTTCTGCTGCGTATATATGATTATATATATATATATATATATAAATGTTGCAGTTTGTATATGGAGTGAGCCTATCTAGCTCACTGCCAAAGGAGATTTGCCCGGCAATTCATCTGCTGTGCAATTTGCAAATTAATATTCACATCCACCCACCCACCAATGTTCATTGTTCATCATGCATGAAGACATGCCAAGGTAAGAATTTATATAGTCCCACTAGATGCCTTAATTGATTTTCAATTAGATGGTTGGTCTCAATTAGATGCCTTAATTGATTTTCAATTTGTCTATGAATGAAGACTTGAAAAATAAACGGTTTGGGTCGTTGAAATTTTTTTTTCGTAGAATACCCTAAAGGGTGTCCCTCAAATAAAATTATTGATAAGATCGCTTAATGGAAAATATATATAACATAACTGGTCAGTAATAAAGGGATTAATAAAGAGACTTCATTTTTCAATAATTCTCGATGCACAAAAAAAAAAAGCAATAAAAGCGTTTGGTTGCACCACCACATGTTTTGATTGATCACCTAGCTAACTTGTAGCTCATTTTCATTTAGTTTCATATAGGTTCATGAAACTGCAGGGGTTGACCAGTTTGATGGCCACCTTCGTCATCATCATCACTGGTTGACAAGAGTACATACATACATATAGATATGTACACATATATATAACTTGTTTCACATCGCTGGAAATTTTAATATTCATTTCCAAGTCATTGTTTTAGAGAAAACTGTGAACCCTAGTTCGTTATCAGAAGTTAGTTATACCTAACTTTCATTACAGATGGGAAACAGAAAAAGGGAGAAGAAAAAGACGGAAGGAGGAGAGGTAGGGCACTGCATGTGAACTGTGGAGCAGTAACTGCTTAATTAGTTGAAAGAAATATACGCATGTGGGAACTGGGAATTAATTACTCGACATATGACGCATATGGGTTTGACTCCCAGACCCAGTCAGCTGGCTGCGTTCCCTTCCCTTATATTTATTCATCTCAGCATATATGAGAATATTCTTTCTAATTATTCTATTATGTATAGTATCTAATTGACTTCTCTGACTCTTCACACGCTACATATCTAATTATGTATTATGTATAATATCTGCTTAGACTTCTATAGTTTACTTCTAACAATTTCATAATACGCCCGAACACAAAAATGGAACTTTTTACTCCGCAATCACAATTACTTGCTGCGAGAACTAAAACCAAGTGATGGGGTTGAGTTTTCTACTTTTTTGTTTAGCGTAATTTTAAGAATATTACTGTAGTGATCACATTGTACATCACATTTTTTTCATTGAAGATCCTATGTTTATAATAATAGATGTAATTTGCAGTAAAACATTTGTTTTTGTCTTCTAAAACAAATCAGTACTATTACTAAGATATTTACCATGATTTAAATTGTTAGATGTCCAACAGTTGACATGACATATATCTATATGTGCACACATAGGTTTATGACATTCTTAACAATTATTGTGGAGCCCCAAAAAGTTGTACCATACTATTACTTCCTTCTTCTTTGGCCCAACCGGGAGAGACTTTCATGCATATTGGGTATAGTACTTTTTGCTATCCCGGTCAATAGCGCAACTTTTTCATATGTTATTAAATTGGTTGGAGGTAACAAAACAGTGTTATCTCCGTTACAAGAAATTTTTTTTTTTTTTTTCCAGAGAAACCATACTTCCTTTACCTCCCACAAGTGTCCCAGTCTATAAATTTCATCAATTAATACACTATCCGCTTAGAATAGTAGTTTGAGTTTCCAAACTAATACATTACCACTTCAAGCGCACACACTACCATTCTAAACACAACAATATTATTCCAATGTTCGCAAATGGTTCGCACTTACTACAGTGAAACACTGAAGAAAAATATTTCTGATATATAGTCCATAGAAATAAAGGTGCAGTTCAATGTAAATTTGATGCTGCTCTCCTTCCATGCCCTGAGCCCTCTTTTCCTTTGAATCTAGATTTCCCTTACTCTCACTACTTGAATGCAAGATATAAAGAGAAACAGAGAATTCTGAGGTGCACGCACAAATCTTACCCACTTTTTTGGTTGCAAGTCCATGACAAAACCTTGGACCAACTACTTGTTTAAGCGAGATAAGCATGAACCCTGTTTATGAAAGCTGTTCGATTTGTGTAACTCTGAAGCAAAGGAATCATTATTTGCTATGCTGATTCATGATTGTTAGGTCCACACACTAGCACTGCAGACGATAAATCTAACATGTCACGACTGGTGTATATCTCAAAACGTGTTTGTGGTTTATAATGCAGACAAATGCACGCTCGTGTTTTCACATCAGCAAAGGAAAGTTTCCTCAATCTGGGTTCATCTAGTAACTTCCTTCCACACAATGTAAAGTTTAGCCACACGCATTAATGCTTCGGTTTGGTTTGGCTTTTCTTAAAGCCACCTAATACCCCTCACACGTTCATGTCTTGTCACTTTTTGATTTTTCTTGCTTACTCGGCGCAATTAAAAGTAACACAAACAAACAAAATTATTAAATAAAGACTAAAATGGAAAACGTGGAACAACATGTTGAATTTTTTTGGTAATATCTGGGAAACACCAAGGGCATTTGTGTAAAATATAGGAAGGTGTGTGCATCTATAAAGCCATCCACGGCAAATACTTGCACCACAAACGCAAACGAAAATTGTTCCTGGTTTCTTTAGCCGCCACGACGCCATTGATGGAAGCAGACGAAGTAATGGAGCTCTATGATTCTTACTGGTTTCAGCTCGGAATCTTCGAAAAGCAACCAAATTCATTAAACCCATCAAGGATTGAAGCAGACCCAGTTCTTGAAATTGAAGAAAAACCATCAAAACCAGAGCTTTTACGCATCCCGACCCTCCTCCATACCAGGTCCATGACCGACTTGAGCTCCAAAACGAGCTTCAACTTCAGCTCCTCTCCCTCACCAGACTCAGTCCTCCACAGACCAAAGCTCTCCACCATTCTTTCTGGCAAGGAAGCCAAAGAAGTTGAAACCCCAATACAGAGACATGTCGAAGAGTCGCCAAAGAAGATTACAAGACGGAGGAGGAAGAAGAAGAAGGGTGAGAGCAAGAGCTTGACAGACCTTCAATTTGAAGAGCTAAAAGGGTTTATGGATCTTGGTTTTGTTTTCTCAGAGGAAGACAAAGAAGATTCAAACTTGGCTTCGATCATTCCTGGGCTGCAAAGATTGGGGAAGAAGGACGGCCAAGATGAGGTCTTTGATGAGTCTGCAATTCCAAGGCCTTACCTTTCTGAAGCTTGGAAGGTGAGGGATCAAAGAAAGAGAGAGAAGCCATTGATGAATTGGAGGTTTCCTGCGTTGGGCAATGAAATTGACATGAAAGACAATCTCAGATGGTGGGCTCACACAGTTGCTTCCACAGTTAGATGACGAATGCTCTGCTTCTAAGATTTTTTTTTCTTTTTTTCTTTTTGGGTTTTGATTCAATTTCTCTTTCAGTTCTGTATACAGAAGATTCAGGTCAATCAATATTGTTTTACAATCTTGTAAATGTAAATAAAGGTAGAATTTTTTTCATGATCAGCTTATGAATACTTGTTCTTTGCTCTGCATTCTGATTCATAAAAAACATATATGTTAACCAACTTGAGGGATGTTATTCAAAATTGAAGCTTTCCTGGTTAGAGGGGAAAGAAAAGTAGCTTTGAAATTTCTGACCTATCAAGTTCTCATGAAACATATACTTCAGCTTATCCATATCTTAAGCAGCGTTGTCAATATCATTATGGCTCATTAGTGTTGTAATTGGGAGCAATTATCCTCTTAGAAAATATCTTGGGTTTGAGTCTTAGCATTCATATTATGTGTAAGTTTAGTATGTTATCGTCATTCTTACTAGTATAATGATTTGGGGCAATTACTCTCTCAGAAAAGATCTTGATTCAAGTCTTAATATTCGTATAGTGTGTAAATTTAATATATTATCGTCCTCGATAAAAAGGTCCCTCAAAAAATATAGTTATCGTTTAATTTAACTTGATAATCAGGGTCAATCACGTTCCAAAATATAAACATAACTCTCAGTCAATTTTAAAATGAAAACTTCACCAAAAACATGTATGATACGTTCACGTGGGCTGAGTTATCGGTTACTTGTTGGTGGATTTAGTATGACAATGTCAATAAGCTAATGCCATGTCAGACAACATAGTGAGCTGTGATGACGGTAATGTTATTGCTTGGCTTATTTGGGAAATTGGGAGAGAAACTCTCATATAACGGGATAACACTTTTTGCTATCTCAAGCTAATAACGCAATCACATTTTTACATGTCATTATATTATTGGTCGGGAATAGCAAAATAGTGTTATCCCTGTTACATGTAAATCTTTTTGCCTATTCACAAGTGACAAACAATGTCAGTTAAGGGTCGCACACCACACGATTGGGAAGGAAAGACAGAATCCACGCAGAGTTTTATTGCTTGAGAGTAGATCTGTCAATGGATCGAATTTTGATCCGAATCCGATTTGAACTTGGTGTAATTAATAAGAGATGGATTGAACTTCTCAATCTAATAATCCGATAACAATCCGAATCAATAATCCGATTATAAATGGATTCGAATATGCAGTATAGTTGATCCGATCTGACTTAGTATGAAGTATAATTTAGTTTTTCTATGCTTTATATTAATATTTTATATGTGTAAATGATGCTTACACTTAAAACTAATTTTTATGATAACATATCAAAATTTGATATTAAAAAAAAAAAGTAGATAAATACAATAAAAGAATGAGGTTTCTAATGAAATTTTGATTTTTTGTACATATCAAAATAAATCCTATAATAATCCGAATCCGATGCGCAACGAATATGAATTGATAGGTGCAATCCGATAGTTCGAATATGATAATCCGATTATAAATGAATTCAAATTTGGATTGAGATATATTTTATCTGAATCCAACCCGTTTACAGGTCTACTTGAGAGACTAATTTGACAAAGATAGTGTAATTCTTTACGCTCAAGTTCAATTCTCCTCATTCTACAGAGTAATTAAAGTATCGATTTTTCAACAAAAAGATATCATGCTTACGCTAATACATATGACAAATTTTGAGAAGCTAGCTCATTAAAAGAGGTGAACACAAAGCCACCTTTCACCAAAATCCTAGCAGAGCAAAAAAACCCTCTCTCCCAAAAAACTCTCCTAGAGCCGTTTTCATTTTGAGGGGGGAGGAAGCCCTTGTTCTTCCTTTCCTCTCCCCTCCCCTCTTTCTCTTCCTCCCTCTCTTCTCCAGAGACAAATGGTTTTCTCTCATAGGCGATTGTGATTTGTTATGATTTTCCTCCAACCATCATATGCGATTGCGTCTCAACGTTGGATCTCCACCTGCGTTTTGACGTCGGATCTCCTTCTGTGTTTCGGCGTCGGATCTCTCCCACCATATTTTTTGCGGTTTCTTTATGTTCGGAATAAGTCACAGAGACTCTGTAGGTTCTTTGTGAGTTTTCACCTCTCCTTTTGTGAGAGCTTTTCACATCTCCTTTGTGAGAGCTTTTTATCTCTCATTTGTGAGAGTTTTATTTGTATTGTTATGGCTTGGTTTTTTCAAGCTTTGTCTATTTTTGATTATTCTGAGTTTGCAATCTTAGTGGGGATGCCTATACCAGAGTTTATTCGATCATGCGTGACCATTAGTGGAGGCGCACCAGATTGTCTTATGTTGTTCGACTGCTCCGTTATTGTAATTGCCCTTTGTGGCTAGTTTGTTTTAGCCCCTGTGGCTAATGGGTTTTTTGGCTGAATTATGAATGCAATCCTAGAATTTCTCAAAAAAAGAGGTGAACACAAATAAACTCCATAGCAAAGCAAGTGACTAATTGATTAATTGATTAATTGTACGCAATTAATTATTAATGACGCATCATCTGCATGAACACAATTTTCTACATCCTAATGTGGTATGGGTTCGATAGTATACGTTGCGAAAACTCAAAGGTCAATCAATAAACAAAGTTTTGTTGAAAGTTTGAATACACCTTAGTATTTTAGATTTTCCCAAAAAGAAATCGTCGAAATTAAATTATATTAAGTAATCATATCGCTTTCACGTTATTTTTGGACCGTTGGGTAACTTTTAGGCCTAATTTACGGGGCCCATCGCAGTCGCCCAACGTAAACACACCGCCCACTGTCTACTGCCCACTGTTTTTTTGCTCCAGGACCGAATTACCCTTAAAGATTCTTCACAGGATCTCACAGGTGTGGAAGGCTAGTTTAGTAATATGAGATGACATAGAATGAGAGAATATTTGCTTTGCCGAAAGGACTCACGAGGGTCCTTCCAAATAGAAGCTGCAGTCGCCAAATACAAAGCTCTGCCGTCTGCTCCTTCCTTGACTCAGTGTTCTTCTTCTTCATTGACGGTTCGCGGGTCATGGAGGAGACCATGGACTCTCTCTGGTTTTTCAGCAATGTCTTCTTCTCTTCAAGAGCTACAATTTTGGGTCCAATTGAGCCTGTTGAAGAACCTGTCAAGGAAGAGTGCTCCAAACCCATGTCACCAATTGCTCAAAATCAGCAGAAAAATTCCCCACCGAAGGCCCAAATGTCAGTTCCATTGTGCCCAAAATGTGAAGAACCAGAAAGTTTGAAGCTTGATATGGAAGTGGTGGAATATTATTATTCTCCAAGTCCAAGGTCAACAGAGAAGGAAAAGAGTAGGAGGAGTAGGAGGAGGAGCAAGAGAAGTGTGCAGCAGCAGCGACATAGGAGAAAGATTCTTGGAGAGCTTGATGAGTTGGGTTTGGATGATCATGTGAAGGAGGTGATTTCTGGGTCTTGGTCGTCCTCTAATTGGATGGTTGAGGGAAATTGTGGGTATAATCAACAATGTCAGAACAATACAATGCCTTCAATCACTGATAATATGGCCATGAAAGAGCATCTCAAGTCATGGGCTTATGCTGTTGCATGCACTGTCAGATGAAATTAACCAGCTTCTAGGATTGTCTAATTATAGACTTGAACACTAATCTCACCTTTGCTTCTCTCTCTCTCTCTCTCTCTCTCACTTGCGACTAATTCTGTTGTTTGATCTGGGCATGCCCTTGACAATGTAATGATCTGATATCTGATTCTGTTTAATGGTATTTTAATATAATTCCAACTGAGTAAAGCATTTTGCTGTTTCCTCTTCTTCTCTGTTTTTCGGATTTCATTCTTTAATTATGTCAATTTAATATGTGTCAGATGACTCTATATGAAGTTGAAATGTGAAGGCAAGTTAGCAACTTTCAGGGTCAGCTTCCCCCTCTTGGACACAAGTTCTGTATAGTCTCCGCTATGTGCACCTTGCAAAATGTTGAATGACAATCCAAAGCTTGGCTTATTTAGCAGAAAAAATACCCATCGCCGGGAAACTTCAGTACCAAAAAAATCCAGTATAAGAATTCACAGGGAAAGTTCTGTGTCATGTCAATTTCTGCAAGTAACTGTTCAGAAAAAACCAGAGGGGTTCACATGCGTATAATAGACCCATTGACTATCCCTCCCTATGGCTAGGCTGACTATTCTACTGCAGTGCAGCCCATGTCGTCCTATTAAAAAATTGCAACTTTCTGCTTTAAACTTTTGGCAGAAGTGAATAAAGGCAGAACATAATCCATCAACCATCTGCAACTTGTCAATCAAAGTTAAATTTTTTGTTTTTATCAGTTTGAGAAGTTTTCTCTTTTGAGCATTGGATGCACTGATCAAATTGTTGGGCGCATTTAGAAGAGGAAAAATAAGAAAACTTGAGGTTGCCCTGATGTTACCTCTGGGCTGGGCCCAAGTATATATTGGACTGGGCTTGATTTGGCGGTAAACCAAACCCGACCCAAAGAGAAGCGCCGCCGCCCACCAATCCAACTTCTCTGCGTGCAACATGTCTGATTACGAAAGACCAAAACGAAGAGAGTGAGGAAAGCTGAAGGCGGAGATGACGGACCTAAAACCAAGGCGGCTGAGGGGCCACAAGGCCACTGCCACGTGTTGCATCGCCTCTGTTGCTACCCCTGGCCTCGTCGCCACTGCCGGAGAGGTATGGTTATGGAGGAGATTTGAAAAAAATCAAAATTATGGTGTGTTTACATTTTATGGCAAATTGGGTACTTTCGTGTTGAAATTAAATAGAGCTTGGTGTTCATGTTGTGTATTCAGGATGGCTGCGTTTGCTGGTTTGATATGCGATGCAAAGATGTGATAGATATTATGGAGGTGGGAGAGGAACCCGTTTCATCATTATGTTTCAGGCCAGGTAATGATATATACGATTATGTTTCACATATATGTTTAGAATGAAAAGTTTGCAAATTGAATTTTGTGGGTTGGCTCAGGAAATGAAAATATGATCTTTGTTTCATCTGAGAAGCAAGTCAAGAGCTTTGATGTGCGTCTGGTAATCATCGACTCTCTCGACTCTTTCTAGGATTGGGTTTATTTATAAATTTGTATTTTTATATTTTTACTTGTTCAATGCTCATAAAGTTTTTTTTTCTATTTTGAAGGGAAGTTCTTGCTCATGGAAGCCATTGGAGAGTTATGATTATAATAAAGAGGAGATAAATCAGGTATCAGTATTCAGGTAGACTTGGTTTTGATTGCTTAATTAACTTAAACTTAGCTACCCATTTTCTGGAGCTTATCTGCATGTATGTTTGTCTATGTAGATTGCATGCAACTCTAAGTCTTCTTTTCTTGCTGCTACGGATGATGGCGGTGAAATTAAGGTCACTTCTTATTACCCATCTTGCAGTTTTTGCAGTTCATATATAATCTGTTATCTATCTCATAATGTATGTAGTTTGTATTTCAGCTGCTGACTGTAATCACTGTGACAGATTATTGACATTTGTCAGAAACGCATTTACAAAACATTAAGAGCTGGCCATACAAGTGTATCCTTTTTTTTATTTTTTATTTTTAATCATTTAAGCACTTCCCTTTTTGTTCTTCTTCAAATTATGTGACTCATGGTTGGCTATCAACAAAATATTCGGTTGGCTATCAACAAAATATTCTGCTGCATATCTTTTTATTTTCCTTCTTTATTTTGTTCAATTCCAATTGCTTCCTTCCAAGCATGATCCGTTCCCTTGAATTCTTTGCTATCTTTCCCTTGTATTTCCGTCACCTTAACTATATACTACACACAGATTTGTAGCAGCGTGCAATTTCTTCCTTGGAGACCGTGGGAAGGTATATCTATAAGATTTTGCTTGCCCTCTCTCTCTCTCTCTCTCTCTCTCTCTTTCTCTCTCTCTCTACCATCAATTGTGTTGATGGTTCCTGGTTTAAAATATGCCTGAAATATATCAATTCAGCATGTTGGCACATTCTAAAACGAAGGCCATTCCCTTTATGTTAAGCATTTTTAACCTATCATGGTAATTTCAACGAAGCTTTGAGTGTCTCTTATCATGTTTTGATTATGTGCTAACATATACAAATCTTAGCTGTATTGTGAGTCCACTGTTAGGTATCTTTAAGGATATACTTGAACAAGGTACATAGAGCATAGATGTCATATCAGTGCGAGTTTCTTGAAGAATCCAGTAAAACGTTCATCTCTTTCTACTCACAGATAATTGACTGCCAACTTCTGTCTTGGGGTATCTTGGGCAGTTATCACTGGAGGTCTTGATTCAAAGCTTGTGATGTGGGATTTTTCCAAGGGGCGCCCTAACAAAATTATGAATTTTGGTAAAGCATCTATCTTTTGTAATCTGTAACTTTCTCTGCATATTGGTTGCTTTTCATAGCTCTTATGACATTTAATCAAAGTTGGAATTGTTTCCACTTCAGCAATTCATTGGAACATGAATTCCTTAACTATAGAGTTTGCCACTTTGCATTGCTTGGGGCAAAATATGTTTTATTTCATACTCTTTCAAGTACTGGAGAACCTTTGTAGAATTTTTTTTATTGATTTTCTGGTCTAGAAGATACATAAGAGTAGATCTCTGTCCAGCATTCTGAATATGTTTAGGCTGCATAACCAAGTGTGAAGTGTGTGGTCTACGAAGTTGGAGATAGAGCAGGAACTGATAAGCTTGTGGTAGGCTAGGAGAAACGTTGACCTTGAGTAATCGAAGGTTCAAGGTGTATAGAGCCACGCATGCACGTGCATGCATGCATATACGCTCAGAAGTTTAAAATATCTAGGGCAAAAAAATGCATGCATCTTTGCAGCTGCAGGTGATTGGACAGGTTGTGCACACAATAATTTAATATGAAAGTTAGAACCAAAGCCTTTCAATCCTCTCGACATGTTGATGCACTTTACTTTGCTCCTAAAAAGATGATCATTTGATGATTTTATCTTTTATAAGAACGGATGAAAATCAATGTGGTTCAGTGGTTGGATTGATCTTTTTGTGCAAATCTTGCTTGCTATTCTTCACTGCAGGCTTGTCTGACGCAAATAATGGTGATGGCAAGGAACAGTGTTTCAATCCTGCTTTTGTTCACGCAATAGCGGTTCCAGAAATTGATATGTTAGACAAATCAGACAAGGTTTGTGTTGTGGCTAGGGGTGATGGTGCAGTTGATGTGATTAATATAGAAGGTGAACTTGCTACCATGAGGTCAAAAGGTTCTAGAAAACCTCAGAAAGGATCTCAATCAAGATCAAAAGAAAAGGAAATCCCAGAACAAAATGGATGGAATAGGATGCATTTGGATTACTCATCAGGCGGTCATACTGCTGCAGTCTCTTGTGTGTGAGTAATAGTCTGATAGACTTAAATGCAGTGCAAGGAAACTTAATTCACTTATTGACTAGTATGTATTTTTCAGGGCATTTTCGTTGTTTGGGGATAGAGGAAGATTTATAATTTCAGGTGGAAATGATAAGTTGGTAAAGGTCTGGGATTGGACCAAATGTCTTGATGCAGGACAGACTATCAGCAGCAGTGATCTTCTACATTTGAATATCAACCTCAGCAAAAAAGTGAGTTATCGTTGCATCTTCACCACCACTTCTTGAACTTCAGTGTCTTGCTTGTTTCCATGTCATTTTATGTGAAGCTTCTGATCATGGAGTTGATGCCTTTGCAGGTCAATTGGCTCTGTACTACTCCGGCTGATATGGAAAACCTAGTTGTTTGTGATACAACTAAGGTGGTAAAGGTCTATTCTGTTGCCTAGATTAAAGCTGCGGTATCATTGAATATAGAAGCTTATAGTCTCGTGTGGCAAACTCATTCCGGCCCTAGGAAAACTTGTCTACTCTTTGCATTTTGTGCCTTGAACGATGCAATCCTTGATCGCCATAATCAGCTTGATGCACCTTTAAGGGTTCGTTCACCCCTGTATCCCATGATCTGTAGATGTTTTCTACTTGTGTAAGTTGGGGAATCAGATGCTAGTCTGTAACTCTGTGTCATGTCACTGCTGGGATCGCCTGTTATTTGTTTTGTTTTTGGATTTTTTGTGGGTACGTCTTAGACACAAAATTGTGAACTCCATACTGATATTGGTGTTTATGAAGAAAATGTTTATCCAAATATAATTGAAAAGGCAATTTTTCTTAAGAATTTAAAGCTGTAATTATGGATTCTATATTAACTTAAGAACCTTTTACCCATTGATTCTGCAGGTTCAAAGCCATTTATGTAATGAGTTAATTGAGCAATTTCCACAAAATTGGAATTTACATTTTTCTATCCGATTTATAGTTTTTTTCTTTTTTCTTTTTTCTTTTTTCTTTCTTCTTATATATTCCAAAGTAGAAACTAGAAAGAAAGAACGTTGCCGATTCTCTCATAAATGTGTGACAAATTCACCATGTTTCCCCTGTGATTTATGACCATCTTTCTTAATCACAACGTTGAGGCCCATTTTATAAGGCAAGCTTGTAGGGCCTTTATTTGGAGACCATAGATAAAAAAAGAGAGACAGCTGCACTCTTCTTCTTGGGTTTTTGGTGGGAAAGATAACAGACGTTGGTTAGTTAAGGATGTACCTTGCCCAACCGAAACCTTCCTTAGACTTCCCGCAAAAATTTCAAATCTTTTTTCTTTTAGGAAAAACAAAAGAAAGAAAGAGGTAGCTTCCCATCTCTCTCTCTCTGCAGATACAATGACACCAACACCCCAACTTCCACACCCTTCCAACCACCATACTCCACCTCCTTCTCACCATTTCAAAAATGGGGTTTGTGTAATTCGTATAAAACCAGCAACAAGACCTAGATTGGGAAGTAGAGTGAGACCCCTTTCAGGCTTAAGGTATTGGGTGTCCAAGGAAATTAAGGAAACACCAATATTGTCAGAATGATGCAGTCTGGGATTCCTCTATGCAACACCTGTGGTGAACAAGTGGGGCTTGATGCCAATGGGGAGGTTTTTGTGGCTTGCCATGAATGTAATTTCCCAGTTTGCAAGACTTGTTTTGATATGGATATCAAGGAGGGGCGTAAAGCTTGCTTGCGGTGCAGCACTCCCTATGATGATGGTATCTCTTTTACTTGGATTTCTCTGATCTATGTCTATATTTTCAGATGCTTTAGTATATGTGTTTTACTTGGATTTTTCCATATTGATGCTTTTACTTTTTGAGGCTCACAATTTAGTTTACCACCATTAGTGCATATTGGCAACACCCTGCGACAATCATATGTATAATTGGAAATTATATACCTCTAAGTTATAGAAATAGTTTGGTTGATGGCATCATAACAACTTTTAGGATAGTGATTAAGTTCACATGCACTTGATGGGGGATCAAAATCAAACCTTTTCTTTCTCTTATGCTGATTTGGGCAAGTTAATCTTGTGCAAGGTATGCGAGGTTTGGTTCCCCTATGTGCTATTTGGATTTTGGAAATGATGCAAGGAGAGTATAAAACCAAACTATGCATAAAGTTGGAGGAGTTCTGAAATTATTTCTTTTTAACTTTTAAGCACTTAAAATAGTTTTTGGAAGGAGATCCAAAAATGGGTTCATTTGGTCTTGATTGAGATGTATATTTTTTACAGCTTGTTACATACTAAAATTGGTAGCTTTCATGATTTCTAAGCTATATAATGGTTTTTAAAAATCTTCAGAGAATACACTGGAGATGATGAAACAAAGGTTTCTGGCACTCGATCTTCAATGGCAGCTCACCTGGATAATTCTCAGGTATGAAACAAAAGTTTCTGCAATTCTATAATTTATAGGTACTTTAAGTAGAATGAGATAATATTTTGTTTATACTCAGTGTGTTTAAGAACATTAGGTTTCTTACAGCTTGCTAATTTTTATATTTGTTTAAGCAGGAGATCGGAATTCATGCTAGGCACATCAGCAATGTTTCTGCAGTGGATAGTGGTGAGTCATATTTCTTTTTCTTGCATGATTTAGTCCCCTTGTCTCATTTTTTTGATAATTATCTTATTTTGTTATCTTTGAAGAATTAAATGATGAATATGGGAATCCAATTTGGAAGAATAGAGTAGAGAGTTGGAAGGATAAAAAGGATAAAAAGAGCAAGAAGAAAAAGGGTGCACCTAAGGAGGAAAAAGTGGCTCAAATTCCACCTGAGCAGCAGATGACAGAGAACCAGTAAGTACAATTAAAACTCGGGTGATTTATATAAGATGCTATACAAGAAAGAAGATAAAGCCCTTTCAAAAATAAAAGGGCATTGCAGTGCTAGTTTTCTGATGTAGGGTCTGTTTTTAGATTCTTTTCCAAAATTTCTCTATCTCATTCAAACATTCATGTGTTCATGAAAGGAAACATTTATGTGTTTAGGCTTATATGAGATGGAATTTCTACATACGCTGTTATTTCGGGTTGGGATGATGTTCTATTTCCATTATAGTAATCCTGCCATTCCAAATGTTGGACACAAGAAAAGAGAGGAGCATTCATTCTATAGGCTTGTCTATGAGTTATATTGAGATATAAAAATCCTACATGGGGTAATCTAAGCTTACATCTCAAAATATAAATCATCTGCCTTTCCATCCATTACCTATAGGTTCTTTGTTTTGGGTTTGGATGCTAACTTTTGCAAGTTAGATCTATGATTTATCAGTTATATTCTATGCCTGGGGATAGAGAGACACAATCAGGTTTTACACAGGACATTCTGTTTCATATCTTTTATATCAGAAGTGAAAATGGTTCATATACACAGTTAATGAAATGATTATATCAATGTTTTGGGAAGTTTCAGAGTCTAATTTTCAAAAAAAAGGAAAAGAACCAATACGATGCATGTATGAATTTGGATGTGTTCGAATCATATTCATATGTAGCATTTGATGCTTTTTCTTGTGTGTTATTTGACTTATGGCCTTCTTTGCAGTTCACCAGACGCTGCGGAACCACTTTCAACTATCATTCCACTTCCACCTAACAAAATCACACCATACAGAGTTGTAATAATTATGCGATTGATCATTCTTGCCCTTTTCTTCCATTATCGAGTGACAAATCCTGTTGACAGTGCTTATGGTCTCTGGCTCACTTCTATCATATGTGAGATCTGGTTCGCTTTTTCTTGGGTGTTGGATCAGTTTCCCAAGTGGTATCCAGTTAATAGGACTACATTTACTGACAGGTTATCTGCCAGGTATATATTTTAAATTGGATTTCTTATGCTTCAACCTCGTCCAACATTAGTCAGTTGATGTTTCAAACCTTCATATAATTACATGTCATGATTAGTGAGTAAACACAGGGTTTTCTGAGACTAACCGGAAGAATATGAAGGAAAGTACAAATGAATAGTATATGTTTTTAAAAACTGTTAATTTCTCAATTGTATTCTGAACATCATTTTAAATGTTCCTTTTGGATGTTATGTGAAATGGTTGTATAAACTTCCATGCCAGGTATGAAAGAGAGGGTGAACCCTCCGAGCTCGCTGCTGTGGATTTCTTCGTGAGTACAGTTGATCCATTGAAAGAACCACCTCTGATCACTGCAAATACTGTGCTTTCTATCCTTGCTGTAGACTACCCTGTCGATAAAGTTTCTTGTTATGTGTCTGACGATGGTGCTGCAATGCTTACTTTCGAATCTCTTGCCGAAACATCTGAATTTGCAAGAAAGTGGGTTCCATTCTGCAAGAAGTTTTCTATTGAACCACGTGCACCTGAGTTTTACTTCTCACAAAAGATTGACTATTTGAAGGACAAAGTGCAACCATCTTTTGTGAAGGAGCGCAGAGCAATGAAAGTAAGTACCTAAAGGTTGAAGCTGAATACTCATGAAATTATGCTAGCTGAAGCTTTCATTAATTCATAAACTTTTACAGAGAGATTACGAAGAGTTCAAAGTGCGAATGAATGCTTTAGTAGCAAAGGCTCAAAAAACACCAGAAGAAGGATGGACTATGCAAGATGGAACAGCTTGGCCAGGAAATAACTCACGTGACCATCCTGGCATGATCCAGGTAGACAGCCTATGGTTTGTTGAGTTCAACTTCTGAAATTTTTCCATTTTGAAAATTTCATACTTCTCTAAGGGGTTCTATATTTGTCGGTGCTCGAAACAAAAGTCTGGACAAGGTTCACTTGAGCTATATTTAGATACCTGTAATACATAACTTAAACGCTCTGTTCATGTGGGCAAACCAAGATTTTGAAAAGCATTTTGCTTTTGCATCTGGAGTGATACTTTTTTTTAAGTGCCTTAAGGGATATTTTCTAGCCTTGGTGAATACTGTTTTTCCATCAACTATCAGTCCATGCTCCTTGTTGTGTCTCTTTATAAAGAAATTTTCAGCGCTTCATCATATTGTAAATAATTGATTTTGACATATAACTCCTCTTTTTCACCCTCCTCAGGTTTTCCTTGGACATAGCGGTGCCTATGATATTGAGGGAAATGAACTCCCTAGATTGGTTTATGTCTCTAGAGAGAAGAGACCCGGCTACCCACACCACAAGAAAGCTGGTGCTGAAAATGCTCTGGTATATATACATACTTTAAGAATGATAATACCCATGTGAGCACTATAAAGTTTCATTCAAACTTGAATGACTGGCTTGATACAGGTAAGGGTGTCTGCAGTTCTCACAAATGCTCCATACATCCTCAACCTTGACTGCGATCACTATGTTAACAACAGCCAGGCAATTCGTGAGGCAATGTGTTTCTTGATGGATCCACAAGTTGGTCGAGAAGTATGCTTTGTGCAGTTTCCTCAGAGATTTGATGGCATTGATCGCAGTGACCGATATGCCAACCGTAATACGGTTTTCTTTGATGTGAGTTCAAAGCTATCATACATATCCACACATTTTAATAGTAACCTTAAATGTCCTTGTATAGGTGAACTGTTACAAGGGAATGCAAGACTTGGAACATTCAAGCTGTTTTAAAAGTAAAAGAAAAATAAATATAAGAAAGAATTGAACATTGCCTTGTCATTAGTCAGAATTTTAGCATTAGACTCGTTGAGATTCACACTGTGTTTGAAAAGAACTGTGAACATAGTTTTGAAAATCTCTAAATCTCTAATTTCAGGTTAACATGAAAGGACTGGATGGCATTCAAGGTCCAGTATATGTGGGGACAGGTTGTTGTTTCAATAGGCAAGCCCTTTATGGCTATGGCCCTCATTCTATGCCCAGCTTATCCAAGGCTTCATCATCGTCCTGTTCATGGTGCGGCTGCTGCTCTTGTTGCTGCCCCTCTAAGAAGCCGTCTAAAGATCTGTCAGAGGCTTACCGAGATACAAAACGTGAGGAGCTTGATGCTGCCATATTCAACCTCAGGGAGATTGATAGTAAGTCTAATCACTCAATGAAACTGGATATAGACAAATGGTTTGTTGAGCTTTCAGTATATAAAATATTTTGGGCTTTCTTATGCAGACTATGATGAGTATGAGAGGTCAATGCTGATTTCCCAGACAAGCTTTGAGAAAACTTTTGGCTTATCATCTGTATTTATAGAGTCTACACTAATGGAGAATGGAGGAGTGGCCGAATCTTCCAACCCATCAACATTGATCAAAGAGGCGATTCATGTCATTAGCTGTGGTTATGAAGAGAAGACCGCATGGGGAAAAGAGGTAGGATTTTGTTCCACCTTATGTAAAACAAATGGATGGGACTCTTGCAGTTTTACCAAAACTAGTGTCAATATTATTCTGGAAGATATCATATCTGCAAACTTGAACAATGTGTGGCCTTCTAATCAATTCTTGGCTGCCTTTTGCTATAATCCTCCTATGTTGAAGATGTACTGCATTTACTAAGCACTAGTGTGTTCTTTTACTCAAACGGTTTTATATTCTCTTTTTCTCAGATTGGTTGGATATACGGATCAATCACTGAGGATATCTTAACTGGTTTCAAGATGCATTGCCGTGGATGGAGGTCAATTTATTGCATGCCCTTGAGGCCTGCATTCAAAGGGTCAGCTCCCATTAACCTTTCCGATCGACTGCACCAAGTTCTCAGGTGGGCACTTGGATCTGTGGAAATTTTCCTCAGCAGACATTGTCCTCTCTGGTACGGGTTTGCAGGAGGCCGCCTCAAATGGCTTCAGCGACTGGCATATATTAACACTATCGTTTACCCCTTCACATCCCTCCCTCTTGTAGCTTACTGCACAATTCCTGCAATATGCCTTCTCACAGGAAAATTTATCATACCAACAGTAAGTTTTTTCTACCTTCATTGTCTCAGACTAACATGGAAAAAGCAAGGATAGTTGTGTTACCAATTATCTTTTTATGCATGCGTATGATACATCAATACTTACTGTGGATCATTCTTGTAACTTGATTCAGCTTTCAAACCTGGCAAGTGCCTTGTTTCTTGGTCTCTTCATGTCCATCATTGTAACGAGTGTGCTCGAGTTGCGGTGGAGTGGTGTGAGCATCGAAGACATATGGCGTAACGAGCAGTTCTGGGTGATCGGAGGTGTCTCAGCCCATCTCTTTGCTGTCTTCCAAGGATTTCTAAAAATGCTGGCAGGAATTGATACCAACTTCACTGTCACAAGTAAACAGGCCGAAGACGCAGATTTTGGTGAGCTCTACATGATCAAATGGACAACACTTTTGATCCCCCCAACTACACTCCTCATTGTCAACATGGTTGGCATTGTTGCTGGATTTTCTGATGCACTGAACAAGGGATATGAAGCTTGGGGCCCACTTTTTGGCAAGGTTTTCTTTGCCTTCTGGGTGATTCTTCATCTCTATCCCTTCCTGAAAGGTCTCATGGGACGCCAAAACCGGACCCCAACCATTGTTGTCTTGTGGTCAGTGCTCTTGGCCTCTGTCTTCTCTCTCGTTTGGGTCAAGATCAATCCATTTGTCACCAAAGTTGATAGCTCAGCCCTCACTCAAAGCTGCATCTCCATAGACTGTTAAACAAACTTTTCCACGATTTTGGCTTCATTATATAGTTTCAAGGTCTGAGTATCAAAAGTTCGCTTCTTTCTGGAAGTGCCAATCATAACTTTTTTATTTTTAAGTTTAGAAACATTTGTAATGATTCTTTTTTTCTTTCTTCTGGGTTTTGGACAATCAGTGTGTAAAGAATTAAGCATTCCTGCACAGTATCAATGTAAAAACCAGTGTTCGACAAATCGGCCGCCTAGGCGGGTCTAGGCGCTAGCCGGGTCTAGACGGGTCTGGGCTCCTGGGCGGGTCGGGTCCTATTTTTTTATTGTGCCCATTTTGATTGCGTGGGATGACAAAGAGCTGGACGCCACCCAAATACAGACCATGGGCTTTCGGCCTTTGCCTTTAACGGAAAACTAATTTTCAAATGAAATTTGTCAGACTTAGATAGCCCTTAACTTACTATTTAATTACATCATTAGCCTGCTGAAACTTGAAAGTTGAAATCGGGCGTTGACTCGTTGACCCATTTTCTGATATAGTTCATATGTTTTCAAACAATGTACACGTGTGCTCTCACATTACACATTTCGTCGCATAGCTCATAACAAAGCCCTTGGTTTTATCTAGTATTTACGCACTCAACCTATTAGCCTTTGCATGCAAGCTAGCATCCTTTTATTTTAATAATTAATGTTGCAGAAAGAAACGGAAAGAGAAGAGGCTTGGCAATTTTGGATTTAGGGAGGTTCATCAACTAAATTATGATCAGACCAAATAATTTCATCCAAAACCACCTAGGCCTGATCAAACTTGCTACCCCAACTTCGTGGCTTAAAAACTGTAAGTGTTAATATCATAGCTTATAACGTTAACAGTTAAGTAGAATAGTGAATGATGAATCGATACGGGATATGAAGTAAATTATATATGTGCAATTTATAAGTGCGAATATCGTTAAAATTGCAGCATGGTGTGAGCTATAAATTCAAATACAAAATTCAAATATACATTTTATAGATGTGAAATGTATGTTTTATTATACACTGTAAATTTAACTTAGAATCCTGTGATGAGGAAATGGATTATGGAATTTTCCTTCCCTCCAAACAAAACGACAAAGAGTTTAGACAGTTAAAAAAGTAGAGCATGAGTACTACCAGCAACAGCTGGACAAAGAAAACAGAGTCCTATTCTGCAATTTTATGCAGAATTCAAGGGCATAGAAGTATTTTAACCAGACAGACACACCATCCCAAATCTGATCTCATGGTCTTCCCAAGCTCTCTCACTAGTCACTGTACACACACACACACACTCTCAAATACCTCACATAAACTCACACACTCTTCCCCACAACCCAAGCTCTCTCTCTCTCTCTCTCTCTCTCTCTCTCTCTCTCTCATGGAACCACCATTGCTGACCACTCTGCTTCTCCACCTCCTTCTCCTCTCCACCACCACCTTCTCAGCCTCTGCTCCTCCTCTCCGCCCCACCCCATCTCCTACCTCCTCCCCAACCCCACCAAAGTCCATCACCCCCAAAGCCCCATCTCCTACCACCTCCCCAACCCCACCAAAGTCCACCACCCCCAAAACCCCATCTCCTACCTCCTCCCCAACCCCACCAAAGTCCACCACCCCCAAAACCCCATCTCCTATCTCCTCCCCAACCCCATCAAACTCCACCACCCCTAAAACCCCATCTTCACCATCTTCCAGCTCTTTAGACCCAAAGCAACTCAGAGCCCTCCAATCTCTCAACATCCCAACCTCCAAAGACCCCTGCACCCAACCCTCCCTACTCCCCCCCAACACCACTCTCTGCGACTCCTCCAAGCCTTTCCGCCACATCCTCTCCCTCCGCCTTGCCAACTGCTCCGACGACGTCGCTTTGTCCTTTACTGCTCTCAAGTCCCTCTCCACCCTCCAGTCCCTCCAGTTCTTCAACTGCCCCATTGCCCCTATCCGCTTCCCGGCCGATCTCGTTGCCTCTCTCCACTCCTTCACCTGCATTAACAGCCTCCGCAGGCTCACTGGCGTCTGGCTCGCGCGCCTCCAAAACCTCACTGATCTCACTATCTCCAATGTCCAAGTCAATGCCTCTGGACCCTTTGTCATTCTCGGCAACATGAAGAAGCTCAGGTCTGTGACCATCTCTCATGCCAATCTAACTGGTAGTGTTCCAAGACACTGGAATTTGAACCTTACCCACATCGATTTTTCGGGTAATAAGCTACAGGGGAAGATACCTTCTTCAATCACGCTCCTTGAAAACCTTGAAAGCTTGAACCTTTCCTCAAATTCCCTCAATGGAGAAATACCCACTTCGTTTGGGGACCTGATTTCACTAAAGAACGTGTCTTTAGCTTCAAATTTGTTGTCTGGAGCCATACCAGAGTCAATGTCTGCAATTCCAGGGTTGGTTCATGTTGATCTGAGCTCCAATCAGCTGAATGGTACAATTCCAAAGTTCCTCTCTGATATGAAGAGCTTGAAGCACTTGAATCTTGCAAACAATGACTTCCATGGAGTTGTGCCTTTCAATGTGTCATTTATAAACAAATTGGCAGTGTTCAAGATTAGCAGGAACAGCAATTTGTGCTATAACCACTCTGTTTTGTCATCAAAATTGAAGCTTGGGATTTCTCCTTGTGACAAGCATGGATTGCCCATGTCACCTCCTCCGGCCAAAGGCGATTCATCAGCAGAAGACAGCAGTGATTCAGATTATGATGACAGCGATGGGGATGACTCTGATCAGAAGAAGGATCGTCATCATGGGCCAAGTAAGGTTGTTCTTGGTGTGGCCATTGGGCTTTCTTCCATAGTCTTCCTCATTATTTTCTTGGTTCTTCTCTCCAAATGGTGTGGTTGAAACTTGAAATTGAATTGTTTGTTGATTAAAGTTTTATTAGATTAGGCCAAATTGGTTATTGAAATTGAATTTTGATTAATTTATTATTATACTCAATGATGAGGAGGAAGAGTAGATGGGAAGGTGAAAAAATTGAAAACAAACCAAAAAAGAAAAAGGAGGGAGAGGAATCATTAATTTGGAGTGTTATTTTTATCATTGCTTTGATGGCTTGCTGGAGAAAAGAGCAGTGGGTTTCCATTATTTTGTAATAGATGTGCCCAGTGGCCACTTGGGTGTATTATTTCTTAGCTGCCATAGAGCCTAAAAGCAGCTTCATCTGTTTTCCAGATTATATGTATGTAATTTTTTTCTTCAGCCACAAGCATTTATCTTCTTTATTTATTTATTTTTGATCAGGTAGCTTTCTCTGAGTTTAATTGCTTTCTTCTTAGTGTATATATTCATGAATTGATAACAATGTGGATTGGCTAAATATTTTCTTGTATTAAAGTTTTGGTACAATTGGGTATATTCTTAGTTGATACGTTAAGAGGTCATGTTCTTTATGCTCTTTTGGTATATACACATAAGACATGTAAATTTGCAATTATTTTAGGTCACTAGATTTCCTTTTGAGCACACCCAGAAAAAGAAATTTATTTACAGCTGTCTGTACTTGAATACAGAAAAGGACAGTGGTAGGCTGATGATGATTGATTTATAAAGTGGAATTATGAAGAATGATGGTATGGTAGATATATGAAAATTTATTCGCCTTTTCTTTTTCTACTAACAAATTTTATACAGAATCACTTCCCAACAACATAATCTTGCAGTATTTTCTCATAATTTCTTACAAAAGAGAGATAGTAGTGTATAGAGGCTAAAATCGTATTTTAGGCTCTTTACATTTGTTTTGTTTTTCAACCCCGGAAAAAAAAAAAGAGTAATTCTATTTGAACACACTAAATCGGCCTAATTAAAGTTAATTAGGGCCGTTGCCGTGTACCAGCATGAGCAGCCATGTTGGTGGCACAAAGATATAGAATTTGAGGGGAAAATAATGGCTGTCAACGAGGAGAGATGGAGAAGGGAGGAGGAAGAAAAGCTTGTTTTGCTCCTCTAGGATTTCCGATGGAAACCTATGTCGCCGGTGGCTATCAATGGAGAGAACAAATAGGGCAAAAGCTCATAAGGTAAAAGGCTAAAAATAATTATTTTGTATATAATAAATTAGCATTAACAAAATTATGATTTTCTTTCATTAAACCAAAAGAATAAAGATAATAGGTATGGTAATTGGGTGCTATTTCAGCGCCATGGACATGTACCAATTTATCTTTCTATTCTTTCACAAACCAGGTTAAAGCTTTCCTATTTTCAATTTCCAGACCCAAGAAAATAAATTTAAATAAATCAATTTCCAAATTCTAAACTAAAGCAAAAAGGTATCAAATAAATCGTTCAGGCAATTTATTGATTTTTATTTCATAACTAGAATATAATTAATTCCCATAACAATAATCTCTAGAAACCAAAAAAGAGACCCTAAACAAAGAACGAGAAAGAAGGAAAAAAAAAATTACATAAAAGAGACCCTAAACAAACAAAACTTTTTTTTCTTTCCGGCCTGAACATACAATCATTACATGAAATCTACCGAAGGGTTGCCATCGATTATTTCTTTTACGAGCTCTGGTGGCATATCATTCTTGAGCTTAAACACTTCGCGAATCTCGTCACTTTTCTTTCCCTTGATCATATCTGCAACCTTTTGAGTCACTTGAGCCACCAATTCCTTGTTATATAGATAGTCCGCGGCGATCAAGATATGGTACAAAACTGCTTGATCAACATTAAGAAACTCAGCGTCCCACTCTTCGAGTTCCTCTTTAGTCTCTTTACCCTTTGCATGCTTTTTGCACCACTCCATCACCTTGCCTAGGATTTCCGCAGTCACGTTTGGTACTGAAATCTCGTCGCCCTCACAGCCTTCCTCCACCATGTTCTTGATGGTTTCACAAAGTACCGCCGCAGCCTCATTTACTTCAATTATTTCGTCATTCGAACACCGCAATCTGAAAACCCTACTCTTTGACGAGGACATGATGATGTTTGAAGAAACTCTGAACCGCTGTGAATTAATGGAGAAGAGAGTGGAAGATGGTGATGTATATATATCTTAGAAGACTTCTCCTAATTCTTGCAGGACAAGTAATATTGTATTTCCAACTATAACAAGAATTTCCACTTTTGTTCTCCTCCTCAGATAAGGAAGTCTCTCTCTTTTTTTTTTTTTTTGCATGAATTAAAAGTGCAAATTCTCTGGGGATAATTTGTAGAAAGAAGGTACGGTGTATTGGAAGGCCTTCGATAGGCACTGGGATATCAAGAGCGTATCCTTTCTTTTTCAATACAGAGATTCACTTTCAAAGAGCTTATCCCTTTCCTTCTCTCTGTCTGTGAATTTACCAGACAAAATTCTCATGGTTTCAACTTACAATGCAGAGCCTGGTTAGCAATTTTGCGTAATACTCGTATTATGCATGTACATACATATTTTTTAAAAATACTTTCGTTTTCCATACACATCTCAAAGACTTTATAAAATACATGTGTTTTTAAAATCAAACATACAATACACGTATGTCCTTATTCTTCATGTTTAATACACGTACTTTTTACAAAATTTTCAATAATATGGACAAAAATAATTTTTATATTAAAACATTATCTAATTTCATTGTGTTTTAAAAACAAATTACCGAATAATACACGTACGTATTTTACTAATTATGATATAGACAAATCAAATCCTGCATCTCTACTGCAATTAACGGCTGTAAAACAAGAGGCCTCTTCAAGGAAACACCACAGCATAGACAAACTGATATCGACGCTTAGCCTTTTGTAAATGAGACTGATCATAGCCTTTCAATTTGAGTCACATCAAAACTGCGAAGCAAGCATCTCTTCAAATTGGCCCATATTAAGATACTAACTCAAATGCCTATCTAGAGTGTTCTATGTTGGTCGATCGAAAAACAATTATATACAACAATAGCTTGATCATGTGCGTGACAATCAACCAAGTTTGGAGGAGGTACTTTGCAAGCGTATCGAAATTGATGAGCCTACTTGCACTTCAAAGTCCAACTTCAGTTTACCAGAAACCCCTGCAAGAACAACTCCCATCTTTCATATGGTGAAAGCGGTTAGAATCTCTTAGAACAATCTCCCTCCTAGATGTCTTAGAGATGAACTTGGCCATCTCATGACAGTCACTGCATACTCGTAGATTCTTGGTCACCCGTATGGTTTTCCCAGGTGACAAGTTCAGTATCCCAAATGCTATGGCTAACTTCTCACTATGCCCACAGAGAGCCACTTCTTTCTCCATCTCATCTGCATTTATCAAAGCATACTGCATTTTAGGAGAATAGCCTTCTTCCTTCATCTTCAATCTTAAACGCTTCAATAGAGACTCTATCTTTGTGGCTTGTGGGTGTGAACTATTTCCAGCGACAAAGATTTGAACTTTCCCCTTGATCTCTATCCAACTACAGCCTGGATTCTTTTTTAAGCCTTGCCGACCAATCCTCTCTCTCAACTTTTTCACTTCTTCCCACTTTTCTGCCTCTGCATAAATATTTGCTAGAAGTACATAGTACCCTGTGTTTTCTGGCTCCAGTTCAAAAACACGTTCTGCGACTTTCTCCGCTAGTTTTACATCGTGGTGGATCCTACAACCGCAGAGCAAGGAACCCCAAATAGTTGCATCTGGCTCAATGGGCATCTTGTTAATAAACTTATATGCCTTGGTTAGATTCCCAGTGCGGGCAAGAAGATCCACCATACAAGCATAGTGCTCTAACTTTGGAACAATGCTGTAATCATTTCTCATACTATCAAAGAATCTCCATGCTTCATCAAGTAACCCAGAATGACTGCAAGCATAAAGTATAGAAATGAAGGAAACACTGTCAGGTTTTATTCCTGATTTTCTCATCTCATTAAAGGCAGTAATAGCTTCCCTTCCAAATCCATGCATGCCATATCCAGCAACTATCACAGTCCAAGAAATCAGATCCTTTATGGGAATAATGTCAAAAAGTAATCGTGCAAGAACTAGTACCCCACACTTGACATACATGTCAACAAGTGCATTGGCAACATACCGATCGAAAAGTATCCATTTCTCAATATATGGCCATGGATCTCTTGACCTCTGTTTAGAGCTGCTAGGCTGGCACAAGCCGGAAGGACACTCGCAATTGTCATGCCGTCAGGTTTTGATTTCTGTTGCATCTCAGAAAAGAGTTTAATAGCTTCATTGGGAAGACAGTTTTTCGAGTAACCTCCTATCATGGTATTCCACGAGACAATGTCCTTCACAGGCATATTAGAAAAAACTGAGTGAGCATCTTCCATGCTTCCACATTTCGCATACATATCCATGAGAGTATTGCAGACAAATAAACTGGAGTCCATGCCATGTTCCCTAATGTACTTATGTATATCCCTGCCTTTTTTCAATGAGCCATTACAAGCACACGCATGAAGTATGCTTGTGATTGTATAAACATCTGGGCTAACACCATTCCTTTCCATTTCTGAGAATAATTCGATCGCCTCATCTGAAAGCCCTTCTCGGACATACCCTGCTATCATTGAAGTCCATGACACAACACTTCTTTGACCCATCTTCCCAAAGACTTGAGTTGCACCACTCAGATCGCCACATTTTGAATACATGTCTAGAACATTATTGTAGAACATGATATCCATGTCCAAACAAGTTTTTATTGCATAAGAATGAAGCGCCCTACCCAATGAAAGATTTCCACCATCTGAACAAGCCATTAGAACATTGATAACAGTAGCCAAATCCACATCTACCCCAAAAGAAAGCATCTGTCTGAAAATCTGAACCCCCTTCTCCGCAAGACCATTGGACACATATGCACTTATCATTGAATTCCACGATATAACATCTCGATCACTCAATTCATCAAACACCTTACGTGCACTTTCAATTCTTCTATTCTTAAAATAGAAGGCCATTAGCGAATTACCGACTGTGTTATCAGAACCAAATCCCAATTTGTACAGATACCCATGAACCCATTCACCTTCTCGTACATATCCTAGGGAAGAAAAACACTTTAAAATACAAGAAAATGTATAAGAATTAGCTTGGATACCCAGCTCTTGCATCTTCCTAAATAAATGTATACCTTCCCTGAAATTACGAACCTTTGCATACTCATTGATCATAAGGTTCCAAAGAAAAACCTTTCCATTTGATAATTTATCAAAAACTCGCCTAGCTTCTCTTAAATCCCCACACTTTACAAACATAAAAACAAGTTTTGCACCCAAAGGTCCATCAATTTCTGCGCCATTGTTACAAATTACTGAATGAACCCTTTTGCCATCTTGCAGCGACTTAAGTCCAGCACAGAGCTCCAAGACGGAGCAGTAACCCTCCAAATCAAGCTCGGATTTTTTAGACCCGCATACCAATTCCACGGCGTTTTTTAGATTACCCATTTCACAGTATATGCTAATCTTGGCATTCTTGTCTATAACTTCACTGTTAGTGGATATGGCGACCGAGGCTGAAACACTAAATTTGGCGCAAGAATTATCCAAATTCGAAGAGAACAGAGAGATTCTTGAAGAGGGTTTGGGGAAGAAGCAGCCATTTGAGGGTCTAGAAGACTTTGTTTCATTGTCATTGTGCGGCAGAGGAGAGACCGACAAGAAGTTCGGTGAGGTTGTGGCTAGCATCAGCATAGTCCCTGTAAACCAAAACAAAGCCGCGCGAAAATTTCAACTAGCCTGAACCTGGAAGATTACTAACCAACCAGAGTCTTTATTTATACATATAAATTTTATTTTTAAATACCAAAAAGGCCAAATGGCGCGCGTGATTTACACACACCACCAGAAGTTGTGGACCACAAAATTTTGTAATAAAATATGAGTTACTGAAGGGAAGAAACTGTCAGAATCTAATCCATTTGTATACTCAGAATCTTGGTTGCTCATTTTCCACTTTCAACTTCAAGAACCCAAATTGGCCTTGAATTTATCATATGGGTGCAGTTGTTCATGAATATCATTCTGTGCTTCGCTTTCCCACTTTCTTCTCTTTCAGCAAGCAGCCCAAGCTGGGAAAATCCATTTTCTCTCTGAAAGGTATTTAAAGTTTTCACTTTTTAGGAATTCCACTTTGAATTCTGCAATGGGTTCTTCTTGGAATTGTGTTTGGTATCCGTTAAAGTGAAAGATCTGAGCTTGGTTTAAGTATTTTTCTTGTCTGGGATTGTTGGACTTTTTACTATTTTGAAGTCGAACATGGTGAAAATTATTTCACTTGTTTGTTGTTTTTTGTTGAATTGAATTTTCATTCCTCTTTTGATTAGCTTGAACTGAAGTTCGGATTTGATATCAACAAATGATTTGTTGTTGCTGGTCTGGATACTAGATGGGATCATTTCTTGATGAGCTTGTTAAATTTGGTGCGATTGCAGATGTGCCTTCACCCTTTGAGCGAAAGGGCCTTCACTTAACTGTGTCCTGCATTGGATCTGAAGGAAATGGAGGAGACCAACCTCATCGGAGACGTTCTGCTTCAGGAAGAACGAATAAGAACGATGGAACCAAGAAACGTGGACCAGCTGGTAAAAAATCTAAGGCATCTGACCAGGAAGAGATCATTTCTCTATTCAGACGGATACAGACTTCGATCTCGAACAAAGAGTCTGTAAATGCTAAGAAGATAAATTCCAATGTCTCTGAAGATAGCCCCTCTTCTGAGTCAATTCTTCAGGCTCTTTATGGATCGAGGAAGCAGAAAGGTAATGCAGATGAATGTCATGTTTGATGCAATCACTTGCCATGGCCATGCACAACACAGCTACCACTTCTGCACCTAAACATGTTCAAGTCTTATTTCTAGTTATGATGATTGAATTTCTCTGCTTTCACAATATTATTTCTTAGTCAAATACTAATTACTGCAGGCAAAGCTTTAGACAAGGCAGGGCAAGAGGTCTGGACAAGGAGGAAAGATACGCAAGAGCAGCAAATACAGGAGGATCCCTCAGTTGCAGAGTTCAAGTTAACGCGCCCACCGTCTAAATTTGTGAAAAGATCTCCGATTCCATCTCAATCAATCCCAAGAGGACAAGTTCTTGAGCTGAATAACGGGGCATCATCTTCTGCGGCTGGAAGAATAGAAGAAATGAAACTCCCTGAGCTGAAAGAACTGGCAAAGACCAGAGGAATTAAAGGTTACTCGAAACTTAAAAAGAGCGAGCTCGTTCAACTGCTGAAGTCCTAAAGCAATGGAAAACCTTGCCCATATATTTGTACCAGAGCATTATTTGTGGATGACAGATAGAATTTCACCTACGTTCTTCAAAATGTTGTGCAGTCCTAGCTACCCACATTTTACAGGGTGCCCACCAAAGTATGGGTGTTATTAAACTCAAAACTCAATGCCCTCTGGCTCCTAAATGATTTTAGGGTTCTGATACTGTTTTGTGTTGTGGTTGCTTGTTCTCTTATTTGCTATGTTTCTCTTCCCATGCTATAGCCAAGGGATAGAACAATGAAATATCAAGCCTGTCAAACAGCTTTCAATACTGGCATGAACATCTGGGCAGCCATTTGATATTGGCAACAAATAATAAGACAGATGAATAACAAAATGGTCACAAAGCAAACTAAAATTTGCTGACAGTAATAACGGCTGCTCCATATAAGCAACAAGAGTCGAAACAAGAGGACATCATCAAGTTTTCAAGATCAAAATTACTGGCACATCTCTTTAATGGAGATACTAACTCCTGATACATAGAAATTTGTTGAAAGTAGCAGCTTGCCAAAACTAAACCAAAATATCCAAGACGAGATCTGTCTAGTTAACAATATTTTGGGACTTGTTAAGAATGACCCCTTCATATTTGACCTGGAACCACTTCATTGCATCCTCCTTGGTAACCCTGTGCTGAATTCCAACACGTGACTTGCATCTGCGACGACGACCAACACGGTATCCTGGGCGCTCTAAAACAACAAAAAAGTCCATGCCATAGATACCAGTTGAAGGGTCATACCTGAAGGAAGAACAACAAAACTGGTTAGTGATACCCAAATATGCATGTCACTTACTAGTCAGCCTTTCAAGTTAAGGCAACCTCAACTACCCGACATTTTAAATAGTAACAGCCCAGGAACATTATAGGGTCAGCTATTTCAAAATTATGCCTCCTATGTTACAACATAATATTCAACAGATATTTGAAACAAACTCATAAAAGGTAAAAAAGAGCCCTAGATATATTGTTTGCACCTCAAAGTCAGAATATTCAACTTCTTTCGAAAATGGAAAGAAATAAAACCCCTTAGCAAATACACACATGAAATTTTCACAAGTGAACATGGTGCAAAACTGCAATGTTATGCTCTTATATTGACCCCTTGCCCTATGCCCTACCTCTATTGTTACCCTACGCTGCACACTCTTTCAGCCTATGCCAATCCTAAAGGTAAATTGTAAGGAGTCAGCCTAATTCCCACCCTATAAGTAGTTGGAACTTGCAAACAATTTTGAGCTAAATCCAAGAAACTTGATGAATAAATCTAATTCCCATATAAAATTATTGAACTTTTCCCAATCTCATTAGAAATTAAATCTAAAGCCTAAACCACAAAACCTATCAACATACTACATGATTCCAAAAACTCAATATAGAAATGATTCCACAAAGACAATTATCATGAGGTTATATGCCAAAATAAAGAATAAAGGAGCACTAACTTGATCCCAAGATCGATATGTTCCTGAATACCGAAGCCGAAGCAGCCGGTGTCACTGAAGTTCCTGCGCAAGAGCTCGTATTCCTTGACCTTCAGTCCACTCTCCAGAAGTTGCATTGCCTTGTCGCCCCTCACAGTCACGTAGCAGGCAATCTTCTCATTACGCCTGATACCGAAGGATCGCACCGTGTACCGAGCTGCAGGCAAACATAACTCAAAAAATTAATAAATCCATAAATAACCAAGAATGAAAAAGCAGAGAGAATCTAATGGAAGCTCACCTTTGGAAAAGACAGGGGTTTGGCCACTGAGTTGTTCCAAGACCTAGGGGAAAGGGGCAAAATTGGAAATAAAAAGATTAGTATATGATTTTGATATCATTTTTATTTTGGGTAGTTTTGTTGTGAGGTAAAGGAGGAACCTTGGCGGCTCTGGTGAGTCGATCACCACTTTCTCCGACAGAGATGTTGAGAACGAGCTTCTGGACTTTGATTTCCCTCATGGGATTCGCCAGCTTCTTCTCCGACGCCTGAATTTGACACACAAAAACAACTTCATCAGACCAACCACAACAATAACAACAGCACAGAAATTCCAATAAACATGAAGAGAGAGAAGGAGGAAAGAGAGGAGACCATTGTGGTATGAGAGTGTGCAGAGAAGGCGGAGCAGCAGAAACTCGGAGAAGGCAATACAAATATAGGGGGAGAGACGATGTGAGTGATGAGCGAGCTAGGGTTTTTATTTCTGATTTGGGCTGCCTAAGAACCCAGATTTGAACCCGAGCCTTTGGGTCGGATGTAGCCCAACTATACTTGTGGGCTTCCAGGAGCTCGAACCCTCAGATGAGCTTGTGGGATTCCTGCTCCTTAAACCGAGGTTCATGATTAAGATAATTATTCACAAGTAAGATATATAAGTATCGGATGTAGCAAAATTAATTTGGAAATAGACCATTCGGGGTTCGAATACCGAAAAAGGAATATTTATTTAAGTAAAATTATTTGCAAGTCAGATAGTATATATATATATATATGTATTTTTTTTTCCCTTACATTGACAAGAATCCGCTGTAGCAAAATTAATTTGGAATTTGACAATTCCGGGTTCGACTCCCGGCAGCGGAATAATTTTTTTCTTTTATATGTCTACTTAAAATTATTTGCAGTGAAATAATATGTTATTTACATAGTATAGCCGGGCGGCTATACCACGAAATTTCTTTTTTTAAAATTGTATAGCCGCGCGGCTATACTTGGGTTTTTTTATTTTTTAAAAAATAGTATAGCCGTACAGCTATACTGTTCTTGACACGTGGGCACCTAATCGCTAGGCTCTTTTCCTGTAAATAGTACAGCCGTGCGGCTATACTCTCCTCGCACATTTTCAAAATAATATAGCCGAACGGCGATGCCCGGGTTTTTTTTTTAAAAAAAATATTAGTATAGCCGTGCGGCTATACTCTCCTCGCGCTTTTTCCAAAATATTATAGCCGCTCGGCTATACTCTACTCTTGCTTTTCCCAAAATAGTATAGCCGCGCGGCTATACCTGTTCTCACACGTCGGCACTAGGCGCTAGGCGGGTCCCCTTTTTTATATATAGCGGCTGTACGCGGGTAACTTTTTTTTTCCCAAGATAGGATAGGAGTGCACTTTTTAAAGGTAGCTACCTTTCATTTCTCTTAAATGCATTTGAATCCTCTGTAGCACAATTAAAATTAATTTGGAATTAGACACTTCCGGTTTGACTCCCCGCAGCGGAATAGTTTTTTCATTTTTTCATTTCAAGCTTACCAATAAAGAAAAAAAACGTGTAAAAATTATTTGGAACTAGTTAGTTCCTGGTTCAACTCAACTCCCAGAAGCAGAATAAGTTTTTCTTTTATTCATTTACGGCAGGTTCGAATTGAAACAATTCTTGACATGGATCGGTCTTGGTCATGATCCCATTCAAAATAGCATTATGGCTTTTTGACTGGTCGAATCCATCATTCTTGAGTTGTTTTAAGGCAGAGAACGTCAGTTCATGCAAATCAAATAACACGTTGAAGAGAAGAAGGAAATCCACTCTGTGCAGCAAAGAATTGTAAAATGCAGGCAAGCAGGTTTCTTGAACCCATCTATGGCCTTGAGGGGGTGATATCACTGTTGTTTTGTCGCACATTTGTCTGGTTGGTTGCTGCCTCCCAAGTACCAACCATGGATGCTTCCTTCCCCTCTCTCTCCCTTTCATTAGTTTCTGTTTGTGGGTTTCTTACCCTCTACGGTCATTTTTGCTCTGTTTTTACGTTGGATTGGAGTTGCTGACTTTTGTGCAAATGGTTTCGTGGCGTGGAGGCAAAGGTACTAAAAAAGAAACAATAAAGGGTTGCTTTCGCGTCCAGTGTGCACCTTGGTCTTCCAAAGTAACATACAGAAAAGTCATGCTGTATGCATCATCATAAGTCTCTGTGAACCAACATTTGAACTAGTATGCAGAAATTACGGAAGCTATGTATATTCAATTTTTGCTATTACAAATTTACATCAAGAGCAGTATAAAATGAAGTTTGTTTTATCATATTGAAATAAATCTATCAAACACTAAAATATTAGCAAAATACATAAAACCAATGATGGGTTTTCACTTGTATAATGGAGTCTACAACAAAGATGGCGTATGGCAAAAGGTAGCTCCAAGGAATAAGAACAACTTTTTCGCTTTCTAATTTCATGTCCTAGCCTCTCTTTTTTCTTCTTTTTTCCAGCAACAAATGTTAAAGTTTATGCCAAAACCCGCCAGAAAGAAAAAGAATATAAGAATATCATCCGTCACACTGAAAGAAAACACCAAATAACAGCACTCTGCTCCTAAGTTGTCATGATGGCAACTCTAATCATTTGAAACCTCAAATCTTCAGGCTTATATGCAGAAACCGACAGAGTATGTTTGCAAGTGAATGGAAGACCAGAAAATCCCATTAAAGGCAACATGTCGCAAGATTCCACATGACGTGTGCTATGGATGCAGCCTTGAGACATAATGCAACACGACCTCAATACTTTATTCACACCCCTGACTAGAACATATTTACACGAAAAAACCATGGAAGTACAAAGGCTATTACCAGACATGCCATTAAAAAGTTGCAAAATGGCTGTCCCCGCCAGCATCCTCCATTCCTGTCTGATGAGTTATTTTCAATACCAGAAAGCGTTTCTTCATTCCACTCCTCCATAAATCTGCTATCCCCATGACCAGTGACATTGTTCGCTGTCTCACCACAGATTTCGCATGTCCTGCATGAAAAAAAAAAAAGAAAGGAATCAACTTATATTGTGATCTTTGATGCTAGGTTCTTGTGCAGAGAATTTCACTAGCTCTACTGTTTATTTAGACTTTGAAAATACTTCCTGACTAAAAGAAAACACTCAGATAATTGAAACAGAAAACAATTTTAAAATCAAAAGTAACCACAGCAAAGCTTAGTTATTGGAAATGAAAAAAGTATCACTTTCTCTTCTGCTACCTTGCCCTATTTCATATCAGATTCACTTTAACTTTCCCAGGGTTTCAATGCAGAAAAAGGAGCAAATGACAAAAGAAAAACTTGAATACCATTTATAAAATAGAACAAGATCTTGTTACTTGTCACTTGTGTCATTTACTTTGTAACACTACTATCATTTCGGAGTCGTAACACTTCCATGCAGGGAATCTTGACATGAGATCTGTGTTAACTTAAAAAACCGAGTTTGAAAACAAAAGCAGACCAAAAAGAAGAGCTGTAGTGCCATTTATAAACATTCATGAGAATTTTCTCCGCATTACTAATACAGAGATTAATAATGTTATTCACATTCTGTAATGCCAAGAGTCTTGGTTCAAGTGGTAGAAGGCTGGGGTATGTTCATATAGTTAGGTTTACATCTTATTAATCAAACTGCAGAAAAGATTTTCTGCCGTAACAATACAGTACAACTCTTAACTTTGATCTTTGAATATGGTGAAGCATGGAAAAAAATATATGGGGTCATACTTAACACTTCTTGGAGGTTCAGTTTCATTCCACATTTCAGAAAAGAAAAGACCATCGTGAAACCAAACATTACAAACGCAGAAATATCAAACAAAAATGCAACAACAAAAAAAGGTACAATTATTGCCCAATACAAAATATAATCAAACATGTACACATGTAAGAATATGCAAACACCACTTTTTCACACCCACCAAGCTTAATGCATATTGTTGAACATCTATTATTACCAACAAAAAAAAAATTGACGGTGGGAAGCATTGAGAGAGAAAACAGGGTGGAAAGATGGAAAAATTTACCTGTTTCCTTTTAGCTTAAACCATGCTTCGGCACAATGACCATGTGCAACACCTAGCTCATCTCTACACTTACAACCAAGATGAATTAATTCCATAGGGGTAGAACTATTAGCAGTTTCAATTTTTCTGTCCGGTGATTGTTCAGAACTTAAATGGCAAATCCTACAAACCCTTTCCCCATCCCATTTATCACCAAAGCCTTTACCACTCCCACACCTCACATCAATCACATGTGAATCTTTCTCTGCTTGAGGTACCTTCTTCTTTGATTCTTCCACCGATACCTTACTCGACCCCAATTCATCAACCTTCGTAACCAATCTTCCATTATCTCCAGTAACACGGGCAGCCTCATCCGAATTAATGACCACCAGAGTCTCAGAAACATTCCCATCAGCCAAATTGTTTGAATTCTTATTATTTCCTTGCTCAACTTCACTAGGAACCACACCACTACCAGGCTGGTCGCATGCCTCCTTATCATTCAGTTTCTCAAGTCCTTCCACCACTGCTTTTTTGGACCCCAATTCCTTTCCCAATGCTTCCAAATCTTCATTTTTCCCAATAACACAAGCACCCTCTTCTGATTCAATCACAATGACAGTTTCAACAACCGACCAAACAACAGAATTTCTTGATTTCTCAGTCGTCTTTTGATCAACTGCACCCAAAACCTCACTGCTACCTTGCAGATCATGTGCCCCCGAATCCATTGCCAAACAAAAAGGTTTCCAACCTCCAAAGATTCCAACTTTCACAAACACCCAGCAATAATATACAACATACACCCAATTCTAAAATTCCACAACAGACCAACTCGAACAGTTGACGCACAAACCCAATTGGAGAACCAACGTTCTTATCTTTCTAAAGCATACGCAACGTGATGAAACTGAAAGTGACTAAACGAACGAATGAACCACTCCAAGAGTGTCTATATGGTAATCTCCAATCATCAAACAATCGATAAATAAATAAAAGCTAATAAGAAAAGAAACTCGACAGCTAAAAACCAAACCTTTTCTTCCGCACAGACCAGTTCAATTCCAGGAAAGGAGCTGCAAAATTGGAGCTTTAATCCTGAGATACTAAAACATAAGGAATTTCAGATCTGGGTTTTATCCAATATCAACTACACCAAGTGTGTGATTTCATTTTCTAGGAATTGGGTTGTTAATCTTAACCTTATTATATAATGTATACACAGGAAAGAGTATGAGGTTGGTGAAGAATGGAGCCAAAAAAAATGTTAAAAGAATATAGAAAGGTCGAGGGAACAAATAATAAGAGGTTGAAGAGTATTAAACTATAAAATGGGGCAGTGTGTATGCTGTGAAGAAGAAGATTAGGGCTTGAAGTGGATTGGATGAATCGCTATCTGCTAGTTATTATCTGTGTGCAAGTGCAGAGATTTTTTCCTTTTTTTATGTAAGCTGCAGATGAAGGGAATTAAAGCTTTTTGATTTGCCAGTTGGGGTTACATTTATTTATTTATTTGGAAAGAATTCCATTTGGCAGAGATTGTGGCCTTTTGGCTTACGTTTTGAATGGGTAAACTGTGTGTTTTGTGAGTGGCATTTTGTGTGTTTGAGTGTCTGTGCCGCAACTTGAGGAGTCAGAGGAGGAGTTTACAAGGTCACAATATGTTGGGTTCGCCGTCTGTCTCTTCCTATTGGCCAAGGGCTATTTGCCATATCATTTTATTTTTTATTTTTTAGTTCCTAAGTTATGAAGAAATCAGACTCTTGCCGGTTTGGATTTAGAAAAAAGCCTGAATAGGTGCACCGCCCCATTGACAAAAACATGTTGATAGTCTATCCCGTCTTGGTTTTAGTGGTAGAACATCTTATTTTTTATATTGGTTTGTAGCTAGTTGATATTGACCCAAGTAAACGCTTGTAAGTAATCTATGAGATGCAGACTGGTGAGGATTTATGCAGACTCATAATTTGTTCAAAGTTGATTAGCCAATTGGGTAAGGTGACTACTTCAACGGAGAACCACTTACCTCTTCTAATTTGTATATATCTGGGGGTCTTTGAGGTCAAAACTTTAGATATTTTAATTTAAGTTGGTGTGATGAGGGGGAGTTGATCTGTAGGAGAGGGCTTTTATTGGTGCAAGTGAAGTATACCCAAAACAACACGGTTTTAGGCTTCCATGTTTATAAACAGAGGATCCTACTTTTATGCCATGACTCACCTTTTTACTTTATCAATACGGAATTTGAATAAAGATTTTGATTGGGTTAGATCCTCAATTTAATGTATATTTGCATTTTATCCATCAGATCCTTGAAACAATTCTATTTTCGGAGGGAGATGCAGAAGATATGGACAAATGAATGGAAGTAGGGGTGGCATTTTTGACCGAAAAACCGCAAAACCGCAAAAACCAACCGCAAAATTACCGCAATAAAACCGAAATCGCGGTAAACCGAACCGCAATCGCGGTATTAAGAACCGAACCGCATTTGCGGTTGCGGTTGCGGTATTTGATATTCAAATATCGTGGTAACCGCAAACCGCAAAGTATAGCCGCACGGCTATACTCTGTAGCCTTATTTCCAAAGTATAGCCGCACGGCTATACTCTGTAGCCTTATTTCCATTTAATTGTCTCTCTGTACTCTGTGTCTAATCTAAGCCGTTAGGGTTAGATGCAATTGCGACCCGTCGACGCTCTCTCACAGACCCATCGACTCTCTCTCTCTCAACTCTCATTCGACTCTCTCTCTCATAGACCCATCGAATCGAACTCATCTCCTCTCTCTCTCGATCTCAATTCTCTCTTCTTTCTCAACTCAACCTCCAGCACGCTCGCTCACTCAACTCTCTGTCTCTCTCTGTCTCTCAAGCTCAACAGCCGGTCTCAAACCCGTCGGCCACTGTCAACAGCCGCTCTCAACCCCATCGGCCACCACTATAACCAGTTTTGGAGGTAAATTATGGTGTTCCTAATTTCTGAAATTGATTGTTTCAAAGATAGGGTTTTAGGTTTTAATTGGGAATTTGAATTTGTAATGTCAAATTTGATGGGATTTTTAGGTCAGAGAAACAGGTACAACCAAACCTATAATGGCAATTGAAATCAAAACCCTTGAACTGAGTTTGTTGATGGGATTTTTAGTCCTGCCCCGAAATCCATTTCAAAAGGATTTTTTTTAATGTTTGTCTGATGCTCTGAGGATTAAATGTTTCCATTAAGACAAACCGGTTATTGATTTTTGCAGGGATTGTTGCTGAAGTGAAACTGTTTGGAGATTTCTGTTTTAAGCTTGGAGCATTTGGTTTTGCAGAGGTAAGTTCTGTGAATCTGTGAATATGTTATTTAATTCTTGAATCTGTGAATATGTTATTGTTGTTTTGAATCTGTTTTTTTTTTAATAAAAAATTTCATTTCTTGTTGTGTTTTAATTTGGTTGAGTTTAATTTAATCTGTTATTAATATTCTTTTATGTTGTTGCTTTTGCGTTGTGTTGTGTTATAGATGGAGTCTAGCCACTCTAACACACCTAATCCCCAACAACTTGTGCAAAAGAGGAAGGATGAGCAATCCGTTGAGATATCCAATGAAGTGGATAAATACTTGATGGATCCTTAGGTTATGAATTTATAATATGCTTGAGGAGATTGTGAATTTATAATATACTTGAGAAGTTGAGGTTGTGTATTTATTTATTTAGGTCGTGAATTTATATTTTTGTGAATGCTTGAGAAATTGCGGTTTTAAACCGCAAATTCGCGGTAACCGACCGCAAATTCGCGGTTACCGCAATGCGGTTTACCGCAAATTGCGGTCGGTTCGCGGTATGAAAAATCACCAAACCGCAAATAGTCGGTCGGTTTGCGGTTTGAGTAAAAATTCGCGGTTACCGAACCGCAATCACCCCTAAATGGAAGAGTTTGTGGTCAAAATGCCACTTGTCCTTCAGACACAATGACAGAATTAAGTTTCTCGAGAAGAATATCTTATTAAGATAATAGAATGAAAGACCCCTTCAATAATTGCATAAATTACTCAGTCAAATCTGTCTGCACCACAAAAAATGCTATAACCTCAACAATTCAATTCCAGGAAATTCCTTCAATGCACTGTACATGTTGACCTAAGGCCATGGAAATTCTGCATATGAAAACGAAACCTGTGTAAATCCAACACGCATATACCTCGACCCACAGAAGACGTTGAGAGAAGGCTGGTCCTACAGGCACTCACCCTCCAAATACGGTTGTACATTTAGCAGCCTAATTAAGAACTTGAGAATGAAACCAAGACTGGCAATTTGGCATTAGCATGTGCTGTGCCAACCAATCTTTTGTGGTACAAGTTACAAAAGGGAATAGATTCTTGTCCCAAAGGATCTCTATCATTGGTAACATCTCATTTCAATGTGCTGTCTAGTGTCTATTGTGCCATCATTCTAGTCACTTGTTTTGATTAGGAAACAACTCTATAATTAGTAACTTAGTAACTCTCAACAAAATGCCAAATTCATTTACAGTTAATACTTTGATGGTGCAATTTGATATTTTCCTGTCACCGAGGTCCCGAAAGCTCCATAGCTTCAATGATGAAAGAAGACTCTTGATGTACATCACTGCAATTCCTGGAGAAATCACAAGCCCTGGCGTCAAAAATGTTGTTTCCTCCTTGTGATGCCTCTGTATGTCCTGATTGCCCAACTAAGCCTTCCAAAATCTTCAAGACCTCTGACATCTTTGGCCGGAGGATGGGACTTGACTGAGTACATTGTAGAGCCAACTCGACACATTGTTCCAGCTCTATTGCATCGAAACATCCTTTAAGATCTCTGTCTACTAGCACTTCCAACCTCTTCTCCTCATGTAGGGTTCTAACCTGCACGATTCAACAATTGGTATTACAAAAAAAAAACTGAGACAACAATAGAAACAGTGCAGAAATAAGAACCATGAAGGATAAAAACTAATTTTGTGCAGCTTAGATATTTACAGGATGGATGAAAGACACTATTTTTTACTCAACATAGTCCATGAACAATGAGACCGACAACTTTATATACAATAGACACAGAAAACATGTCAAACTACTTACCCAATCAAGAATCATTCCCTTCTGAACTTGACCATTTCCAGCATCTAAAGCCTTTTGCCCGGTTATGAGTTCCAGAAGCAGTATTCCAAATCCAAAAACATCAGTTTTTTCAGAAGACTGTCCGGTCGAAAGATACTCTGGTGCTATGTGTCCCACAGTGCCCCGCACTGCAGTAGTGACATGTGATTCCCTCCGATCTAACAGCTTAGCAAGACCAAAGTCCCCAACTATAGCTTCATAACTTTCGTCAAGTAAAATGTTTGCCGCTTTGACATCCCTGTGAATAATTTTTGGATTACACTGTTCATGCAAGTATACTAGTCCTCGGGCAGCCCCAAGGGCTATACAGAGTCTTCTATTCCAATCCAATGACGGTTTTTCTCGACCAGTCTCTGTTAATAAGATGAGCTACTTAGACATACATTCAAATTTCACAAGAACACAAATGCATAAAATAACTTTGATTAGACGCAGAGAAAAAAATCCAACCATGAACTGAATGTTATTACATCTACAATGCCTTACTAGTCGAAGAATATAGATGTTAATGTTATGAAGAATATAAGTATTTTCTGAAACAATTTCTGAGCTAAGACAACAATTGGATTGAGATTTTCTTTAACAGAAAGCACAATAGAGACAGTAGGTACATAACATCATTCTGCTGCGTGTCAAGCAACAAAATGAATTATCAGAGAGAGAGAGAGAGAGTTGCACGTGCAAGCGAAAAAAAAATGAAAACAAACCTCTCAAACGGTCAGCAACACTCCCATTTGGCATAAAAGGATAAACAAGCAACCTCTCATTCGGAGTCATACAAAAGCCATATAAACGTAAAAGGTTTCTGTGCAAAGCCAAGCCAATCATTTCAACTTCAGTTTGAAACTGCACTTCTCCAGTGAAATTCGGATCTCTCAGCCTCTTAACTGCCACCATTGTCCTATTTGGAAGACATCCTCTATAAACGACTCCATATCCACCTTGTCCTAGGATGTTTTTGGAACTAAAATTGCTGGTAGCAATTTGCAATTCCCGATAGGTGAACCGCTTCAGATGACTAATATCAAATTCATAATCTTGCTGCACTGCAGACATGAATCAGGGTATCTCATTAATATATATTGTCATATATTATGCTCAATAAATTGAGTTGGCATAGATCAGGAAGTACCATAAGATGTAAAGAGAAGACGAGATCTGTACCAATGCACCCAAAAAGCAAGTAGCATCACAGAAATGACAAATGTGCAACTAATGCCTATAGCAACAGAAAGCACCCATCGGTGGTGACCGCTGGCTTTCTTTGATGAGCCTGCCTCTGCAAATAAATTTTCATGAACACGTAACCGTATCTAAGGAACTGCACAATACAAATTTGAATTTCAGACGTTGAATTACCATGTACTGGTTTGAAGACGCCAAAGCAGATTTGTGCTGAGTCTGCTGATGAAGGATTACAAAGAAAGCTGTTCCCTGTAACGCTGCAGTGAAACATGTAAACTCTCAGCAGAATTTAAGCTGTTCAAACAAACCTCATACTGGTTGAGTTTTATAACCAACCCCCTCATTCATTTCCTGAAATAAACTCTTACTCTCTCAACAAAATCTCTTTCTGTATATAGTCTCACCTGTAGCCTTTTGCCTGTATTTTTGGAGTAGGACCGCTAAGATTATTAAACGACAAATCTCTGTGTAAAATAGTTAAAAAAGAATTAGAACTGCTCCAAGCAATCCATAAATAAAAGTACACAGTTAGAAATGATAGAACACATACAAGAATGAAAGACCTGTGAGATCGGCAACAAGTCTAGGAATTTGACCGCCCAATTTATTTCTACTAAGCCTCCTGAAATGCTTGGCATGGAAAAGGTTTCAAACACAAAGAAATATCACTAATAACCAGTCGTTATAGCAAAAATGAAACCAGAATCAATAGAAATAATAGTGCCCTGTCTATTGCAAGCCCTACTCACAAGTAACTTAGGTGAGTCAGAAACCCCAAAGAACTTGGAATGTTTCCAGAAAACTGGTTACCCGAAAGGTCAAGAGTTTGAAGCTCTGAGAGTTTCCCAATCTCCATCGGGATAGGACCAGATAACTCATTGTTTTGTAACAACCTGCAATTGCAGAAATTATAAACATAAATTCACAAGTCATAACTGCAAAAACGCTTAGATTCCTTTACATGTACACAGTTAGTTACGAAAAGAAAGATAAAGAGCTCCTACAATCAGGCCTCCTAACACGCATAGATTTATCCTAGTGTTCCAAAAGTTCACAATCTGAAAACGAATCTACATTGCCATGAAGCATGTTTCAACAGATTTACAATAGAAAATACAGTTGGACAGGCAATCAAACATTTTCAGGAATGCCCCCAAAGAAAGAGGCTTACAGTGTACAAAGGTGACTCAAGTTCCCGATACTCGGCGAAAGCATTCCCGATAAACCCGTGCTGGCCATTTCACTAGCAAAAGCAATAACATAAAATTTCAGTTCGAGCTCAGCTAGACATGCATGCCAATAAAAAAATTATCTGATTCCATAAAATTCATAACTTGAACAGAATGAAAAAACACTCTGGTTTCAAGTTTCAACATACCAAGAAAACATCTTTTTTGTTTCATTGATTTCCAAACAGCAAAAATGCACCTCTTTCTTGCGAAACAAACAGAAGCTAATGGAGAATGAGGGACGCTTACAGGGAGATTACAAAGCCCTCAGCGGAGCAACCGACCATGTTCCAAGTGCATGGATCAACGGAGTTTATGTCCCATCCCTCCATCACTCGCAGCTCATCCTTCATCTCTCTCTTCACTGACATCAATGCAGCCACTGACCCACGCAAAACAACCAACAGCATTCATATTTTTCATCACAAAATGAAACAGAAAAGTAGAAAATGGAACTTTGGGTTTTAAATCTTGAAGGGCCAGACCTTCATAGTTGACACCCTTGGGAGAGAGAAGACTGTCAGAGGCTGTAGCCAATGGCAAACACATCAAGTAGAAGAAGCAATACCCAAAAGGCAGCTTTACATGTTTCTTTCTCATTTTCAACTGGAAAAAGAGACCACAGGGAAAACAAAAGCACGAAGCAGACAACTTGTTAGGGCAACTTTTTTACTGCAAACTGCAGAGAGTCGAGATTGTGTTGAAACTTTGATTCAACTCCACAACTTCTCTCTCTCCTTCTCTCCTTTTGTTTCTTTGTTAATGGAATCTCTCTTTACTCTTTACCTCGAAAACGAATAAATTAATCATAAAATAAAAAGAAAACTTTGGTTGAATGGAGATCGTAAGACCAGGAGGGCAACTCGAGATTTGGGAAGTGACAGAGATTGTCTGCCAGGTTAAGATGGTGGAGACTTCTGTGTGGTTGGGTGTAGGGTTTTAGTAAATGCGATTGAATTCTGATTGTTGGATTTGTCGACTGACTCGATCGCATGGACCTTATAGACCTTATCGTTTCGAATCTCTCTTTACTCATTACCTCAATGTTCCTTTTGGAGCAGACAAATAATGTAAAAATTTCTGGCGCCAACTTTAACGCTGCCGGTATTTTGGACTTTTCTGCGCTGAAAGGACACGCTCACTCTTTCCAGATACGACTTTCGTTTCTTTATCAATTTTAATATTTTCTTCCATAAACTCATGCGGCGCAACAAGCGGGAGGAAATTGCTGGAAAATGATAATAGCCCTCAAAATGGACGACGGTGAGAAAAAAACATCAAGTTCATTTGAGCATGCAGTGCAAATAATTCTTCCAGACATAGGGACAGTGAACCTACAATGCAGCGAGACAAATGGCAGAAACCACGCAAGGTAGGGATGGGGGAAGAAGGGTGTAGAGAGCACTGAGCAGTACATTAAACCAGAGAACAATGCATTACACTTTCAAGTTTGCACAAACAGTAAAGTAACGGCATTCATCCGTATTTTCGAGTCAGCCAGCCACCACAACTCCAGGACTAATAAGAAACAACATTTAAGTAAAACGAAAACCATCCAGCAACCAACAACATTCTATTAGGAGCTATATAAATACACTTTTCCAGTTTCCTAGCTTTTCCTCTCTAGCAGCTTTCTTACCGGTCCAACTCAGACTATCATTACTATCAAACATTTACAGGAACAAAATGGAATTTCGGGAAAAAGGAGGGAAGAAGTGAGGGATAAGGGAGGAAATCGCAGAAGATAACACATTACGGGAAGCCATCCATCCGCCCCAATTTGCACTCTTCTTGGTAGAGCAACAAAAGATGATCGTTAGGCCTCAATACACGGTGATTTAACCACAAAGATGCTAAACCTTTGTGTCACACATCAACTGGAAGATAGATTCTGCATATCAACTTCTCCACATTTATGTGCCGGCTGGATGCAAGAAATTTAGACCCATCTGGCGTTTCACATGCTCAGGTATCAACCTATTGATTAGCTCTGGAGAGGCTCCGGACAACTGTCACAACAATAGATTAGTCCAGGTAGTAATTGGCTGAAATAATGAAATCTTAGAAATTAAACAATTGAAGAAAGAATATTGGAGTGCCCAGCTTTATACTGAGATTGGCCATGTAGAATGAGTTAAACATCATTCATTTTACCAAGACAACCCAACACACACCCCTCAAAACAGAGTTTTATTCTTTCGTACAAAAGTAATTCCCAGTACATTATAACTTAGAAAGGAGTGATGCGCTCATATATAATAACTGACAGCTAGTGAGATATACTCCCATGTGCATTTCCATATAACGCATGTTTTTTTTGTTTCTTCTAATTATGGACAGGCATTTTCAGGGCCCAAAAATAAATAATTGGAGGAAAACAACATACATCCTGTTTGAAATTAAAGAGAGGTGGAAACGGACGACCATTCGGTAGGCGAGCATTGGGCTCACGAAGTTCATCAAAGAAAGGATGTGCACATGCTTCTAGCTGCACAACAACAGTAAATCCTAGTCAAACAGGAGCGCCACTATAGATATGAAAGAACTTCATATGTCAAAACAAGATACTAAAAGGAAAACTTTTGACATCAGAAAAATCATTTCTCAGTAGTGACCAAAACTGAATTCATGAGTATTGAGCATCACAATATAACATATACACGAAGAAAACAAAATTCTTTATACCCTAATTTTGAGAAATCAATGGCAACCTATAACACGAAGGATTCATTAGCGATTATAGAACAAGACTGGAACCTCAAACAATACATAATGACATTCATATCAAATTAAAAGCATTGAACTTACAGCTGTGCAACGAAGACTTGGTGAGTATTGCAGAAGTCGTGAAGCCAAATCAATTGCTTCTGGAGGCATCCTTTTGTGGAAAACCTATATCAAGGACCCAAGTTAATAGGACTCTACCACCACCACGTTTAAGAAACAAAATAATTGTAATTTTTAAATCTAGTAAAAGTTTCTGTATGTTTTAAAAGATCAATTGGAATTCAACAAAAGCAAGAGCATATATGTTTATCACAAACTCCAATAGAAAATGCCTCAAGGCCCCCATAAGATTTTCTAATGTGACCTGTGCAATATTCGTATTAAGAAGGAAGCAGATCAAATACCTTGTGCCAAGGGTGTGCCTTTATCTGTGGAAACCTAAAATCAGTATAGTTTGGATTCATACAACGAATTTCTTCACGTGTTGGCGTGCCAAGAACCTACAAGACAGAGTGTTAGTTGCTGACTCATGATTATACAAATTGCATAATTCAAGAATTGATGATTACTATGCACCTTGATGATCTCAACAAGCTGGTCCACAGCATTTTCTCCAGGAAACAGGAACTGCAAAACCATGGAATATATATGAGCAACATCTATAGTAGGGACTAAATTACTTGTGCAAATATAATCCACTAACATCTTGGAATGCTATGAAGAACTGCTAACCTGGCCCAAAAGAAGCTCTGCTAGGACACAACCAGCTGACCAGATATCAATTGAGGTTGTATAATCCGTGGCACCAAATATAAGTTCTGGAGCCCGATAGAAACGTGAACATATGTAAGATATGTTTGCTTCACCTTTCACCTTCAGACAAGAAAATTTGTGATGAGTGCATGAAACCCTATAATAGAAAGATTGATATACAGAAAACCAAAAGATTTAAAGCCTCAACTAGCATAGAAACTTCCTATCCAGAAAAAGAGAGAGAAAAAAAACACAGCAGAGGAAATCACAGGAGCAAGAACAATGTCTTCCATATACATTGTCCTAAAGATTATCCGAAAGGGAACTCGAAAGCGGGTCCAGAAATAATATGTTCAACGCTGAAGGATAGTCAACATACCAGCACTTTTGCGCTTCCAAAATCACAAAGCTTAACCTGGTGAGTAAGAGGATCAACCTGTAGAAAGCCAAGAATGACATTGGAAAACCAGAGGTAATTGTAGACATGGGTATATGCATGTGAGTCTGTAACTCCTCATAAATATATATACATATATATATATATATATTGCGAAGTAAGAGAATAAGTAAATAGGATACCAAAAGATTTTGAGGCTTCAAATCTCTATGACAAACTCCAGGAACGGTGTGTATATAGGCCAGCCCTCTAAAAATCTGGAACAAATCACCAGATTAATGCCATGAATAGTATAAAGCAACAAGGCAACATCTGAATGGTGCATCTTGAATTACCTGGTACATGTAAAGTTTGACATAGATTAGTGGCATTCTCTGGTTTGCATTGCTGTAATGCTTCAAAACCCGGTACATAGTCTCCGGGACATATTCCATAACCAGGTTGAGAAAGAGCTCATTTCTACTCGTTGTGGAAAAGAAACAATGCTTCAAAGAAACCACATTTGGATGGTCCATCACACGCATCAATTGAAGTTCCCTGTTCTTATATCTTCTGTCCTGCAAAACCTTCTTTATAGCCACAGTCTCACCACTTTCCAAGCATTTTGCCTGAGATAAAAGAACTATCAGCATCAGACATGACAAATAAATTGGTACAGGACGCAATAACTAAGAAGATGATAATTTAACATACCTGGAAAACAATTCCAAAAGAGCCAGTTCCCACGACACGCTCTGCCATGTAACTAATGGTCTGCAAAAAGCATAATAGCCAAACACATCAACTTCCCAACAGAGGAAAAATTAACCCTGGTAAGGTATAAAAACATCTAGATCCAGAATATTGATAATCATATTTTAACCTTTCAACTCAATCAAGACGCATACTTTAACAATGAAACAGGGTGAAAATAACAAATTCCAAGAATGGTAACCTGTTTTGGTTCTCCATTTTTCCCTCCGATGGTTGTGGAGATGATGTGGCCAGTTGGATCACTACCGTCTACAACAGGTGCAGAAATTTCCTGCATAACACATCAAGTTAGATCCTGAGAGAAACAAATTTCCCATAAAGTGTATGAAATTTACAGTGGAATTCACGGATTAGCAGCCATACACAACCTCAGACCACGCAAAGAATATAAAAGTAAATAAAGGCTATACAAAGTACATTCTGAGTCCCAAATATGCCTCATGAAATGAAACTAAATCCCTAAAACCCAAAAAAAACATCCACAAAATTTCTTCTATTTTCTTTTCAGAAAAGAAACAGATCGGTTGGCTCATAAGCTAAGCGAGATGCAGGTTAAATCAATTGCAAATCAAACCCAAATTACACAAAAGCATCCGACTTTAATCAAACCTAACCAAGCTAATATCACTATGATCTGAGTAAAAAACTGGAGCTAAGCAAACATCACTGCTCGTCAAAAACCCAAACAAACCCTAGAGCTAGAGTAAATCTAGCTCATAACAAAACACAGATCAAAGAAAGAGAAATCAAACTGCAGTAAGCTGAGAAAGTTTCTTTCTTTGGCAACCAAACAAAAACCCAAAAATTATCGAGAAAGTTACCCTATCGTCAGCCATGTTGAGATAGGAAAGAAAGAGAAGGAGAAAAAGGGAAAGAGGAAGACGAACGAGCGAATCAGACTGCCAGTGCTGGGGGTAGGAAGAAGGAGAAGGTCATGGTGGAGATGGAGTTAGAGCGGTGGTGGATGAGGAAGAGGAAGAGGAGGAAGAGGAAGAATGAAGAATGGAGAAGAATTAGATGTCACTGCCACAGACAATTAGACAAACAACAACCCCCATGTGATTCCAGCTCTTCTTTTTCAGTTTTTGCTTCTTCTCTCTCTTTCTCTCTCTCTCTCTCTCTCTACCCCCCAATGGGGTGGGCCCCTTTTCTACTCTTTGCCTCCAATTACGACTTTGCCCCTTTCCTTTCTGTCTTCCGCCGACGTCGTCAATTGCCCGATTCTCAAACCTTTGTCTTTTCCTTTTCCTAGTTTCCTTTTTTATTTTTCTATTTTCTATTTTCAACGGTTAGTAATCCGTCTCTGTATCTCTATTGTCTCTTTTTCCTTCTGCCAAATTTTTTCAGCCAACAATACAATTTTTCCAACATATACCATTAGCCATGAAAGTTGAAAAGACAGGGTGCGTGAATGTTGAGAAAATTCTCGAAATTTGACTGATAAAATGATTAGAGATGGTAAAACTCTTCTGAATCATGCCTTTATATGTATAAAACCCTAATTTTACTAAGAGACAGAAAAAAACAAACGGCTATAATTTCAATAAGGAACATAAATTATCCATATTTTGATGTTTTAATAATCTTTTAAAACATAAGAAAATTAACAAATAGGAAATAAAATCTATGACTTGACAAAATCAACTTCATTGAAATTGCTAAGTACTCTCAAAATTCCAACAATATGTCTTTACTACTTTTTCTTGCTAAATACTTATTGGTTGAATGTGAATTTTCCTTATCATGTGGTTGTCAATTCTTAGCCACTTTTCCTTTTTTTCTATACTTTAATTGACCTATGTTTTTTAAATCCTAAACTCATTATTATAAAATTTAGATATTTTGATTATACGTTGCGGTTGGTCATTATCTCTCATCACGTGACTCTTTTTTTTATTTTTTATTGTAGAATCACTTGCATCTAGTAATTATATTCATCGGTAAATGTGAATATTTCTAGTGTCATTCTGGAACTATGATTGTGTGAAAAATGCAATATTGTTTGTCTTTCACATAAACGAATAGTTGTGTAGTATTTGCCTTGTGTTTTGAAGCATTAGGTGTTGTGGTAGATCAAGAGCTTAATGCAATCAAATTTTAGAGTAAACCAGAACATCAAACATGTGAAAATTATCAAAAGCTTTATGCAAGTAAAAAAACTTTTTAATATTTTTATATAAAACTTCATATCCATGAAACTTTTGAAGTAGCTAAGTTTATGTTTATCCGACAATAAGAATTGCAGGATTGCTATGTGGTCCAATGGCAAACAGGGTAGTAGGGTTACACAGTTGAACTCCATTTATGCCATGAAGGTCAAGCCTGTTTTTGGATTTGGCAGTTGAAAGGGTTAGCTGTGAAGGAACCAATATAAAATTGAAAGAAGAATAATGAGAGAAGAGTGAGTCACAAAGTTGAGAGCCCCTGATTTATTTTGAAGGTAACATTGTCCTTTTCTCAGTCTTCAAAGACTGCATACATTGACCATTTATATGAACTTGTATATTTTATTATTCTTTGACTCATCTTCATCTATCAGCCTCTGCATTTTTCCCCATTTAGCCCCACAAAAGCATTACATAATCATATTGCCTTTGCTTCTTGATTAGCCGAAAGAAAAAAGTTAAAAACTAAAATAATATACTCTTTCCTTTTTGAAGGTCTTTAAAATAATACTTCTTGCTGTTATTTAATCACTCTCTGAAGACAGTGTGATCGATGGAGTTTAGTTCGGTAAAAAATAGTATTGGTTTGCAGATCCGTGATCTTACATTCGAACCGTATAACATCTTTGGTCAAACAAAAAGAAGGTTAATTTGAATTTTACCTTGAAAGCATAAAATCCACTTTCTTCAGGTCACCAGCCCCTGAGCATTTGTCTTTACAACTAGCCCAGCCATTAGCCAAGGTGTGAAAAGGGTGTGCCAAATGATTTTGTCTGAGACTGCCTTGGTCTAGTAATGTCTATCCATAAAGCACTGTTTTGACCACTATTACATATGAGTATGATTTTCTAATAATTTAATGTATATTTCCCGTTCGAAAAAGCTGTTAGTATTCTTTTTATTCAATTATTAATATTATCGTCGTTATTATTGATTTGGAAAATAAAAAACCTGTTGTGAAGGTTACAAAAATACAATAACAACTTTCATGATGGTAATGATTGTGACCAGACCAGATACAAAATTATTTGTTTTCATGTGTTGGCAAAATGAGATTTTTTATAATTACTAATTAGTTTCTTAGAAAGTGATCACTTAATAATAATAATAATGGGAAGAAAGTTGGGTTAGTGTATAATTGTAGCGTCGGTGGTCAGTGGAGCAATAGTATTTGGATTTTGGTCAAACTGAAAAACTTGGTTTGGTCGTCTTCTGAACTCTGCAAGCCTCTGCTCTACAGCTACTGAGGAACCTACTGTAGTGCCCGTACGGTAACTCAATCACACGGTCCAGACAGCACAACGTGTCACGGTTGAGAGATGAGTTGATGTTGGGCTTTGACCATAATCAAAGAGACGAGTAGGGTTTCAAACAGTTAGGCCCATCAGGCCAATGTATCTTGTGGGCTGTTTGTGTGCTCAAAGCTACTGGGTTGGGAGGTAGATGGCCCGGAAGTGTAAAGCATTGATTGGACCACCACGGCCACCACTGCCGCTACCTCAACCACCACCATCACCATCACCACCGTCGCTGCCACCACTTGACATGATCAGTACCACCACTCTACCCACCACCATTAATGCCTCTACTATCCCCACTACCATCACCGTCTTTACTATCACAATCAACATCAAACATGATGACTCACTACTATTTCGAATTTATAGAAGTTTATAAAAATCTATCAAACAAATAAATTTCATTAAAATTCTTATGAAATTCAAACAAAGTATATGTGGAATTTATGAAAGTAAATAAAATTGTCCAACCACCTATTTTAAAATTCATTAAAATCTTAATTGAATGCACCCTTAAATTACACCTAGGCAATATCTCTTTTCTTGTTAAGTTGCAATTCACAAAATAACAGTTTCCATTCCATGGTAACTTGCCCCATGAATTGTCTCAGTGCCGTCGGTTGAAAATAATTAACTTCATATTCAACAACTTTATGGGAACCCTTCCATCATGGTTCGGGTCCTTACCCAAACTTCAAACCTTCAACTTGTATGGCAATCATTTTTCCGGTTCGATACCGACGACTATTTTCAACTTATCTGCTTTGCAAAAAGTTCATCTTAGCCATAACTAGACTAGCTATCAGGTAGATTTTTTTTAAAATTTTTTTTTTCCAAGTGTTAGTTTAGAATTCTCTTAAAATTGAACTTTTACTTCTATTTTCATATTCACAACGTGCATATATCTTATTGGATCTCTCTCAGAAGATATTGGAAATTTGAATGTTCTTTAATTTTCTTCCACAATCATTTGAAGTCCCATTCTTCCTTTTTTACCTGCCCAAGTGGTTGCATCTGCTTGCCTGCGAATTTTGTACCCCAGGTTGCATAAGTCCTATTCTTCCTTTATTACCAGTGTATGTCATTTGCCCCACTCTTTGACAACTTGTTCTATCTTCATAGACTTCCACTGCAACAAATTTTTCAATGATTTCAAGTTTTAAAAGAAAAAAAGAAAAGGAAATAGACTCTGAAGTTGGAAGGAACCTCTCTGCTTTCAGTGCTCATGGAGAGAAGTCGTTTCCTCTTGTCAATAACGTTGTTGCTGGTACACTATGGTTGTATATATGTGGTTAAATCAACTCTAGGCACAGGTGCAGCACAAACTAACATCACCACGGACCAGGGTGCTCTTCTTGCTCTGAAAGACCATATCACCGGTGACCCTCAGAACATCTTGGTCAACTGGTTAGCCACCACCTCTGTTTGCAACTGGGTTGGTGTTACTTGTGGTGCTCACCATCTTAGAGTTTCAGTCTTAAACCTCTCTTACATGGGACTTACCGGCACCATTCCTCCGAACCTCGGCAACCTCTCATTTCTTGTTGAGATGCACTTCATAAACAACAGCTTCCACGGTACCTTGCCCCATGAATTATCTTATTTGCGCCGGCTGAAGTTGATTAGCTTCAGATACAACAATTTTATGGGATTCATTCCATTGTGGTTTGGGTCCTTCCCTAAACTTCAAACCTTCAACTTGTATGGCAATCAGTTTTCAGGTTCCATACCCTCGACTATCTTCAATTTATCAACATTGCAAGTAATTGATCTAACAAAAAATCAACTATCAGGTACGTATATATCAACACGCTATCTAAGAATCTATTGTTGATCAATCATTACATTTGACCTTCTTGTTTTATGTGTCTTTGGCATACATAACAGGGAGGGTACCAAAAGAAATAGGAAACTTAACCCAGTTAAGGGAAATTTATCTTGGCATCAACAATTTGACAGGTAATTGATATTTCATTTAGTTAGTCAAACTATGATTTATTGCCTTACCTTGCCTTGATGCATAAACGGCCTAATCATATACGTGTGTGATCTAGTTATATATATATATATATATATATATATATATATATATATATGACTGGGCTTTTGTTGCAGTGCATTATATATGCATAAATCATGAGTTTAATATACACATATATCATGTTTTAGGGCATGTTCCTGTGGGTGTTTTCAACATGTCTTCTTTAACCACTTTGAATCTATATGGAAACAACTTGAATGGTGGTCTTCCTGACAATATATGCCAGCATCTTCCTATACTTCAGCTGCTGAATCTGGGTCGCAACCAATTTGATGGTCCACTTCCATCCAAATTATGGCAATGCACACAACTTCTTATTCTATCATTGGAGGAAAACAATTTCAGTGGAAGCATACCCAAAAAAATTGGGAACTTAACCCAGTCAAGGGAAATTTATCTTAGCGACAACAATTTGACGGGTAATTGATATTTCATTTAGTTAGTCAAACTATGATAATCCTTTTTATTTGTTGCATTTATTTCATTATTTGACTATTTCGTAGTTTGTAACCAGACGAAAATGATTTGGTAATTAGTCATGAGGGAGATAGTTAATCATGAATATTGGATTTTCAACTATAACCATAATAAAATAGATTGAGTAGCATAACAAATGTTGTATCGAAGTAATTCAAATAAAAGCACAAAAGAGTACATATGGTTAGATTAGATTACATATCCGTATGGTTGACATTTTGACTAGTGCTAAGGCTGTGGGAGTGATTTTTGTCCCACGAAAATATTTGTCTAAAAAATTCGGTTCCCACAAAGGCTACAAAATTAAACATGCAAGCGTTGTGTTGTGTTTATGTGGCAGGCACTATACCATATGAGATTTGTGATCTTCAAAATTTAGAGATGTTGGTAATCGAACAGAATAATCTCAATGGCCTCATCCCGTCTTCACTCTTCAATATGTCAAGGATGAGAGGACTGTCGCTTAGTTGGAATCAGCTATCGGGTAGCCTCCCAGCAAACATAGCCCTTGGGCTTCCAAACCTACAACTCCTTTATATAGGAGCAAATGACCTCAGCGGAGTAATCCCCAACTTCTCCAATGCTTCTATGCTCGCGAAGATATATTTGGGCATAAGCTCATTTACAGGGTTTATTCCGAGGACACTTTGTGCCTTAACAAATCTTCAATATCTTGGCTTACTCGTGAATAATTTGACGATTGACACTTCCACTCTCTCTTGTTTGGCTAATCTTGGAAATTTGACAACACTAGATTTGGCATTTAATCCGTTAAATGCTAGACTTGATGATTCCTTTCGGAATTGCTCTACATCGTCGATTCAGTATCTTTATTTATCCAATTGCAGCATGAGGGGTAACATTCCCATTGGTATTGGCAACATTAGCAGCTTGGTAACCTTATCCCTGGATTACAATGAATTGAGTGGATCAATTCCAACTTCAGTGGGAAGACTTCAGAATCTCCAAGGTCTGGGCTTGAGTTACAACAAAATGCAAGGATACATCCCATATGAACTTTGTCAACTAGATAACCTAGGTTACTTATATCTGGGTGGAAATCAGCTCTCTGGTTCTATACCTTCCTGCTTGGGCAATCTAGCCAGATCTCTCAGAACTCTATCACTAGAGTCCAATTCGTTGAGTTTCACAATACCATCTACTTTTTGGAGACTTGTTGATATCTTGCATGTAAACTTATCATCCAATTCTCTAATTGGACCTCTCTCGGAAGGTATTTGAAACTTGAAAGTTGTCCTACAGGTAGATTTATCAAATAACCATTTATCTGGTATTATACCAAGCACCATTGGGGGTCTTCAGGATTTGGTTAATCTGTCCTTGGCAAATAATAATTTGGAAGGCCCTATTCCAAGTTCATTTAACCACTTGCTAAGCTTGGAACTGTTGGATTTATCTAGAAACAGTCTGTCTGGAGTGATTCCGAGTTCTTTAGAAGCTCTCTTACATCTCAAGTATCTGGATTTGTCTTTCAACAGGCTCCAAGGACAAATTCCAACAGGTGGACCCTTCCAAAACTTCCCTGCTCAATCATTTGTCTCGAACAGGGCACTATGTGGTGTACCCCGACTCCATGTTCCACCATGCAAAAATGGTACACTTGAACCAAATTGGAGGAAAGCTAAATATATCATCCCGGGGATCATATCAGTTATTCTCCTAGTGGCCTCAGTATTTATCCTTGTACTACGTAGGAAAAGGAATGTGGAAGTTGCAACAGAGGCTACCTCGTTGCCCCAACTTCTTTGGAGAAGATTTTCACACCTAGAACTTCTAAGGGCAACGAATGGACTTAATGAAAACAACTTACTTGGAAGTGGGGGTTTTGGCTCAGTATATAAGGGGACACTTTTAGATGGAATAGATGTTGCAGTAAAAGTTTTCAATTTACAGCTAGAAGGGGCTTTCAGGAGTTTTGATAGGGAATGTGAAATGCTGAGCAATGTTCGCCATCGAAACCTTATCAAAATCATTAGCTGTTGCAGTGAAATTGATTTTAAAGCCTTGGTATTGAATTACATGCCAAATGGGAGTCTCGAGAAGTGGCTGTATTCTCAAAACTATTCTTTGAATATCTTACAGAGGATGAACATAATGATAGACGTTGCATCGGCATTGGAATACCTACACCATGGTTATTCAATACCTATTGTCCATTGTGATATGAAGCCTAGCAATATACTACTAGATGATGATATGGTTGCACATGTTGCTGATTTTGGAATTGCAAAACTCTTGGGTGGATGAGATTCTATTACCCAAACTATGACTCTAGCCACTGTTGGGTATATGGCTCCAGGTGATGTACTTGCTAATTTAATATCTTTCAATTCTATACATGTTGTCCTTAATTATACACATGAATATATTTCACACATATATGTATAATTCATAATGCAGAGTATGGATTGGAAGGAATGGTTTCAACAAGAGGGGATGTGTACAGTTTTGGAATTCTAGTGATGGAAACATTCACAAGAAGGAAGCCAACAGATGAGATGTTTGTTGGTGAAATGAATTTAAAGCAATGGATTGCAAACTCACTGATTTTGCTAGATGCAATGATAGATGAAGTTGTGGATGCCAGTTTGCTTTGCACACAGCAGGAAGGTGATGATCTTGTGAGGAAAATGGATTGCTTATCATCCATTATGAGATTAGCCCTTGCTTGCTGTGCAGAATCGCCTGAAGAGAGGATAAATATGGAAGAAGCTGTAGCCACACTAAAGAAAATCAAGAAAAAGTTTTTGAAGGGCGCTGCTGCTCAAATAAGCCGCGGTCTTGTTCAGCGCTTCAATTAATGGGTCGCATCCTTCCTTCCTATGACACTTTGATTCAATTTGAGTCATGCGGCTTTGTTTTGGTATATTTGAATTTTAAAGACAACATATTATACAGATGGAACAAGTCATGATAAAGAAATTCAAAGCTTCTTACTTGGTGTATGGTAATGGTATCAGAGGGAGGGTCTTGGGAGCTCCACTGCTGCTTTCCCATGCCAAGAAGCGACAAACGACTGATTACGACACCCTATTTTGTGGCCTCTCTATGTGTAAACGACTTGGGTTTGGGTCCTTTTGGGGCATATTATAGAAGCTCCCAATAACTAAATATTTTAATTACCAAAAAAAGAAAAAAAGAAAAAAAGAAAAGAACAAGAATAACTGAATGTTGTTGGGATATGATATTATGATCATATATTAATTTGATGACATGATTATTTCCATGCATGCATCCATCCCCATCCTCACGGTCACCTACCTTTCTCCTAAATATTAAAATATACATGGAACATGACTAGACCAAAAACTGAATGTGTTATAGCGAACACATCAACCCCCATCGAACAGACATGCAAGATCTTCCGTATAATAAATTTTCTTCCTTGACAAACCTTGAGTTGCTTACCTTAACTCAAGGGAGGTAAACATCTTTTCGGTTTGGATCCTTCGGTTGGGAGGTAGTTGCCCAAAACCTAAAGCAGAATGACTTGGATGTCATTGAGCCTGAATAACTAGGTATTTCAAATACTCAACTCCATGAAACTTGGCCAAAACATAAAGATTTGGATTTGGACTCTCAAATCCAAATCTTCCTACACAAACGTGCCCTTAAGTTTTGTTCTTTTCTAATCAGAATCAGCAATTTTGGTTACATGGTATCTCGGGACTGGTTCTATTAAGTCTCTTTTAGGAGAAACATTTGTGTGAAACGGTGATAACACTATTTTGCTATTCCCGGCCAATCATGATACCACTTGTGATAACTTTTTCATGTGACAATTTGTGATTGGTTGGGAATAGCAAAACAGTGCTATCTCTGTTTCATATAAGTTTTTCTGCTCTTCTAGAGGTATCTACAATGTTGGAGTTTTTTTTTTTGGTCAGAATCAAGAGTTTAGCCACCAATTCTGACAAAGTCCTACAATATTAATTGGAGTGAACCACGCCAAATTCTCACAAAGCCGTTGGCTTTTCTAAGGTCAGTTTCAATTCCTTTCATGTCATGTCATGTTCAAATGTCAATTAATCAAAACAGTTAGGACCATCAGGCCAATGTATCTTGTGGGCTGTTTGTGCGCGCAAAGCTACTAGGTTGGGAGGTAGATGGCCCGGAAGTGTAAAGCATTGATTGGACCACCGCTGCCGCCACCTCAACCGCCACCATCACCACCGTTGCCGCCACCACTTGACGTGATCAGTAACACCACTCTACCCACAATCACTAATGCATCTACTATTCCCACCACCATCATCGTCTTTACTACCACAACCAACATCAAACATGATGACTCACCACTATTTCGAATTTATAGAAGTTTATAAAAATCTATCAAACAAACAAATTTCATTAAAATTCTTATGAAATTCAAACAAAGTATATGTGGAGTTTATGAAAGTCAAATAAAATCCAACCACCTATTTTAAAATCCATTAAAATCCTAATTAAATACGCCCCTAAAATACAAATCTACAATTCCAAAGAAGAAAAAGTTACAGATTACAAGCACTTTGGTTCCTCCATATGAAATTTGTAACTTGGAGAGCTTAGCTGATCGCCAAACTTTTGTCTTATGGTCAACTCTTTGGACTGTGAGGCTTAATCAGCTGAAAAATCAGAGATATCCAAAGCAACCAACCAAGAAACGAGTCAGAAATTCAAGAAGATAAATAAATATGTACAAATTAGACCAAGAGCCTTGGTCAAAAATTAAACTTGATTAGTTGCTTGCTAATAATATAAGTCATAAGGATCATATACAGAACGTGCATACCTTTTGATAGGATTGATAATTTGATTAGCATAAAAACACAACTTTTCCTTGATTCAAAGGAAGTGATAGTAACTAAACAAATATGAGAAGCTTCTGCTAATGGAAGCTTTAATATATGATTAGTTCTACTGATTTGAGATGTTACTGTATATATATATTAAATATGTTGCAGGCCGGCGGGTGTTCAATGTTGGCTCTCCTTATTAAGAGTCTCAAGAATTCCACATTTTGCATATCCCCAGCCAGCCACACACATGCACATAAATGGACATAACTCGTTTCCTCTTTGGATGACATTGTTTCTGGCACAGTATTTTCTACGGCTGCATTAACACTGGCAAAAAAAACCAACATCAGCACATACCAGTCTGCTCTTCTTGCTCTCAAATCCCATATCACCACTGACCCTCAAAACAGCTTGGTCAACTGGTCATCCACCACCACCACCTCCGTTTGCAACTGGGTTCATGGTGTTACTTGCGGTACACGCCAACGTAGAGTCACGGTCTTGAACCTCTCTTACGTAGAGGCACCATTCCTCCACACCTAGGCAATCTCTCTTTTCTTGTTAAGTTGCAATTCACAAAATAACAGTTTCCATTCCATGGTACCTTGCCCCATGAATTGTCTCAGTGCCGTCGGTTGAAAATAATTAACTTCAGATTCAACAACTTTATGGGAACCCTTCCATCATGGTTCGGGTCCTTACCCAAACTTCAAACCTTCAACTTGTATGGCAATCATTTTTCTGATTCAATACCCACGACTATTTTCAACTTATCTGCTTTGCAAAAAGTTGATCATAGCCATAACCAACTATTAGGTAGATTTTTTTTTTTTTTTTTTCCAAGTGTTAGTTCAGAATTCTCTTAAAATTGAACTTTTACTTCTATTTTCATATTCACAACGTGCATATATCTTATTGGATCTCTCTCAGAAGATATTAGAAATTTGAATGTTCTTTAATTTTCTTCCACAATCATTTGAAGTCCCATTCTTCCTTTATTACCCGTCTAAGTGGTTGCATCTGCCTACTTGCGAATTTTGTACCCCAGGTTGCATAAGTTTTATTCTTCCTTTATTACCCGTCTATGTCATTTGCCCCACTCTTTGGCAACTTGTTCTATCTTCATAGACTGCCACTGCATGCAACAAATTTTTCAATGATTTCAAGTTTTCAATCGGAAAAAGAATAAAAAAGAATAAAAAAAAGAATAACTGAATGTTTGGATATGATATTATGATTATATAAAAATTTGATGACATGATGATTTCCATGCATGCATCCATCTCCATCCTCACGGCCCTCTACAAGCTTCGGATTTGAGGGGCAGATATGGGAGATAGACACATTGTCACACATCAGCTACACACAGGTAGCTGCACACCATCATCAATAGCTTCCGCACAATTGCACAAGCAATCATCAATCAGTTGCAGCAACACCATCATTCAGCTGCCCCAGCAGCATGATTATTCAGCCTCAAGATAAGGCATCATCAACAACATTTGTTGCACATTAGCAACAAAATCACCATCGTTGCACATCAGCAACATCAACAACAGCCTCCATACATGCAACATGCACTGAACATCAGCACAACTCGTCGGATGTGAGAGGAGCAACAACCCCCTTTACAGCAGCACACCGCTGTCCCATTTGCTCCATTACAGCAACGACACAGCTACCCCCTTTACAGCAGTGACACCACTACCTCTTTATCAGCAACCTTTTGGGAGTAACACCTTTCACAATCTCTTGTGCAAGTTGGACGTTCTTGATATCCACTCTCCAACTTGAGGGGGAGTGTTGGAAATTAGGAACATTATTAAATTGTTATTTAGTTTCCTTTTATTAGTTGATTGTAATTGATTTGGAGTAGTCTCCAAGTAACCTAGTTTTCCTAGTTAAGCTTGTAATATCTCTATAAATACTTAGCCTTTTGGCTCTATCAATAACAACCAAGAATTATCCTTCTTAACAAAATCGCTAATTTTACATGGTATCAGAGCCAGGCGCGGGCCCGTTCTGCCACGTGATTGGGTGGGTCCCCATTTGGCCCCACGCGATGGGTGAGTCCCGACATGGCTCCACGTAGGCCCAAAAGGTGCCACGTGATTGGGTGGGCCCCGACATGGCCCCGCGTGATGGGTGAGTCCCGACATGGCTCCACGTGGTTGCCGATGTGTGGATCTCCACGTGTGACCCACAACATGGGGTCTCACGTGCGGGGGAGTGTTGAAACCAATTGTCCCACATCGGAAAGAGGGAAGGAGAAAGAGTGCCTTAAATAGAATTTCCCCACTCTAACTAATACCGAGGCCTTTTGTGATAAAACCCCACACCTGAGGATTGTGCAGGTGGTTAAGTGGGGACAGTATCGGTGTTGTTGGAGTGGGCCCTCGGCCCGTCGACCTGAAAATTTCTACAGAACATGACTAGACCAAAAACTGAATGTGCTATAGCAAACACATCAACCCCATCGGACAGACATGAAGATCTTCCATATAATAAATCTTCTTCCTTGACAAACCTTGATCAAGTTGCTTACCTTAACTCAATGGAAAGTAAACATCTTTTCGGTTTGGATCCTTCGGTTGGGAGGTAGTTGCCCAAAGCCTAAAGCAGAATGACTTGGATGTCATTGAGCCTGAATAACTAGGTATTTCAAATACTCAAATTCACACTAGAATTCAAATCAACTCCATGAAACTTGGCCTAAACATAAAGATTTGGATTTGGACTTTCAAATCCAAATCTTCCTAAACAAACGTGCCCTTAAGTTTTGTTCTTTTCTAATTAGAATCAGCAATTTTGGTTTATTTTCTTCTTAGATGTTCTCATTGACTAACATGGTATCTTGGGACTGGTTCTATTAAGTCTCTTTTAGGAGAAACACTTGTGTGAAACGGGGATAACATTATTTTGCTATTTCCGGCCAATCATGATACTACTTGTGATAACTTTTTCATGTGACAGTATGTGATTGGTTGGGGATAGCAAAATAGTGCTATCTCCATTTCATATAAGTTTTTCTACTCTTCTAAAGGTATCTACAATGTTGGAGTTTTTTTTATTAAAAAAAAAATGTCGGAATCAAGAGTTTAGCCACCGAATTCTGACAAAGTCCTACAATATTAATTGAAGTGAACCACGCCAAATTCTCACAAGGCCATTGGCTTTTCTAAGGCTAGTTTCAATTCCTTTCATGTCATGTTCAAATGTCAATTAATTAATTTGATTCCATCGCCACTTGTGGTTTCCAAATCACAAAAGGAGCTAACTTGATAATTAAATTCTTCGCCAATCTCTAACCCATATATTTATTAAACTTAAGTTTAATGTCGGGATACTTGCTCGATGAGTTTTAGCCGTGATTGCAATATACCTTACTACTTGCTATGATTAATGTCTTTATAGAAATAATAATACTATTTGTATCATATTTATAGCATAAAAAAAAATGTATATGAGACCTACATAAAAGTGATTAGCAATTTGGTCAGCAAAATGTAATACAAATAGCACTACTCTTATGGAAATTGACCTACAACAACCCTCAAAGACTTGTTATATTACTTGCAATCCTACAAGTATAGTTTCACTCAAACTATTCCCCATCTATACGCATTTCGCATGTCCCCTCTCTTTCACTTGACTATAATGAAAGAAATGAGGTAGGGTTACATGGATTCCATCCCTCACGGTGCAACCATGTGATAGAGATGGAGAATTTGGTGCATAGGGAGGGAACGGAAAGATTGGATTTTGGATCTGAAGCTTCAACCTTTCTGTTTACACCAATTGTCCCATGGACCAGAGCCGTATGCTTATTTTCTTGGGCTTCTCCAATATAGGTCCCTACAATTTCTATTTCCTAGACATATACCCATCATTCTATAAATCTATGTGTAAAACCCAATTTCAAACTTAAATGACCAGTAAGATATAAGAGGTCGTAGTATTCCTATGTTTTTACATCCTTGCCATCAGACTTCATATTTTATTTATAATTTATTCCAAGCATTTCATTAACTGCCATAATTGTAATTAAAACTCCTTATTAATAGCATATCAATCACCCCATTTCTTTTGGTTGTCATTCCCTCTAACATATGGCCCCTTAAAATTGCAAATAAAAAAAATATGTAAATTACATATCCAATAATGTACATATGAAAAATATAAATATAAATATATACGTATAAAAATATAGGTATATTATTTACCAAAAACAAAAACAAAAATAGGTCAATTACTTTGTAATTGAAATTTCCGTACATTTTCATAAATTAAAAATAGGTACATAATAATTTATAGAAAATAGGTACGTTGTATAATTGAAATTTATGCACATTTTTTATAAATTAAAAATAGGTACATTATTTAGAAGAAAAAAATAAGTTCATTATACTAGGTAAATTGTTTTACTAGGTATACATTATTAGAGAAAAAAAAAGGTACATTGTTTAGAGAAAAAAATAGGTTCATTATACTAGGTAAATTGTTTTACTAGGTGCATTATTTTGAGAGAAAAAAAAAATAGGTACATTATTTTGAGAGAAAAAATAGGTGCATTATTTTGAGAGAAAAAATAGGTGCATTATTTTGAGAGAAAAAATAGGTGCATTATTTTGAGAGAAAAAATAGATACATTATTTAGAGAGAAAAAATAATGTACCTATTTAGAAAAAAAATAGGTACATTATTTAGAAAAAAAAATAGGTACATTATTTAGAAAAAAATAGGTACATTATTTTGAGAGAACAAATAGGCTCATTTTTAAAAAAAAAATTCATAAAACAAACAATAAAAAAATGATCAAATTATTTTTCATAAAACAAGTAATAAAGAAAAAAATAGGTACAACATTTGGAAAAAAAAAGGTTCATTAAAAAAAATGTTTTAAAAACAAAACAATAAATAGATTATCAAATTATTTTTCAACATAATTAGAATGTACATTCATAAAACTATAATAAAAAAGAATACTGGTCGTATAATTCATAAAAAGAAAACAACATTAATTCCTAAATTTAATATTGAATTTAAATTATTAATACTTTAAATAGATTACTAGTCGTAATTCATAGAAGGAAAACATCATTAATTCAAAAATAGATTACTAGTCGTAAAATAGATTACTAATACTTTAATGTGGAATTTAATATTTAATTTCAAATAAGTTTCTAAATTAGTTCCTACATCCATTACAATTGGAGATATTTCCAAATTCAACGGGTGTCATTAGTTACACCCACCATAACATATTAACTTATAAATAGGGGTAGTTTTGGAATCCAAAAAATACAATAAATCAGATTTTAAGTTATATTAGGTAACTTGCTTAGTTGGATCCTAGTCATCGGGTATTATTTGAAAATATTGGGTATTTTAAATAGAAAACTAAAGGAAAGGGTTGTAGGTGATTTAAAATGAATTTTATGGGTCTAAGCTCAATTTACTATATTTTGTTTTTACAATATACATGTCTGTTCGTATTCAGATTTTCACCAATTTTTCAAATAATCATTTTGTCCAAAAATGGATTCAACTTAGAAATGGGGTTTCGAAGTTGGTGGCCTAAGAGCGTAAAGCATTGGTTGGGACACATGGGCGTTTTATCTGTGGTTGTAAAGTTCCCGTACATTTGTGGAGAAGATGTGCAGAACGAGATGCCCAATTATCAGTTCTTCCCAAGTCTTCGTCGTTGCATAGGGGAAACGCCGTGCTGTCTCGGAAACAGATGCCTTTAGGACAAGGATTCCATCCCTCACGGTGCAATCATGTGCCCCACTCATTGCCAACTTGTCTCTGTTTGCAACTACTATTATTCAATGATTTCAATTTTCATTTGGGGAAAAAAAAGAAAAGGAAACACACTTTGCAGTTGGAAGGAAAAGTTCTCTGTTTGCGGTGCTCATGGAGGAGAGAAGTCATTTCCTGTTGTCAATCACGTTCTTGCTGGTGCTGCAGTACAGTTCTCTATATATGGCTGAATTAACTATCGGCACAGAAGCAACACAAACCAACATCACCACGGACCAGGCCGCTCTTCTTGCTCTGAGATCCCATATCACCAGTGACCCTCACAACATCTTGGTCAACTGGTCAACCACCACCTCCGCCTGCAACTGGGTTGGCGTTACTTGTGGTGCTCGCCATCTCAGAGTAGCATCATTGAATCTCTCATACATGGGTTTTATTGGCACCATTCCACCACACTTAGGCAACCTCTCATTCCTTGTTGCGCTACGCTTCAACAATAACAGCTTCCATAGTACTTTGCCCCATGAATTGTCTTATTTGCGTCGCTTGAGGTTTATTAACTTCGGATACAACAATTTCATGGGATCTATTCCATCGTGGCTTGGGTCCTTCCCCAAACTCCAAAGCTTCTATTTGTATGGTAATAATTTTTCAGGTTCCATACCCGCGACTATCTTCAACTTATCTACACTACAAGTAATTGATCTAAGCATTAACCAACTATCAGGTACGTATGTGTCAACAGGTTATCTAGATTATCTAGACTCTACTGTTGGCCTATCATTACGTTTTAAACATTTTGATATTAATCTATAAGTCCAATTTGTTCTTTGTTCTTTAGAAAATTAGACTCCGTTTTTATTACTTGCAGGTCATGCAATACTAAAGAACTCTCACTTGAAGAGATTATGTATTTGGTTTTTAACTGTGAGGGTAGTTGGGTCTATTCATGTTGGGATACATGACAACTAATGATGCATGCTGGAGAACACTATAATGCATATATAAAAATCTTACATTCACTAAGCTTGATTGCATTGGGCAATTATGAAGTTGATCTCAGCCAATGTAGTCAACTTACACTAACTTGAACTAGCCTAAATTTTTTGAGCTTGATCATACATATGAGATTATATGTTTGTCAAGGAAAGCTAAAAACAGTAGCTAAACAAAACCTAACATGTATTCAAATATATTCTAACTCTTAGGCATACATAACAGGTGGGATACCAAGACAATTAGGGAACTTAACAATGTTGAAGGCGATAAACTTGGACCGCAACAATTTCAAAGGTATATTGTTTCATTCATTGCCGCGCATTTGTATGTGATAAAGTTATTTATGACTCGGCTTTTGTTGCGATGCATTATATTTGCATAAATCATTATTTATCTTTTGTGTTTGGTTGCATAATTTATCATTATTTAACTATTTCGTAGTTTGTACCCCCGAAAAATTGTTTCATATATATATATATAATACAAACGATATTCTACTTTAATCTAATCTAAATTAAGGAGAGGGGGTTCGAACTCGGTTGCAGAGTGGGGAGCACATCCATTCTAACCAACTTAGTTTAATGTCTGTCTTGTTTCATATCTTATTTTAGTAGTTAAATTTATTTCATAGTTAGTAATGGGAGATAGTTAACCATGAATATTGGTTGTTCAACTATGATCAGAATAAAATAGATTGACTTGTCTAATAAAGGTTCTATCGAAGTAAAAAAAAAAAGAAAAAAAAGCATAAAGACACATGCAGCCAATCGATGATTAGAACTTACGTAAACGTGTTTTGCTCAAGGGGTTGTGAAATTTTTGCAGGCAGTATCCCATCCTCAATCTTCAATATGTCCAAGATAGAAGAACTGACTCTTGGTATGAATCAGCTATCTGGTAGCCTCCCTGCAAACATAGGCCTTGGGCTTCCAAAAATACAACGTCTTTATACACAAGCAAATGACCTCAGCGGAGTAATCCCCAACTTCTCCAATGCTTCTAAGCTCACGCACCTACAATTGCACCTAAACTCATTTACAGGGTTTATTCCAAGCACGCTCTGTGCCTTAACAAACCTTGAGTGCCTTAACTTATACATGAATAAGTTAACGATTGAGACTTCCACTCTCTCTTGTTTGGCTAATCATGGAAATTTGAAAAGACTACTCTTGGGAGCTAATCCGTTAAATGCTAGACTTGATGATTCCTTTCGGAATTGCTCTATATCGTCGCTTCTATATATTGATTTAAGTGGTTGCAGCATGAAGGGTAACATTCCCATTGATATTGGCAACTCGAACAGCTTGATAGACTTAAACCTGGGATACAATCAATTGACCGGATCAATTCCAACTTCTGTGGAAAGACTAAGAAATCTCCAAGGTTTGTATTTGAATGACAACAAGTTGGAAGGATACATCCCATATCAGCTTTGTCAACTAAATAAACTAGTTGAATTATTTTTGGGCAGTAATCAGCTCTCTGGTTCTATACCATCCTGTTTGGGAAATCTAGCCGCATCTATAAGGATTCTATCACTAGAGTCCAATTCGTTGAGTTTCACAATACCATCTACTTTTTGGAGACTTGTTGATATCTTGCATGTAAACTTATCATCCAATTCTCTAATTGGACCTCTCTCAGAAGGTATTGGAAACTTGAAAGTTGTCATAGAGGTAGATTTATCAAATAACCATTTATCTGGTATTATACCAAGCACCATTAGGGGTCTTCAGAATTTGATTAATTTGTCCTTGGCAAATAATAATTTGGAAGGCCCTATTCCAAGTTCATTTAACCTCTTGCTAAGCTTGGAACTGTTGGATTTATCCAGAAACAGTCTGTCTGGAGTGATTCCGAGTTCTTTAGAAGCTCTCTTACATCTCAAGTATCTGGATTTGTCTTTCAACAGGCTCCAAGGTCAAATTCCAACAGGTGGACCCTTCCAAAACTTCCCTGCTCAATCATTTGTCTCAAATAGGGCACTATGTGGTGCACCCCGACTCCATGTTCCACCATGCAAAAATGGTACACTTGAACCAAATTGGAGGAAAGCTAAATATATCATCCCAGGGATCATATCTGTTATTCTCTTTGTGGCCTCCGTATCTATCTTTGTACTACGCAGGAAAAGGAATGTAGAAGTTGCAAGAGAGGCAAACTCGTTGCCTCAACTTCTTTGGAGAAGAGTTTCACACCTAGATCTTCTAAGGGCAACAAACGGACTTAACAAAAACAACTTACTTGGAAGTGGGGGTTTTGGCTCAGTATACAAAGGGACACTTTCAGATGGAACAGATGTTGCAGTAAAGGTTTTCAGTTTACAACTAGAAGGGGCTTTCAAGAGTTTTGATAGGGAATGTGAAATTCTAAGCAATATTCGTCATCGAAACCTTATCAAAATCATCAGCTGTTGCAGTGAACTTGATTTCAAAGCCTTAGTATTGAATTACATGCCAAATGGGAGCCTCGAGAAGTGGTTGTATTCAGAAAACTATTCTTTGAATATGTTACAAAGGGTGAACATCATGATAGATGTTGCGTCGGCATTGGAGTACCTACACCATGGTAATTCAGTACCTATCGCCCATTGTGATATGAAGCCCAGCAATATACTTCTAGATGATGATATGGTTGCACATGTTGCTGATTTTGGCATTGCTAAACTCGTGGGTGTAGGAGATTCTACAACCCAGACCATGACTCTAGCCACAATTGGGTACATGGCTCCAGGTGAGTGCTTGCAAAGCTAGTTTATCTTTCAATTCTATATCTTGTCCTTAATTTGTGAAGAAGGTCAACAATTTTTTTTCATCATATATATGTAATTAATAATATTGCAGAGTATGGAACGGAAGGAATAATCTCAACAAGAGGGGATGTATACAGTTTTGGTATTGTACTGATGGAAACATTTACAAGAAGGAAGCCAACAGATGAGATGTTCTCTGGGAAAATGAGTTTAAAGCAATGGATTGCAAATTCACTACTATTACCAGATGCAATAATAGATGAAGTTGTGGATGCCAATTTACTTGGGAAGACCAAGCAGGAGCATGATGTTGAGACCTGGAGGGATTGCTTATCATCCATCATTAGATTAGCTTTCGCTTGCTCTGCAGAATCACCGGCACAGAGGATTAATATGCAAGAATCTGTAGCCACACTCAATAAAATCAAAAATAAGCTTTTGAAGGACAATGGAGGTGTCCAGTAGTTTTCTTTTCATCATGATGATAAATGTCAACTTGTGATTTCTTTTCATCCAGTAGTTTTCTTTTCATCAGGCTTAATATGTTGTCCTTGATGATTAAGAAGGTCAACTTGTGATTTTCTTTTCATCGTATATATATATATATATATATATATATACTAAAATCACATATATAACATTGCAGCATCTCTGTCTTTTGTTTTTTCCTGCATCTGTTTTGTTTGGGCAGCTCTCTTTTCATCAGGCTTAAACTGCTTAACTTTAAAGTGAAGTAGGTTTTTGGCGAAAAAAGCAGTCCCAATCGGGGTCTAACACCCATTAATTATATCTTTTTTCTTCTCATCCAAAGAATTGTTATAATATTTCTTTTGCCAAAGAAGGAGGCAAGTTACATTTGTAGCTTATCTTGAATGTCTAAGATTTGAGTTACAAAGAATTGTATGGATCTATCCAACTAATTAAAATGAGAACATGCATTGCGGAACTCCAAGGTGTGTACATGCTGGAGAGCTTAGCTGATTACCTATCTCTATCTAATAGTCAAACTCTCTGGCTTCTGATGTTTAATATGCTTAGAAATCAGAGCAATGCAAATCAACCAACAACTTCTACTTTATTAGTTACTACCATCTTGAATACACAGAAAATATTGTTTACCATCTCAAGAATTTATACTTTATTGGTCGGTTATCACTCTGAAGACAAGAACTACTAATTTATGGCCAGCATGTTTAGTATTGTATTAGTATTCGTATTAGTACTGATATTCCACTCTAAAGACAAGAACTACTGATATTCCACATAATTCATGACTTCAAGTATTCAACTTGTGATGATTGCCATATGTATGCCAACAGGACCTTCAATTGCTCACAGATTTGCAATGCTGTTGCTGTGGCATCTCTTCTTAATGCTAATCTTGTTCTTCCAAGATTTCTTTACAGCAATGTATGGAATGATCCGAGGTTTGAGATAATTTTCTGATCATTTTTAAATATCATTAAAAGCTTCAATTTGATGTGTCTCAGTAAGCCTATGTGGATGTTGCCGCTTTGAAATAATTATTGATGCATGCATACATTCAGTGATTTGTACAGAGTACTAAGTTTGGTTTATTCATTGCAAGTGCAGCCAATTTGGTGATATTTACCAAGAAGAACATTTTATGGATGTACTGAAGGATGAAGTAAAAGTTGTCAAGGAACTCCCATCCCACTTGAAATCACTAGACCTTGAAGCAATCGGTAGCCTTGTATGTCGTTCTCCTATATGATTACTTTAATTTGTGAAGCAATTTTGTAAACTGATTACCTTTTTCTCTTTCCAGATTACTGATGCAGATCTTGTGAAGGAGGCAAAACCCATTGATTATATCAGAGTTGTACTACTCCTTCTCTTTCCAGTTGTACTGATGCAGAGCTTGAAATTGTTGATTTAGGCAACTGCAACATGAGGGAATGCTCAGTTAATGCACAAGGCCTCAGCAAAGATAGATGAAGTTTGAAAAATGGCCAGGCGGTAGGATAAAAGAACAAAAGGAAAGAGCCAGACCCAACCTGGCACCCAGACCCTAAACCCTAAAGAACCAGACCCACCTTGGCACCCAGACCCGCCTAGCGCCTCCCAGACCCTCCCAGCGCTGCCCAGACCCGCCCAGACCAGCCCAAACACTCCCAGCGCCGCCTAGATCAGCCCTGCAGTGCATAAGTTTGAAAAATCGCCAGGCAGTAGGCTTAAAAAACAAAAGAAAAGAACTAGACCCGCCTAGCGCCGCCTAGACCCGCCTAGCTCCGCCCAGACCCGCCTAGCGCCGCCCAAATAAACCGCCCTCTTGTTCAGCGCTTTAATTAATGGATCCTATCCGATGACATATATTTCATGCCGTTTTGTTTTGGTATAATTTTATTTAAATTTTAAAGACAATAATATATAGATGGAAATTCAATGCTTCTTACTTGGTGTGGTTGCTGCAGGCCTGCAACTACGGCCTCTTGGGTGCTTTGCCGCTACTTTGTAAAGAATATTTATTATTCTATTTATTAGGTTTATGATTATCTTGTTAAGTTGTGGAAGTCCTATTCTTTAGGGACTTGGTTGTTTAGTTGCTAGTTAATCGGAGAGTCCAAGTTGTCATGGAGTCATGGTTAATTAGTGGCTGAAGAACATGGTTTAGGGCTAGAGTCAGGACTCTTTTACTTGGTATGGTATCAGCGAAGGCAAGAAACGACTGATTACAACACCCAGGCCTCCCTTCCTATCTGTTGGTCTCTCTGTGTGTGTAAACAAGCTTGGTTTTTGAGACTTTTGTCTTGATCGTTGCTTAAGTTATGGATAGAACAAATAATTAACGGTTTTCAGTTTCACCAACCCAATCGAATGATAATTTTTTTTATATACTTATTTTCTATAGTTTTTCTAGAAATAAAAATATACATTACATCATAAAAATTAAATTATTTGCCAAACTCTGAATATAAGAAATTGATTACCTTGAACCCATATAATGTTGATGTTTGGGTTGGGCTACAGACACTTTTAGTAGTAAACTAGCTCTCATCGTTTGTTCTATTAAGTCTATTTTAAAGGTATTTACAGTGCTAATTGAATTGTAGCCACCGAGTTCTTGCAAGGTCCTACAATATATTTATTATGTGATCTTTCTCTCTCATGATGGATATAGTTGATGCTCTCCAAGAAACAACTAGTATCATGGGTGCAAAGCATTTGAAAATTTAATGTTGATTCTTGCGAAATTGATATAGTTGCCTTGCCTCCTAACCCACCCCAAGTGTGGTGCACATAAGTTTCGTTTCTTTAATTGTGCTCTCCATGTCAGCCGCCACCGCCACTGTTGCTGGCAAATATGGTGGCTACGATGATTTCAAATTTTACACCGTATTGAAATGCCCAAACCCTGTTCAATGGCGAACAGTTCAAAATTATAATTGGATTGTAGCCACCGAATTCTGACGAGGTCTTTTTTAACGAGTTTCTGATTATAATAATTCAATATATTTACTTGATATATATACAATCCTAAAGCTGATTAATTACATGGCTGAAACATAGCTCTAAATTACAGCATATAAAATAGGAGACTTAGTTGACAAATCATCTAAATTAGAGGAGATGAAATAGGCAAAAAAACATAATACACGTAATTGACTTACCTTGAGCACTTTTGTTGTTTTAGTTTTTGTATAAGAAATTGAATATAAGATATTTTAGTTTCCATATATGTATTATTATGTCGCTTTTTCATGATTGATAGTTGATGCCCTTGAAGAAACATTGAAAGTTTAATGGGGATTCTTGCCCCCTAACCAAGCCCAAGTTTGACGCACATCATTTTCCTTTGTTTAATCGTGCTTTCTGTGGCAGCCGCCGCTGCTGCTGGCAAATACGGCAACTACTATGATTTCGAATTTTACACCTTATTGATGACTTGGCCTAATACCTACTGCATGCGAACAAAAGACCTTGCTAGATGTAATTGCTATGAGCCCGTCGCACATAAATTTATCATCAATGGTCTATGGCCAATATATAATGATTTTAATGCGCGTCCAAAGTGCGGATCAGCTTCAAATGCCCAAAGAGAGTTTGATGGCGACCAGTTCAAAATTGCGGTATTGTATACTTCGTGAACATCCATAACCTTGAGCACTATTTTTCATTTTTTATTTTTGTTCATCATTATATTTTTGTTCAGTTTTACACCTCTGTCTTAATTTTTGCAGGAGACAACTTGTGTTGTCAAGATGAAAGAGTACTGGCCAAATCCAACAGAGAAGGATTTGACTGAGAGTAAATTTGTTTGGGAAAGACAGTAGAAAGAGCATGGTAAATAAATACACTGATTTGCTTGCTGAAGACTATTTCAACTTAGCATTCAAGTTTTATGAAGACGTTAATGTGACAAAGATGCTTGATGATGCTGGAATTTCAATTGGGATAGATTTTATTCCTATCGTGATCATTCAAGTGATAGGGAAGAAGACGAAAAGCTTTGCAAATATCAGGTGTTATAAGGGGATGTTGTGGGGAGCCCGAATCTGCTTCGAAAAATATGGAATGTTTAGGGACTATAACATGAGGATTGATGATATGTTTTTGGGCTGTAAAAGGACACGAAATGTATATCACAAAATTTCTCTTCCTGCGATGCCACCTACTATAAAGGTAGAGGTAATACCAAATTATACTTTCCAAGTTCTATGTTGTAATAATACTTTAATAACTTGCCTCTGTGATTGTAGAAATGTGATGGTGGAGATGCGGATGAAGCTGGTAAAACTCCTATTGTAGCTGATTAGCCCAAGCAAGCAATGAGCGCTAAAGTCTGGTGGTGTGGTGACGAGTACATTAAGGCTCTAAGAATATGCTTTTCTTTGGTTTTTATGCTGGTTTTTATGTGTGTATTATGTTGCTCCTTGCTAGTCAAAACTTTAGTCACACAAAGGAGGCCAAGCAGAGTGCCCATGGTAGGAAGGTTTTTGTTGTTGTAGAGGTTATGGTTTTGTATGTTTCAAAAAAAAATAGTTTAGCCGAGCGGCTATACTTGTTTTCACACATGGCCACAAGCACAAGGCGGGTCCCTTTTATTTATTAATAGTATAGCCGCGCGGCTATACTTGGGGTTTTCCCAAAACTAGTACAGCCGCGCGGCTCTACTCAGCGGGTTTTATAAAAAACAAAAAAAGTACAGCCGAGCGGCTACACACAATATATATAGGGTTTTGGGTAGTTTAGAGCGTTATCCATTACTATTAGGCCATTACTCGAGTCTCTATTGTCTCCTTTAATTTATTATGTCCTTTTTCATGATGGATAGTTGATGCTCTTCATGAAACAACTAGTGCGATGGGTGCAAAGCATTGAAAGTTTAATGGTGATTCTTGCCTCCTAACCCAGCCCAAGTATAACGCACATAATTTTCATTTGTTTAATTGTGCTCTCCATGGCACTGCCGTTGCTGTTGGCAAATACGTTGACTACGATGATTTCAAATTTTACTCCTTATTGATAACTTGGCGTAATACCTACTGCATGCTAATGAAAGACCTTGTTGGAAGTGATTGCTGTTGATACCGTGACTAACCGAGCAACTAGCTAAGCAAGATCCGCGTGATGTCATCCCTCCCAATCGGCATGCACCGTGCCAATCGTGTAGGGGACTCTCCAACAACAAGTGATGGAGACTCCCCTTCACCTAGAAAAGAAGACAACTCTCTACTTAGAAAAGGATCTTGACCCTTGGGTCTTGGACTTTGTACCTTAGGCCTTGAGCCTTCTTCTCTTTATCTTTGGGTCTAATTCCCTTGTACGAATGTAAACAAACATTATCATAATGAGAATATCTTTTCCGTGGACGTAGCCCATTATTTGGGTGAATCACGTATACCTTGTTTTATGCATGCTTATTTACTTTACTTATGCTGAATATCACTTACTGCCAAAGGCATGCCTTGCCTCTCAAAGGCACATACACATGCTAAAGGCCCACGCCTTCACACATCATCCACCACTCCACATCTATCTAAGTTGAACTTCATTTTGGGAGTTAACAATTGCTATGAGCCCGTTGCACAGAAATTTATCATCAATGGTCTATGGCCAATATATAATGATTTTCATGTGCGTCCAAAGTGCAGATCAACTTCAACTGCCCAAAAGCAGTTCAATGGCGAACAATTAAAAAATGCCGTATTATTTTATTTTTCAGTTTTACAACTTTGACCCATTTTTAGCAGGAGACAGCTTGTTTGATCAAGTTGAAAGAGTACTGGCCAAATCCAACAGCCAAGGATTTGACTGAGAATAGAAAATTTTGGAAAAAACAATGGAAAGACCATGGTAAATACACCGATCTGCTTGCTGAAGACTACTTGAATTTAGCATTCAAGTTTTATGAAGAAGCTAACGTGACGAAGATGTTTGAGGGTGCTGGAATTTCAGTTGGGATGGATTTTGTTCCTATCTTGATCATTCAAGTGATAGGGAAGAAGACTAAAAGCTTCACAAATATTAGATGTTATGATGGAATGCAGTGCATAAGTTTGAAAAATCGCTAGGTGGTAGGCTTAAAGAACAAAAGAAAAGAACCAAACCTACCCTGGCACCCAGACCTGCCTACCCAGACCCGCACAGGTAGCCTAGGCCAATTTTTCATAATGTAGAGTATGGATTGGAAGGAATGGTTTCAACAAGAGGGGATGTGTACAATTTTGGAATTGTATGATGGAAATATTCACAAGAAGGAAGGCAACAGATGAGATGTTTGTTGGGGAAATGAATTTAAATTTATTAGATGTTGCGGCAGCATTGGAATAGCTTCATCATGGTTATGCAATACCTATTGTCCACTGTGATTTGAAGCCAAGCAATATACTACTAGAAGATGCTACGGTTGCACACGTTGCTGATTTTGGAATTGCAAAACTGTTGGGTGGAGGATATTCTATGACCCAAACCATGACCCTAGCCATAGTTGGCCACATGGCTCCAGGTGATGTTTCTAATTTATTTTCCAATACAGTATATGTTGTCTTTTTTTTTCTTTTTTTTTTCCTAAGAAGCAAGCAATGAACAATGAACTTAAAATCATATTTTTCTCATCATATATATAGCAGAGTACGAAATGGAAGGAATTGTTTCAACTAGAGGAGAAGTGTACAGTTTTGGAATTGTAGTGATGGAAACATTCACGAAAAGGAAGCCAACATATGAGATGTTTGTTGGGGAAATGAATTTAAAGCAATGGGTTTCAAATTCACTACTACCAGATGCAGTCGTTGAAGTTGTGGATGCAAATTTACTTGGGGCAGAGGAAGATCATTTTGTAGCCAATAGGGATTGTTTATCGTCCTTATGAGATAAGGTCTTGCTTGTTCTGCAGAATCACCAGAAGAAAGGATGAGTATGTGCAAGAAGTTGTGGTCACACTCAATAAAATCAAGATCAAGTTTTTGAAGGACACTGGAGTTGTTTAGTATTAGTTTTGTTCCTCTGCTTTTACATGTATGAAATGAGGAAGTTCATTTACCTCAAATAGTTCTGTTTCTATGATTTTGCATGTCCAACTAAAATCTGAACGAGGAAATTCATAGGTTGGTTAGTTTTGTTTCTCTGCTTTTACATTTTAGGCCATAAATTCATAGGTTGGTTCGTCCCCCAGAAGTTTGTCATTTGGCGTTAGAGAGCTCGCTGATCACATTTCTTTGTCTAAATAGTCAACTCTTTGGATTTGTGGCGTATAATATGCTGAAATGATAGAAATCGAAATCAACCAAGGAAGAAGTCATATAATGATTAGTTACTTGTTAAGTTTTTTATATATTAATGTATAGAAAAATATTTAAGAAGCTTACCACCATATTAATTTAATTAAGAATTATTGATCAGTGATCATTCTTTCTTTTTTTTATACCAGTGATCATTCTAAAGATAAGAAATAGGTTGTTTCGTCAAATATAGTCTTTGTCAAAAACTATTAATATTCCACAAATGTCTTCGTCAAGAGAAAAAAGAACACAAATGGTACAACTATGAAATTTTATTTTATCAACTATGTTCATACTTTATTTGACTACAACAAAAAATTAAGATTAAAATTAAAATTGGCAAGGATCGATTGTTTTCTTCTCTTCTTTTTCCCTCATTTTTCTTAATCGTTGAAGTTGTGATCGATTCCTCATTGCTTTTCCCTTCTAGCTTTTCCAGAAAGCACTGTCAACAATTCCACATTTGCATACATCTCCAGCCACATGCACAAAATGGACAGAACTCGTTTCCTCGTGTTGTCTCTTGTACACTTTTATTCTTTATATATGGCAAACTTAACCATGACAGAAGCACAAACCAACATCAACAGAGACCAGTCTGCTCTTCTTGCTCTCAAATCTTATATCACCACTGACCCTCAAAACATCTTGGTCAACTGGTCAACCACCACCTCCGTTTGCAACTGGGTTGGCGTCACTTGTGGTGCTCGCCACCTTAGAGTTGCAGTCTTGAACCTTTCTTACATGGGACTCACTGGCACCATTCCCCCGCACCTTGGAAACCTCTCGTTTCTTGTTGAGCTGCGCTTGAGAAACAATAGCTTTCATGGCACCTTGCCCCAAGAATTGTCTTATTTACACCGGCTGAAGTTGATTAGCTTCGGATACAACAACTTTATGGGAACCATTCCATCGTGGTTTGGCTCCTTCCCCAAACTTGAAACCTTCAACTTGTATGGCAATCAATTTTCAGGTTCCATACCCACTTCTATCTTCAACTTATCTTCACTTCAAGTAACCAATCTCAACAATAACCAACTATCAGGTACGTACCTTTTAATTAACACATTACTAATATATAACATAAAACTTTGTTTTTTTTTCCGTGCCTTTTTAATATCTTGCCAATTGCACATATTGAACATGTACATGTTACGTATTTGACAGGTAGCATACCGAGAGACATCGCAAACTTAACCATGTTGAAGGAGATATACCTTGACTATAACAAATTCGAAGGTACAGACTGACTTAAGTTCCCACCTTCTGATATTATTTGCTGATGTTTTATGTGCTTTCCATCTAGTAATATTGCTAGAAATCAAAGCTGACATGCAACTGCAGGGTGTTTTTGTAAAAATTGGTATTTGATATATTTTGTATATTCACAACGTTGAATATATACAAGGATTTATGTAGCAGTGCTTAGTACAAGCACCCTACGTTTAGATCCTACAATTTAGTAATTAAACTGGAATCCTAACTTGCAGCCAACGAATATACAAGCTAGGAATTAATATATTTACAATGATTATGTTGGGCCTGTTTGCTATGAGTATAATACGTATGTGTTGAATTTTCAGAAATTCCAAAAGAGATCGGCAGTATAGAGCTGCAGTTCTTGTCGATGGAATTCAATGCCCTAAAAGGTCCTGTTCCTAATGTTGTCTTCAACATGTCTTCTTTGAAAAATCTGGTTCTATCAGGAAACAGCTTGAATGGTAGTCTTCCAGACAACATATGTCAACATCTTCCTGTTATTCAAGGATTGTATTTGCATTACAACCAACTTGACGGTCCACTTCCATCCAAATTATGGCAATGCAAAGAGCTGCTTCAACTGTCATTGTCGTATAACAGTTTCTCTGGAAGCATACCCAAAAATATTGGCAACATGACCCAGCTAAAGATCATTCATCTTGGCTTCACCAATTTGACAGGTACATACTATCTACAGCCCCAGGTCAACTCTATTTATTTTATTTATTCTGTGGTTCTTGTCATGATTGATCATTACCTATTGATTTCTTAATATATGTTGGGAGATAGTCAAACTAATGACATACTATATAATATTAAATTTAGCTGAAGCAACCCACAAGGTCAAATACCGAACCTGCAGCTTGTTTGGCTATTTCAATACAAAAATTGGACCTTAGAAGAACTTATTACCATATCCTTCCTGGACTGGATATGCCCAATTTTCCCAAGTTTGTTTAAAACAAGGATCGTTTCTGCATTTTCATTTTCCTTTTAAAAGACCATGTGGTGTGATTGCATTAATGATCTATATGTACAGTGAGCTGAAGCTTCTAAGAATCCAATGAAATGTGGAATTAAAGTTGGGTGCTGACATTGTTTGTGGCAGGTACTATACCAGATGAGATTGGCAATCTTCAAAATTTAGAGATGTTGGCCCTCCATGTTAACAATCTCCATGGCCTTATCCCATCCTCAATCTTCAATATTTCCACCTTAACAACAATTTCACTTACTGGTAATCAGCTCTCAGGTAGTCTCCCAGCAGACATAGGCCTTGGGGTTCCAAACCTACAAGAGCTGTTTGTATCAATAAACAAACTCACTGGACCAATCCCCAAGTTCATCTCAAATGTTTCTAATATCACAAAGCTAGACATGGCCGCTAACTCATTTACTGGGTTTATTCCTAGCACACTCTGTGCCTTGACAAACCTTCAGTGGCTTAACTTTGAGGAGAATAATTTGACGATCGATACTTCTACTCCAGAACTAAACGTTCTATCTTGTATGGCTAATCTTCAAAAGTTGAGGAGATTACACTTGGTAAACAATCCATTAAATACCACACTTCCTGTTTCCCTTGGGAATCTCTCTCCTTCACTTCAATACATAGATTTAAGCATTTGCAACTTGAGGGGTAACATTCCAAATGATATTGGCAACTTGAGCAGCTTGGTTCTCTTGAACTTGGGACGCAATCAATTGAGTGAATCAATACCAGCTACAATGGGAAGACTATTGAATCTCCAAGTTTTGTATTTGAATGATAACAAGTTGCAAGGACACATACCCTATGAACTTTGTCAACTAGAAAACCTTGGTGACTTGGGTTTGGGTGGTAATCAACTCTCTGGTTCTGTACCTGCCTGCTTGGGTGATCTAGCAGCTCTAAGAAGACTATCATTAGGGTCTAATTTGTTAAATTCAACAATACCATCTACCTTGTGGGGTCTTACATACATCCTGCAGGTAAACTTATCTTCCAATTCTTTAGCTGGATCTCTCTCAGAAGGTATTGGAAATTTGAAAGTTGTGACAGAAATAGATTTATCCAATAACCATTTCTCTGGTATTATACCAAGCAGCATTGGGGGTCTTCAGAATTTAGTCAATCTCTCCTTGGCAAATAATAATTTAGGAGGCGCTATTCCCAATTCATTTGGCAACTTGATAAGCCTGGAACTCTTAGATTTATCCACAGCCAATCTGTCTGGAGTGATTCCAAAATCTCTAGAGACACTCCTGCATCTCAAGTATCTGAATTTGTCTTCCAACAAGCTCCAAGGAGAAATTCCATCAGGTGGACCTTTCCAAAACTTCTCTGCAGAATCGTTTGTCTCAAATAGTGCGCTCTGTGGTGCACCGCGGCTCCACGTTCCACCATGCAAAAATAGTACATTGAAACCATATTCAAGGAAAATGAGTATATCTGTCTTGAAGTATATTATTCCAGGGATCTTGTCAGCAATGCTCCTAGGGATCTTTATATCTGTATTTATAGTACGCAGAAAAAGGAATGTGGAAGTTTCAGCAGAGACTACCTTGTTGCCTCAACTGCAATGGAGCACAGTTTCATACCAAGAACTTCTAAGGGTGACAAATGGGTTTAATGAAAGCAACTTACTTGGCAGTGGAGGTTTTGGTTCAGTATATAAAGGAACACTTCCAACTGGGACAGAGGTTGCAGTAAAAGTGTTCAATCTAGAGCTAGAAGGGGCTTTCAAGACTCTTGATAGTGAATGTGAAATGCTGAGCAATATTCGTCATCGAAATCTCATCAAGATCATCAGTAGTTGCAATGAAATTGATTTCAAAGCCTTGGTACTGAATTACATGCCAAATGGGAGCCTTGAGAGGTGGTTGTATTCTGAAGAGTACTGTTCTTTGAATATCCTAGAGAGGTTGAATATAATGATCGATGTTGTATCGGCATTAGAATACCTTCACCATGGCTATCCAATTCCCATTGTCCATTGTGACTTGAAGCCCAGCAATATACTACTAGACCATGATATGGTTGCACATGTTGCTGATTTTGGAATTGCAAAACTCTTGGGTGGAGGAGACTCTATTACCCAGACCATGACCCTAGCCACAATTGGGTATATGGCTCCAGGTGATTTACTGTTGCTAGCTAGTTTTATCTTTTAATTTTATAAATTTTTCTTTATCTTTATGAGAAGGTTAATTTATAATTTAATTACATCATATGTTTAAAGTTCACTTACATACATATTGCAGAGTTTGGGACAGAAGGAATAGTTTCCACAAGAGGGGATGTGTACAGTTTTGGTATTGTTCTCATGGAAACATTCACAAAAAGAAAGCCAACAAATGAGATGTTTGTTGGGGAAATGAGTTTAAAGCAATGGATTGAATATTCAATATTACAAGATGCAATAGTTGAAGTGGTAGATGCCAATTTGCTAGGGACAGAGGCAGATCATGATTTTGTGAGCAAGAGGGATTGTTTATCATCTATTATGAGGTTAGCTCTAGCTTGTTCTGCAGAATCACCACAGGAGAGGATAAATATGCAAGATGCTGCAATCACCCTCAGTAAAATGAAGATGAAGCTTTTGAAGGATGCTGCAAGAGATGTGCTGTGTTAGCATTTGTTGTTTTGCCCTAATGATTTATGAATAATACTAGTATTACCACATTTATATACCACATGATGTGGATGTGTATATATCACATCAGCTACTGTATGTAATTAACACCTTTTTTTTTTCTTTATTAAAATATACTTCATTGAGATTTAATCGATGTGGTATATGATATGGACATGTCACATCATGAGATATAGAAATGTAAGATAAAAATGTGGTAAGTGTAGCATTACTCATGATTTATATACTAGGGCTCTATTGCATTGATTTCTAGGATGTGTGAAAATGTACTTAATTAATTTATACAAATTTATAAATAAACCCAAACACTATTTAAAACATAGAAACACACCAAAAATCAACCCAAAAATCAACAAATATATATTTTTTGGGTGTGTTTATAAATGGGTTTGAGTGTGTTTAATAAATGGGTTTTGGGTGTGTTTCTAAAGTGTTTTTCATGTTGGGTTTTTTTATAATTTCAGCCCCTATTTTGGGTGTATTAGTGAAACTCCCATTAATTTAATACTCGTGAAGTCGTTGTTTATTTAATTTTATCTAGCTGAGTTCAAACCAAAAGCACAAGAAGCAACAAGAAGCAACAATTGATTAATTAATTTTTTGTTTTGTTATTCAACAATTAATTATTGTGCTAAACAACCACTTGGGCTCCTGCAAAAGAAAACCAAAAAAAAAAAAGGCCCCTTGGGCTTTGCACACAAGCAACCCAAGTGTTGGGCAGTTGGGCTGAAAGACTCTGTTCATTTGGCGCTTTTTTCCCATGTGATTCTGAAGCCTCCCTTTAACCAGATTTTAACTCAATTGTCGAAGTCATCCTCCAGAAAATCTAATTTATACTACTCCATAATGTGAGGAATAATTATTTCTCGTTCTTGTTTGATAGAGATGGAGAATTTGGTGCATTGGGGAAGGAAAGATTAGGTTTTGGTTCTGAAGCTTCATGCTTTCTGTTTACTCCAATAATCCAATTGTCCCACAAACCTAAAGCAAAGCCCCTTCATAAAAATTAAAAAAATAATAAGCAGCAAATCCCTCGCCTTTAGTTCCAAACTAGCTCTCATCGTTTAGTACGTTCTGGGTAATGAATTACAAGACCCCTGTGCTAGTTTTGGCATTGCTAATTTTCTATTCTCCAACATGCATCTCTGCTCATATTTAGATTTTTCAAAAATTTTGAAAACAACCATTTTGTCATTTTTCTGTGATCAGTTAGTTTTTTTTTTTTTTTTTTTTTGGGTACTTACAGGTTTTAGATGCAAATTCTTGTAGCAGCACTGTGGAGAGTGCTGTGGATATTAAGGGCAATTGTACAGGTAGAGCGTTATTCTAAAATCACTGAGATTTTATTAGTAGTGTAGGAAACTAAACATCATCTATTGATATCCTATAATCTGGTTGATGACTATTATAATAATAAGTGTCCCTCTGTCATTGGGACATAGTATTTGTGATTTCTAGCTGACCCTTTGACCCTTTGGGCACCATTTGAATGTCAATGGACCTAGAAAGTTCCCAATGTGAACTGTCTCGTGGATGAGTCTACTGTCTATGGATACCTTGGCCTGCATTTGGCATATGTATATACGAATGCATGGTAGTTGGGTTGACGAAGGCACTACTTCCCTCCTTCCTATTGATGTATCTGATAAAGAAAAACTCCAAGCAGCTTTATCTGACTCCTCTTAGTTAATAAATTCTTTTGTTGTTGGCCAGTCTTAATCATAAATCCAAAGTTTTCTTTCGAAAAGAGAAAACTTTGAACTTCCATCCTATATGAACACGCTTCTCTCTGTCCTTGGTTTTCATATAGTGTTAACTGTTCGCAACAATTCCACATTTACAAATCCCCAGCCATATGCACAAAATGGAGAGAACTCGTCTCCTCCTGTCGTTGATCATGTTGTTGTTGGTCCAGTCCTGTTCTATATATATTTATAACTTAACTGTTGCAGTAGCAGCAGAAACCGACATCACCACAGACAAATCTGCTCTTTTTGCTCTCAAATCCCATATCACTAGTGACCCTCAGAACATCTTGACCAACTGGTCCACCACTACCTCTATTTGCAGCTGGGTTGGCGTTACTTGTGGTGCCCACCACTTCAGAGTTTCAGTCCTGGATCTCTCTTACATGAGTCTCACAGGCACCATACCTCCGCACCTAGGCAACCTATCTTTTCTTGTTGAGCTGCGCTTAAGAAATAACAGTTTCCATGGTACCTTGCCCCAGGAATTGGCTTACCTACACCGATTGGAACTAATTAATTTTGCATACAACAACTTCATCACAGGAGAAATTCCATCATGGTTCGGATCCTTCCCCAAACTTCGAAACATTGATTTGGGTGGAAATCAGTTTTCGGGAATACCCACTGCTTTCTTCAACTTATCTACACTGCAAGTAATTGATCTGCAAAAGAACTTACTATCGGGTACGTACGTACCAACAAGCTATAATATTGAATTAACTCCTCCTGATCATTATTTAGAGACCAATGTTTCATTAAAATCTTAGTAACATATCTATAAGATAAGCTTATTTCTATTTGTTCTTTTTTTCTTTTCTCATTCTTCTTCTGCGGTACATATATTTAATAGGTGGCATACCGAGAGGAATAGGGAACTTAACAATGCTGAAGGAGATAAACCTGGACTTCAACAATTTCAAAGGTATATATATGACTCGGGTTTAATATATATATATGTATCTATATACATAACCTTATGACTCAGGTTTGATGATCATGAGTTTAACGTATACGGGTTGATTTTTCAGATATTCCAAACGAGATCGGCACTCTAGATCAGCTGGAGATCTTGTTTGTGCAGTGGAATGCCCTAGGAGGGCATGTTCCTGTGTCTCTCTTCAACATGTCTTCTTTGTCTACTTTGACCCTAGTAGGAAACAACTTGACTGGTAGTATTCCAGACAATGTATGTCAGCATCTTCCAAGTCTTCAGGACTTGAATTTGGCTTACAACCAGTTTGATGGTCCACTGCCATCTAAGTTCTGGCAATGCAGACAGCTTCTTGCATTAAAATTGTCTAGAAACAACTTCCATGGAAGCATACCCACAAACGTCGGGAACTTGACCCAGTTAAGGGGGTTTTATTGTGGCTACAACTATTTGACAGGTACATGTAGAATATTGTCTACTCTGTTCATCTTATTCTGCTGTTCTTATTTTGCTTTATCATGATTTTATTATTTGTCAACATATACATGGATAATCACGAATGGTTCAACGTACTAAGCATACTGTAATCACTATTTGATTATATTCATAAATCTTGAATCCAATTTTGAAGGGTACTGCTAAGGCTACAAAGTTAAACTAGCAAGGGTGCTGAACTTTTGGCAGGTACCATACCACATGAGATTGGTGATCTTCGAAATTTAGAGATTTTGACGCTCGGGGTTAATAATCTCCATGGTCTCATCCCATCCAGAATCTTCAATATCTCCACGATAATAGTATTATCACTTGGTCTTAATCAGCTCTCAGGTAGCCTCCCAGCAAACATAGGCCTTGGGCTTCCAAACCTACAACAGCTTCTTGTAGGAAAGAACAACCTCAGTGGAGTGATCCCCCACTCCATTTTCAACGCTTCTAAGCTCACGACCCTAGACGTTGCTGCCAACTCATTTTCTGGGTTTATTCCTAGGACGCTCTGCTCCTCAACAAATTCCTTCCAGCGGCTTAACTTACACACGAATAGTTTGAGGATCGATACTTCTACTCCGGAAGCAAACATTCTCTCTTGTTTGGCTAATCTTAGAAATTTGACGTCATTAGTTTTGCAAGGAAATCCATTAAATGCCAGTCTTCCTGTTTCGTTTGGGAATCTATCTTCATCATTTCAGTATTTTGATATAAGCATTTGCAACATGAAGGGTAACATTCCCGATGATATTGGAAACCTGAACAGCTTGATATTCTTAGACCTGCGGAACAACCAGTTCAATGGATCAATTCCAAAAACAATGGGACGGCTACAGAATCTCCAAGGTTTGTATTTGAATGACAACAAGTTGCAAGGACACATCCCATCTGAACTTTGTCAACTAGACAACCTGGCAGAATTAAGTTTGGGTGGTAATCAACTCTCTGGTTCTATACCTTCATGCTTGGACAATCTAACTGCAACTCTAAGAACTCTATCCTTACAGTCCAATTTCTTAACTTCAACAATACCATATACCTTGTGGGACCTCACAGATATATTGCACCTAAATTTTTCATCCAATTCTCTGACAGGTCCTCTGTCAGAAGATATTGGAAAATTGAAAGTTGTGGTAGATATAGATTTATCAAATAACAATCTGTCCGGAAAAATACCAAACAGCATTGGGGGTCTTCAGAATATGATTAGACTCTCCTTGGAAGATAATAATTTACTAGGCACCATTCCCAGTTCATTTGGTAACTTGCTAAGCCTAGAACTCTTGGATTTATCCAGAAACAATCTGTCTGGAGTGATTCCGAAGTCTCTTGAAGCGCTCTTGCATCTCAATTATTTGAATTTGTCATTCAACAGACTCCAAGGAGAAATTCCAAAAAGCGGACCTTTTGAAAACTTCTCTGCTCAATCATTTGTCTCAAATGGTGCACTCTGTGGTGCAGCCCGGCTCCATGTTCCAGCATGCAAAAATAGTACACTTCAACCACATTCAAAGAAAGCTAGTAACTCCTCCTTGAAGTATATTATTCCGGGGGTGATATCAGCAATACTCTTAGTGGCCACCGTGTTTGTGTTGATACTACGCAGGAAAAGGAATGTGAAAGCTGCGACAGATACTACCTCGTTACCCCAATTTGTGAGAAGAGTTTCACACCATGAACTTGTAAGGGCGACAAATGGATTTAGTGAAAGCAACTTGCTTGGTGCTGGGGGTTTTGGCTCAGTATATAGAGGAACACTTTCTGATGGGACAAATGTTGCTGTGAAGGTTTTCAATTTACAGCTACCAGGGGCTTTCAAGAGCTTTGATAGGGAATGTAAAATGCTAAGCAATATTCGACATCGAAACCTTATCAAAATCATTAGTTGTTGCAGTCAAATTGATTTCAAAGCCTTGGTACTGCAATATTTGCCTAATGGGAGCCTTGAGAAGTGGTTGTATTCTCAAAACTGTTGTTTGAATATCCTGGAGAGGTTGAATATAATGACAGATGTTGCGTCGGCATTGGAATACCTTCATCATGGTTGTTCAATACCTATTGTCCACTGTGATTTGAAGCCGAGTAACATACTACTAGATGATGATGTGACTGCACATGTCTCTGATTTTGGAATTTCAAGACTCTTGGGTGGAAGCGATTCTATGACCCAAACTACGACTCTAGCCACAATTGGGTATATGGCTCCAGGTGATTACTATTGCAGCTATCTTTCAATTTTTCATATATATGTTGTCTTTATGAAGGAATTGAGTTGGTCTTGTTTAAAAATTCACATGTTGCATGCAGAGTATGGAAGGGAAGGAATAGTTTCAACAAGAGGGGATGTGTATAGTTTTGGTATTGTGCTTATGGAAACATTCACAAAAAGGAAGCCAACAGATGAGATGTTTGCTGGGGAAATGAATTTAAAGCAATGGATTGCAAATTCACTATTGCCAGATTCAATAATAGATGAAGTTGTGGATGTCAGCTTACATAGGACAGAGGAAGATGATGATGATGATGATGATGATGATGACGATTTTGTGAGAAAGAGGGATTGTTTATCATCCATTATGAAATTAGCCCTAAAATGTTCTGCAGAATCACCAGAAGAGAGGATAAGTATGCAAGATGCTGTAGCCACACTCAACAAAATCAAGATCAAGTTTTTTAAGGGCGCAGGAGATGTCAAGTGTTAGTTTTGGTTTTTGGTTTTCCCTTCAAATATTGTATATGCAGTTCGCTCATTCTTTTTGTTTCTTTGGACAGTGGCCGTCGCATGTTTTGTTTAATTTTTTTGGGCCTATCTTTGGGCTTATAGCAGATCTTGGCAGGGCTTGCTATTTACATAGTTGTTTTTTTTTTTTTCCAAATACATATTTTTATTTATTTAGGATTTACATATACAACATATATCACTGTAGAGAATGAATTTCCTATTATTTAGGTATTTCGATTCAAGAAAAGTAAGATATTAGGGTTTGTTAGAATTGGGTTATTTCAAAGGATGAGAAAATGAGAACCATAGGATCATAATTTTCAAATTAAAATTTTGTATGGGTTCAAAAACTATTAGCTTACTTTTGTATAATAAACAAGATAAAGCCCATATCAGCAAATTACATTCTAGCAGAGGGTCATAGTCCCAATTTCTGTTTTGTAGCTTTAGTTGGTTGAAAGGGCCCGCCAAATCTAACAAACCAACCGAAAAATAAACTAAAAAGGGTAGCATTTTGCAGAAATATTTCTTCTTCTTTGCTCCATCTTCATATACCCTTCCCTTTTGACAATGGAAACCCAGAAAGCTCAAGAGTGAGAACCGATGTCTGTTTTGGTTGGTAGAATGTAGTTATTCCATGTGTAAGTAATATGTATACATATATATATAACTTACAGAGTATTCTTGGTCTACAAGTTTAGTTTTCTTTTTTAATATTTAATTGGTAAAGCTGAGTTTTCATTTTTCGCTTGCATTTCACTCCTCTGCTTATGTGTTTCATTTTCAACTACTTCTTAGCTTCACTTTTAATTCATATCTTGATTGTTCTGCTCCGACCATATATTTTTCTCATTCTTGATATGCCAATGTGTGACACCAAACCTGAATTTTCCTCACATGGTCTAATGGGTTGGCGGGTCGATTTTAGAGAACAAAAATATCATAGATTTAGAGGGTGGTGCAACCTTCTAAAGTTGTTTCTTCTGCTTGTTGCTAGAAGTGATTTTCTGCTCTCGGTTTCATCACTGGCTGATATTTCTTGACACATTTTGGAAACTAGGATGGTAATGGTGTGCTCATTGAAGCATTGTTGAAAGACAAACAGTCTAATGGGGAAGCAAGGGTCCCCAAGAAGTCCACGTCCTGAGCCACAGATTGATGATGACTTATCATCAGGGACTAAAGACTATGATCCTTCTAATGTTGGGAGGAGGATGCCAGGGGGAGATAACCACTTGAATTCCAAAATGTTGTTGCTTCATGGTCTGAGAAATGATTCTGTGAAATATACTACTTGTAAGGGGAGTTTTGTGGGGAAAAAGCATCTGTGGCTTCGAAAGGACGTCCGTTCAATTATTTTTGTGTTTGCTCTGATGGGTTTCCTTCTCCTGCTTGATTCTTTTCTGGTGTCCATTTTTGATTCTATGGTTCTTCAGAATAGTTCAGCTATAAGAAAACTTCCCGTCCTTAAGGTACGACATTTGATCATACTGTATGCATGCTCCTTTTACTAATTAGCAGTCAAAATTAGCAGCAATCACTCTAAGCATACTTCCATATGTTGTGAGTATTGGTTAAAGCTACAAATATCATCATTCATAGGTTCAAGGATGAGTCCAGTTTCCTCCATTTTTCATATTTGTAGCTTTTCTGTTTACCAACTCATGAATATGCAATCGGATGCCATTTATCATCATTTTTTAATCTGTTACAATTGTTTCCAAAGGAGGAGGACAGGGATGCCTACCTTATGAAAGAAAAAGCACCAGTACAGATGTATGACCGACTTCTAAAGTTGGCAAAAGGCGCCCTTGCAGAGGTTTGCTTCATAACTTTATAGTATTTTGACTCGGATTTTGTTATATTTGATTGTTGGATCTTCCTTTTTTTCCTCACCTAAATCTTTTGCTTTAGAAAGAGTTTAAGCCCGAGTTGTCAACTTTATGGAAAGAACCATATAGGCAGGTTGCTGCATGGAAACCTTGTGCAGACAGAAAAGTTTCACCAAGCCTAGGTACCTGATTATTCTCATCCCAACTTCTTTTTCAAGTACTACCACTGAGATAACTAATAATGACTGTATTAAGTCTAAAATTATTTAGTGGTAAAATATTTCTATAATTAAACCCATCTTCCTGTTACTTAGTCAATTGCTTTTATGCTCTTCCCTCAGGGAAATACAAGAAAGGTAATGGTTATATAGTAGTCAGTGCAAATGGTGGTCTCAATCAACAACGAGTTGCTGTAAGTATTCAACTTGCGATGATTGCCTTATGTATGCTAACAGGGCTGACCAGGCTATTTCAATTGCTCACAGATTTGCAATGCTGTTTCTGTGGCATCTCTTCTTAATGCTACTCTTGTTCTTCCAAGATTTCTTTACAGCAATGTATGGAATGATCCGAGGTTGGAGATAATTTTCTGATCATTTTTATATATCATTAAAGCTTCAATTTGATGTGTCTCAGTAAGCCTATGTTGATGTTGTGGCTTTGAAATAATTATTGATGCATGCATACATTCAGTGATTTGTACAGAGTACTAAGTTCGGTTTATTCATTGTAAGTGCAGCCAATTTGGTGATATTTACCAAGAAGAACATTTTATGGATGTACTGAAGGATGAAATAAAAGTTGTCAAGGAACTCCCATCTCACTTGAAATCACTAGACCTTGAAGCAATCGGTAGCCTTGTATGTCGTTCTCCTATATGATTACTTTAATTTGTGAAGCAATTTTGTAAACTGATTACCTTTTTCTCTTTCCAGATTACTGATGCAGATCTTGTGAAGGAGGCAAAACCCATTGATTATATCAGAGTTGTACTACCCCTTCTCTTGCGAAATAGAGTCGTTCACTTACTGGGATATGGGAATCGACTAGGCTTTGATCCATTGCCTTCTGAGCTTCAGGTATAGCTTGGATACTTGAACCTAGACATTTTATTATGGGAGTTGAGCAGGACATTGTTGGTTATAAATGGGCTTTATTGTTATTTTCAATACTTTTGTGATGCAGTAACATGTTTTCCAATCTATTGCAGAGACTAAGATGCAAATGTAACTTTCATGCTTTGCAATTTGTGCCCGAAATCCAGCATGTTGGTTCGTTGTTGGTCAGAAGGATAAGAAAATATGATGCTGCACTGAGTATGTTGGACAAACAATTGCTTGGAAACTTCATGCACAGCAGTCCCTCAAAAGAGCATGATGCTGCAAGAAGTCCATCCAAATATCTCGCTCTACACTTGAGGTTTGAGATTGACATGGTGGCCTACTCCCTATGTGAATTTGGAGGTGGAGAAAGTGAGAAAAAGGAGCTCCAAACCTACCGGGAAGTCCATTTTCCTCTGCTCATTGAGCGCTTGAAGAACTCAAAGTACTTTTTTTCTATTGGCTTCTGCAGTTATTAATTTTTTCTGGTTTTGTTTCATGGACAATATTAGTTAACTGATGCATCTTCCGAGTGTTACTGGCACTTGCAGGCCTGTTTCTCCAAGAGAGTTGAGAAAGTTAGGGAGGTGTCCATTGACACCAGAAGAAGCAGGACTAGTTCTTGCTGGAATAGGTTTTAAGCATGGAACTTACATTTATCTAGCTGGATCTCAAATATACGGTGGAAATTCCAGGATGAATTCCTTCACAAGCCTCTATCCTAATTTGGTTACGAAGGAAACTCTCCTCACGCCAAGCGAACTTGCACCTTTCCAAAACTTCTCTTCTAAGGTAACTGAGCATTTTTATTCCTTCTAGTTGTAAATTGTAATGTACCCTTTAGAGGATAACAGAGTTTGACCCTTCATGCATAATTTGGTTGCCTTACTAAATTTAGGGGTTTTCTGGTGCAGTTAGCAGCATTGGACTTCATTGCCTGTGCAACTGCTGATGTGTTTGCTATGACTGACTCTGGGAGCCAACTATCCTCCCTAGTGTCTGGATTTCGAACCTACTATGGCGGCGGCCGTGCTCCTACTTTACGGCCTAACAAGAAGAGGCTAGCAGCAATTTTGTCTGAGAATAGCACCATACAGTGGAACAGCTTTGAAGACAGAGTAAAGAAGATGATTGAGGAAGGTCAAAGGGTGCACGTGAGGAGGTTTGGTCGGAGCATTTATCGACAGCCAAGATGCCAACAGTGCATGTGTAAATCTCACTAACTGTGCTCGATGTGGCAACCCTTCGGATGTTCTTCAATCGTTTTGACATTTGTTTTTGTCCAGTCAACGATAACTCTGTTTTCTTTTGGTGTCGTATTACATTTGATTCTTTCATCTTCTTCCTCCTGGGGATGGTATATAAAGTGCGGCAGCTGCATTAGTTTTGTAAAGGTTCTCTTTTCCCCATTTATATAATCTCTATGACTGTAAATCATTTCAAAGAAGATCTGAACATTAACCAAAAAATTTATAGCTGCGAGGTGGAGTACAAATCTTTGTAACTCAGCTTTGCCATGTCAAAATAACTACTCTCAAAATTACACCAAAATAGGATCAATTATGTAGAATGAACAAAACTGGACACAAGGGGTAATTAATTAAATTTATTGGATTAAACCCGAATAATCCGAGTCAAAATATAATAGTAAAATATAGGGAAGCAGAAGGACTCTCGTCATTTTCCCTGCATGGGTCATTGTTTGACTTCTCCTCCAAGTTCCAACCAGGTTCCTGACTGATCTAATCCCTATCTGGAAATGATGTTTTTCCACTAACATCTCCTTTTTCTGGTAATGGACTAATGGTACCACTTAAGATGGAGGGAAGAATCGGTTAAGGTTGAAAGGGAGAGTGTAAAACTCCTCATTGCGGCTGTCCCCTTTGAATGCTCGAAATTTGACCCACCATGGCATTCCTCTGTCTCTTGCACTGTCCTTGTACTCGAGTGTGTTATCTAAGAAAACGGCGACAATCAATGCCACAGTCGGAGATGAGGAGAAGATGGTATTAAGAAAGTCGTTGAACTGCACATCAGAAAAGCAGAAGTTAGTATGAATGATGACGTTACCCCATGACTATGGCTCAAAATTGATCAACTGTTCTTGCCATTCTGAGGTTTTAGGGGAACTCACCCATCCGGCATTGGTATGAGCAGGACCATGAAAAGCCTTCAAAGTGTATTCCCTGAAGTACTCGGGAACAGACAAACCCAAGAATAAAGCTACACCAGTGATAAAGAGGTTCCTCATCGAGTTCATGTTTGTGAATTGCAAAAAGGATAGCCCCACCGAAGCTGAGAACACATTAATATAGATTAACAATTAGATGCAGATAAAAGGTTGAGAAGAGATGCTTAATGAAATCTAAAACGTAAAAGTAAAATTGGATGCTCACCAACAAGACCAAACAATACACAATATGCAGCAGCAAATATAGTGAAGGGTATTGATGCAAACAAAGCTCCAAATTTTCCTGCCAGAGTGACGATTCAAGTTAAAAAGTGGAAGACCGATTGAAAGAGTCTGTTAGGAAAAGTAATATACATGCATCCAGTCATCATATGTTTGTGCAGGACTAACCTAGCATGGAGAAGAATATCATAAAACCAGCTGATATTTGAATGACCCTACGGCTTCCAACACGAGTGCTCCCAAGAAGCCCCACATTTTCTCTGTAATTTTTTTCTGAAAAATTAGTCTGGTTCCATTGAGTGGAGATACTAAAGAGCAAGAAGCATCAATACTTACATAGATACTGTTGAGCCGGTCAATGTTCCAAAGAGTCCATTAAGTAGGATTCCTATCCCCTGCCAGCCAATTCCACGACTAAGAACATGCGCTGGAGGTATTGTGGCACTTGCTAGACGTGATGCAGCCTTGTATGCTCCAGTTGACTGTCAAAATAAGCATTAGTTTAAGTTTACTCATATCATCTATACTTGAATGGAACCCAAGTTCGTTTGAGTTATACCTCAATCAATGAAACAAGAACAGCAGCCATCATTCCAAAAGCATGGCCAGCATCAAAGGTTGGGGCACCCCATTGAAGAGGATAAGGTATTTTTATCCTGTTTAGGAGGAGAAATGTACATATTACAAATTAAATGTGTCCTAATGACAGTGTCACATTTCAATGCACAAGCAATTTGAAGAATGAAGGCGGCACAACAAAGACCCTTCCGTTATTTTTAATGCTAAACAATGCACTTTACAGAAACACTTGGTTGAGTGAAAATTTCTCAAGCATGTTGAGAGTGAGCAAGTGAACACGGATTGTGCAACCAATTAAAAGCTAATTTTGGCACCAACCATGGAGCAGAAGAAATGAGGTTGGCCTTGTCAGTTCGGCAATTGACTTGGGTTATGTCTGGGCGGTGTCTGTATGCACCACTGGCAGTCAAGAGGTGTGCATATGCCCATATCACTGTGATTGATATGAGAAGAGCAAATCGCTCCAGTACTGGTAGCTGTCTTGCATGAAAGTTCTTCAGGTACTGTTCACACCAACAGGATAAACACAGCACAAATAAGAAGATTGAATGACCATCACACTATCATATGCTATTACAGAAGGAAGATTAGTAATACCTGAGAGAAAACTACAAAAAGGATAAGCATGGGGATGCCAATTTCTACACACCTTCCAACCTGATAGGCATATTAAGTGAAGGAAGTAAGAGTACTGGAATAAGTGATAGGGAAAGTTAATACTGTCATCTTTCCAAACTCGAGAAAATTAATAATTGAGAATAATGGAAATGGTTGTTTTTACTATACCACAGGGAATCCTCTATCAAACAGGCCAAAACCAACCAATGAAATAACAGGAACCATTCCGAGTGGGCTGAAGAACCTGTAAGGAGAAAGATAGATGCTGTCATTCATCTATGAAATAGAAAATACCAAAACTTGCTTCCTTGATTCGGAGATAAAATTTGTACCTGGAACAGATGGCCCAAATTTGACTGTATCCCAGAATGATTTGTATGCTTGATGCTACTATGAGAGCACCTTGGACTGCTCTCATGGTGTTAAGAAATCTCTAGAAATACATGAAATGCCTTTAGTTTTTCTCCAAAGAATAATAAAACATACTCCCAAAATTTCACAAACCACCAAATTAGTAGCATGGCAGGAATGTGAGCATGAAGGAATTCCAACTAAGTAATTGGTTGCTCAGTGAAATTTTGGCAAGGGTCTATATAGCAAGCAACAATACAACATTCATAATCATGTTTACAAAGCAAGCAGGTCCTGGGAGTGGCAACCACAAGAACACATTTCAAGTTGCACCAAAACAAATCAAATTCAGAAGTGAGATAAAAATTGAACTTACAACATGATCGTCCTGAATACTCGTCAATGATGAATCATGAATTATGGATATAATTGGGACCATGAAAGCGTAAGACCCTCCAATCACAGTTGGCAACCGGGTTCCGAATAATGTTTGTAGAAGTGTATTGATTCCTTGAATAAAAAGTAGAGTCTGCACCACTCTCACTTTGTCACCCTGATCAAATGAGTTAAATAAGGAGCACATTCATCGTCTATATCAATCCTTTGTAAAACACACAAATTTTACTAACTTTCAATCTTCAACATTTTTGCTATTCACTAAAGCCTTTTTCTTTTTGCTATCTGAAAATGACACTTTATTATTCTTCAAGAAATTAGCAGGACTTAGAAAGACACAGAATATATTTGAATCTACTCTGCAATTAAAGGAAAGGTTACAAAGATATAAGAATCCATGAAAGTGAACCACAAAATCTAAAAAAGACAGATAAATCATTATGAGATTGAGCTCACATCAGTGCCACCCATAAAAGGAACAAGGAAGGATGGGATCATCACAGCAGTTCCTAAGGACAAAATGTAGTGCTGGAAACCCAAAGCAATTGATTCCCCTGTTTTTAAAATAAGATTAAAAATTAAGAACCAAAATGTGGAAGGAAAAAAAGAAGATAACAAACCAATTAATGGAGATTTGGGGTTGAGAAAACACTAGAAATAAACGTACCCCAAGATGGGTTTGAGTCAATGCAGTACTCTAAGCCTTGAAGTTGGTCCATTGGTGGATGGCTTATCTCTTCTGGTTTAGGAGCTGCCATGGCTTATGCCCACTTCACAACGCTTCTTTTGCCTCTAAAAACGAATGGGTTTCTACCAAATGAATCAAAGAATACAGAGAGGGAGAGAGATCCTTTCAGGGTTTCGTTGCTTAATGAATGTAATGGGATTCACTTGTACCAACTTGAGAGAGGGAGAAATAGTCAATGATAATGAAAAAAGCACAAAGAGAAAAGCTAATGGATGATGGAGGCAAAGGAGGACTGAGAAAAAAGGCTAGAGAGAGAAAGATAGAGAGAGAAGGAGAAAGAGAGTTCACTGCTGCAGTGAGTCTTGGAAAGCAGTGAGAGGAAAAATGTGCACTTGTTGGCGCCCACTATTAATAAGTTGCTTTGGGTTTATATCTCTCTCTGCTTTATGGTACTACTACAAACAAAAGTTCCGTTCAATTTTTCATATTCCTAAATTGCCCTTTAAGGAACTTCCAAACTGGATGTTACCGTTGCCTGCCACACTGTGCCCACTAAATTTTACAAACTCAATTTCTTAATTGCTCAGAAATCTAATTACCTAAAAAGGTAAAACATTAAACAAGCGTTCAAAGTATTAGTTGCTTAAACAAATGAAACTTCCCAATTTTATCCTTGCAAATCTAATTTTCTTCTTAGGAGGGAAATGTAGATAAGCTGAGGTAGGAGTTATGAACTCAAAATAGAACATGAGGAAATCCTCTTTCATCCATCAAATAACACGTAATGAGAGAGACATAAGTAACTGGTACAACTTTTCTTGAGCAATTATTTTCATTTTCCTCCTACATGAATCAATATTATACGCTAACTTTTTTTCTAAACGTCTAATGGTTTGTATATGGGGTATAATGTGAAGCTTAATAGTAAGACATCACCTTAATAGTAAGACATCACATTATAACGTGCAAAAACAAAACAAAAATTATAGAAAAATATGTATAGGTTTAGGATACCATGTTAGAATAATTGTTGGACTTGCATAAATTTGAATTGGCAATAGATTATAGACATGAGGAAGTTCAGTTGATACCTAACTAGCTACATTTGTGGACCTTCACACAATAAATGATTAACAGCAACGTATCAAAATAAATACCAACTTTTTCAGGAGCATGTTGCATGGTGCCTTTGCCCAAAATTAAAAGGGACAAACTTATGTTTTCAAATTTTGGTAGAGTTTGATGAGATTCGTATGATTTCTAACATGAGAAAAGTTTGAATGATTATATTCTTTTTTGTAGGTAAGGGCTTAAATGATTATTCTTGTTTACTGTAAACAAATCCTAAAGCATTGAATTTATTTATTTCCTTTTTGGGTGCTTTTAGGTTTAAGTAGCATACAAAATTTTTGTGCCCGATGATGCAGTTGGCTGATTTCTTTGTGTTTAAATAAGAAGAATCTGACTAGGCCTCAACGTGTGAAGAGCAGTGTTCGAATCTCCAACGTCTATATTTCTGTAAGCTTAAGACAAGCCAGTAGCTTGGAAATCGGAGCCCATATCTGCCATCTCTGGTAATAATACAGACACTGTGTCTGTGTGTACTATACATATAGCTCGAGTTTTCCCTTTTCTCCTGCACCACCACAGCTGCAAAATTCATTGTATTTACCGCTCTGTACCCACCTCCCCGGACGAGAACAAATAACCATTAATGAACTTCCAAAAGAAAAAGAAAAGAAAAGAAAAGAAGAAAGGGTCCCTATAAAAGTATAAAATACATTAAAAGGTTAAATAGAAATGTGTAACATTTATATGTGTACATTTTTAAAGGATGGGAATGACGATTCGAGATAATACGTGACGAGAAAGATAGAGAAAGAATTAACTCAACTAATCCGAAAAGGAGGATATAGACTTATTTCCTTTTGATAAAGGCGGTCATTGCACGCACCCATGGCAGCAAGAAGATAACAATTAAAACAATTTTTCGCAAAAGTGAAAAGGGTGAGCAGAAAGGAGAAAGCTATCCAAAGGAGGAGTTATCCAAAGGATGACACTAGCCAGACTCATAGGAAACACCAATCCAGACAATATGACACCAAAAAAAAAGTGAAAAGTATTAAAAAAATACCGAACTTAGAATCTATCCCAACCCCATCCCACTATCACTAAAGTTTAAAGCCCAGGTGGCCAAAGGGAAACCAGAATTTCCATCAAGTTTTGTAGTAATTAAGAATCTTGTTATAATTAGGATCCTGTATGCGAGACCTCAGCAAGCTGGGTATATCCATTCAAGTGGTAATCAGCAGAAAAGCTCACTTTTACTTTTCTTTTCCTTTCTTTTGTCACCTTAGCTGGGTATATTCAACCATCAAAGTACTCTATGTGACATGTAAGGATGGATGTACCGTTCAAACTAAACATGCATGCTTACTTGACGCACAAAAATGTAAATGTAAATGTTTGGTTTATTATAAAAACGTAAAATACTCGCAAATTGCATAAAAATTTAGAGTCTAATAACAAAATAAATGACTTATGTATGCTCTTTAGAAAAAGAGTATGCAAAAGGGGAAGCTATATATATGATATAAAAGATAAGTAATCTTAAAAGAAGAATGAAATTGGCATATCCCGGGGTTAAAGCAAAAACAAAGGATCCTTTTGTCGTACAAAGAATTAATAAGGTCGTGTAATCATCATGCGATGTTAAAAAGAAAAATGCTCCCCTTTTAACATGAGGTAGAACAACTAAACAAGTGGAAGCATGCATGATTTTGTCGTGGGTCCACCACAGGCTACCTTTGACTACGATGACCGAGTTTCTTGTATGCCAGTCGAGAGAAAATGAAACTAGAAAGGAAGAAGACGAGACGACTGTATAATTTGGAGAAAATGATGTTATTGTCAGTGAGATGAGGTAGGTAGGGACTCTCCTTTCGGCTAGAACAATGCATCTGAGTTTGACATTAAAAATGGAGATTTGTTGTGATATGTGCGTCCAAACGAAACAATCCAATTTTTCTTGGTTAGTAATTAAGTGTATTATTGGTTACTTTTATCTTTGTTGACGTAGGTCTTAAATCGTCAACCAGATCACACTTCTTCTACTGATAACCCCTTGGTCGATATCCTATTCGGATTCCTTTATCATAGCTAGGATCGATGCATATATTTGCAACAAAGTAAAAGAGAAGGTGCTACCACATCACTCATCAGAGAGTCTACAGCTAAAAGGGATCTCTGCAATACTTAACTTGTAAAAAAAAATAAAAACAAAGGAAAATTAAGTTTAGGAGATAGGAATGAGATTATAAATCCGAGTCCAGGTACTTCTACAATTAAAAATTTCTCATAAATGTAGAGACTTGGGATTTCTTAATAATGTGTATGTTAACCTAATAATTATGTGATGTTACCTAATCGATTATGTTTTTATTAATTAATTTGGGATAAAAGTCTTGAATTGATTGGCTAAAAAGGTAGGGCCAAAAAAGAGAAGCGCGGGGAGTGAAAGCTGGACAACAAGAACTCCCTCCACATTTTTCCACAAGGACTTAGATTAACTTTTTGTATGCTAATGTTATTTATAGGATGCTATGCTAGGCGACAGGGCCCAAGGGACGTCCTTAATTTGTGGTAATTAACCATACTACACTCTCCAAGACAACGCTACAATTTTATAACCATTGCATGTCTCATATTTATTTTATTTATTTATTTTTAGGGCCTTTTCTATTGAGAGAAACGGTAACATATTAAACTCACACATATGACATGGATGCTAAAACTCGAATTTAGGACATTCTCTGAGGGTAACAATTACTCCAAACTATTACACTAGTGGATCCCTTGATGTCCCATATTTATTTAATATGATAGCTTTGGGATCAAATAAAACAAAACAAAAAAACTGATTGTTTTCAATTGATATTACATACTCTTCTAGTTCAATAATTAGAGCTTTTGCTTGCTAGCGTCTTACAATGTCAGAAAAAACAAACCTAATTGCAAACACACCATGTGAGTTTTTACTTTCGGCCCGAGCAATCTGTCACTTCGATCTATAGAGAGTTCCAATCCGTCAGAGGAAGTAATATTAGTTCTCGTATCAAAGACAATTGATTGGTTTTTGGGATCCTTTTCTTTTATTTCACACAAAGAATAGCTCATCAATTTCTCAACAGGCCCACAATGGAAAATTAAGACCTTATTCAATCGATAACTCGGTAAACTTGATTAATTAATTGATGGAGCCCTTGACCTCCCTCAAATTGTAACAGCCATCAAGCGGATTTTCATTCCGACCATGTACAAGATGTGTATTCATAACAAAAATACAGGCCCCCTGACATTGGATCTAAAGGTGAAATGGTGTATATGCTGCCTGCACTTGCTGATAGTAAGAAATACATGAAACGGGTCAAGATCTTCTGTCTAACTTCCTTTCACTAGATCGTTTCTCCTCCACCTCTCTCCGTCTCTGTTGCCTGCCAAATAAACCCCAAGCGGGCATTATGTCAGAAAAAACTATCATGCTCTGCTTCAGTAGACAATAAAAACAGGAAAGGAATTCATAATATATTAGCAAATAAGCAGTTAATAAAACATACGCAAAAGCCATGTATCCAGCACCAGAAGATAAGAGCGTTGCATGAGTCCCCACAGTGGACATAGAATCCTGCACTCCAGAGGGAAGAGGATTCTTTCGATCACCATCTACCTGAAAGACGAAAAACGTTCGTTGCAGTCAGTTAATTAATATCTGTCACAATATATACGGAAGATAAGCATGCATATCCATAAATTAAAACCTTATCCCACTTTGACTTCTTGTTCTGTCTACCGTCCCGTGGCATGACATCAGGAGCAGGCGGCAAGGAGTTCAATCCAGAAGCAGCCATGGTCGAAACACCTGAAAAATGACTCCATACAAGAGAACCATAATTCAGGATAACTCATTAAATTAACCTATAAGGTGATAAGCCAAGGCTAGGTGACAAAGTTGTGCCAACTGGGCATAGATCTTCAGATCAATCCTAAGTTCCTAACTATTAAAGATTAATATTAAATGGTTTTGAACCTGGAACAGGTACGTTAATTTTAGGTGCAGCACCAACTATTCCAGGCTGTGTTCCTCCTGAAACATATTCAATCTTTTGACTCCTCTTCCTTTCTAGATCTTTCCTTTCCATTTCACGCCTCATCTCAGCCTCTGCTTATCAAAACATGCAAAACATAAGCAGCAAGGAGAATCATGCCAGATAGACAGATAGAGTGAGAGAGCAACAAAATTGTATACATTCCACATTTCTTCTCGAATTGGCTGAAGTACACTTAAACCCGACAGACTTGCAAAAACATAATTCAGTGGAGAAAAACATGATCGTATATGCAACTCTTCATTATAGTCTATAAACTTGGACTTTGTGATGGCAGCAGGTCATTTATTTCTAGAAAACATAAATTTCCTACTGCAATTTCGTCAAATCTCTCCACATACCAAACAAAGTCTACCAGAACACATTCCCCAAAAACTAACCACAATAGCTCAATTGACGAACAGCATACATGATAAAACTAATATTCATATAGTTAAACAGGACCTAGCACTGAAGCATAATAGGTAACACACACACACACACACACACACACACACACACAGAGAACACATTCTCAAAAAACTAACCACAATAGCTCAATTGACGAAGAGCATATATGATAAAACTAATATTCATATAGTTAAACAGGACCTAGCACTGAAGCACAATAGGTAACACACAGAGAGGGAGAGAGAGAGAGTATTCAAAGAATTGCAACTGACCTATTTCATCATAGTAGTCGCTTTTGTCAAATCCATGAGGGTCAAATACATCTTTATTGAAGCAAGACCCTATCTGATCAATATCTTGATACCTCACTGCATGCAATAGAAAGTCTGGGTTTCTATAGTCCTTCTTATTGCGCAATCCTGCATTGAAGCTTTTCCCAGATCTCTTTAATTCAAGAAACTTATTTATCCTCCTCTGCAATCAAATGAAATTTAAAGTTAATCAAATACAGGACATTTAAATGACTTGTGAAAAAAAAGACACAAACTTGCAATGACTGTGTAGAATAAAGGAATGGTAATATAAGGCAACTGCGGGACCTTATGGCACATACTCTGTACGCAACTATTCTTTCTCTACGAATCCTTGAGGGCCTCCTACTGGTTGGTTCTCTTATAGATTTGAACAAATTTCATCTTTGCTTATCATGCTTTTTATTTTTAACAAGGCCTACCATGCTGGAACCTTTAGAAGAATCAATTTTTCAACAGCCTTAAATCAGCAAAGGAAACCAAATACAAAGTATCATTTAGAATTATCCATTACAGTGAACAGTCCCAAGAAGAAGGTGACCCATTATCACCAGCAGATGGAACCAACTGGAAAACTGAACTATTTAGTTGTGGTCTTGCAAGGCAGACACAATAGCCAGATCAATTCATGTTTCTCTTTCTCAAACCTTTCTTGGAACAGAAAAGATCCATTTCTATGTATCAACCCACATGGGATCCATGACTCTATATTCAAACAGAAAAACCACCTACCCTAAAGTTTCAACAACAAAAAACATTTTTCACTTTATAGTTTTCAAACCGTATTCATACCAGCAGCTTAGCATCAGAACTAAACGCTTGACAGATTTTAAATAAAGTTTCATACATAAAAAGGTCATGTGTCAAAACAGTTTTTCCTATTTATCTTAATTTGGGGGGAAGTGGGAAAAGGCCTCATCTGTACAAAGTACAAACCATGAAGTATTAGATGCATGCCACAGCCAAAGCCTTGAAAGAGTTCCAGGACTTGAATGCAAAGGACACATAACCACAGAGCACTAAGCTATACAGGGGCGACTTAAGGCAGCAGTTGTACAGTTCAAGCTTTATCAATTGACATTGAAAGGATCTATATTAAGAGGGTAGCTCTGAGATGAACAGTTATGTACTTTAAAATCCCTAGAGGAACCTGAACTTTGGAAAGCAGTATCTATTCTGCAAATAGTAAACCTGTTAAAAGGAACTTACTTGCAGCTCCTCTGAACACTTGGCTTTCACTGGTGGCGGGAGAAACTTATCTAACGGATCAACATCTTTTTGCTCTTCTGCAACAGCCTGTTCGGCATCTATACCCTCTGATTCAAGTGCAGTATCGTTCATTGTATCAGATTGAGATGGTTCAGATAATTGAGGAGTCGCTTGATTGAGAGGTGTTAGGATGTGAACTGTTCCAGGAGGTGTCTTATCGTGGAAATCACCTGCAACAAACAATTATAGGAAGTTTGAGATACGAAGAAGGGCCAATAGTTGGAAATATGAAAACAGTAAATGCTCTGAAAACAACATTTGTACCATTAGCAGATAAAAGATCTGCACCGAACCTCACACGACCACTTCCTTCTATTTCACCCTCCTGCAACCAATTAGCACAAAAAAACGTACTAATAAGTTCAGCAAAGATAACAAATTTTCCTCAACCCATATTTATGTATGAATCAAACAATCACAGAAATATGGGTCATAAGCTATCAACTACTTAGATCATTTGTGAAAGCCGAATATCGAATTAAATTTTACATTTGATGGAGCAAAACCCGACATGACAACCGATTTTTGAACACTCAAAGTTATCATCCTTTGCGATAAAAAACATATACATGATAAAAGCCCAAATCATTTTTCATTTAGCTTCTTCACGTTTCTCAGCAAGCAAAAAACCTCCACCAGAAAGAAAAATGAAGAGAATACCTCAGGCTCAGGAGACATAGCAACTTCATCATGCCCATAGTCCACAATCGTAAGCCCCCCTCTTCTACTTCTATTTAAACTATCCGACGGCACCGGCTGCCGTAGTTGCGGCGTTGAATGACGAAATTGACCTTCATTCGGAGTCAAATTCTCATTATCGCCAGCATCAGGCGGTGCGCTATCGTCGTTACCAGAATCACCAGCTACCATTCTATCCATGTCTACCATTGAAGCATCTTCCGAGCCTCTTCTCAGCTCTCCGTAATCGTCGTATTCTTGCTGTTCTCGTCGTTCTTGATATTCATCGTATTCTTCTTCTTCTCTTCGGTCTTGTTCAATATCCTCCATGTCTTCATCCTCTTCCTCATCGTTGTAATTGGACACCAGCAAAGCCATGGCTTCAGATTGCTTCTTTCTCGAGGCCATGGGGTTCGGGAGCGGACAGAATTTGGGAATTTAGGGTTTCGACAGTGGATTCGCGCTAATTAATTAACTAACAATTTGAAACTGGAAGACACGCAGTAAAGTAAGGTGCAGCAATCGAATGGGTTTTGATTCTAGAATTGAAATGTAGTAAGAAAACGATGGCAGGGGAAAGATCTATCGCCGATGGTATTTGAGGCCTTTGGATCGCAGAAATGGCCAGGATCTATGTAACTTTAAAATAGAGACCCAAATTGCGATTTAGCCTATTGGGTTGATACATCGGCTCCTGAGAGATTTTAGGAGAGGTTTAGGAATTTGAATTGGGCCTAAGGCTTAGAGGAGAGCAATATAGTTTTAAGGGCTCGAATGCCTGATTATTGGGCCTTAGCCCATATTATCAAGTCCAGCGTGAAGGAGGGCTGGAAAATGTACAAGGGTAGAAGCAGAAATCTATAGGCGCTTTTTGATTTACGATACCTCAGAGCGAGGGGAGGAGAAATACCTCTAAATTAAGAATTAGGTGATGGTACAAGAGGAATATAACTTTTGAATACAGGTTTGATATGTTCAAGATTTAAAGTGACTATGCAAATTAGTATGATAACAAAGTTATTGGAGATCGGCGTGTTTATTTGTTTTTTAATCGACAATTGTCGTCTCTAAAATCTTCTTTCAACAAAATGAAAACCGATGTCACTATACTAAATGATCAATAGCAAGTTCTGCATATTCATTGAATATACATTTTGAGTAACATATATGTGATGGAAGTCAAATTTCAAAGAGACGGGCCAGTGGTCCACTACTAACAACACCGATATTGTCCCCAACTTAACCACCTATAAAGTCCAGTAGGTGTGGGGTTTTATCATAAAAGGCCTCGGTATTATTAGTAGTAGAACCATTCATTATATTTTGTATTTTATTTAGTCAAGTTTCCGATGTGGGACTCATATTCTTCAACACGCCCCCTCACGTGGGACCACCACATAGTGGACCACACGTGGAGCAAGTCCACATCGGAGTCAATCATTCAAGCCCAATACGTGAGCACCACGTATTGGGTAAAGGGTAGGGGTAAACATTTAGGCCCAACATGTGAACACCACATATTGGGTAAGGGTAGAGGCCCAATTCAGGCTCAGTCAATCAACCCGCTCTGATACCAAGTCAAATTTCAGAGAGACGGGCCAGTGGCCCACTACTAACAACACCGATATTGTCCCCAACTTAACCACCTATAAAGTCCAGTAGGTGTGAGGTTTTATCATAAAAGGCCTCGGTATTATTAGTAGTAGAACCATTCATTATATTTTGTATTTTATTTAGTCAAGTTTCCGATGTGGGACTCATATTCTTCAACAATGGATTGTACAAAGAGAAGGTTCGATATCCAAAAGGTAAGAAGGTCAAACTTGACAGACACTCTTCAATTAAATCACCTTATTGTGGTGTGGATTTGCTGTACACTTGGTGCATATAGTGGCTTGTGAGGCTAAGTGATGTGACAACGAAATTAATATCTTTCAATTTCTTACTTGACTCTATGTACCAACCTTGTTATTAAAATGCACATGAAAGGGCTGAATTTCTATAGTTCGATCCTAGAAAGACATCAAAGAATTAGCCAGTGCTAACAAGACACCACATACAGGGCACGGAATTCTTGATCAGCTTTCTCTTTCCCTCTCACTATCGTTGTCTGCTTTAAAAAATTACCCAGATCTCTTTTGCTTTTGGATTTTAATTTGTTCTACAGATTGCTTTGAAAACGCGTTGCATGAAAATTCTTCTAATTCTAGTCTTCCAAGTTCCCACAGACTTTAGAAAATGTCAGATCAAAAGACGTGGAGCTTAATCATGAGTGATAACTACTGGACGATCGACCACTTAAGCTTTTTACTTTATATTACCTTTACCTAGCTAGGAGTGAGAATGAGATCCACCGCGTTATCTGAGCTTTGGACATAGACTTCAAACTAATAAAGTTGGACAATGACCTATACACACCATTTCTGACTCGGAAAAGCTCTCCACTTTGGCTTTAACAATGACATGCAATGTATTAATTAGCGACTAAACATAATCAAAATCTTACCAACACGGCATATACAAAGCTCTCTATGCGTTATTATTGATGTTCGGGGTCTCACAATCCATTAACGGCTTGAGATAATGAACAACTCATGCTAGCGTAACCTTGCAACTAGAAGCATTTCCGTGAACAATACTTTTGTACAAAATCAGTCAACTTGTATGTTTGCTCACATTGCAACTAGGGTTTCCATGCGCAGTACCTCAAATGGAATTTGCATTGGCCGATTCTGCATACAAAAATAGCCAAAAAGATTGACGACAAGAACAACGTGGTGTCAAATCATTGAATAAATCCAACAACTAGGAACTTAACATGCAGCCAAACCAATTAGCGTGGACCAAACAAACGTCGCCCCACTCCCACTAGACTCCAGCAAAATGAAGGCAGCCTAAACACGTAATTACTGTCACGCATAGATGAGATGAGAGTAAATGCATAGGAAGAGGTATCTATCGAACCCAACTATCCAGGTATAAAGTATCTTAACATATCTTGTTTCTTCTTTTCGCTTTTTCTTTGGGAAATGAAAACAATCAAAAACCCAAAAAGATGAAAAGAATAAAGCAGAGCAGACAGTAGAAACAAAAAGAAAGGGGGAAAAAGAAAACTCAAGAAACTTAAAAAATAAAAGGTAAAGTGTTGATGATGAGAACCCATCCGCAAGAAGAGACAAGCAATAAGTGGGATTCTCTGCGCAGTCTCTGCTCACCTAAACCTCAACATCTCTCTCCCACCACCATCCCTGCCGCCCATGCTTTCATGCGTGGGCCCAAAACCCTTTATATTTTCTTTAGATTTTTGTATCCATGTCACAAATGTGTAAAATAAAATAATTAAATTCTTAAATTTGAGACAACCAAACGCGGTCCCCTTCATTCACCCTTTGATCTTGAATATTTAAAAAAGGAAAAATAAATAATAAAAAAGCGTCTCGTTTTCATTTCTAATTTCCCAATTCCACGCGAATTCATAGCGCGTGAGAAGGAGGAGTGGAGTTAGCCCAAGCCCATGGTGACAGCGGGACTGGGATGTATGTCTTTGAGCAAACCCAGGACCTGTTGCATGCTGGGCCTTTTCCCAGGTGACTCTGCCGTACACAAATACCCAACTCGGAGACTCTCCACCATCTCCCTCTCCAATTCCCCACTCTCTCTCAACCTCTCGTCCAGCGCGTCCATCCCACGCGCCTCCCTCACCAGCCTTCTCACCCATACCACCATCTCCGCCGTCCCGGTCCTCCCCGTCAACAGCTCCATCAACACCACCCCAAAACAATACACATCCGTCTCCGCCCCACTGCCGCCAACATCTATGTGGCTTCCAACATTTCGCAATCCAAAATCCGCTATTCTTGGCTCGAAATCTGCCCCCAACAATATGTTGGAAGTTACGAGGTGGCCGTGGACTACGGGCCTGGACCCAGCGTGGTGTAGGTACGCCAGTCCACGAGCTATCCCGACTGCAATGCGGTGGCGCGTGAGCCAACCCTTCTTTTCGGGTGAGTAGGCCCCGTATTGCTCCCATGTGTCACCAGTCCAGTCCTCCACGTTAGGCTCCCCGGTTGGAAGTTCGTGCAGCCACCTGTGCAAGTCCCCGTTTGCCATGAACTCATATAACACCAGCTTCTCTCTCCCTGCCAAAAACAAAAATGGAGAAACCATTCGGTGTAAAGCATTCGCACCGTAACAAATTTACATGTTTTGCAACCATAGCCTGTTCTATGCTGTGCTAATAACTAAATTTACGTGACGATGGTGCCAAAACCAGTGTCGTACGTACGGGCTTTGTCATTTACGGCATTGTAATAAAAACCCGTGTGTTTCATTAAATGCGTTTGGTGTGGAAGATGAGAGTGACTGTACAGTACCTGCAATGCAGTAACCGGAGAGAGGCAACAGGTTGGGGTGCTTGAGCTTCGACAGATTTTCAAACATGTTCACCGCGTCATCATAATCAACGTCTCTGGCGTTTTCCAAGACTTTGATCGCCACGTGGAGGTCTCCGGGGAGTACGGCGGTGTATACGGGCCCACACCTGCCCTCGGCGAGCTGGGAGTCCCGGCCGAAGTGCGACGTGGCAGCGATCAGGTCCTTGAAGGTGAGGTTCATCAATGGCTTCTCGAACATAACCACCGGAGCTGAAGTCGGCTCTTTGATGTCTGCAACCCAGGAAGTCCCTGACTCTGTTTCGAAAGAGAAGGGCCCTGATTTTTCGATCTTGAAGGGGACCAATTGGACCGGTTTTGAGATTGCCCATTTGTGCTTTTTGGCCACTTGCTTTCTTCTACATCTGTACGCTATGCAAATGCCTATGGATACAAGGACTAAAAATGTAGATACAGAAGATAGGATAATAATCAGAGTCTTTTTGGGTTTTCTGTGGATGGGTTTAATTTGGTTTGTGGGTTTGTGTTTTTGGAGGGGTTTGTGAGGTGGGTTTGCGACGGAATTGTGAAAGCTTGGGGCTTTGGTTTTGGAAGTGTTGAAATAGGTGAGATCTTTCCCGGCGTGGATGAAAGCGGCTTTGCCAAATTTTTGGTACTTTTCTGACCCAACTATGCCTGTGAAGTTATTGAACGAAATGTTCAAGAATTTGAGGCTGCTAAGGGGAGGGAAATCTGAAGGGAAAGTACCATTGATGCTGTTGTCTGAGACGTCTAGGTAGCTCAATGTGCGCAAAACAGAGATGGGTTTCAAGTCGCCTGAAATTTTGCAGCTTGAGATGTCGAGGTGCTGGAGATTGGTGAGGTTGGCGAAAGCAGATGGTTGCAGAGTGCCCAAATCGTTGTGAGAAAGGTCAAGAACTCTAAGCTTTGGGAAACCAGAAAGCTGAACAGAGTTGGTGAACCTGTTGGTTGAGAGATTGAGCACCTGGACCGAGGAAAAGGAGCCATTTCCCGAGATGGGTTCGGGCCCAAAGCTCCCTCCAAACCTGTTCTTGGACAGATTGACTTGGACCAAGCTTGAAAGAGACCAAAACCAACCTGGAACAGAGCCTTTGAGATTGTTGCTTGAGAGATCAAGGGTGCTCAGCTGTGACATGTTTCTGAGGTACTTCCATGATATGATCCCGCTGAGATTTCTGGAGGGGAGCTTTATTTCTGTGATGGGCGGACTTGAACAGTTGGATTGATATCCTTGTTGATGAAGCCAAGAGAGATTGAAACCTGCGACTGATTTGAAAGCCTTGGAGACCTGTTCTTGGTCTGTGCTGTTGCATTTGGATTCTGATATTGTAATCAGCACCAGAAGAACCAAAAACCTCAACCAGATTCTCATTTTCTTTTTCTGCAACTGGGTTTCAGTTCTCAAACTCTGCCTCCTGTTTTGTTGTCCATGAGAGAGAGAGAGAGAGAGAGAGAGGGATGATAAAACAGGGGCAGGCACTAGTCAATGTTATGGGTTTGGTAAGTGGAGCAAGTGAAGTGGGAGATTAAGGCGTTAAGTTTAACGGAAAAATCTAACGGCGGGAGGAACTGTAACAGTTGGAGGACAACTGAAGGACAACAGAAGTTGGACAGGTTTGGTTGACTAGCTGCCCTGACTCACTCAAGGTTCTTAAATTTCACCGGTGACTGATGCGGTGATTGCGAAATTTCTTTCAATTTTCCCGCAATGAAGAAATTCTACATGGCTTATTAGTTTCAAAATTACAAGGTTTACATGTGAACCAAAAACATCTTGCGTTTTTCTTGTTTTGGTGGTAATTTCAGTCATTTGTTGTATTGGTTGGATAGATTTTGGCCCAGCCAGAGACGAATGAGCTTATTAGAGCTTTAAATTAATTAGCAAGGGAGGGGACCCCGGTCAAAAGAAAAAAGACGTGGCCACCTGGAGACCCAAACTTTTCAGAAATTAATTCAAATTTATGGGTTTGTGGCAAATGATAGTTTTCTGTTTAGGGTTTAGTTTAGTGGAAAAGAGTATTAATTTGCAAATCAATGTTCTAAAGTTCGAACTCACATGACACAATGGTAGTATGTATGAGAGAAACTCCTCCTATTGTAATTTAGACTATTGCTTATACTTTAAAATAAAAAAAATAAAAAAATCTGTTGTTTTGAGCTTGGTTAAATTAATTACCAGAAGATATGATATTAGGTTTACCTAATATTCCAAATGACCCACTCTACTGTGTTTTAGTCTTGTTTTAGTAATATAAATTGTTTCAAGTGGGGGAAGAGGATTGGTGGGTACTAGCTAATTACAGTTTGAAACTGAAAGGGACAGACAGACAGAGGGTGTAGTTGTGAAGATAAATTGTCAAGCATTCTCCTGTATTGGGCTTCTTGACATTTCCAAGTTTCTGGTTTAGAGCTTCTTGTCAAAGATTGGGCACTCTAATTTCTGCTGGTATGGAAAATGGAGATGACAAGACAATTACTCTGCATAATTTAGAGCATTTTGAAATGTGTTGTTCCTTGTTTTGCATATACAGTTTTTGCTTGTTGACTTCCCTGAATCTGTGCTGATATGGAAAGGAAAATGTGTGTTTCTTTCTTTTGGGTAAACTGCTGTGGTGTTTTTGGCAGTTGACCACATTTTCTTTTGGGTAAATATGCAATGTTGAATGAATACCAGCCCCATTGAATACATGGCTATAAACCTGCAGCAAATTCACATTTACATCATGATCAAGAGATGAACTTCATATCAGAAAGAAAAAAATGCCCTCCTACTACATTGACCTTTGACTAAAAACCCTTACAGTCATATCCACCTCTGACCTCAGTCAAAGAGGTTCCCTCCTCTCTAGGAGTAATTGCAAGTATGAACCTGCTGCTAATATGAAAGGTTTCCACTCAGCTCTTCAGTCCAAACCATTTGGTATAGTACTAGTTAATTTTTTTTAAATTTCAGAGATACGGCCTAACGACCTACTACTAACAACACCGATATTATTCCCAACTTAACCACCTACAAAGCCCAGTAAGTATAAGATTTTATCACAAAAGGCCTCGGTATTATTAATAGTAGAATCATTCATTATATTTTGTATTTTATTTAGTCAAGTTTTCAATGTGAGACTCATATTCTTCAACAAGTTTAAATTTATTTAAATAGTTTAAATGGAAAATAAATATATATATATATATATATATAATGTGTCATGCTTGGTGGGACCCTTGGAATTAGACTTTTAAGAGGTAGAGTGCAATTAATCAAAACTTTAAGTTATTGCTCTGCAGTCTGCAATTCTGCATCAAATAAATTCCAATGGATTTGGAAGGAGGGCAAGCAAACTTGATCTACTGATCACCACCACCACCTATACAGGCTACATACGTTCATGACTTGAGTCCTCGTGGTCAAATTTACCTGGCCTCGCCACGTGATCTTTTGCTCAGTTCAGCTAAGTGTTTTCTTCTTTGTGTGAATAAAATACATTAAATTTGAATCAATTTGGAGGTTTAGTTTAACATAATGCACATAAGGCATCACCTAATCCACAAAATTCCAAACCAAACCCTCCATGGAATGACAGCACATTTGGATTGGAACTAAGAAAAAAAACCAACCAACATTTGGGAATATTCTAAACATAATTTAAGCTAACAAACCCTCTCCAACCAAATTTTTTATTTCTTTATTCATAATATCTTTGGTGACTTCTCTTTTTTTAATATAAAATAAAAAAACTTTTTTTTCGAGAACCAGGTACACAAATTCAATTAAGTATTTGGGCTTTGTTGGGCTTAGGCCAGTCATATATATATATATATATATATATAGAGCTTCCATTGAGGGATCCCTTAAATAACTTATTTGAGGGACACTCCTTGTAGGCCTCACTCCGGATTGTATTTCACTAATCCAAACCGTCTATTTTGTAGATACTCATTCAAAAATCATCTCTACAAAAAATCACTTGAATCCGATATTATATGACCACTCAATTGAGTTATTGAAATTTTCGTACTTTCTTGAAGCACCGTGTTCGTTGATTTTGTAGGACACAATTGGATGTCGAAACGGTTTCCGATTTGTCTAATTTTTTGTAAGGATGATCTATGAATGAAGACCTAAAAAATATATGGTTTAGATTATTGGGAAAAAAATTGTAGGGTACCCTAAAGGGCGTCCCTCAAATAAAATTATTTGAGGGATCCCTCAATAGAAGGGGACTGTATATATATATATATATATCATGTGTGTATGATTTTAGCTTTTAGGCTAACAGCTCCCAAACGGGCCCAAACCCAACTTGTTTGTTTACACACAACAAAAATAGGGTGGGAGGCCTGGCTGCCATAATCAGCCGTTGTTTGCCAAGAGATCGTGGTTGCAGCCACAGCACAACAGAACAAACGCTCCCATCATACTAATACCATAACAACAACCAAGACTAGTATATTATATAATAAGTCTACACACTCCGCCATATAATCAGTCCGAAATAAAACGGCATGCCTTCCTTTACATTGTCTAAATTAAAGACTGATTGAATCAAATCAAAGTGCATGAAATACATGTCATAAGATAGGACTCATTAATTGAAGCGTTGCTGAATAAGAGGACGGTTTAACAGCACACCTCTTCCTGCAGCAGTGTCCTTCAAAAACTTTGTCTTGATTTTGTTGAGTGTGGCTACAGCTTCTTTCATACTTATCCTCTCTTGTGGTGATTCTGCACAGCAAGTAAGAGCTAATCTCATAATGGCTAATATGCAATCCCTCTTCCTCACATGATCATCGTCTTCCTACTTTGTCCTTATCCCAAGCAAATTGGCATCCACAACTTCATCTATCTTTGCATCTAGTAATACTAGTGAGTTTGCAATCCATTGCTTTATATTCATTTCCCCATCAAACATCTCATCTGTTGGCTTCCTTCTCGTGAATGTTTCCATCACAAGAATTCCGAAACTGTACACATCCCCTCTTGTTGAAACCATTCCTTCCAATCCATACTCTGCATTACGAATTATACTTATATATTCATGTGTATGATGAAATGAAAATTATACATAATTAAGGACAACATGTATATAATTGAAAGATATTAAATTAGCAAGTATATCACCTGGAGCCATATACCCAACTGTGGCTAGGGTCATGGTTTGGGTTATAGAATCTCCTCCACCCAAGAGTTTTGCAATTCCAAAATCAGCAACATGTGCAACCATATCATCATCTAGTAGTATATTGCTGGGCTTCAAATCACAGTGGACTATAGGTACTGAATAACCATGATGAAGGTATTCCACTGCCGCTGCAACATCTGCCATTATATTCATCCTCTCTAGGATATTTAGGGAAGAGTTTTGAGAATACAACCACTTTTCGAGGCTACCATTAGGCATGTAGTTCAGTACCAAGGCCTTGAAATCAATTTCACTGCAATAGCTGGTGATTTTGATAAGATTTCGATGACGTATATGAATTAGCATTTCACATTCCCTATCAAAACTCTTGAAAGCCCCTTCTAGCTGCAAACTGAAAACCTTTATTGCAATATCTATTCCATCTGAAAGTGTCCCTTTATATACTGAGCCAAAACCCCCACTTCCAAGTAAGTTATTTTCGTTAAATCCATCCGTCCCCCTTAGAAGTTCAAGGTGTGAAACTCTTCTCCAATGAAGTTCAGAGAACAAGGTAGCCTCTATTGGAACTTCTACATTCCTTTTCCTCCGAAGTAGAAAGATAGATACAGAGGCGACTAGGAGAACTACTAATATGATCCCTGCGATGATATATTTAGCTTTCTTCCAATTTGGTTCAAGTGTACTATTTTTGCATGGTGGAACATGAAATCGAGCTGCACCACAAAGTGCATTGTTTGAGACAAATGATTGAGCGGAGAAGTTTTGGAAGGGTCCATGATGGGCATATTTTATATTATATATTTAACCTCATTCTTAGTATATTTTGGTTAATATTTTGGAAGAATTTTGATACTTTGGATTATATTTCCAATATAGGATTTTCGACTTCCTCTGGAGCAAAACATAATCAAATGGATGAATTTTGGAGTAATTCCAGTTGGAGGACGTACGTGAGTCACTTAGCTTGATCGTATCAAAATATCAGACTTTTCCACCAAGCGATGATTTCCTGGCGAATAAATGAAGGAGCGATGTGCAGTGCTGGAATAGTGACGTTTTGGGCTTGTACTGCATTTTTGGAGCCCAAGATGACCTCAGATGGGTTCGTGGCCTTCTGGAGAAGTGTTCGGAATATTTTTATCTTTAAAACGAGCTATCTTGGGCCAGATTTGGAGGAGATTTGAGACCAAAACGTGGCTGGGCAGATTGTGGGCAGATTCTCCTAATCCAATTTGGACTTTATTTCCTAGTCTTATTTTATTTTAGCTTAGTTTCCTTGTATTGGGTAGCTAGGTTTTAGGAGGTATTTAAGCTCCTTTTCACAGCAATTTAGAGGACTCCCTTTTTACTTCTTTTTGGCTTTTGGAGCAATTGCTAGGGTTTGGATTCTCGCGACTTTCAGGTGTATTCATTCTTATTCTTCTTAATGATATTTTCTTGGATTTCAATTATGAGTATGCGTAACTAAATCTCTTTTGCTAGGGTGAAGCCTTGAGCCTTAGCATGAATATGTGATTTTTATTTAATTGCTTATGATTGAGTGCATGCATGCTTTGAATTGTTAATCACTGGTTTAAACTATCTGATTGTCTTGATGCCTGATCACCATTAGGATCTTTAGAAAAGTAATTTGATGCAATTTTGGTCGGAAGGTTCCCTGAAATTGATGCTAGCTTCTTGTGATTAATAATTGTAAGTTCACTTAAGGCGAACATCACGCTCTTAAGGGTTGCATGGTTTTTCAAAGGGTTTTCACAAAACTTAATGAGTCTTTCATGTTCAGATTTGATCCGAACGTCCGGACGGGTTGCATGTTAGATATACGTTCTATGTTGGAGGTTCCAAGTAGAATATAAATTAGGAAAACCGAACCTTCAAAGTGGCATGTGCAAATCATAAGTAATTGGTAAAAATTCATAGGATTGCTAGGTGATGGTGGAACCCTAGTGCTTTTATAAATTGATATTCAAAACTTTTTCTTTCAATCATATTTGTTTTTGTTTAATATTTGTTTTTAGAATCAACCAACTTCATATTCATCTTTCTCTGCTTTAATTTTAGATATTTAATTAGAAATTGATTTCACATAAATTACTAAATAGTCCTTGTGGAAAACGACCTTGCATGAGCATCTATACTACAATAGCCTTGTATTCTTGCAAGTATTTTAAGTGATTTTAACCCTGTTTGCGCAGGTACTAAAAATCCTATCAGTCCACCTGTTGGAATTTCTCCTTGAAGCTTGTTGAAGGACAAATCCAGGTAGTTGAGAAGTAAGAGAGCTTCTAACGACCTTGGGATCACGCTAGACAAATTGTTTCTGGATAAATCCAAGAATTCCAGGCTGATCAAGTGCTGAAATGAACTTGGAATAGGGCCATCCAAACTATTATTTGCCAAGGATAGAATTTTCAAATCCAAAAGACCCCCAATGGTGCTTGGTATAACACCAGATAAATGGTTATATGATAAATCTACACTTACCACAACTTTCAACTCTGCAATATTTTGTGAGAGAGGTCCAATTAGAGAATTGGATGACAAGTTTACATACAAGATATAGGCCAGTCTCCAGAGAGTAGGTGGTATTGTGGAACTCAATGAATTGGAATCCAGTGATAGATTTCTGAGAGATCCAGCTAGATTGCCCAAGCAGTAAGGTATAGAACCAGAGAGCTGATTTCCACCCAGAGATAATTCAACTAGGTTATCTAGTTGACAAAGTTCATATGGGATGTATCCTTGCAACTTATTACCATTCAAATACAAACCTTGGAGATTCCGAAGTTTTCCCACTGAAGTTGGAATTGATCCACTCAATTCATTGTATTCCAGGGATAAGGTTACCAAGCTGCTAATGTTGCCAATACCAATGGGAATGTTACCCCTCATGCTGCAATTGAATAAATAAAGATATTGAAGCGACGATGTAGAGCAATTCCGAAAGGAATCATCAAGTCTGGCATTTAACATATTATTTCCCAAAACTAGGAATGTCAAATTTCCAAGATTAACCAAACAAGAGAGAGTGGAAGTATCAATCGTCAAATTATTCATTTGTAAGTTAAGAAACTGAAGGTTTGTTAAGGCACAGAGTGTCCTCGGAATAAACCCTGTAAATGAGTTTTGGCCCAAATCTATCTTGATGAGCGTAGAAGCATTGGAGAGGTTGGGGATTACTCCGCTGAGGTCATTTTGTGCTATATAAAGGTGTTGTAGGTTTGGAAGCCCAAGGCCTATGTTTGCTGGGAGGCTACCCGATAGCTGATTAAAAGAAAGCGACAGTGTTCTCATTGTGGAGATAATGAAGATTGAGGATGGGATGAGGCCATTGAGATTGTTAAATTCGAATGACAAAAACTCTAAATTTGGAAGATCACCGATCTCGCCTGGTATAGTGCCTGCCACAATTTCACAAACGTTGTAGCATTAGCATTAGTTGAAAAGAATATTGACATAGATAGAAACGGCAATTCAATCTTCTTTTTTTCTTTTTTTCTTTTTTTTTTTTCTATCGTGGAGATATTGAAGATTAAGAATGGGATGAGGCCTTTCAAATTATTAATCTAATCTAACGCTATCTACTTGTTCATGACCTTTGGTATAAAATGTCACACTTGTAATATTAAATAATACAACAATATTAGTCAATGCGATAAACTATAATTGTTTGAATTACATATATAGAGTTAAATTGCAATTATTTTCTTTTATTCTGATTTTTTTAATTTGGCAGTGGCTCCAGGAAAATTAAGAAATGCATGGTAGAATTATACCATTTCAATTTTAAACATACAAGTTAGATATCTGGCTATTTATTTCTCAATTATTCAATTATTTGCCAAGAGTTTTGTTTTGTTTTGTTTTGTGTTTCTTTACAAAAATATATTCTAATATAATCTAACGCTATCTACTCGTTCATGACCTTTAGTATAAAATGTCACATTCATAATATTAATTAATACAACAATATTTACACTGAAATCTCTAAAAAGTTTTGTGTTTGAAACAAATTAAGAAATCGGGCCATAATTTGGGGATGAAAATATATGGTTTACAAAATGTCATATTCCCTTGAGCAAAACACGTTTTTGTTTGCGTGTCTTTATACCTCTTCTTCTTTTTTTTCTTCTTACTTTGGTTAACCTTAGATTTGAACATACTGACTTAGATAGAACGTTTATTAGGCAAGTCAATATGTTATATTCGTGATTGTAAACCTTGCTATTCGATTCTAATGAATTTTCCAGCGATTTTGACCAAAAAGAAAAATTGTTCTATTCATGATTAACTATCTCCCTCATTTACTAAAATATGAAATAGTTAAATAACAATAAATTATGCAAACAAAATAAAAAAGATAAATCATAATTGAATCAACATAATGAAATATCAATTACCTGTCAAAGTATTGTAGCGAAGGGATATCTCCTTCATCATTGTTAAGTTCCCAATATTTTTTGGTATGCTTCCACTGAAATTGTTTTCCTCCAAATTAAGGAAAAGAAGCTCTCTGCATTGCCATAATTTGGATGGAAGGGGACCATCAAACTGGTTGCGACCAAAATTCAAGATTTGAAGACTCGGAAGATGTTGGCATATATTGTCTGGAAGACCACCACTGAAGTTGTTTCCATATAGAGTCAACATTATCAAAGAAGACATGTTGAAAACAACTACAGGAACAGGGCCTTTTAGGGCATTGTTTTGTACAAACAACTCTTCCACATGATCTAAAAAGCCAATCTCTTTTGGAATTTCTGAAAAATCATTAAGATATATGCACATTTATATGTTAAATTCATGTTTTATGCACATATAATATATTGCAACAAAAGCGGAGTCATATATAACTGTATCACATCAAGGCAATGCAACAAACATATATACCATTGAAATTGTTGGAGTCAAGGTGTATCCCCTTCAACATTGTTAAGTTCCCTATTTCTCTGGGGATCGCACCTGTTAAGTATGCCAAACAAAGACTCAGAATACATGTAAATAAATGAAATTAGAACAAACACCACACTACATAATTTATAGAAAAGCTATTAGAGTGGCTATTTTGGAGGGAAAAAAAAAACTCTCAACTAGTCACTTGGTCACTTTCTAATTGGTTTATTAATATGATACAATTTTTTCACTTGAAGGTACAATATGGAATTTTTTAAGAGTGTTTTTTGTATTTATAAAATATCATGTTATAATGGGCCTCCATGTGAAAAAGGTAATAAATATTCCCTATTATTTACAATCTATCATCTATGTCTTTATCCCCCAACACCCAATCAGTTTTATCATTTGTAGCCTACAACATGTACTCACTAGTTTTGTAAAAACTTTCTGAGTTTATAAAAAAAAAAAAAAAGCAACATAACCGTTCTTAAAATAAAAAACCAAATACATAATCTATTCAAGTAAGAGTTTTTGAGTATTGGATGACCTGCAAGTAAGAAAAAATTAGCATAATTTTCTAAAGAAAAAAAAAACATATTAGGCTTATAGATTAATAACAAGATGTTGAAACATAATGATAGATCAACAATAGAGTCTAGATACCTTATTGACACGAACGTACCTGATAGTTTGTTAAAGCTTAGATTTATGTCTTGCAATGTAGACAAGTTGAAGATAGTCGAAGGTATGGTACCTAAAAACTGATTGCCATACAAATCCAATCTTTGAAGTTTGGGGAAGGACCCAAACCACGATGGAATATATCCCATAAAATTGTTGAATCTGAAGCTAATAAACTTGAGACGACGCAAATAAGACAATTCATGGGGCAGGGTGCCATGAAAACTGTTGTTTCTTAAGTCCAGCTCAACAAGAAATGAGAGGTTACCTAAGTATGGTGGAATGGTGCCTGTGAGATCCATGTACGAAAGATTCAATGATGCTACTCTGAGGTGACGAGCACCACAAACAGCGCCAGCCCAATTGCAAACATAGGTGGTCGTTGACCAATTGACCAAGATGTTGTGAGGGTCACTAGTGACATGTGCTTTCAGAGCAAGAAGAGCAGACTGGTCCGTGGTGATGTTGGTTTGTGCTGCACCTACTGTGCCTATAGAACTGTACTGCAGCTGCAGCACCAGCAATAAGGTGATTGACAAGAGGAAACAACTTCTCTCCATGACCATGAGCACCGAAAATGGAGAAGTTCCTTCGAGCTTCAAATTGTTTTTCGTTTGTTTTTTCCTTTCTGATTTAGAACTTGAAATCATTGAATACTTCGTTGCAGTGCCAATCTATGAAGGCATAACAAGGTGCCAAAGAGTGGGGCACATGATTGCAACATGGGAGGAAGAAATTCGTGAGTAGCCAAATGCAACTATTCCATTCATTGCAATGACTTAGACTTGTATTAAATGAAGAATGGACAATTAGGCATCTGTTTCCTTTTCCACGCATCTGTCTTCACAAATGTGCAAGAACTTGCTATACATACGTCTCTATATATTCCGTCAATCAGATATGGATAGTCAATCCAGTCTCCATGCATCTGTCTTCATAAATGTGTAACAACTTGCTAATACATCTCATCTGTTTCTGTTTGTGAATGTTTTCACGAGACTGTAACAGGAAAACTATACTCATCTATTCCTTTCCTTTCATATGTGCCAAAGAGGGGGCCGACCAGTTAATTGCAGTGCAGGGCAAGGCATCCTTAGCCTCATCCGGACTTGACTTACATTCAAATGGTGCCCATGCTAATATGACTCATAAACACTTATAAATTTTTCAGCGGACTGATCATCGGTGTAGGACGTCTGATGAGGTTAGGCTGGATTGAGATTGCCTACGCGTGATGCTGTCAACACCCATTTAGTATAACACACGTGTTACCCACTAAGTGGCTGAAGATTACTTGGTTGAAAATAAGCTGCTGCTTCTTCTTCTACAAAGTGTCAACCTCTTGCATCTCACGACTCATCCAACACACAAAGAGCCGTTAAACTTCGTATTTCCCATGTTTATGTTGCGCTGTCAAACATGGAAGTTGCAATTCTCATGCTACCATGTTTTTCTTTTTTCGGTAAATTTTTTTTTTTCCCTTTCGTTTTTTCGTCACACGAAGGTTGATAGTTGTAACAATAATAGTTACAGTCCAACATTCACGATAAAAGTTTGACTCTTTATTTCTTTTTTTCCGGCAACAACATTAAGACTTCAAGTAACTGATGTTCAAATTAAGGAGGCCTACTTTTCATAAAACAAAATTGTTAAGTAATATGATAGTGTCATATTATTTTTGTGGGAATATTTTTGGATCACGTGCGATGTGACAAGGGCACTTGACATAAAAATTGACGCTAATCATTTTTTGTTTAATGAACAATTTGTCACCATTAACATAATAAGGTTAAATCGATGGCTAATAAACTAAAAAGAAAATCTTTCCCGAAACAATAATATTAATTTGCAACTTTGGAAAAAAAATATATATATTAATTTGCAACAACTTTATATTATATATTGCATGCTTTTCGGATTGTAGGAAACTTGCTAGCAAAAGGTACTTGTCGGTCTTGTTCAATATCCTCCATGTCTTCATCCTCTTCCTCATCGTTGTAATTGGACACCAGCAAAGCCATGGCTTCGGATTGCTTCTTTCTCGAGGCCATGGGGTTTGGGAGCGGACAGAATTTGGGAATTTAGGGTTTCGACAGTGGATTCGTGCTAATTAATTAACTAACAATTTGAAACTGGAAGACACGCAGTAAAGTAAGGTGCAGCAATCGAATGGGTTTTGGTTCTAGAATTGAAATGTGGTAAGAAAACGATGGCAGGGCCAAAAACAAAAATGGAGAAACCATTCGGTGTAAAGCACTCGCACCGTAACAAATTTGCAACCCAAGAAGTCCCTGACTCTGTTTCGAAAGAGAAGGGCCCTCCTCCCCTCCCTCCCCCCTTTTTCCTCCCCATAGGGCCCCCCCCGCCCCCCTTCTCACTCTCTTCTCTTCTCCTGTTCTCTCCCTCCATCTTTTTCTGGTTTTTTTTTATTTATTTCCTCCTCTTCCTCTCTCTTTCCTTTCTTGGTTGCTCCTTCGTCCCCTTTCTCCTGCCTTTTCTTTCATCCTCCACCTCTTGAGGAGCTGCTCTGTTTTTTACAGAGAAAGTTTCGGTTTTCTTGTTTTTTTTTTTTTTTTTTTCGGTTTTCTTTCTCTCGTTCTGCTACCTCCCCTTCTTCCCTGTCTTGGGCTGTTGGTGGAGCTGGTCTTCTTTCGGTTTGAGCCTGTTTGGCTGTGTCTGTGGCTCTCTTTGAGAGTTGGTGGGTGCTTCTCCCTCTGTGGTGCCTGCTTGTGCCTTATACTCTGTGCTGAGATTAAATGTCTCATGCCAATTTTGTGTCCTTCGTTCTCCACCAAACAACCCCTTCAACCAGATTTACTTCTTCCTCAACCCCTCATCCTCTTTTTGCCTTATCCTCTTTCTGGATCTATAACCTCCTTTGGGATACAACAACCATATTTAAAAGCGCTTTGTCGCTCCTCTCTCGGATTGTATGTAGAGCTTTTGCTACGGTCCTAGCTCTGGTGCTTGCACAAATACTCTCCACTCTCTTGGTGTCGGTCTGTTGGTATATACCTTGGTGTTGTGATTGGTTGTTGTTTTCTCTCAGGTGCTTTGGCAGATTTAGGTGTGATGGAGAAGGTGATTTTTGGAGGAAGGTTCGAGGGCTGATGTGTTTTCTATTTTTGGGGAATATCTGTTTTTGGTGGAAGATCGGTGGGTCTCTACGTGCAGCAATGCTGACCTGTGTGGTGGTGGTGTATCCCTCCTTTGTGGCCATTATGGTACGGTCTCCGTCCCCTATGCGGAAGACGGTGGCTTTGTATTGTATTTTGGTTTGATTTTGTGATGGGGAAGACTATTACATTAGACTGTATGAGTTTTAGTTTAGTCTTCTCTGTTTTGTGGCATTTCGTTCCTTTAATTGGCCTTTTTGGCCTTTGTATTCTCTGTTTGTTTCCTTTCCATTTATGGGTTTTGAATGAACATGATTGATTCTAACCAAAAAAAAAAGAGAAGGGCCCTGATTTTTCGATCTTGAAGGGGACCAATTGGACCGGTTTTGAGATTGCCCATTTGTGCTTTTTGGCCACTTGCTTTCTTCTACATCTGTACGCTATGCAAATGCCTATGGATACAAGGACTAAAGATGTAGAAACATCATGACTAATTTGCCTTTTCACTCTTCTTTACTTTTTCTTGGTTTGTAAATCGAACATTCATTTCAATGAAAGTTTGGTATTCCAACTCATCTAATCTCTTCTTAAAAACGGTAGTCACTGCTCGATTGCATTGTTGTTGGGGAACATTTATTCCATTGCATGTGTGAATATTTCTATTGTGGTTACTGTTTCCAATTCTTAGCGCTTTTTGTTTTGATTTATCTTATTTTATATATAATTGAATGATAGGATCTTTGCAATTATCACTGTAAAATGACTGTTGTGTCTACTGTAAAATGACTAATTGGCTTCACTCAAGAAAGATTTGTAAGCCTTTATTTTTTCATGTTTTTAGTCAACTAGGTGAGAACTTATGTGTGTTATGGTTACAGAATGATGCAAGCCTTGATGGTGTCAGAGACTTTTGGAAAGTGAGGAAGTCCAGCTCTACAAATACAATTCCAAGTTGCTGGGAAGTAGTGTGTTGCCAACTTTGAGAAATGTTGGACTAGCATGCCAGTTATTTAGCCCCCATTTATTTAGGAAGAGAGTCATATACGCTAGGATCTGTTTTCCCTAACTTTAATTTTTTTTTTTCAGCTATTTTTTCTGTTATTCTTCTAGATAGATTTGATTCTAATTTTGTGTAACATATCTGAAATCAGTGATCAAGGGATTTCCGCATTTTCATTTTACTCCTTATACTTTTTAAAAAAAATTGAAGGACATGAACATCTTTTTTTCTCCAATTTTGTGTTAAATCATTAAAAATAAATTTTGAAAAATTTTGAAGAAAAAGAGGAAAAAAAATCTCTGCTCCCCCAGTCAGCGTCAACAAATCTCTGCTCCCACCCCCCACCCACAGAGTCCAGCTCGTAACCCACCTGCAAAGAGAGAGAGAGAGAGAGAGAGTATTATTCCAATTTTAAAAAGTTTTTAATTTTAATTTTCAGTTTTTATTTATTTTTTAACGTACAAAATGACCATTTTGCTCTCATATTTAAAGGCAAATTGGATGAAATGTTGCATATTTGGACGGCATGGGGAAAATTGGAGGAAAAAAAGAAGTTCATATTTCAATTTTCTAAAAAAAATGTATAAGGCTAAGTCGAAAGCTAGATACAAGTATAGGGGTGCAAATCAATAGTTAAGCCATAGAAAACAAAGCATGATGTGCTAAACAGTGGAACACATGATAGCAAGCTGCTGTAATGTGAATGATTGTTGCAAAACTAGAACTTGAAAGTGCCCAACAAGTTTGGAATCACACTAAACACATTTTGAATATGCCCTTCTACTTTCTTTCTTTTAGAATACATGCTTAAATTAATAAAACCGAGAAGACCACTGCACAACAACAAAGGCCTAAACAAAGCCGTAAAGAGTAAAGACAAAGACCAGGCCATACAAGGCAAGCAAAATGATCAAACAAGATACCTAAATATACATAACAGTATTTCAAATTCAGAAAGATCACAAGGCTACACGCCGAATTTCTTTTAGGCTCAACAAATATGTTTTCTTTACAACACCTAGGCCTGCATAAAAGTTCTAATTCTGTTAAATTCCTCGGCTCATATTCAAAGAAAGGAAAACAAAATTTGAATTTTTCCTGTGTCATCAAATCATAAGTTGCAAATAGGTAACTTTTGTTTCATACAATCAAAATTCAGTTCAATAAATACAAGTTCACTTAAGTTGATCTGCATATGATAGCAGAAGAAAAATAACAAAAGAAAAGTATATGTGAATCCAACTCTACAGATACAACCAAATGTTAGCATCGAAAGCTATTCGGATTGTTATCACCATAGAGAGTTTTCAAATTCTAGAGGAACCCCACTTGGGTTTCATTACTGTGTAACCAAATCAATTATCCTTTTCACATTACAAAGCTGTTTGTGCCTAATAAATCACGGCCTTTGTGGCCGAGGAATCCTCCTCTCGGCCGTGGCCTTTTCTCATGGGCTCAAGGAAACGGCAACATTTCGTTGCCCTCTGTTTTCTGACGACGAAGGAAAAAACGCTAAGGCAAGGTTTTCTCGGCCTCTCGAGTAACCTCGCGGGCCGAGGCCGAGGAATTCGCAGGCCACAGCCAAAGAGGTTATGGTCAGATCACCACGTGACCTCAGGGTCCCACGCTTCATTTAATGAAGTAATGCCTCTGTCCACCACAGCAAATCCACTAGGGCATGAAGCATTTAATGCATGAGGGCAGAAGGAAAGTGATTGAAATCAAGATTTTGTAATCAGGGTGGTTAGGTACAAGCATTCCATCAAATGTTCTTGCAACTGGCAGTCTCTTCACCAACCACTAAACCAGAGCATTTAATGCATTCCCACGGCCAGAGGTGCAGAGCCCTCGATCTGGGTAAAGGCCGAGATCTACCGAGATTTATGGGGGTCACACCACCATGCTTCACAATCCCAAATGCTGATCAGACCCAGCCATGCTTGCCCTGATTAGACTCCACCATGCAGGTCTTGTCAAGCCTCGATTGTCTCTCCAGGGCTCCCACTATAAAAACCAAGCTCAAGACCACATGCAAAAGGTCCAACACCAAAAACCAAAAGCCTCCCACGGAGCAACTTATTTTTTCTGTCATGTACTTTCAATATCTTTACATGCTTTCTTAGGAGTAGTGATAGATTGTAAGAAACATCCATTCATCAATATATCATACGACCCTTGATTTCTCAAGGCGCCGGAGCATCATCCTTGTTATCGCCTCACTCACCCCATATATCATACGACCGTCGCTCTCCGAGCAACGCGCCGGAGCACCGCCCAAAATCCACCACCTACACCACCACTAACGGCCTTGTAGCTCAGGCCGTGAACCTGACGGCCGAGACCAGTTCCTTTCTCTGCCACAATCGTTTGATAAAAGGTCCAGACCAAACAGGCGCAACACTCCAAACACCTTCTAACCAAACACTCCACCGAACTCGACGCACGGTAGACCGTGCTGGCACGCCCGCGCACAAACCGCACCGCATCCAAAAGTAGGACTCCGTGTTAAACGCACGTCCCCTCGGCCCGGAGAACCAGGCCGAGAGATTTGCGCCGCCAACAAAAGCCAATCCAGTTCACATAGTAGAAAAAAAAAATGGAGAAAAACACCGAAAGGGAAAGGGAAAAAGCAGAGCAGAATGCTAAGACATTGACAAAATCAACTCAGATCTGAACATGCTTTTACAAACAGCTCAATTCGTAAGTAAGTAAAACTAACCAATCCTAAAAATGCAAACGGCTCAATTCAAGAATCATAACATGCTTGAATTTGCATTGAAATTTTTACGTCTTATGCCATGCGTTGAAATAAAAATACAAAGAGTCAAATTAATTAACACCACCAACGGCAGATCTAAAAAACCCAACTTAACCAAACGACTCTAAATCCGAAAATCAACAGATCTCCCCACCCCCTTCTCTCTCTAACAGCTTCAGCAAATTCTTAGAGAAGCCACCGAAATTCATATCCAACCCACCAACTTAATCAAATTCTTAGAGGATATAAATGCTAAGTTTTCACCATCAAAACCCACATCAGTGCATTCCAGTATCACATGATTCAAATGTGAACAAGAGATGCGGGTGCTTTTGTGTGCTGATATACCAACTCACCTTCAGACTTAGAGAAAGAGAGGCGTAATGCTGTTGATGTTGCTGTTGCTGCTGCTGCTGCTCTGTGCTGCCGATAAAACAAGAGTGCTGTTATTTCCACCCAGCTGTCCTATTTTCCCACCCACCTTATTTTAAAAAAAATTAAAACAAATTAATCCTTTTGTAAAATTACTTCTTAAACCCTAAAAATAAAACAAATTTTAAAAAGAAAATAAATTCTTTTGGTTAGTAAGCAAAGGGGATGATGAGAATATTGATATGGTAGGGTAAATCTGAGTAGTTCTTCCAAAAGGATTAAGGGGTTGATTGGAATGATGTTTCATTGGGATTTCTGATCATGAAGTTGAAAAGAGATGAAGAAGATGAAGAGCGTTTTTTTTTTTTGGGTAGAATTTTTTATGTTTTTAACTTGGAGTTAAAGGTGTTTGGTTGAATTAATAATTAAAGGGTCTTTTAGGAATAATGGGGGGTGGAAAGATAGGATTTTATTTTTTTAAAATTTAGATGGTGGGTGAGAAGATAAAGTGGGTGGGAAAATAGGACAGGTGGGTGGAAATAGCAGCACTCTAAAACAAACGTATGTCTATATCGAATGTAGGCACGTGTGCGTGCTCTCTAATATTACGGGCTCCACGGCAATTCCAAACCCAACCCAAATTTTGGCCCAACCCAAACACGTCTATGTATTGTTATATTCAGAAATTGAACTACACACCTAATTTTAATATCAAATCTACCCTTATTTTAAATTAAAAAAGACACTTTATAAAAGCAACATTTATTTGCCACAGCTACCCATTGAAACCAAACTCCCTTCAAATTTTTTCACTAAAATTATGATTTCACCCTTCACTAAAATAAAATTTAAGCAAATGACTCTATAGTGCAGTGGTTTGAAGCAATTGCTCTCCCATAAAATATTATGAGTTCGAGTCCTATCATTCGTGTAATATGCGTGAATTCGCTCGTCTCAACAAAAAATGTTAAAATAATAATAAAAACTAAAATTTAAATTAAAAAAATAAATCAACATTACTGGGCCTTGAAACTGGTGTGCATTGTGTCCCCTTAGATTGAAGCACCGGTGCACCTTGTAAAGGCATCACCTAATCCACAAAATTCCAAACCAAACCCTCCATGGAATGACAGCGCATTTGGCTTGGAACTAGGAAAAAAAAACGAACCAACATTTGGGAATATTCTAAACATAATTTAAGCTAACAAACCCTCTCCGACCAATTTTTTCTTTCTTTATTCATAATTCTATGAAAATCATTGGTGACTCCTCATTTTTTAATATAAAATAATAATAAAAATTCCTTTTTTCGAGAACCAGATACATAGTTAAGGTAGGTGGATTGGTTTGTCTACGCAAATTCAGTTAAGGGTATTTTTGCTTTGTTGGGCTTATGCCCGTTTTATATATAATTTTAGCTTTTAGGCTAAGAGCTCTCAAAAGGGCCCAAACGCAACTCGTTTGTTTACACACAACAAAAATAGGGTGGGAGGCCTGGCTGCCGTAATCAGCCGTTGTTTGCCTCTTGGCTTGGCAAAAGCAGCAATGGAGCTCCGAAGAGATCGTGGTTGTAGCCACAACACAACAGAACAAACCCTCCTATCATACTGATACCATAACAACAACTAAGACTAGTATATTATATAATAAGTCTACACACTCCACCATAAAATCAGTCCGAAATAAAACGGCATGCCTTCCTTTACATTGTCTAAATTAAAGACTGAAATTGAATCAAATCAAAGTGCATGAAATACATGTCATAGGATAGGACCCATTAATTGAAGCGTTGCTAAACAAGAGGACGGTTTAACAGCACACCTTTTCTTCCTGCAGCAGCGTCCTTCAAAAACTTTGTCTTGATTTTGTTGAGTGTGGCTACAACTTCTTTCATACTTATCCTCCCTTCTGGTGATTCTGCACAGCAAGTAAGAGCTAATCTCATAATGGCTGATATGCAATCCCTCTTCATCACATGATCATCATCTTCCTGCTCTGTCCTAATCCCAAGCAAATTGGCATCCACAACTTCATCTATCTTTGCATATGGTAATACTAGTGAGTTTGCAATCCATTGCTTTATATTCATTTCCCCACCAAACATCTCATCTGTTGGCTTCCTTCTTGTGAATGTTTCCATCACTAGAATTCCGAAACTGTACACATCCCCTCTTGTTGAAACCATTCCTTCCAATCCATACTCTGCATTATGAATTATACTTATATATTCATGTGTATGAATATATATTAAATGAAAATTATGCATAATATAGAATTAAAAGATATTAAATTAGCAAGTACATCACCTGGAGCCATATACCCAACAGTGGCTAGAGTCATGGTTTGGGTAATAGAATCTCCCCCACCCAATAGTTTTGCAATTCCAAAATCAGCAACATGTGCAACCATATCATCATCCAGTAGTATATTGCTTGGCTTCATATCACGGTGCACAATAGGTATTGAATAACCATGGTGTAGGTATTCTAGTGCAGATGCAGCATCTATCATTATGTTCAACCTTTGTAAGATATTCAAAGAATTTTGAGAGTACAACCACTTCTCGAGGCTCCCATTAGGCATGTATTTGAGTACCAAGGCTTTGAAATCAACTTCACTGCAACAACTGATGATTTTGATAAGGTTTCGATGACGAATATTGCTCAGCATTTCACATTCCCTATCAAAACTCTTGAAAGCTCCTTCTAGCTGTAAACTGAAAACCTTTACTGCAACATCTATTCCATCTGAAAGTGTCCCTTTATATACTGAACCAAAACCCCCACTTCCAAGTAGGTTGTTTTCATTAAATCCATTTGTGCCCCTTAGAAGTTCCATATGTGAAACTCTTCTCCAAAGAAGTTGAGGCAATGAGGTAGCCTCACCTGCAACTTCCATTTTCCTTTTCCTGCATAGTAAAAAGATCGATACAGAGGCCACAAAGAGAATTACTGATATGATCCCTGGGATGATATATTTAGCTTTCCTCCAATTTGGTTCATGTGTACCATTTTTGCATGGTGGAACATGAAGTCGGGCTGCACCATATAGTGCTTTGTTTGAGACAAATGATTGAGCGGAGAAGTTTTGGAACGGTCCACCAGTTGGAATTTCTCCTTGGAGCCTGTTGACAGACAAATTCATATACTTGAGAAGTGACAGAGCTTCTAAAGACTTGGGAATCACTCCAGACAAATTGTTTCTGGACAAATCCAAGAGTTGCAGGCTTAGCAACTTGTCAAATGAACTTGGAATAGGGCCTTCCAAATTATTATTTGCCAAGGATAGATTAATCAAACCCTGAAGACCCCCAATAGTGCTTGGTAGGATACCAGATAAATTGTTATTTGATAAATCTACCTGTGTCACAACTTTCAAGTTTCCAATATCTTGTGAGAGATGTCCAATTAGATAATTGGATGATAAGTTTACATTCAAGATATAGGCAAGTCTCCAAAAGTTAGATGGTATTATGGAACTCAACGAATTGGACGCCAATGATAGACCTCTTAGAGATGCGGTTAAATTTTCCAAGCAAGATGGTATAGAACCATAGAGCTGATTACTACTCAAATCTAGGTAAGCTAGGTTATCTAATTGACATAGTTGATATGGGATGTACCCTCGCAACTTGCTATCAGCCAAGAACAAAAGTTGGAGATTCCCTAGTCTTCCCAGTGAAGTTGGAATTGATCCACTCAATTGATTGCCACTCATGGATAACAATACCAAGCTGCTCAAGTTGCCAATACCAATGGGAATGTCATCCGTCATGTTGCAATCGTATAAATAAATATATTGAAGCGACGATGTAGAGAAATTCCAAAAGAAATCATCAAGTCTAGCATTTAACGGATTATCTGCCAAGACTAGGTTTGTCAAATTTCCAAGATTAGCCAAACAAGAAAGAGTGGAAGTGTCAATCGTCAAATTATTCCCTCCTAAGTTAAGCACCTGAAGGTTTGTTAAGGCACATAGTGTCCTCGGAATAAACCCTCTAAATGAGTTTATGTCCAAATCTATCTTGATGAGCGTAGAAGCATTAGAGAGGTTGGGGATTACTCCGCTAAGGTCATTTACTGCTATATAAAGGTGTTGTAGGTTTGGAAGCCCAAGGCCTATGTTTGCTGGGAGGCTACCCGATAGCTGATTAAAAGAAAGCGACAGTACTCTCACCCTTGACATATTGAAGAGTGAAGATGGGATGAGGCCGTTGATATTATTCTAGTGGATTGACAACTGCTCTAAATTTGGAAGATCACCAATCTCGTCTGGTATATTGCCTGCCACAATTTCACAAACGTTGTAGCATTAGCATTAGTTGAAAAGAATATTGACTTAGATAGAAACGGCAATTCAATCTATTTTTTTCTATCGTGGAGATATTGAAGATTGAGGATGGGATGAGGCCATTCATATTATTAATCTAATCTAACGCTATCTACTTGTTCATGATCTTTAGTATAAAATGTCACACTCATAATATTAATTAATACAACAACATTAGTCAATGCAATAAACTATAATTGTTTGAATTACATGTATAGAGTTAAATTGCAATTATTTTCTTTTATTCTGATTTTTTTAATTTGGCAGTGGCTACAGGAAAATTAAGAAATGCATGGTAGAATTATACCATTTCAATTTTAAACATACAAGTTAGATATATGGCTATTTATTTCTCAATTATTCAATCATTTGCCAAGAGTTTTGTTTTGTTTTGTTGTGTTTTTTTACAAAAATATATTCTAATCTAATCTAACGCTATCTACTCGTTCATGACCTTTAATATAAAATGTCACACTCATAATATTAATTAATACAACAATATTTACACAGAAATCTCTAAAAAGTTTTGTGTTTGAACCAAATTAAGAAATTTGGCCATAATTTGGGGATGAAAATATATATGTCATATTCCCTTGAGCAAAACACGTTTTTGTTTGCATGTCTTTATATCTCTTCTTCTTTTTTTCTTCTTCTTACTTTGGTTAACCTTAGATTTGAACACACTGACTTAGATAGAATGTTTATTAGGCAAGTCAATATGTTATATTCATGATTGTAAACCTTGCTATTTGATTCTAATGAATTTTCCAGCGATTTTGACAAAAAAAATTGTTTCATGATTAACTATCTCCCTCATTTACTAAAATATGAAATAGTTAAATAAAGATAAATTATGCAACCAAAATAAAAAATATAAATCATAATTGGATTAACATAATGAAATATCAATTACCAGTCAAAATGTTGTTGGCAAGCCGCATCTGCTTCACCATTGTTAAGTTCCCAATATTTTTTGGTATGCTTCCACTGAAATTGTTTTCCCCCAAATAAAGTTTAAGAAGCTCTCTGCATTGCCATAATTTGGATGGAAGTGGACCATCAAACTGGTTGAGACCCAAATTCAACTCTTGAAGACTAGGAATATGTTGGCATATATTGTCTGGAAGACCACCACTCAAGTTGTTTCCACGTAGAGCCAACTTAGTCAAAGAAGACATGTTGAAAACAACCATAGGAACAGGGCCTTTTAGGGCATTGTTTTGTACAAACAACTCTTCCACATGATCTAAAAAGCCAATCTCTTTTGGAATTTCTGAAAAATCATTAAGATACATGCACATTTATATGTTAAATTCATGTTTTATGCACATATAATGTATTGCAACAAAAGCGGAGTCATATATAACTGTATCACATCAAGGCAATGCAACAAATATATATACCATTGAAATTGTTGGAGTCAAGGTGTATCCCCTTCAACATTGTTAAGTTCCCTATTTCTCTGGGGATTGCACCTGTTAAGTATGCCAAACAAAGACTCAGAATATATGTAAATAAATGAAATTAGAAAAAACACCACACTACATAATTTATAGAAAAGCTGTTAGAGTGGCTATTTTAGAGGGAAAAAAAAACTCTCAACTGGTCACTTGGTCACTTTCTAATTGGTTTATTAATATGATATACAATTTTTTTCACTTGAAGGTACAATATGGAATTTTTCAAGGGTGTTTTTTACATTTATAAAATATCATGTTATAATGGGCCTCCATGTGAAAAAGGTCAAAAATATTCCCTATTATTTACAATGTATCATCTATGTCTTTATCCCCCAATGCTCAACTAGTTTTATCATTTGTAGCGTACACAACATGTACTCACTAGTTTCGTAAATGTAAGTTTTGTAAAAACTTTCTGAGTATATATTTAAAAATAAAATAAAATAACCCAACATTATAGACTCAACCGTTCTTAAAATGAAAAACCAAATACATAATCTATTCAAGTGAGAGTTTTTGAGTATTGGATGAGCTGCAAGTGAGAAAAAAATTAGCATAATTTTCTAAAGAAAATAGGACACATCAGGCTTATAGATTAATAACAATATGTGAAAACATAATAGTAGATCACCAATAGAGTCTAGATAACTTGTTGACACACATACGTACCTGATAGTCGGTTAAAGTTTAGATCAATTACTTGCAGTGTAGATAAATTGAAGATAGTCGTCGGTATGGAACCTGAAAACTGATTGCCACATAAACTGAATGTTTGAAGTTTGGGGAAGGACCCAAACCACGATGGAATGGATCCCATAAAATTGTTGAATCCGAAGCTAATCAACTTCAGCCGACGCAAATAAGACAATTCCTTGGGCAGGGTGCCATGGAAGCTGTTGTTTCTTAAGTCCAGCTCAACAAGAAATGAGATGTTGCCGAGGGGTGGAGGAATGGTGCCGAAGAGTCCCATGTAAGAGAGGTTCAAGACTGAAACTCTGAGGTGGCGAGCGCCACAAGTAACTCCAACCCAATTGCAAACGGAGGTGGTGGTTGACCAGTTGACCAAGATGTTGTCAGGGTCACTAGTGATATGGGATTTGAGAGCAAGAAGAGCAGACTGGTCCGTGGTGATGTTGGTTTGTGCTGCACCTACTGTGCCTAGAGAACTGCACTGCAGCTGCAGCACCAGCAAGAAGATGATTGACAAGAGGAAACAACTTCTCTCCATGACCATGAGCACCGAAAACAGAGAAGTTCCTTCCAACTTCAAATTGTTTTTCGTTTGTTTTTTCCTTTCCGATTTAGAACTTGAAATCATTGAATAATTTGTTGCAGTGCCAATTTATGAAGGCAGGACAAGTTGCCAAAGAGTGGGGCACATGATTGCACCCTCGGTGAAGAAATTCGCAAGTAGCCAAATGCAACGACTTAAGACGGTAGACTTGTAATGAAGGAAGAATGGACAACTTGCTAATACATCTCATCTGTTTCTGTTTGTGAATGTTTTCACGAGACAGTAACAGGAAAAATAGACTCATCTATTCCTTTCCTTCCATATATGCCAAAGAGGGGGCCGAGCAGTTAATTGCAGTGCAGGGCAAGGCATCCTTAGCCTCATCCGGACTTGACTTACATTCAAATGGTGCCCATGCTTATATGACTCATAAACACTTATAAATTTTTCAGCGAAACGCTGTCAGATGCAACGACAGTTGGGCATCTTCACAAATGTAGAAGAACTTGCCATACGTCTATATATTCCGTCAATCAGATATGGATGGTCAATCCAATCTCCTCCGCATAATAAGGACCCTTTTGCTTTGATTTTTTTTTTTTCAGAAACGAAGACCATTGCTTTAAATTCATTTCCCCAACAAACATCTCATCCGTTGCCTTCTAGTGAATGTTTCCATCACTACAATTCCAAAACTGTACACGCGCCCACTTGTTGAAACTATTCCTTGAGATTGTTGCTCGAGAGATCAAGGGTGCTCAGCTGTGACATGTTTCCGAGGTACTTCCATGATATGATCCCGCTGAGATTTTTGGAGGGGAGCATTATTTCCATGATGGGCGGGCGTGAACAGTTGGATTGATGATCTTGTTGTTGATGAAGCCAAGATAGATTGAAACCTGCTACTGATTTGAAAGCCATAAAGATATGTTCTTGGTCTGTGCCGTTGCATGTAGATTTTGCTATTGCAATCAGCACCAGAAGAACCATAAACCTCAACAAGATTCTCATTTTCTTTTTCTGCAACTGGGTTTCAGTTCTCAAACTCTGCTTCCTGTTTTGTGCCCTTGAGAGAGAGAGGGAGAGAGAGAGAGAGAGAGAGTAGTGAATGAAATGGAGGAGGGATGGAGAAAACAGGGGCAGGCACTAGTCAATGTTATGGGTTTAATAAGTTGAGCAAGTGAAGTGGGAGATTAAGGCGTTAAATTTAACGGGAAAATCTGACGGCGGAAGGAAGTGTAACAGTTGGAGGACAACAGAAGTTGGATAGGTTTGGTTGACTAGCTGCTCTGACTCACTCAAGGTTCTTAAATTTCACCGGTGACTGATGCTGTGATTGCGAAATTTCTTTCAATTTTTTCGCCAATGACATGGCTTATTAGTTTCAAAATTACAAGGTTTACATGTGAACAAAAAACATCTTGCTTTTTTCTTGTTTTGCTGGTAATTTCAGTCATTGGTTGTATTGGTTGATTAGATTTAGGCCCAGCCAGAGATGAATGATCTTATTTGGGCTTTAAATTAATTAGCAAGGGAGGGGACCCTGGTCAAAAGAAAAAAGACCTGGCCACCTAGGGACCCAAATTTTTCAGAAATTAATTCAAATTTATGGGTTTGCAGCAAATGATAGTTTTCTGTTTAGGGTTTAGTTTAGCGGAAAAGAGTATTGCCTTGCAAATCAATATTCTTAAGTTCGAACTCTCATGACACTTTGACAGTATGTGTGAGAGAAATTCCTATTTCTTATACTAAAAAATAAATATCAGTTCATTTTAAATTCATTTAAATAGCTTAGATAGAAAATAAATAGATAAATAAATACTAGCCTCTCTGCATGCGCTTCCCCGCCTACGAGGGGCATTTTTTAAAAATTTTAAATTTATTTTAGAATTAAAAAAATAATGGTAGTTGTGTTCCATAAAAATAGAATCCATTATCTTATTTTTCTTTTATTTTTAAATTTTTTAATATGAAAAATGTGAATTTACTATATTATCCTCATTTAATAATAATTTCAATTATTAATGTTTGCATTAACCAAAGACATTTTATGGTATTTTGAATGTTTCACCATTCTCTGCCTTTTACTTTATATATATAGATATAACGTGTCATGCTAGGTGGGACCCTTGGAATTAGACTTTTAAGTGCAATTAATCAAACTTTTAGTTATTGCTCTGCAGGCTACGGCACCGGTTGTCGTAGTTGCGGCGTTGAATGACGAAATTGACCTTCATTCGGAGTCAAATTCTCATTATCGCCAGCATTAGGCGGTGCGCTGTCGTCGTTACCAGAATCACCAGCTACCATTCTATCCATGTCTACCATTGAAGCATCTTCCGAGCCTCTTCTCAGCTCTCCGTAATCGTCGTATTCTCGCTGTTCTCGTCGTTCTTGATCTTCATCGTATTCTTCTTCTTCTTGTCGGTCTTGTTCAATATCCTCCATGTCTTCATCCTCTTCCTCGTCGTTGTAATTGGACACCAGCAAAGCCATGGCTTCGGATTGCTTCTTTCTCGAGGCCATGGGGTTCGGGAGCGGACAAAATTTGGGAATTTAGGGTTTCGACAGTGGATTCGCGCTAATTAACTAACTAAGAATTTGAAACCGGAAGACACGCAGTAAAGTAAGGTGCAGCAATCGAATGGGTTTTGATTCTAGAATTGAAATGTTGTAAGAAAACGATGGCAGGGGGAAGATCTATCGCGTGGACTGGCGTCCCTACACCATGCCTGCCAAAAACAAAAATGGAGAAACCATTCGGTGTAAACCACTCGCACCGTAACAAATTTACATGTTTTGCAATCATAGCCTGTTCTGTGCTGCGCTAATAACTAAATTTACGTGACGGTGGTGCCAAAACTAGTGTCGTACACACTCCACCATAAAATCAGTCAAAAACCGAAATAAAACGAGATGCCTTCCTCTACATTGGCTAAATTAAAGACTGAAATTGAATCAAATCGAAGTGCATGAAATACATGTCATAGGATAGGACCTATTAATTGAAGCGTTGTTGAACAAGAGGACGGTTTGACATCACACATCTTCCTGCTGCAGCGTCCTTCAAAAACTTTGTCTTGATTTTGTTGAGTGTGGCTACAACTTCTTTCATACTTATCCTCTCTTCTGGTGATTCTGCAGAGCAGGTAAGAGCTAATCTCATAATAGCTAATATACAATCCATCTTCCTCACATGATCATCGTCTTCATGCTCAGTCCCAATCCCAAGCAAGTTGGCATCCACAACTTCATCTATCTTTGCATCTGGTAGTACTAGTGACTTTGCAATCCATTGCTTTATATTCATTTCCGCATCAAACATCTCATCTGTTGGCTTCCTTCTAGTGAATGTTTCCATCACTACAATTCCGAAATTGTACACATCCCCTCTTGTTGAAACCATTCCTTCCAATCCATACTCTACATTATGAATTATACTTATATATTCATGTGTATGAATATATATTAAATGAAAATTATGCATAATTAAGGACAGCATGTATAGAATTGAAAGATATTAAATTAGCAAGTACATCACCTGGAGCCATATACCCAACAGTGGCTAGAGTCATGGTTTGGGTAATAGAATCTCCTTCACCCAAGAGTTTTGAAATTCCAAAATCAGCAACATGTGCAACCATATCATCATCCAGTAGTATATTGCTTGGCTTCATATCACAGTGTACAATAGGTATTGAATAACCATGGTGTAGGTATTCCAGTGCAGATGCAACATCTATCATTATGTTCAACCTCTGTAAGATATTCAAAGAATTTTGAGAGTACAACCACTTCTCGAGGCTCCCATTAGGCATGTATTTGAGTACCAAGGCTTTGAAATCAAGTTCACTGCAACAGCTGATGATTTTGATAAGGTTTCGATGACGAATATTGCTTAGAATTTCACATTCCCTATCAAAACTCTTGAAAGCCCCTTCTAGCTGTAAACTGAAAACCTTTACTGCAACATCTATTCCATCTGAAAGTGTCCCTTTATATACTGAACCAAAACCCCCACTTCCAAGTAGGTTGTTTTCATTAAATCCATTTGTGCCCCTTAGAAGTTCTAGATGTGAAACTCTTCTCCAAAGAAGTTGGGGCAACGAGGTCGCCTCTCCTGCAACTTCTACTTTCCTTTTCCTGCATACTACAAAGATAGATACAGAGGCCACAAAGAGAATTACTGATATAATCCCTGGGATGATATATTTAGCTTTCCTCCAATTTGGTTCATGTGTACCATTTTTGCATGGTGGAACCTGAAGTCGAGCTGCACCACAGAGTGCTTTGTTTGAGACAAATGATTGAGCGAAGAAGTTTTGGAACGGTCCACCAGTTGGAATTTCTCCTTGGAGCCTGTTGAAGGACAAATTCAGATACTTGAGAAGTAAGAGAGCTTCTAAAGACCTTGGAATCGCTCCAGACATATTGTTTCTGGATAAATCCAAGAGTTGCAGGCTTAGCAAGTGGTTAAATGAAATTGGAATAGGGCCTTTCAAATTATTATTTGCCAATGACAAAATATTCAAATCCAAAAGACCCCCAATGGTGCTTGGTATAACACCAGATAAATGGTTATTTGATAAATCTACTGCCAAGACAACTTTCAAGTTTCCAATATCTTGCGAGAGAGGTCCAATTAGAGAATTGGATGACAAGTTTACACTCAAGATATCGGCCAGTCTCCAGAGAGTAGATGGTATTGTGGAACTCAACGAATTGGACTCCAGCGATAGATTTCTGAGAGATCCGGCTAAATTGCCCAAGCAGAAAGGTATAGAACCAGAGAGCTGATTACTGCCCAAAACTAATTCAACTAGTTTATCTAGTTGACAAAGCTGATATGGGATGTATCCTTCCAACTTGTTGTCATTCAAATACAAACCTTGGAGATTTCGAAGTCTTCCCAATGAAGTTGGAATTGATCCACTCAATTCATTGTCTCCCAGGGATAAGGTTACCAAGCTGCTAATGTTGCCAATACCAATGGGAATGTTGCCCCTCATGCTGCAATTGGGTAAATAAAGATATTGAAGCGACGATGTAGAGCAATTCCGAAAGGAATCATCAAGTCTGGCATTTAACGGATTAGTTTCCAAAGCTAGTACTGTCAATTTTCCAAGATTAACCAAACAAGAGAGAGTGGAAGTATCAATCGTCAAATTATTCATTCCTAAGCTAAGCACTTGAAGGTTTGTTAAGGCACAGAGTGTCCTCGGAATAAACCCTGTAAGTGAGTTTCGCTTCAAATCTATCCTGATGAGCATAGAAGCATTGGAGAGGTTGGGGATTACTCCGCTGAGGTCATTTACTGCTATATAAAGGTGTTGTAGGTTTGGAAGCCCAAGGCCTATGTTTGCTGGGAGGCTACCCGATAGCTGATTAAAAGAAAGCCCCACTGTCCTCATTGTGGAGATATTGAAGATTGAGGATGGGATGAGGCCATTGAGATTGTTAAATCCGAATAACAAAAACTCTAAATTTGGAAGATCACCGATCTCGTCTGGTATAGTGCCTGCCACAATTTCACAAACGTTGTAGCATTAGCATTAATTGAAAAGAATATTGACTTGGATAGAAACGGCAATTCAATCTATTTTTTTTCTATCATGGAGATATTGAAGATTGAGGATGGGATGAGACCATTCAGATTATTAATCTAATCTAATGCTATCTACTTGTTCATGACCTTTAGTATAAAATGTCACACTCATAATATTAATTAATACACCAATATTTACACGGAAATCTCTAAAAAGTTTTGTGTTTGAACCAAATTAAGAAATCTGGCCATAATTTGGGGATGAAAATATATGGTTTACAAAATGTCATATTCCCTTTGAGCAGAACACGTTTTTGTTTGCATGTCTTTATACCTCTTCTTTTTCTTTTTTTTTTCTTCTTACTTTGGTTAACCTTAGATTTGAACATAGTGACTTAGATAGAACGTTTATTAGGCAAGTCAATATGTTATATTCATGATTGTAAACCTTGTTATTTGATTCTAATGAATTTTCCAGCGATTTTGACCAAAAAAAAAAAAAAAGTTCTTTTCATGATTAACTATCTCCCTCATTTACTAAAATATGAAATAATTAAATAACGATAAATTATGCAACCAAAATAAAAAAGACAAATTATAATTGGATTAACATAATGAAATATCAATTACCAGTCAAAATGTTGTTGTCAAGCCTCATGTCCTTCACCATTGTTAAGTTCCCAATATTTTTTGGTATGCTTCCACTGAAATTGTTTTCCCCCAAATAAAGTCTAAGGAGCTCCCTGCATTGCCATAATTTGGATGGAAGTGGACCATCAAACTGGTTGTGACCCAAATTCAAGTGTTGAAGACTAGGAAGATGTTGGCATATATTGTCTGGAAGACCACCACTCAAGTTGTTTCCATATAGAGTCAACGTAGTCAAAGAAGACATGTTGAAAATAACCACAGGAACAGGGCCTTTTAGGGCATTGTACTGCACATACAACTCTTCCACATGATCTAAAAAGCCAATCTCTTTTGGAATTTCTGAAAAATCATTAAGATATATGCACATTTATATGTTAAATTCATGTTTTATGCACATATAATGCATTGCAACAAAAGCGGAGTCATATATAACTGTATCACATCAGGGCAATGCAACAAATATATATACCATTGAAATTGTTGGAGTCAAGGTGTATCCCCTTCAACATTGTTAAGTTTCCTATTTCTCTGGGGATCGCACCTGTTAAGTATGCCAAACAAAGACTCAGAATATATGTAAATAAATGAAATTAGAAAAAACACCACACTACATAATTTATAGAAAGCTGTTAGAGTGGCTATTTTGGAGGAAAAACAAAAACTCTCAACTAGTCACTTGGTCACTTTCTAATTGGTTTATTAATATGATACAATTTTTTCACTTGAAGGTACAACATGGAATTTTTCAAGGGTGTTTTTTACATTTATAAAATATCATGTTATAATGGGCCTCCATGTGAAAAAGGTCATAAATATTCCCTCTTACTTACAATGTATCATCTATGTCTTTATCCCCCAACGCCCAACTAGTTTTATGATTTGTAGCGTACACAACATGTACTCACTAGTTTCGTAAATGTAAGTTTTGTAAAAACTTTCTGAGTATATATTTAAAAATAAAATAAAAAAACCCAACATTATAGACTCAACCGTTCTTAAAATTAAAAACCAAATACATAATCTATTCAAGTGAGAGTTTTTGAGTATTGGATGAGCTGCAAGTGAGAAAAAAATTAGCATAATTTTCTAAAGAAAATAGGACACATCAGGCTTATAGATTAATAACAATATGTTGAAACATAATGATAAATCAACAATAGAGTCTAGGTAGCTTGTTGACACATAACATAGGTACCTGATAGTTTGTTCATGTTTAGATCTATGCCTTGCAATGTAGACAAGTTGAAGATAGTCGCAGGTATGGAACCTGAAAACTGATTGCCATGCAAACTGAAGATTTGAAGTTTGGGGAAAGACCCAAACCACGATGGAATGGATCCCATAAAATTGTTGAATCTGAAGCTAATAAACTTGAGGCGACGCAAATAAGACAATTCATAGGGCAGGGTGCCATGAAAACTGTTGTTTCTTAAGTCCAGCTCAACAAGAAATGAGAGGTTGCCTAAGTATGGTGGAATGGTGCCTGTGAGATCCATGTACGAGAGATTCAATGATGCTACTCTGAGGTGACGAGCACCACAAACAGCACCAGCCCAATTGCAAACAGAGGTGGTCGTTGACCAATTGACCAAGATGTTGTGAGGGTCACTAGTGACATGGGCTTTCAGAGCAAGAAGAGCAGACTGGTCGGTGGTGATGTTGGTTTGTGCTGCACCTATTGTGCCTATAGAACTGTACTGCAGCTGCAGCACCAGCAAGAAGGTGATTGACAAGAGGAAACAACTTCTCTCCATGACCATGAGCACCGAAAACGAAGAAGTTCCTTCCAGCTTCAAATTGTTTTTCGTTTGTTTTTTCCTTTCTGATTTAGAACTTGAAATCATTGAATACTTCGTTGCAGTGCCAATCTATGAAGGCAGAACAAGGTGCCAAAGAGTGGGGCACATGATTGCAACATGGGAGGAAGAAATTCGCGAGTAGCCAAATGCAACTATTCCATTCATTGCAATGACTTAGACTTGTATTAAATGAAGAATGGACAATTAGGCATCTGTTTCCTTTTCCACGCATCTGTCTTCACAAATGTGCAAGAACTTGTTATACATACGTCTTTATATATTCCGTCAATCAGATACAGATAGTCAATCCAGTCTCCACGCATCTGTCTTCATAAATGTGCAACAACTTGCTAATACATCTCATCTGTTTCTGTTTGTGAATGTTTTCACGAGACTGTAACAGGAAAACTATACTCATCTATTCCTTTCCTTTCATATGTGCCAAAGAGGGGACCGACCAGTTAATTGCAGTGCAGGGCAAGGCATCCTTAGCCTCATCCGGACTTGACTTACATTCAAATGGTGCCCATGCTAATATGACTCATAAACACTTATAAATTTTTCAGCGGATTGATCATCGGTGTAGGACGTCTGATGAGGTTAGGCTGGATTGAGATTGCCTACGCGTGATGCTGTCAGCACCCATTTAGTATAACACACGTGTTACCCACTAAGTGGCTGAAGATTACTTGGTTGAAAATAAGCTGCTGCTTCTTCTTCTACAAAGTGTCAACCTCTTGCATCTCACGACTCATCCAACACACAAAGAGCCGTTAAACTTCGTATTTCCCATGTTTATGTTGCACTGTCAAACATGGAAGTTGCAATTCTCATGCTACCATGTTTTTGGTTTCAACATTCAACTTTGAACTTTGAGCAAATTGCCATGGCCCTTTTTTCGGTAATTTTTTTTTCCCTTTCGTTTTTTCGCCACACGAAGGTTGATAGTTGTAACAATAATAGTTACAGTCCAACATTCACGATAAAAGTTTGACTCTTTATTTCTTTTTTTCCAGCAACAACATTAAGACTTCAAGTAACTGATGTTCAAATTAAGGAGGCCTACTTTTCATAAAACAAAATTGTTAAGTAATATGATAGTGTCATATTATTTTTGTGGGAATATTTTTGGATCACATGCGATGTGACAAGGGCCCTTGACATAAAAATTGACGCTAATCATTTTTTGTTTAATGAACAATTTGTCACCATTAACATAATAAGGTTAAATCGATGGCTAATAAACTAAAAAGAAAATCTTTCCCGAAACAATAATAGTAATTGGACACCAGCAAAGCCATGGCTTCGGATTGCTTCTTTCTCGAGGCCATGGGGTTTGGGAGCGAACAGAATTTGGGAATTTAGGGTTTCGACAGTGGATTCGTGCTAATTAATTAACTAACAATTTGAAACTGGAAGACACGCAGTAAAGTAAGGTGCAGCAATCGAATGGGTTTTGGTTCTAGAATTGAAATGTGGTAAGAAAACGATGGCAGGGCCAAAAACAAAAATGGAGAAACCATTCGGTGTAAGGCACTCGCACCGTAACAAATTTGCAACCCAAGAAGTCCCTGACTCTGTTTCGAAAGAGAAGGGCCCTGATTTTTCGATCTTGAAGGGGACCAATTGGACCGGTGTTGAGATTGCCCATTTGTGCTTTTCGGCCACTTGCTTTCTTCTACGTCTGTACGCTATGCAAATGCCTATGGATACAAGGACTAAAGATGTAGAAACATCATGACTAATTTGCCTTTTCACTCTTCTTTACTTTTTCTTGGTTTGTAAATCGAACATTCATTTCAATGAAAGTTTGGTATTCCAACTCATCTAATCTCTTCTTAAAAACGGTAGTCACTGCTCGATTGCATTGTTGTTGGGGAACGTTTATTCCATTGCATGTGTGAATATTTCTATTGTGGTTACTGTTTCCAATTCTTAGCGCTTTTTGTTTTGATTTATCTTATTTTATATATAATTGAATGATAGGATCTTTGCAATTATCTCTATGGTTAATGTTTGCGATACAAGAAAATGGCATGTTGTGTCTACTGTAAAATGACTAATTGGCTTCACTCAAGAAAGATTTATAAGCCTTTATTTTTTCATGTTTTTATTCAACTAGGAGAGAACTTATGTGTGTTATGGTTACAGAATGATGCAAGCCTTGATGGTGTGAGAGACTTTTGGAAAGTGAGGAAGTCCAGCACTTCAAATACAATTCGAAGTTGCTGGGAAGTAGTGTGTTGCCAACTTTGAGAAATGTTGGACTACCATGCCAGTTATTTAGCCCCCATTTATTTAGGAAGAGAGTCCTATAAATACACAAGGATCTGTTTTCCCTAACTTTAGTTTTTTTTTTTTTTTTTTTCCCAGCTATATTTTCTGTTCTTCTTCTAGATAGATTTGATTCTAATTCTATGTAACATGTCTGAAATCAGTGATCAAGGAATTTCGGCATTTTCATTTTACTCCTTATACTTTTTAAAAAAAATTGAAGGACATGAACATCTTTTTTTCTCCAATTTTGTGTTAAATCATTAAAAATAAATTTTGGAAAATTTTGAAGAAAAAGAGGAAAAAAAATCTCTGCTCCCCCAGTCAGCGTCAACGAATCTCTGCTCCCACCCCCCACCCCCCACCCACAGAGTCCAGCTCGTAACCCACCTGCAGAGAGAGAGAGAGAGAGAGAGGCGTAATGCTGCTGATGTTGCTGTTGCTGCCGATAAAACAAACGTATGTCTATATCAAATGTAGGCACGTGTGCGTGCTCTCTAATATTACGGGCTCCACGGCAATTCCAAACCCAACCCAAATTTTGGCCCAACCCAAGCACGTTTTTGCATTGTTATATTCAGAAATTGATCTACACACCTAATTTTAATGTCAAATCTACCCTTATTTTAAATTTAAAAAGACACTTTATAAAAAGCAACATTTATTTGCCACAGCTACCCATTGAAACCAAACTCCCTTCAAATTTTTTCACTAAAATTATGATTTCACCCTTCACTAAAATAAAATTTAAGCAAATGACTCTATAGTGCAGTGGTTTGAAGCAATTGCTCCCTCATAAATATTCTGCGTTCAAGTCCTATCATTCGTGTAGTATGTGTGAATTCGCCCGTCTCAACAAAAAAAGGTTAAAAAAATATAAAAACTAAATTTTAAATTTAAAAAAAAAAAACATTACTGGGCCTTGAAACTGGTGTGCATTGTGTCCCCTTAGATTGAAGCACCGGTGCACCTTGTAAAGGCATCACCTAATCCACAAAATTCCAGAACAAACCCTCCATGGAATGACAGCGCATTTGGATTGGAACTAAGAAAAAAAAAACGAACCAACATTTGGGAATATTCTAAACATAATTTAAGCTAACAAACCCTCTCCAACCAATTTTTTCTTTCTTTATTCATAATTCTATGAAAATCTTTGGTGACTCCTCATTTTTTAATATAAAATAATAATAAAAACTTTCTTTTTTTCGAGAACCAGATACATAGTTAGGTAGGTGGATTGGTTTGTCTACACAAATTCAGTTAAGGGTATTTTTGCTTTGTTGGGCTTAGGCCCGTTATATATATAATTTTAGCTTTTAGGCTAAGAGCTCCCAAAAGGGACCAAACGCAACTCGTTTGTTTACACACAACAAAAAATAGGGTGGGAGGCATGGCTGCCGTAATCAGCCTTTGTTTGCCTCTTGGCTTGGCGAAAGCAGCGATGGAGCTCCCAAGAGATCGTGGTTGTAGCCACAACACAACAGAACAAACCCTCCTATCATACTAATACCACAACAACAACTAAGACTAGTATATTATATAATAAGTCTACACACTCCACCATAAAATCAGTCCGAAATAAAACGGCATGCCTTCCTTTACATTGTCTAAATTAAAAACTGAAATTGAATCAAATCAAAGTGCATGAAATACATGTCATAGGATAGGACCCATTAATTGAAGTGTTGCTAAACAAGAGGACGGTTTAACAGCACACCTCTTCTTCCTGCAGCAGCGTCCTTCAAAAACTTTGTCTTGATTTTGTTGAGTGTGGCTATAACTGCTTTCATACTTATCCTCCCTTCTGGTGATTCTGCACAACAAGTAAGAGCTAATCTCATCACATGATCATCATAATGGTTGATATGCAATCCCTCTTCATCACATGATCATCATCTTCCTGCTCTGTCCCAATCCCAAGCAAATTGGCATCCACAACTTCATCTATCTTTGCATATGGTAATACTAGTGAGTTTGCAATCCATTGCTTTATATTCATTTCCCCACCAAACATCTCATCTGTTGGCTTCCTTCTTGTGAATGTTTCCATCACTAGAATTCCGAAACTGTACACATCCCTTCTTGTTGAAACCATTCCTTCCAATCCATACTCTGCATTATGAATTATACTTATATATATTCATGTGTATATATATATTAAATGAAAATTATGCATAATATAGAATTAAAAGATATTAAATTAGCAAGTACATCACCTGGAGCCATATACCCAATAGTGGCTAGAGTCATGGTTTGGGTAATAGAATCTCCCCCACCCAATAGTTTTGCAATTCCAAAATCAGCAACATGTGCAACCATATCATCATCCAGTAGTATATTGCTTGGCTTCATATCACAGTGCACAATAGGTATTGAATAACCATGGTGTAGGTATTCCAGTGCAGATGCAGCATCTATCATTATGTTCAACCTCTGTAAGATATTCAAAGAATTTTGAGAGTACAACCACTTCTCGAGGCTCCCATTAGGCATGTATTTGAGTACCAAGGCTTTGAAATCAACTTCACTGCAACAGCTGATGATTTTGATAAGGTTTCGATGACGAATATTGCTCAGCATTTCACATTCCCTATCAAAACTCTTGAAAGCCCCTTCTAGCTGTAAACTGAAAACCTTTACTGCAACATCTATTCCATCTGAAAGTCTCCCTTTATATACTGAACCAAAACCCCCACTTCCAAGTAGGTTGTTTTCATTAAATCCATTTGTGCCCCTTAGAAGTTCTAGATGTGAAACTCTTCTCCAAAGAAGTTGAGGCAACGAGGTAGCCTCTCCTGCAACTTCCACTTTCCTTTTTCTGCATAGTACAAAGATAGATACAGAGGCCTCAAAGAGAATTACTGATATGATCCCTAGGATGATATATTTAGCTTTCCTCCAATTTGGTTCATGTGTACCATTTTTGCATGGTGGAACCTGAAGTCGGGCTGCACCACAGAGTGCTTTGTTTGAGACAAATGATTGAGCGGAGAAGTTTTGGAATGGTCCACCAGTTGGAATTTCTCCTTGGAGCCTGTTGAAAGACAAATCCATATACTTGAGAAGTGACAAAGCTTCTAAAGACTTGGGAATCACTCCAGACAAATTGTTTCTAGACAAATCTAATAGTTGCAGGCTTAGCAACCTGTCAAATAAACTTGGAATAGGGCCTTCCAAATTATTATTTGCCAAGGATAGAATTTTCAAATCCGAAAGACCCTCAATGGTGCTTGGTATAACACCAGATAAATGGTTATCTGATAAATCTACACTTTCAACAACTTTCAACTCTGCAATATCTTGTGAGAGAGGTCCAATTAGAGAATTGGATGATAAGTTTACATACAAGATATAGGCCAGTCTCCAGAAAGTAGATGGTATTGTGGAACTCAATGAATTGAACTCCAGTGATAGATTTCTGAGAGATCCGGCTAGATTGCCCAAGCAGGAAGGTATAGAACCAGAGAGCTGATTTCCACCCAGATATAAGTAAGCTAGGTTATCTAGTTGACAAAGTTCATTTGGGATGTATCCTTGCAACTTGTTACCATAAAAAATCAAAGCTTGGAGATTCCGAAGTCTTCCTACTGAAGTTGGAATTGATCCACTCAATTCATTGTATCCCAGGGATAAGGTTACCAAGCTGCTAATGTTGCCAATACCAATGGGAATGTTACCCCTCATGCTGCAATTGGATAAATCAAGATATTGAAGCGACGATGTAGAGCAATTTCGAAAGGAATCATCAAGTCTGGCATTTAACGGATTACTTCCCAAATCTAGGAATGTCAGATTTCCAAGATTAACCAAACAAGAGAGAGTGGAAGTATCAATCGTCAAATTATTCATTCCTAAGCTAAGCCATTGAAGGTTTGTTAAGGCACAGAGTGTCCTCGGAATAAACCTTGTAAGTGAGTTTTCGCTCAAATCTAGCTTGATGAGTGTAGAAGCACTACAAAAAAAAGTGGCAACAGTCACCAACAATTGGTGACTGTTTGGTGACTGTTGTGGGGGTTACTAAAGGTAACAGTTACCATTTTTGACTTTTTTGGTGACTAAAAAGGCTTTTAGTCACATTTTTTGCTTTTTTAGTGACTAAAAGCCTTTAGTAACCCCCACAAAAGTAACCTTTTTTGCTTTTTTTGGTGACTAAAATGGTGACTATTGCCACTTTTTTTTGTAGTGAAGCATTAGAGAGGTTGGGGATTACTCCGCTGAGGTCATTTACTCCTATATAAAGGTGTTGTAGGTTTGGAAGCCCAAGGCCTATGTTTGCTGGGAGGCTACCCGACAGCTGATTAAAAGAAAGCGCCAGTTCTCTCATTGTGGAGATATTGAAGATTGAGGACGGGATGAGGCCATTGAGATTGTTATCTTCGAATGACAAAAACTCTAAATTTGAAAGAACACAGATCTCGTCTGGCCTGCCACGATTTCACAAATGTTGTAGCATTAGCATTAGTTGAAAAGATTATTGACTTAGATAGAAACGGCAATTCAATCTATTTTTTTTCTATCGTGGAGATTGAGGATGGGATGAGGCCAGTCAGATTATTAAACTAATCTAATGCTATCTACTTGTTCATGACCTTTAGTATAAAATGTCACACTCATAATATTAATTAATACAACAATATTAGTCAATGCGATAAACTATAATTGTTTAAATTACATATATAGAGTTAAATTGCAATTATTTTCTTTTATTCTGATTTTTTTAATTTGTCAGTGGCTTTAGGAAAATTAAGAAATGCATGGTAGAATTATACCATTTCAATTTTAAACATACAAGTTAGATATCTGGCTATTTATTTCTCAAATTTTCAATTATTTGCCAAGAGTTTTGTTTTGTTATGTTGTGTTTTAAAAAAAAAATATATTCTAATCTAATCTAATGCTATCTACTCGTTCATGACCTTTAGTATAAAATGTCACACTCATAATATTAATTAATACAATAATATTTACACGAAAATCTCTAAAAAAAATTTGTGTTTGAACCAAATTAAGAAATCTGGCCATAATTTGGGGATGAAAATATATGGTTTACATAATGTCATAATTTGGGCAAAACACGTTTTTGTTTGCATGTCTTTATACCTCTTCTTCTTCTTTTTCTTCTTACTTTGATTAACCTTAGATTTGAACATATTGACTTGACAGAACATTTATTAGGCAAGTCAATATGTTATATCAATGATTGTAAACCTTGCTATTCGATTGTAATGAATTTTCCAGCGATTTTGACAAAAAAATAATTGTTCTATTCATGATTAACTATCTCCCCCGTTTATTAAAATATGAAATAGTTAAATAACGATAAATTATGCAACCAAAATAAGAAAGATAAATCATAATTGGATCAACATAATGAAACATCAATTACCCGTCAAATTGTTGTTGTCAAGGTATATCTCCTTCATCATTGTTAAGTTCCCAATATTTTTTGGTATGCTTCCACTGAAATTGTTTTCCTCCAAATTAAGTCTAAGAAGCTCTCTGCATCGCCATAATTTGGATGGAAGTGGACCATCAAAATGGTTGCGACCCAAATTCAAGATTTGAAGACTCTGAAGATGTTGGCATATATTGTCTGGAAGACCACCACTCAAGTTGTTTCCATATAGAGCCAACGTAGTCAAAGAAGACATGTTGAAAACAACCATAGGAACAGGGCCTTTTAGGGCATTGTTTTGTACATACAACTCTTCCACATGATCTAAAAAGCCAATCTCTTTTGGAATTTCTAAAAAATCATTAAGATATATGCACATTTATATGTTAAACTCATGTTTTATGCACATATAATGCACTGCAACAAAAGCCGAGTCATATATAATTGTATCACATCAAGGAAATGCAACAAATATATATACCATTGAAATTGTTGGAGTCAAGGTATATCTCCTTCAACATTGTTAAGTTCCCTATTTCTTTGGGTATCGCACCTGTTAAGTATGCCAAACAAAGACTCAGAATACATGTAAATAAATGAAATCAGAAAAAACACAACACTACACAATTTATAGAAAAGATGTTAGAGTGGCTATTTTGAAGGGGGAAAAAAACTCTCAACTAGTCACTTGGTCACTTTCTAATTGGTTTATTAATATGTTACACTTTTTTCACTTGAAAGTACAATATGGAATTTTTCTATACTATTAGATTTGAAGGGTGTTTTTTATATTTATAAAATATCATGTTATTTCTCAATTATTCAATTATTTGCCAAGAGTTTTGTTTTGTTTTGTTGTGTTTTTTTACAAAAATATATTCTAATCTAATCTAATGCTATCTACTCGTTCATGACCTTTAGTATAAAATATCACACTCATAATATTAATTAATACAGCAATATTTACACGAAAATCTCTAAAAAGTTTTGTGTTTGAACCAAATTAAGAAATCTGGCCATAATTTGGGGATGAAAATATATGGTTTACAAAATGTCATACTCCCTTGGGCAAAACACGTTTTTGTTTGCATGTCTTTATACCTCTTCTTCTTCTTTTTCTTCTTACTTTGATTAACCTTAGATTTGAACATATTGACTTGACAGAACGTTTATTAGGCAAGTCAATATGTTATATCCATGATTGTAAACCTTGCTATTCGATTGTAATGAATTTTCCAGCAATTTTGACAAAAAAATAATTGTTCTATTCATGATTAACTGTCTCCCTCGTTTATTAAAATATGAAATAGTTAAATAACGATAAATTATGCAACCAAAATAAGAAAGATAAATCATAATTGGATCAACATAATGAAACATCAATTACCCGTCAAATTGTTGTTGTCAAGGTATATCTCCTTCATCATTGTTAAGTTCCCAATATTTTTTGGTATGCTTCCACTGAAATTGTTTTCCTCCAAATCAAGTATAAGAAGCTCTCTGCATTGCCATAATTTGGATGGAACCATCAAATTGGTTGCGACCCAAATACAAGATTTGAAGACTAGGAAGATGTTGGCATATATTGTCTGTAAGACCACCACTCAAGTTGTTTCCATGTAGACTCAACTTAGTCAAAGAAGACATGTTGAAAACAACCACAGGAACAGGGCCTGCACATACAACTCTTCCACATGATCTAAAAAGCCAATCTCTTTTGGAATTTCTAAAAAATCATTAAGATATATGCACATTTATATGTTAAATTCATGTTTTATGCACATATGCACTGCAACAAAAGTTGAGTCATGTATAACTGTATCACATCAAATCATTGCAACAAATATATATACCATTGAAATTGTTGGAGTCAAAGTATATCCTCTTCAACATTGTTAAGTTCCCTATTTCTCTGGGTATCGCACCTGTTAAGTATGCCAAACAAAGACTCAGAATACATGTAAATAAATGAAATTAGAAAAAACACCACACTGCATAATTTATAGAAAAGCTGTTAGAGTGGCTATTTTGGAGGAAAAAGAAAACTCTCAACTAGTCACTTGGTCACTTTCTAATTGGTTTATTAATATGTTACAATTTTTTCACTTGAAGGTACAATATGGAATTTTTCTATAGTATTAGATTTGAAGGGTATTTTTTTTATATTTATAAAATATCATGTTATAATGGGCCTCCATGTGAAAAAGGTCATAAATATTCCCAATTATTTACAATCTATCATCTATGTCTTATCATTTGTAGCCTACAACATGTACTCACTAGTTTTATAAATGTAAGTTTTGTAAAAACTTTGAGTATATAAAAAATAAAAATAAAAACAACAACAACAACATTATAGACTCAACCATTCTTAAAATTAAAAACCAAATACATAATCTATTCAAGTGAGAGTTTTTGAGTATTGGATGACCTGCAAGTAAGAAAAAAGTAGCATAATTTTCTAAAGAAAAAAAAACATATTAGGCTTATAGATTAATAACAAGATGTTGAAACATAATGATGGATCAACAATAGAGTCTAGATACCTTGTTGACACATACGTACCTGATAGTTTGTTATCGCTTAGATCTATGTATTGCAATGCAGACAAGTTGAAGATAATCGTCAGTATAGAACCTGAAAACTGATTGCCACTCAAATCGATACTTTGAAGTTTGGGGAAGGACCCAAACCACGATGGAATATATACCATAAAATTGTTGAATTTGAAGCTAATAAACTTGAGGCGACGCAAGTAAGACAATTCATGGGGCAGGGTGCCATGAAAACTGTTGTTTCTTAAGTCCAGCTCAACAAGAAATGAAAGGTTGCCCAAGTATGGTGGAATGGTGCCTGTGAGATCCATGTACGAGAGATTCAATGATGCTACTCTGAGGTGACGAGCACCACAAACAGCGCCAGCCCAATTGCAAACAGAGGTGGTCGTTGACCAATTGACCAAGATGTTGTGAGGGTCACTAGTGACATGGGCTTTCAGAGCAAGAAGAGCAGACTGGTCGGTGGTGATGCTGGTTTTTGCTGCACTTGTACCTATAGAACTATACTGCAGCAGCAACAACGTTATTGACAAGAGGAAAGGACTTCTCTCCATGAGCACTGAAAATAGAAAGTGTTTTTCGTTTTCCTTTTTTCCCCCCGAGATTGAAAACTTGAAATGATTGAATAATTTGTTGCAATGCCAATTTATGAAGGGAGAACAAGTTGACAAAGACTGGGATTGCACCATGGGGGAGGAAATTCGCGATTAGCTGAATGCAACGACTTAGACTTGTAAAGAAAAGAAGAATGGACAAATTGAAAAAATAAAATCTACATTGAAAATGTTTAAAACATGCATTTTTTTCTTTTCATATAATAAATACATAGACATTTTTCACATGTTTTCATCTTTTTCATTTTTTTCTATGATATTGCATTAATTGTATTAAAGAGTTGTTAAAGCAAAAATTATTCAAGTAGCAAATAAAGCTTTTCAAATTCCCATATAAGTAACAAACTTCAATTTAAAAAAATTTATTTACTACTACTCTTGAAGATGCTCTTAGCCTCACAAAATGAAAAGAGGAATCAACTAATTGCTGAAACAGCCCATTAAAATAATTCTCATTTTCTTATTTGTTAAGGTCTGAAAAGATTACCTAATACCACTCACTCACTCACTCACTCACAATTAAGAGTCACATAGTCAAATGCATGCTTATATCAGAATTGCACTTCCCTTCCCACTCACGCTTAATTTAATGTGGTGGAGACATTAAGGATACTGGTACACATTAATTGTGCCCATAATCACATTCGTCATTATGGTTTGTGAGTATGGGTTGGTGGGTTAGTGAAGCTTTTTTGTTGTCAACGAATGTGGATTGGTGGTTGACCAGTTGACCAAGCAGATCAGGGCTAAAGTGAAACTTATGGCATGTTTACGTATCAGTAATGGGAATGAGAGGAAAGGGAATGATTTCCATTCCTGACTTCTCCTGCGTTTACTTGCAATCAGGAATGAAAAAATAAGTGGGCCCACCTCAAAATCCGTAGTCATATTCCCTCAAAACTAGGAATCAGATCAATTAGGGGGAGTAGTCGATACGATTCTCATTCCTGTTTTCTCTTAATAACTTCCAAAAATACCCTTATCACTTTACCATAATTCTAAAATTAATTTGGATTCTGATTCATGCAAATTAGCAAACAATAACAATGGGAATCAATCCCATTCCATTGCTAATTCCATATGTTTAGTAAACAGCTTAATGGGAATGATTCTTCTCATACCGATTCAGTAGTTCTCCGATTCCTAAATTCTCTGATTCCTTAGTTTCTTCATTACTGATACTTAAACATGCCTGCATGAGTGCGTGCATCCCCTATATTCAAATAGTTGGGTTAGAAAACACATATGGGCTTTTTAGTTGGCCTACAGAAATAGTTGGATATGGCCTAAATAATAACACAGCTAATCCGGTTCGGTTTGGATAAGCCTTTTCAAGTTACAAATTCAAATCGGAACTAAATCAAACCAGTCAAGTTTGGCTTTTGAACTTATGTTGACTTTTTTGGTCAACTCAGTTTTTTCCCTCTTTTTCAACTCGATTTGTCGGTTCTGCAATTCCGACTAAAAACATTTCAGGCTGATTTAGGTGTAAATATAACTCTATTACTCTTAGGGCTCGTTTGGGAGACATTTTAGGCGGGTTTAGGTGTAAATATAATTCCATTACTCTTTGGGCTAGTTTAGGAGTGATTCTTGATATGTCAAAATCATTTATGGGAAAAAGCTCCTCCCATGTGCTTATCCAAAAAATCACTTCTGGGCTCGTTTAGTAAATTTTAATATAAAACTATTGTAACTGTGAATAATGATTCAAATAGACATGATGTTGAAAGTGTTATGCGCTAATTATGTGATGGTAGTGGTGGTTGTGAAAGAGTTGGAAGTGAAGGTGGTGGTGGTGGTGATGAAGGTGGAGATGGTGGTGGTGAGAATGGTGGTTGTGGAGGTGGAGGTTGAGGAGGAGGTGGTGGCGGCATGGTGGTGGTGGTGGCAAAAAAGGCAGTGGAGGTGGTGGTTGTAGTAGTGGTGGTGGTGGGGGTGGGGGTGGCGGTTGTGGAAGTGGAGGTGGTGGTGGTGGTGGTGGTGGTGGTGAGGTGGTGAAGGTGGTGGTGGAGGTGATAGAGTTGGATGTGGAGGTGGTGTCATTTGTAAAATTTAATGATGGTATTTTGGGAAATAGTTGGGTTAGAAAACACATATGGGCTTTTTAGTTGGCCTACAGAAATAGTTGGATATGGCCTAAATAATAACACAGCTAATCCGGTTCGGTTTGGATAAGCCTTTTCAAGTTACAAATTCAAATCGGAACTAAATCAAACCAGTCAAGTTTGGCTTTTGAACTTATGTTGACTTTTTTGGTCAACTCAGTTTTTTCCCTCTTTTTCAACTCGATTTTTCGGTTCTGCAATTCCGACTAAAGACATTTTAGGCTGATTTAGGTGTAAATATAACTTTATTACTCTTAGGGCTCGTTTGGGAGACATTTTCGGTGGGTTTAGGTGTAAATATAATTCCATTACTCTTTGGGTTGGTTTAGGAGTGATTCTTGATATGTCAAAATCACTTATGGGAAAAAGCTCCTCCCATGTGCTTATCCAAAAAATCACTTCTGGGCTCGTTTAGTAAATTTTAATATAAAACTATTGTAACTGTGAATAATGATTCAAATAGACATGATGTTGAAAGTGTTATGCGCTAATTATGTGATGGTAGTGGTGGTTGTGAAAGAGTTGGAAGTGAAGGTGGTGGTGGTGGTGATGAAGGTGGAGATGGAGGTGGTGAGAATGGTGGTTGTGGAGGTGGAGGTTGAGGAGGAGGTGGTGGCGGCATGGTGGTGGTGGTGGCAAAAAAGGCGGTGGAGGTGGTGGTTGTAGTAGTGGTGGTGGTGGGGGTGGGGGTGGCGGTTGTGGAAGTGGAGGTGGTGGAGGTTGAGGAGGAGGTGGTGGCGGCATGGTGGTGGTGGTGGCAAAAAAGGCGGTGGAGGTGGTGGTTGTAGTAGTGGTGGTGGTGGGGGTGGTGGTGGTGGTTCTGGTGGTAGAGGAGGATGAGGACGTGGTGGTGGTGGTGGTGAGGTGGTGAAGGTGGTAGTGGAGGTGATAGAGTTGGATGTGGAGGTGGTGTCATTTGTAAAATTTAATGATGGTATTTTGGGAAGTTAAAAAATTCATTAAATGTTCATATTTGCTTCGTTTGAAAGCAACTTTAAAAAGTAAGTCAAAATTTGCTTTTAAAAGTTGTTGTCAAAAGGTGACTACTTTTAAAATAATCGAGATATTTTATTTTTACCACACACCTTAAACTGCTTAACTTTAAGGTGAAGCAGGTTTTAGCCAAAAAAAGCAATCCTAAAAGGGGCCTTAAAGTAATTATTTGGAGAAGTGATTCTCCATGAAAGTGATTATTGGCCTTTGTAGAATCACTCTCAAATGAACCCTTATTGTGGAGATATTGAAGATTGAGGATGGGATGAGGCCATTTAGATTGTTTCTGGACAAATCCAAGAGATTCATGCTTAGCAAGTCGTGAAATGTGCTTGGAATAGGACCATCCAAATTATTATTTGCCAAGGATAGTTGAACCAAATCTTGAAGCCCCCTAATGGTGCTTGGTATAATACCAGATAAATGGTTATTTGTGAATCTACCTCTATTGCAACTTTCAAATTTCCAATACCTTCTGAGAGAGGTCTGATTACATAATTGGATGATAAGTTTACATACAAGATATAGGCAGGTATCCAAAGAGTAGATGGTATTGTGGAACTCAAAGAATTGGACTTTAGTGATAGACTTCTTAGAGATGTGACTTAGATTACCTCCAAGCAGGAAGGTATAGAACCAGAGAGCTGATTACTAGACAAATTTAAGTGCGCAAGGTTATCTAGTTGACAAAGTTGGTAAAGGATGTATCCTTGCAAGTTGCAACATGTTATCATTCAAGTACAAACCTTGGAGATTCCTTAATCGTCCCAGTGAAGTTGGAATTGATCCACTCAATTGATTGCCTCCCAGGGCTAAGATTACCAAGCTACTAACGTTGCCAGTGCAAATGGGAATGTTACCCCTCATGCTGGAATTGTGTAAGTAAATATATTGAAGCGACGATGTAGAGCAATTCCGAAAGGAATCATCGAGTCTGGCATTTAACGGATTATATGCCAACTGTAGGAATTTCAAATTTGTAAAACTAGCCAAACAAGAGAGAGTGCTTGCTTCTGGAGTGGAAGTATCAAGCGTCAAATTATTTATTGCTAAGCTAAGTTCCTAAAGGTTTGTTATGGCACAGAGCGTGCTTGAAATAAACCATTTAAATGAGTTTTTGCCTAAATCTATCTTGGTGAGCATAGAAGCATTGGAGAGGTCGGGGATTACTCCGCTGAGGCCAGCTTCTGCAATATAGAGGACTTGTAGGTTTGGAAGCCCAAAGCTCTAAATTTTGAAGATTACCGATCTCATCTGGTATAGTGCCTGCAACAACCCTTGCATTTTTAACTTTGTGGCCTCAGCATTATTACTACAACAATTTCATTATACATGGATTGATGTTATCTAATCTAACCACATGTGCTCATAATATTAATTAATACAAACAATATTTACACGAAAAATCTCTATTATATTCATGTTTAACTATCTCCCTCATTTACTCAAATGCAGTCAGTGCAGGGCACTGCCTGGACTTGACTTGTGACAAAGGAACAATGGAGAAGAATGGAGCAAGGACAGGACTTAAAAGGAAAGGCGTCCACTCAGCCCCAGTCCAAACTAGCTAATATCCTGTTCATTTGAAACTAATTTTTAATAACTTAAAAGGAAAATAAATAGATAAATATATAATTTTTAATAACCAAGTAAGTAAGAAGCTTTGAATTTCTTTATCATGACTTCTTGTTCCATATCTATATATTATTGTATTTTAAATAGAATAAGTGCACATTGTTGAAAATTTGGATATGCCCGTTGGGTCCCACTCTAACAACACCGATATTGTCCCCATTTTACCACCCGCCCAATTCGTCAGGTGTGGGGTTTTATCACAAAAGGCCTCGGTATTAGTTAGAGTGTGGTAATTCTATTTAAACCCATTTGTTTTCTTTCACTCCACCGATGTGGGATTCCAACACTCCCCCTCACGTGTAATCACACGTGAAGATCCACACATCGGCAATTGAAACTCAGAGGTCGGCTCTCGTTGGGCCCACTTGTTTTCAATGGAACTCAGAGGTCGGCTCTTTTCAAGCTTCGTTGGCATTTTTAAGAGTCCGACTTGTTTCCCTTTTTTTTTTTTTTTCTTTTTTTTTTTTGGTGACAATCGTCGTTAGCTTGTACGGGCCTTGGCGATACCATGTTGAAAATTTGGATCTGCCCGTTGGGTCCCACTCTAACAACACCGATATTGTCCCCACTTTACCACTCGCCCAATCCGTCAGGTGTGGGGTTTTATCACAAAAGGCCTCGGTATTAGTTAGAGTGTGGTAATTCTATTTAAACCCATTTGTTTTCTTTCACTCCACCGATGTGGGATTCCAACACACATGAATTAAATATACCAAAACATAACGGCATGCTTCCTCTACATTGTCGACGACCCATTAATTGAAGCGCTGCTGAACAAGAGGACGGCATAGCTTCTTTCATATTTATCCTCTCTTCTGGTGATTTTGCACAGCAAGTAAGAGCTAATCTCGGATGATAAGAAATCCTTCTTCCTCACATGATCATCATCTTCCTGCTCTGTTCCAATTCCAAGCAAATTGGCATCCACAACTTCATCTATCTTTCCATCTGGTAATACTAGTGAGTCTGCAATCCATTGCTTTAAATTCATTTCCCCAACAAACATCTCATCCGTTGCCTTCTAGTGAATGTTTCCGTCACTACAATTCCAAAACTGTACACGTGCCCACTTGTTGAAACTATTCCTTGAGATTGTTGCTTGAGAGATCAAGGGTGCTCAGCTGTGGCATGTTTCCTAGGTACTTCCATGATATGATCCCGCTGAGATTTTTGGAGGGGAGCATTATTTCTATGATGGGCGGGCGTGAACAGTTGGATTGATGATCTTGTTGTTGATGAAGCCAAGATAGATTGAAACCTGCTACTGATTTGAAAGCCATAAAGATATGTTCTTGGTCTGTGCCGTTGCATGTAGATTTTGCTATTGCAATCAGCACCAGAAGAACCAAAAACCTCAACAAGATTCTCATTTTCTTTTTCTGCAACTAGGTTTCAGTTCTCAAACTCTGCTTCCTGTTTTGTGTCCATGAGAGAGAGAGAGAGAGAGAGAGAGAGAGAGAGAGAGAGAGTAGTGAATGAAATGGAGGAGGAGGGATGGAGAAAACAGGGGCAGGCACTAGTCAATGTTATGGGTTTATCGAATCTGTTGAACACTTGCTCTTGCTCTGTCCTTGGGTTGAACCTGTATGGTTTGGTGGCCAATTGAATATTAAGATTGACAAGGGAACTATCACAAGTTTGGACAGATGGTTGTTGTCAATAACAAATGAGGGGGCTCTAAGTGTGTCCGATAAAGAATGGATGAGTACTATTATTGCCCATACTTGTTGGCACATTTGGAAAGCCCGTTGCAAAGCCGTTATGGAGCATAAGGCCCCGCATCCCCTTTCAGTTATTAGGGCAATGCAATCCTCTTGTGGCGAATTTTTGGAGGCTCAACGGTCCATCTATCAGCGTCGAAATGGTGCTCCTCAAGTTCATAATCCTTCCCAACGGTGGTCTCCTCCCCCAAGGAATACCATCAAGGTAAATGTTGATGCTTCTTGGAGATCAAATGTTCATCAGGCAGGGGTGGGAATTGTTCTTCGCAGTACTTCAGGGGATTTTGTGGCAGGTGGGGCCCTTCCAATTATGGCTTATTCTTCCTTGATTACTGAAGCTTTGGCTGTGTTGGAGGGGTGCAAATTTGCTAAGCAACAGGGTTGTGATCACATCATCATTGAATCAGATTGTAAGGAGATTATCGATGCTCTCCAACGGTCCATTTCAAGAGGCAGGTGGCAAGTATATCCGGTGCTCACCTTGATCAACGAGTACCAGGCAGATTTCAGGGAGTGCTGGTGGTCTTGGGTTCCCAGAACCGCAAACCTGGCAGCAGATCACTTGGCCAGGTTAGCAGCGTCGAGGATGAGACCATCTTTTTGGGTCAATAGACCCCCATCCTCGCTGGTAGGAATTCTTAATAAGGACGGGTTACCTTGTCCTCCCCAATAGTAGTTTTGTGACTAGAGAGGAAATTGACGATGCCACCACTGGTTGGTTGGGTCGTCTCCTACCTGCTCTTTCCCCTAGTCTTTGTTCTTGTATGACCTGATTTCCTTGTTGCTGTTGTCCTCTAGCTTTGGACTCATGCTTTGTATCTTTGGCTTTTGCCCTGGTAATGCATTTCCAGTTTGATCAAAAAAAAAAAAAAAACAGTGAAGTGGGAGATTAAGGAGTTAAGTTTAACGGGAAAATCTAACGGCGGAAGGAAGTGTAACAGTTGGAGGACAACAGAAGTTGGATAGGTTTGGTTGACTAGCTGCTCTGACTCACTCAAGGTTGTTAAATTTCACCGGTGACTGATGCGGTGATTGCCAAAAAATTTTCAATTTTTTCGCCAATGACATGGCTTATTAGTTTCAAAATTACAAGGTTTACATGTGAACCAAAAACATCTTGCTTTTTTCTTGTATTGGTTGGATAGATTTAGGCCGAGCCAGATATGAATGAGCTTATTCGGGATTTAAATTAATTAGCAGGGGAGGGGACCCTGGTCAAAAGAAAAAAGACCTGGCCACCTAGGGACCCAAAATTTTCAGAAATTAATTCAAATTTATGGGTTTGCAGCAAATGATAGTTTTCTGTTTAGGGTTTAGTTTAGTGGAAAAGAGTATTGACTTGCAAATTAATGTTCTCAAGTTTGAACTCTTATGACACCTTGGCAGTATGTGTGAGAGAAATTCCTATTGCTTATACTATAAAATTTAAAAAAATTTAAAAAAAAAACTGTTGTTTTAAGCTTGGTTAAATTAATTACCAGAAGATATGATATTGGGTTTACCTAATATTCCAAATGACCCACTCTACTGTGGTTTTGTCTTGTTTTAGTAATATAAATTGTTTCAAGTCGGGGGAAGTGGATTGGTGGATGCTAGCTAATTACAGTTTGAAACTGAGAGGAACAGACAGACAGAGGGTGCAATTGTGAAGATAAATTATCAAGCATTCTCCTGTATTGGGCTTTTTGACATTTCCAAGTTTCTGGTTTAGAGCTTCTTGTCAAGGATTCGGAACTCTAATTTCTACTGATATGGAAAACGGAGATGACAAGACAATTCTTCTGCTCAAAGATTGAGCACTTTGAAATGTGTTGTTCCTTGTTTTGCATATAAATTTTTTGCTTGTTGACTTCACTGAATCTGTGCTGATATGGAAAAGAAAATGTGTGTTTCTTTCTTTTGGGTAAACTGCTGTGGTGTTTCCTTCTTGGATACCTCTTATTAAAAAGATATTTGAATCCAATATGCAATGTTGAATTTTAGACATTTGAATGAATACTAGCCCCATTGAATCCATGGCTATAAACCTGCAGCAAATTCACATTTACATCATGATCAAAGATGACCTTCATATCAGAAAGAAATAATGCCCTCCTACTACATTGACCTTTGACTAAAACCCCTTACAGTCATATCCACCTCTGACCTTAGTCAAAGAGGTTCTCTCCTCTCCAGGAGTAATTGCAAATCTGAACCTGCTGCTAATATGAAGGGCTTCCACTCAGCTCTTCAGTCCAAACCATCTGGTATAATACTAGTTAATTTTTGTTAAATTTCAGACCACCTACAACAATTTGAAATTCATTTAAATAACTTAGATGGAAAATAAATAGATAAATAAATATATAACGTGTCATGCTTGGTGGGACCCTTGGAATTAGACTTTTAAGGGGTAGAGTGCAATTAATCAAACTTTTAGTTATTGCTCTGCAGTCTACAATTCTGCATCAAATAAATTCCAATGGATTTGGAAGGAGGGCAAGCAAACTTGATCCACTGATCACCATCACCACCTACAGGCTACATACATACATGAGTCCATGTGGTCAAATTTACCTGCCCTGGCCACGTGATCATTCACTCAGTTCAGCTAGGTGTTTTCTTCTTTGTGTGAATAAAATATATTAAACTTGAATCAATTTGGAGGTTTAGTTTAACATATGCACATAAGGCATCACCTAATCCACAAAATTCCAAACCAAACCCTCCATGGAATGACAGCGCATATTGGAACTTTGAAAAAAAAAACCAACCAACATTTGGGAATATTGTAAACATAATTAAAGCTAACAATCCCTCTCCAACCAATTTTTTATTTCTTTATTCATAATTATATGAAAATCTTTGGTGACTCCTCTTTTTTAATATAAAATGAAAAAACTGGTTTTATTCTCTTTTTCGAGAACCAGATACATAGTTAAGGCAGGTGGATTGGTTTGTCTACGCAAATTCACTTGAGTATTTTGCTTTGTTGGGCTTAGGCCCGTCATATATATATATACAGTCCCGATCTCTTGGACTACAAAGGTCCAAGAGATTTGTGGTCACTCACCATTGGATATAAATTCAACGATTCACTCACTCTTGCACTTCTTTTAAGAAACTTTTTTGAATCATTGGATTAATATCTAGCGATTAGTGACCACAATCTCTTGGACTCCTGTGGTCCAAGAGATCGGGACTGTATATATATATATATATTACGTGTGTATAATTTTAGCTTTTATGCTAATACTAGCAAAAGGTGCCCGCACGATGCTGCGGGTTTTAAAATTACGTGAAATTTGTATAAAGCGATGAAAATAGGCAGAGAACATCTCAACTACCCAATTACCAAAACACTCAAAGGGTTTACCAACATGTTCAAATATTGTAATCATCTAAACCTATCATTACAACAAAAAATTAACACCAACCAATTGTCAATTGATGTCATTAGCTAATTCCTATGCTCTATTCAAAAAACTTGAAACAATTAATTGAAATTTCAGCCTAGAAACTCACCCCTTACTTAACAGAACTGAAAACACCAACCAAACTGCTCTATCCAAAGCAACGAAATACCACCTGCAAAATGTAAATAAAAAAAAACATGGTTTTTAAAATTAAAAAAAAAGGAAAAAAAAACAGAAAAATCGGAGAAAAATTAGCTTGAGCAAAATCTGTACGGAAAGAAACCACAGGGAAAATGTATGTAATTGAGTTCCTTACCTCTCCAACATTAAATATAAATCTTTGCTTGTCAAAGAATAGCAACACTGAAGGATATGTATCCTGCGTATCCATTCCAATCCCTAGCAACTGCAAAGAGTAGAAGTATGGCCAAATTATTAGCCCATGAAAAGGAAAAAAAACAAAAGAACCAAACTCTGCATTCTGAAATTAGGATATACAAACTTTCTTAGTTTTCAATAAGTCTCCATTCAGCGCAAAAATCAGAAAAAATATGCCTGGTAAATCAAACCCACAAACAAAAAAAATATGAATTTTAACTTTTCTGAATTCTTTCTCGTCATCACTAATGTCCACAAATAGAATTCCAATTTAGAAGTCAGATTTTCAAATCCCACATATTTCCTAAACCAGTCTTCTTCAAGTCAACTATGCTAAAACATTGCAATCAGTTCCTAGAATCACACTCCCAAATTTTCTTTCCCCTACCAAAACAAAAATTATCAAATTCAAATCCCGAGTCCCATAAACCAGTATAAGAACGAATTTGAATTGAAACCCTGTAGTAAAAGAACGAACATATCTTTAAACAGAGCTACCCAAATAGCAGCATATCATGCTTACCAAAACAGAGCTATCCTAAACCCTGTAACAAAAGAACCAGCATATCTAAATACCGATTTTCAGGGTTTACCAACTAATTTTTAATAACCAAAACCTTACCAAAAGCAATCATATAGTATTTTAATAACTATATTGTTTAACCTGATTTCATCAAAATAATAACACAATTAAATCAATTTCAGTATTTGGATAAAAAAATATTATGAATTAGCACATCATTCACACATAATTCGTGGAATCTGATTAACCAATTTGTGCATTTGCTTAAATTGGATCGAAGTTTTCTTGTCGATCAACAATCACTCATTTACCAACATAGATTCCAAGAAATTGTCTTCTTGTTGATCAACCTCATGTATTAAAAATCAATTCCTTGTTTGGAGCCCAAAAGTTTTTACTTTAAAATAAAATATGACAAAAGTCTCAAAACAATCCAAATCTAAAGCAAAATCATCAACCAGTTCAATCAAAAGCAACAATCAAAGGCTGAGATAGCTAGAATACCTCAGTTTTAATGATTCAAAACGAAAAACATAGAAAATAAACTCTGCAAGCAACAAAATCCCAAAAAGATAATGCCTAAACAAATTATACTAATATAATCAATAACAAAGTCCTCATTCACAATCTCGATCCTTAATCAGAAAAATGTACTAATATGGTATGAAAGTTAAAAAAAGAAGAAGAAAAAAAACCCAGGAATCCAATAAAAGTAGCAGATCAATTGAAGTATTATAAAGTGATTCTTTAGTCCTAACCTTTGTAAGCATATTATTGGATTAAAAGAGTTTTCAAGTTTTGTTGTCTCAGTAATTAAGAGATAAAGTGATTTTTCAGTTCTAAGTATTGTTATTACTCTACCTATCATCACAACAACAAATTAACAACCCATTGCAACAGCAAAATCATTACAAATTGTCGAAATTGGCATGCTTAGTTTCCCACAACAATAATATTAACAACAACAGATCATCACATCAGTAGAATCAATTTGGGCAAGGAATCATAGGATTCAACAACATGCTGAGAAACCCATGAGCAAGCCATTAATTCGTTAAACATTACTACATTAGACACTGACAAATCATCAAAATGGGTACAAATTTATTAATTAGAAAAAATAAAGTATAAACGGGAGAGAGAACAAACCTCATTAATGGCAAGCACTTACCACAATATTAAGTCTAATGCAAAATTCACCGATGAAGATTTGGGCACATAAGCTGAGCTGAACGATTATGCCCAGAGCTTCATTCCGTAAATCTTAGGGAGCTCATCAAATGCTGTAGGGAGCTTCCTCCAAACAACCTGGTACTGGTGGAAACTGCAACACAAAAGATACCTTAATTACAACTCAAACATGTAAATGCAATTTCATATCTATTCATAAACTTCGAAATCTTAAACCAAATGGACCTGATAGTTTCGGCCCGCTGAATCACACTTTTCTTTTTCAAAGCACAAAAACAAAGATCCTATACTCGTCCTGTCATACTTTAATTTGACAGTTTCGTATAATATAAAACTTCTAAAGAGAATTTGCAATGTTAGCAAAGCCAGCATATGATGAGCATTGAAGCACTGGAGAGGTTGGGGATTACTCCGCTGAGGTCATTTGTTGCTATATAAAGGTGTTGTAGGTTTGGAAGCCCAAGGCCTATGTTTGCTGGGAGGCTACCCGATAGCTGATTCCGACTAAGCGACATTTTTCTTATTGTGGGGATATTGAAGATTCAGGATGGGATGAGGCCATTGAGATTGTTATTTCCTAATGACAAAATCCCTAAATTTGGAAGATCACCGATCTCGTCTAGTATAGTGCCTGCCACAATTTCACAAACGTTGTAGCATTAGCATTAGTTGAAAAGAATATTGACTTGTTACATATCAATCACGTGTGTATGATTTTAGCTTTTAGGCTAATAGCTCCAAAAAAGGCCCAAACCCAATTTGTTTGTTTACACACAACAAAAATAGGGTTGGAGGCCTCGCTGCCGTAATCAGCCATTGTTTGCCTCTTGACATGGCGAAAGCAGTGATGGAGCTCCCAAGATATCGTGGTTGCAGCCAAAACACAACACAACAGAACAAACCGTCCTATCATACTGATACCATAGCAACAACCAAGACTAGTATATTATATAATAAGTCTACACACTCCACCATATAATCAGTCCAAAATAAAATGGCATGCCTTCCTTTACATTGTCTAAATTAAAGACTGAAATTGAATCAAATCAAAGTGCATAAATACATGTCATAGGATAGGACCCATTAATTGAAGCGCTGCTGAACAAGAGGACGGTTTAACATCACACTTCTTCCTGCCGCAGCGTCCTTCAAAAACTTTGTCTTGATTTTGTTGAGTGTGGCTACAGCTTCTTTCATACTTATCCTCTCTTCTGGTGATTCTGCACAGCAGGTAAGAGCTAATCTCATAATAGCTGATATGCAATCCCTCTTCCTCACATGATCATTGTCTTCCTGCTCTGTCCCAATCCTAAGCAAATTGGCATCCACAACTTCATCTATCTTTGCATCTGGTAATACTAGTGAGTTTGCAATCCATTGCTTTATATTCATTTCCCCACCAAACATCTCATATGTTGGCTTCCTTCTTGTGAATGTTTCCATCACTAGAATTCCGAAACTATACACATCCCCTCTTGTTGAAACTATTCCTTCCAATCCATACTCTGCATTATGAATTATACTTATATATTCATGTGTGTGAATATATATTAAATGAAAATTTTGCATAAAATAGAATTAAAAGATATTAAATTAGCAAGTACATCACCTGGAGCCATATACCCAATAGTGGCTAGAGTCATGGTTTGGGTAATAGAATCTCCCCCACCCAAGAGTTTTGCAATTCCAAAATCAGCAACATGTGCAACCATATCATCATCCAGTAGTATATTGCTTGGCTTCATATCACAGTGCACAATAGGTGTTGAATAACCATGGTGTAGGTATTCCAGTGCAGATGCAGCATCTATCATTATGTTCAACCTCTGTAAGATATTCAAAGAATTTTGAGAGTACAACCACTTCTCGAGGCTCCCATTAGGCATGTATTTGAGTACCAAGGCTTTGAAATCAACTTCACTGCAACAGCTGATGATTTTGATAAGGTTTCGATGACGAATATTGCTTAGCATTTCACATTCCCTACCAAAACTCTTGAAAGCCCCTTCTAGCTGTAAACTGAAAACCTTTACTGCAACATCTATTCCATCTGAAAGTGTCCCTTTATATACTGAACCAAAACCCCCACTTCCCAGTAGGTTGTTTTCATTAAATCCATTTGTGCCCCTTAGAAGTTCTAGATGTGAAACTCTTCTCCAAAGAAGTTGAGGCAACAAGGTAGCCTCTCCTGCAACTTCCACTTTCCTTTTCCTGCATAGTACAAAGATAGATACAGAGGCCACAAAGAGAATTACTGATATAATCCCTGGGATGATATATTTAGCTTTCCTCCAATTTGGTTCATGTGTACCATTTTTGCATGGTGGAACCTGAAGTCGGGCTGCACCACAGAGTGCTTTGTTTGAGACAAATGATTGAGCGGAGAAGTTTTGGAACGGTCCACCAGTTGGAATTTCTCCTTGGAGCCTGTTGAAAGACAAATTCATATACTTGAGATGTGACAAAACTTCTAAAGACTTGGGAATCACTCCGGACAAATTGTTTCTAGACAAATCCAAGAGTTGCAGGCTTAGCAACCCGCCAAATGAACTTGGAATATGGCCTTCCAAATTATTATTTGCCAAAGATAGATTAAACAAACCCTGAAGACCCCCAATAGTGCTTGGTAGGATACCAGATAAATTGTTATTTGATAAATCTACCTCTGTCACAACTTTCAAGTTTCCAATATCTTGTGAGAGATGTCCACTTAGATAATTGAATGATAAGCTTACTTCCAAGATATCGACAAGTCTCCAAAAGTTAGATGGTATTGTGGAACTCAACGAATTGTACTCCAATGATAGATATCTTAGAGATGCGGTTAGATTGCCCAAGCAAGAAGGTATAGAACCAGAGAGCTGATTTCCACCCAGATATAAGTAAGCTATGTTATCTAATTGACATAGTTGATATGGGATGTACTCACACAACTTGTTATTATCCAAGCCCAAACCTTGGAGATTCTGAAGTCTTCCCAGTGAAGTTGGAATTGATCCACTCAATTCATTGTATCCCAGGGCTAAGCTTACCAAGCTGCTAATGTTGCCAATACCAATGGGAATGTTACCCCTCATGCTGCAATTGACTAAAGTAAGTTTTTGAAGCGACGATGTAGAGCAATTCCGAAAGAAATCATCAAGTCTGGCATTTAACGGATTATTTGCCAAAACTAGTGTTGTCAAATTTCCAAGATTAACCAAACAAGAGAGAGTGGAAGTATCAATCGTCAAATTATTCTTTTGTAACATAAGGCTTTGAAGGTTTGTTAAGGCACATATCGTGCTAGGAATAAACCCTGTAAATGAGTTTTGATTCAAATCTATATCGCTGAGCGTAGAAGCATTGGAGAGGTTGGGGATTACTCCGCTGAGGTCATTTTTTGCTATATAAAGGGATTGTAGGTTTGGAAGCCCAAGGCCTATGTTTGCTGGGAGGCTACCCGACAGCTGATTACCAGGAAGCGACAGTACGCTCATCCTTGACATATTGAAGAGTGAAGATGGGATGAGGCCATTGAGATTGTTATCTACGATTGACAAAATCTCTAAATTTGGAAGATCACCGATCTCGTCTGGTATAGTGCCTGCCACAATTTCACAAACATTGTAGCATTAGCATTAGTTGAAAAGAATATTGACTTGGATAGAAATGGCAATTCAATCTATTTTTTTCTATCGTGGAGATATTGAAGATTGAGGATGGGATACTTCGTTTATGGGAGTATTAATCTAATCTAACGCTATCTACTCTTTCATGACCTTTAGTATAAAATGTCACACTCATAATATTAATTAATACAAGAATATTTACACAGAATCTCTAAAAAGTTTTGTGTTTGAACAAAAAAGTGTTCTATTTACCTCTTCTTCTTTTTTCTTCTTCTTACTTTGGTTAACCTTAGATTTGAACATATTGACTTAGATAGAACATTTATTAGGCAAGTCAATATGTTATATTCATGATTGTAAACCATGTTATTCGATTCTAATGAATTTTCCAGCGATTTTGACAAAAAAATAATTGTTATATTCATCATTAACTATCTCCCTCATTTACTAAAATATGAAATAGTTAAATAAAGATAAATTATGCAACCAAAATATAGAAGATAAATCATAATTGGATCAACATAATGAAATATCAATTACCCGTCAAATTGTTGGTGCTAAGGCTTATCACATTAATCATTGTTAAGTTCCCAATATTTTTTGGTATGCTTCCACTGAAATTGTTTTCCTCCAAATTAAGTATGAGAACCTCTCTGCATTGCCATAATTTAGATGGAAGCGGACCATCAAATTGGTTGCGACCAAAATTCAAGATTTGAAGACTCGGAAGATGTTGGCATATATTGTCTGGAAGACCACCACTCAAGTTGCTTCCAAATAGATTCAACGTAGTCAAAGAAGACATGTTGAAAATAACCACCGGAACAGGGCCTATTAAAAAAAAAAAAAAAAACCAACATTATAGACTCAACAGTTCTTAAAATTAAAAACCAAATACATAATCTATTCAAGTGAGAGTTTTTTAGTATTGGTTGACCTGCAAGTAAGAAAAAATTAGCATAATTTTCTAAAGGAAAAAGAACACATCGGGCTTATAGATTAATAACAAGATGTAAAACATAATGATAGATCACCAATGGAGTCTAGATAAATTGTTGACATATATGTACCTGATAGTTTGTTATAGCCCCTAGATTAAGTACTTGCAATGTAGAAAAGTTGAAAATAGTCGTGGGTATAGAACTTGAAAACTGATTGCCATACAAAGAAAACTTTTGAAGTTTGGGGAATGACCCAAACCACGATGGAATGGATCATGTTTACACCATAATCAACCGAGCATATCCATCCTCAAAGCAACTAGCGCCAAGGCAGACACGCCTTCTCCTGTGCCGAAGGAAGACACTCTTCCGAGGTGCCAAGCACCTGCCGAAACTCCCGACTGCTGAAGGTCCCAATTGCTAAACCTAATCTCCATGACACGTGTCACCACCACAGTGACTTGCACAAAGTCCCACATCGGAAATCTACACAAACCTCACACTTTCACTTCCCAATAAATAGGGAACAATACCCTAGTAAAAAGGGGAACTACTTTCTTACCTTTTACTGTTACTCTGCTAAAATTACTACTCTTAGCCTATTTTGTCTTCTGCAGGCTAGCCTTTATTGAAGGTCCAGGCCCTTTCCCTGCTGACGGCAAACCTCCCTTTTTCTCTAAGTTGACCCTCTCCGAAAAAGAGCATCAACAAATCCCATAAAACTGTTGCATCTTAAGCTAATAAACTTCAGGCGACGTAAATAGGACAATTCATGGGGCAATGTGCCATGGAAACTGTTGTTTCTTAAGTCCAGCTCAACAAGAAATGAGAGGTTGTCTAAGTATGGTGGAATGGTGCCTGTGAGATCCATGTACGAGAGATTCAATGATGCTACTCACTCTGAGGTGACGAGCACCACAAACAACTCCAGCCCAATTGCAAACGGAGGTGGTTGTTGACCAATTGACCAAGATGTTGTGAGGATCACTAGTGACATGGGCTTTCAGAGCGTCCGTGGTGATGTTGGTTTGTGATGCACCTATTGTGCCTATAGAATTGTACTGCAGCTGCAGCACCAACAAGAAGGTGATTGACAAGAGGAAACAACTTCTCTCCATGACCATGAGCACTGAAAACAGAGAAGTTCCTTCCAACTTCAAAAAATCATTGAATAATTTGTTGCAGTGCCAATCTATGAAGGCAGAACAAGGTGCTAAAGAGTGGAGCACATGATTGCACCATGGGAGGAGCAAATTCGCTAGTAGCCAAATGCAACTGGTCCATTCATTGCAACGACTTAGACTTGTATTAAAGGAAGAATGGACAATTGGGCATCTGTTTCCTTTTCCACGCATCTGTCTTCACAAATGTGCAAGAACTTGCTATACATCCGTCTCTATATGTTCCATCAATCAGATATGGATGGTCAATCCAGTTTCCACGACATATTTATTAGCAAGTTGTTGTACATTTTTAGGCTAATTTCTTCTTTATGCTATTTTAAACAATACAAAAAAGTGTCTAATTTTAAACATGGTTATCTTTTAAGTGTCACTACCTTAACTCTTGAAAAATTTGCCTAATTCATTTCACCATCCTTCTATTTTTCTTTCTATATTCAATCAGATTTCATGAAAGGTTGAACGATGATGAAATATTAGTCAACGCCATAAACTATAATTGTTTGAATTACATATATAGAGTTAAATTGCAATTATTTTCTTTTATTCTGAATTTTTTAATTTGGCAGTGGCTCCAGGAAAATTAAGAAATGCATGGTAGAATTAGACCATTTCAATTTTAAACATACAAGTTAGATATCTGGCTAATTATTTCTCAATTATTCAATTATTTGCCAAGAGTTTTGTTGTGTTTTTTTACAAAAATATATTCCAATCTAATCTAACGCTATCTACTCGTTCATGAGCTTTAGTATAAAATGTCACACTCATAATATTAATTAATACAACAATATTTACACGGAAATCTCTAAAAAGTTTTGTGTTTGAACCAAATTAAGAAATCTGGCCATAATTTGGGGATGAAAATATATGGTTTACAAAATGTCATATTCCCTTTGAGCAGAACACGTTTTTGTTTGCATGTCTTATACCTCTTCTTTTTCTTCTTTTTTCTTCTTACTTTGGTTAACCTTAGATTTGAACATACTGACTTAGATAGAACGTTTATTAGGCAAGTCAATGTGTTATATTCATGATTGTAAACCTTACTATTCGATTCTAATGAATTTTCTTGCGATTTTGACAAAAAAAATTGTTCTATTTATGATTAACTATCTCCCTCATTTACTAAAATATGAAATAGTTAAATAACAATAAATTATGCAACCACAATAAAAAAGATAAATCATAATTGAATCAACATAATGAAATATCAATTACCCGTCAATTTGTTGTTGCCAAGGTATATCTCCTTCATCATTGTTAAGTTCCCAATATTTTTTGGTATGCTTCCCCTGAAATTGTTTTCCTCCAAATTAAGAATAAGAAGCTCTCTGCATTGCCATAATTTGGATGGAAGTAGACCATCAAACTGGTTGAAACCCAAATACAAGATTTGAAGACTAGGAAGATGTTGGCATATATTGTCTGGAAGACCACCACTCAAGTTGTTTTGATTTAGAGTCAACGTAGTCAAAGAAGACATGTTGAAAATAACCACAGGAACAGGGCCTATTAAACACCCCAAAAAAAAAAAAACACCAACATTATAGACTCAACATTATAGATCAATTTCTTGCAGTGTAGATAAGTTGAAGATTGTTGTCGGTATGGAACCTGAAAATTGATTGCCACGTAAACTGAATGTTTGAAGTTTGAGGAAGGACCCAAACCACGATGGAATGTATCCCATAAAATTGTTGAAGCTGAAGTTAATCAACTTCAGCCGACGCAAATAAGACAATTCCTTGGGCAGGGTGCCATGGAACTTGTTGTTTCTTAAGTCCAGCTCAACAAGAAATGAGAGGTTGCCGAGGGGTGGAGGAATGGTGCCGGAGAGTCCCATGTAAGAGAGGTTCAAGACTGAAACTCTAAGGTGGCGAGCACCACAAGTAACTCCAACCCAATTGCAAACGGAGGTGGTGGTTGACCAGTTGACCATGATGTTGTGAGGGTCATTAGTGACATGGGCTTTTAGAGCAAGAAGAGCATGCTGGTCCGTGGTGATGTTGGTTTGTGCTGCACCTACTGTGCCTAGAGAACTGCACTGCAGCTGCAGCACCAGCAAGAAGATGATTGACAAGAGGAAACAACTTCTCTCCATGACCATGAGCACCGAAAACAGAGAAGCTCCTTTCAACTTCAAATTGTTTTTCGTTTGTTTTTTCCTTTCCGATTTAGAACTTGAAATCATTGAATAATTTGTTGCAGTGCCAATTTATGAAGGCAGAACAAGTTGCCAAAGAGTGGGGCACATGATTGCACCCTCGGGGAAGGAATTCGCAAGTAGCCAAATGCAACGACTTGTAATGAAGGAAGAATGGACAGTTGGGCATCTTCACAAATGTAGAAAAACTTGCCATACATCTATATATTCCGTCAATCAGATATGGATGGTCAATCCAATCTCCTCCGCATAATAAGGACCCTTTTGCTTTGATTTTATTTTTTCAGAAACAAAGCATATACACATACATATTCCAGGATAGCAAGCTGGTGGACTAAATTTGCAAGCAGTTAATTGCTCAGACTACGGCCAACTTCCATTAGTTTTTCGCTTTGTTGGGCTTAGGCCTGTACATAATTGATAATGCTGCCAAAAGGTTGACAGTTCAATGGTAAAAGTATTTATCTGGTTAGTGATCTCAAGATCAAATACCAATAACACTTAATCCCCTCTTCTTTCCAAATTTTAACAAATAATAATAATAATAATAATAATAATTTGTGTATGCGACTAATTTCAGTTTGATCACAAAATATTTTGTGCATTGCATTTAGCTTTAAATCAAATTAAAAAGTCAAGAAACTTTGTGTATATTGTGTCTACGGACTCATCTCGACGTGCCCTACGCAACAGTACAACTAAAATTCCCAAAGTCTTTCCCGAACAAAAAGTTAACTTTTAAACCATTAAAATAGTCTTGGGGTAAAATTGTCTTTTATTTGAATATTTTATTAATTAAAAATTAATTTAGGATTGGATTATTATATCTTTAATACTAATCTCTTCTTACTTTGGTTAACTCAGATTTCAACATATATATTGACTTAGATAGAACGTTTATTAGGCGAGTTAATCTATTATATTCATAATTAACTATCTTCCTTGTTTATTAAAATATGAAATAGTTTTTTTTACCAAACAAGTGATAGTATTTTATTAAATCAATTGAAAAAGAACGTAGAAAGCCATTTCAATTAGCAATATGACTAATATAGGTAGAGCTTCCCGAGTGATTTTACGTTCAAACACCAATAACACCTCACTCTCTCCTTTTCAAATTTTCACAAATAATAATAATTTGTGAATGCGACTAATTTCCGTTTGGTCACAAAATATCTTTCCAATATTAGGGCATCATTATAAATGTGCATTGCATTTAGCAGCATATTAAATTGAAAAGTTAAAAAAAAACTTGGGTATATTAGCCTTTCAAGACACTTTTCTGATGCATGATACACATCCGTTGGCATTATGTACACAGCTGGTAGAGAATACTTCCATTCATCTCAACATCTACTAGAATTAATTGAAAATGAAAAAAACAATGAATACATTTTTGCCACAAAAAGAAAAGAATACTTGAAAGGCACGGATTGAACATGGGTTATTAATGTTAAAACTTTAAAAAATATATATGTTTTATAGGCACGGATAAATTAGAAATAATATAATAAAACATCAAACAAATATAAATATATGAAAATAATATAATGTATTTCTATTTTTAAAGGAACTGATAAGCATCAGTACCTAGGTTAGTATATTAGGCACGGATGTACTAGAATAGATGTACGCGTATTTGGTTGTTAGGACTGTGGGACCCATTGCAAAAAAAAAAGTCATGGAGATTTACAATCCATGTGATATTAACAATAGAAATCCCTTTAAAAAACACTGATATGGAACAGTCCCTAATACCACAAGTCCTGGAACAGTCCCTAGTATTGAGTCCTGAATGCGTGTTTTCGGTGTCAAATCCATTTGTCTGTTTGTTTTCATTGCAACAACTTTGACTTAGACTTGTAAGAGTATGGCACATGATTGCACCCTTGTGGAAGAAATTCGCAAGTAGCCAAATGCAACGACTTAGACTTGTAAGAAAGGAAGAATGGACAAATGGATTTAACAAAAGCAACTTACTTGGAAGTGGGGGTTTTGGCTCGGTGCAACTTACAGGGCCTTTCAAGAGCTTTCATATGGGAATGCGTGTTTTCGGTGTCAAATCCATTTGTCTGTTTGTTTTCATTGCAACGACTTTGACTTAGACTTGTAAGAGTAGGGCACATGATTCCACCCTTGTGGAAGAAATTCGCAAGTAGCCAAATGCAACGACTTAGACTTGTAAGAAAGGAAAAATGGGCAATGCAACTTGTAAGAAAGGAAGAATGGACAATTGGGCATCTGTTTTCACAAATGTACAAGAACTTGCTATACTGTACGTATATGTCTCTATATGTCTCTATGTATTCTGTACAAGAACTTGCTATTAGATATGGATGGTCAATCTAGTCTCCTTCGCATAATAAGTGCCCTTCACTCTGATTTTTTTTTTCTTCATTTTTTAATAGGAATATCTAATTATTCAGGTACAATAGGACTTAAATTCATTGCATCAGGTTATGGTGAGTTCATAATCCATTGCTTTAAATTCATATACCCAATAAATATGGAATTATTGGTGTACCTCAACTACCATTATATATGTACATATGCACGTGTATAATACAAGTACTATATGGAAAAATTGATGTACTTATATAGGTGTATAATATATACACAAGTGTTATAGGGAAAAATGCTAACTAGGATTTATATATGCATCAATACAAAACAAAGAATATTGTGCCAAAGAGTGGGGCTCATGATAGCAAGCCCATGGACTAAATTTGCAAGCAGTTAATTGCAGTTTCGGGCAAGGCATCCTTAGCCTCATCTGGGACTCAAACTGGCCAGACTTGACTTGATTGACAGAAATGCTACAATGAGGGGGATTTGGGTGAGAGGGTTGAATGAGGGTTCTATCCAACCATCCGATCATTAAAAAAAAAAATTAAGTATTATTCTTGCATCTAACTATAGATGCCCATCATCTCATTTGGCATATTTGGGACAAATTCGTTCTTCATTCTCAATTTCTGAAAACTATATGAAGTTAGCTAGTTTTTTACAATAACTAATACTTGCAAATATTATTTTGTATACCATTTTAAACGTAGGAAATAAATGAACGTTTGCTTTCCTGTTAACTTGCCGCAAGGTGTAAACAAGGCTAGAAAGTCCGTAATCAACCTTTATATTCAAAATTATTATTGGAGAAGCTCCCTACAAGCATGAAAACAGTTCCTAGTAGATTTAGAAGCTCTTAGGAGCTGGATAGGGAGTATGGTTGTAGGTGGGTTTTCTCATTTCCCCCCTAAATTTATCTAAGGAGGTGATTTAGGGAATCCATTGTGGATGCTCTTAGCACTAGTGATATAGATAAACCTTACACCATTTAATTTCTATAAACAAACCCAAAAAACGACAGCTGGTCCTGTTGAATTTAATTTTGATTATTAAATTACTGTGATGCCCTATTGAGTGTTTTGGATATCTTTTATGAGGTTTTGGAGTTAGACTTGTTTTAAGAAATCAATGGTAGTTTTGTAATTTATAGAAAGTTCGATACATGGACTATAGATGTTTTGGGGTGCAATATATGAACCATAGATGTGGACCTTCATATTAGCCACATGATTTCTATGAATAGTAACTTCACTTAAGTTTAATGAGCATGTGGCTAATATGAAGGTCCACATGAAGAGTCCATATATGGCATCCTCACTATAGAATTTTGCATTTGTTATGTTATAAATGGACTTTGGGCATAATAGTAAAAGTCCCAACTTTTTTGGGTTAATATGGGTTGATGGAACTTGATAAAACCATATAGCTGCGGTTGTGGTGGTTGACTAGTTGACCAAACAGTGCAGGGCAAGGTGTAAGGAAGAACGGAGAAGAAACAGGGCAAGGACTTGACTTGTAATAAAGGAAGAGGCTACAAAGAGAAACTTAGCTATATTCAAATGGTGCCCCTGTGCAGGCTCAAGCTTGGTTAGAAAGCACTTATACTCAAGGGCGAACTAATAATTTTTCAACAAGTGGGCTATCTAAAGTTATTAGCTTAAAATGTAATTTTAGAATAAGGCTTCACATGTATAATGACCCTTGACTGTCCACTAGATTAATAGCTGATTGTAAAAATATTACTAAGTAAAAATTAATTGATTCTAAATATCTAATTTGTTATTAAGAAAAAAAAAACAAATGAGGTTGAGAAAACTGGCATGTGCTTTTGGGGGATTATGGTTAGGAATATTTTTATAATAAGTGATATAAAAATAGAATGTATTGTTGGACTCGGATATGAACTTGGGTTAGAAAACACATATGGGCTTTTTAGTTGGGCTGAATAAATAGTTGGATATGGCCTCAATAATTATATTTAGTAACATAGCAGGTCCGATTCGATTTAGACCAGCCTTTTCAAGTTACAAACCCAAATCAAACTGGTCAAATTCAAATTATTATCAACGACTGCAAAAAAAAAAAAAAAAACCAAAAAAAAAAAAAAACTCTATCTAATCTAGCCCTCGTTCATGAGTTTTAGCATAAAATGTCACACTCATAATATTAATTCATACAACAATATTTACACGGAAATCTCTAAAAATAAAATAAAAGTTCTAAAAAGATTTGTGTTTGAAACAAATTAAGAAATTGGGGCTATGTGGTGGAGATGATAACACGTTTGAGTTTGCATATCTTTAATACTTCTTTCTTCTTACTTTGGTTAACTTAGATTTCAGCATATATATTGACTTAGATAGAACGTTTATCAGGCGAGTTAATCTGTTATATTCATAATTATCTATCTTCCTCATTTATTAAAATATGAAATAGTTTTTTTTAACCAAACAAAAGATAGCATTTTATTAGATCAATTGAAAAATAACATAGAAAGCCATTTCAATTAGCAATATGACTGATATGGATAGAGCTTCCCTAGTGATTTCGCGTTCAAACACCAATGACACCTCACTCTCTTCTTTTCAAAATTTCACAAATAATAATAATAATAATAATTTGTGAATGCGACTAATTTCAGTTTGGTCACTAAATATTTTTCAATATTAGGACATCATTATAAATGCGCATTGCATTTAGCAGCATATGAAATTGAAAAGTAAAAACAACTTGTGTATATTAGCCTTTCAAGACACTTTTCTGATGCATGATACACATCCGTTGGCATTATGTACACAGCTGGTAGACAATACTTCCATTCATCTCAACATCTACAAATCCTTATCCACTCTTTTTCTTCTGCTGTTATAAGCAATACAAAAATGTTTGGGCCATAATTTGCCACAACCCAAAATGATCGAAAGCCCATGACAAAATTGGGCAGCCACCAGCTTTTGGAGAAATTGGGCCAAGAAACACTCAGCCCATCATTAAAGGCCCGGGAAGAAGAGACAGAAATTAGGCCCAGGAGATTTCGGACCCGAAAGCCCAATCCAGGATGGAGGCTGCTTCAAACAGAAAAGACTTGGGCTTCAGGAAAACCAATCCTTGGTTTATATAAATTCAAAGGGAGGCTACAATGAGGAGTTAAAGTGAGGAGGTTATTTGAGGAGACCGATCCGACCGTCAAAACATTTAAAATATTTCAGTCCCATGATTTCTTTACATTTGTTGATGGTGAGATTTGACCTCCTCAAATAACCTCCTCACTTTAAACCCTCATTATAGCCTTTCCGTAAATTCAAAAGAAACAAAATGATGAAAACCCACATGGCCTCTTTCAAAAGTCCGCACATTCAAACTTGAAAGGACATGCCTACGTGAGAAAAGGGAAGGCATTTCTGGAAAAGGTTTGCCACCAAGGGCCACCAGGAGATTGTATATTCAGAGATAATGTTCTTCTTCTCCAAATGCGCAGACCACAGGTGAAAAGCAAAAAAAAAAAAATGGAATGATGAAGGATGATGGTTTCTGAGTGCTCATCAGCCCGAATTGATCTGGCAAAAATAAGCCAAACACACCCACTCACGTTCAATATTTTTCTATAAATATGAAGAGGGGGCGAACGCATCAAAGACAACCAACCAATCAAACAAAAATCAGTCAAACAATCAAAACAGCCAAGGGCAAAAACTCAAAATGATCACTTGATCACTGAGAATCTCCAAACTGGAGCAATCAAGCAGCTCACTAATCGGTGCATAATTACATATATTTTTGTACCCTTCTAACTTATGATTTGGTTATGTTTTTGAGTTAAACTTGTGCTTTTAATAAAGTTTGTGTATGTTTCAGTGTAATAAGGATGAGACTCATTACATGCATTTTGAAGACAAGTTAGCTCAAAACAGTGTCTGCAGATCAGTCACATTCACGGATTAACCTGTACTTGCTCAAGAAGAACCAGATAATGAGCCATACATCATTGGAAAGATACGGAAGTCTAGTTTCCGTAGCATTTTACGGTTCATGATTTGGAGTCTTCTAGAGGAAGTTATCCATGATTTAGCAGCTCAAGGTCAAAATTCGGCAGCATCTGCGTTACTGGGCCAAAAATGACATTTGAAGGTCTTTCCTATTTTTCCTTGAGTTGGGCTGCATATGCTTGGAAAGATAAGACAAATGGCTTGAAGATCCATATTTTTCCAGAATTTTTTGGAGTGAATAACAAGCCCAAAATCGGCCCACAAGCTGACTATGTCATGCATGATCAAAGTGCTATCTAGTGGGATTTGTTGGTGAAGAGCACTAGCCAAAAAGATGAGTTTCTAATTACAAGTGCTATCTAGTGGGATTTGTTGGTGAAGAGCACTAGCCAAAAAGATGAGTTTCTAATTACAAGTGCTATCTAGTGGGAGTTGTTGGTGAAGTGCACTAGCCAAAAGATGAGTTCTTTTACAAGTGCTATTAGCATAAACCATATTCAATTTAGATATTCCCCTTCCATTCTCCCTATAAATAGCACTCCAATTCTAAACACAAAGTCATTCAACAATCCATCAATTCACTTCATCCATTACTCATACACATTCATATATAGAGAGAGAGAGAGAGAGAGAGAGAGAGAGAGAGAGAGAGAGAGCTAGTTGCAAAAGGAGCAAAGCTTGGAGCTATCTTGGGAATTCCTTGCTGCCATCATCTAGTTCTTTTCTTCTCTTTATCCTATCTTATGTATTTCCATTCTATATTGTTTTTCAATTATTAAATATGAGTAACTGAATTTCTTCTTAGTTAGAGGTGAATTCGAAGCCATGGACATATGTTTTATATGAATTGATCACTTCCAGTTATGGTTTCGTAAAGTATGAATGTGATTTACTTTTCTGTTTTATTCAGGACTTATTCTTGCATGTTTATTAAGGATGCATACTTAGTTTGCATGCAGGGATTTGATGCTAGAATATGAGGGAATTTCACCTAATCGTTATGAACTTATATTCACAAGTAGTAAAAGTCACTAGTCATGATTGTGTTAAGTAAATTCCTGGCAGGAGTATCATGCTTTTCATAGTTACAAATGCTTTGTCAAAGCTTATGATTTTCATAGAACTTAATGATCTTTGATATGTATCTCTATCATGCTGTTCATATAGGGAACTTGATAAGAATAATTTGATTGAGTCGCTGAGTCCAATTCAATGAACTTAGGAAAATCTGAGAGTTAATTAGTGCAGTTCACAATTAATTTGGGGCTTTGACATTCATACTTTATAGAAAGAGTAACTGGAGATCTATTTGTATGCATATGTTCCATGTGTGGAGAAGAATCCTCTAGCTATCCCTTAATCCATATTTCATTCACAACTTAGTTATTTGCTGCTGTCAATTTTACTTTGGTAAAAATCATCCAACTCTCCCCAATCATTGTTCCCTTAACTTAGTTCTAGTTTAATAAATTTAATTTGTGTTGATTAGCATCCCTCCTAATCCCCGGAATAGAATGATCCCTACTTACTCGTACTACGATTGCATGATTTATAGGGTTTAATTTGTGCGTTAGTTATTTATCACGCCACTCACCCGAGCCACAGAAATACCAGCTATAAATCAGAAGTTCCTAAGTTCAGTCTTAGAAGGAAATCATTCCAGAACAACTCTTGTTACAAATTTGGTTCAGCGGAGCCAAGACAAGCAGAGCTTGAGTTTTCACAAATATGAAAACCTCAACAAATTCAGGGAGAGCTCTGACCAAGCAGAACAGGTGCCACAGTACAGTTCCAGCTCAGTAAGCCCCAAATCCAGCCACTTCTGCCCCTCTCAGAGGAAAGAAGTCGCAGTTCTGCCTATTCAAAAAGCCTTCCAGGGCTCGAAATAGATTAAAAGCTCTGCCAAACTCAACTTTGGTATCGATTTACAGCTGGAGACCAACAACTGAAGTTGCTCACAGTCCAGTCCATCACAGAATCCTCAGTCCAGCCCGGATCAACAGATTCTATCCCGGCAGAAACGGAATTTTTAGCTTTCCTTTTACCTTTCTACAGTTGATTTCTACCTTTTTGAATCCTGTAAGGGGCAGTTCTGCCTAAAACAAATCACTGGATCAACATCTAATTCTGGCCAGAATTACCAATTTTTACTAAGATAAATTATGAAGTCCTTACCAGTCTAAGGCATAGAAAAGAACTTACTTGGGAGATATTCCTCACCCAAATTCACAATCACTTTGATCAAGAAATCAGTAACTTGGGGCGCAAGTTATCTACTTTCAAAGTCTGCTAGAATTTTCACTGCTAGCAGTGGCACGCTCGCACACCAAAGAAAGTTGGCCCGCTGACCAGTCCACGGTCACCCAGCCAATGAGGAACTTTGCCCTCTCCACCTCAAGAGGAAGCACCGAAACGGGCAAACCAAAAAAAAAAAAACATATATACATATATATAATTCAAATAATTGACATTGCAACATTGTTTGTCTTTTCACTACCTTATCTTTTGAAAATTTATCATATTCATTTCAAATCTTTTCTTTTTATTTCAATACTCGTATACGGATTTCATGAAAGGTTGAATGATGATGAGATATTAGTCGATGTGATAAACTAAATAATTGTACGAATTTCATATTTAGAGTTAAATTTCATTTATTGTTTTTTTTTAATTTATTTTTTAAAACATACAAGTTATCTGGCAATTTAATTTTCAAATATTCAATAAGTTGCCTAGAGTTTGGTGACCAAAATAATTGAATTTAAAAATTGTTTTTATGGCTAATGAGGTCTAGTCCAATGAAAAATGACCTTGACTTGCAAGTTAGTAGTCTTAGATTCGAACCCTCATGATACCATTGTAATGTGTGTGTGTGTGTTAAAAATCGTTTAGACTAACGCTTGTATTAAAAAATTATATTTTTATGTTTTCGTGGTGGTAGAACACTTTTTTCATTTACGCACTTGAATTTTTCATCATGGACAATACCCTCTCCAGGCCCTCCACTCACATGGAAATGGAGTGCAATCATCAAAACGTGGGAGGCCCAATACTAAACTCTTTTTTTGGATCAACTTATTTACTACTAATAATAAAGGGTAAAATAGGCAAAGAAATTGCATGTTGAAGAATTTGTAACAGTTGCGTGCCGTAGATCTGTAAAATCATCACCTACCATCAAGTTGACTTGCTTCACCATCAAGTCATCCACTTATTAACCATTCAATTTCTTGATTTGACTCTCGTGAGCCATTCCCCGCCCAAATCAAAATCAATCCCTGGCATCTTTTCTTCGGAATCACGTGCATCAATTTTAATTGTACTGCGTGGTTTAGAAAAGCACATGACCGATTAAATGTTTGATAGTATAATAGTAAGTCTGATTATCGGTGTAGGACGTCTGATGAGATTAGGCTGGATTGAGATTGCCTATGTGTGACGCTGTCAGCACTCATTTAGTATAACACACGTGTTACCCACGAAGCGGCTGAAGATTACTTGGTTGGAAATAAGCTTCTTCTTCTTCTACAGAGTGTTATCCTCTTGCATTTCACGACTCATCCAACACACAAAGAACCGTTAAACTTCGTATTTCCCATGTTTATGTTGCGCTGTCAAACATGGAAGTTGCAATTCTCACGCTACCATGTTTTTGGTTTCAACATTCAACTTTGAACTTTGAGCAAATTGCCATGGCCCTTTTTTGAGTAAATTGTTTTTTTTCCTTTTTGTTTTTTCGCCACACAAAGGTTTATAGTTGTAACAATAATAGTTACAGTCCAACATTCACGATAAAAATTTAACTCTTTAAGTAACTAATGTTGAACTAGAAGGCCCGACAATAAGTTAATGATTAAATTAAGGAGGTCTACTTCTCATAAAACAAAATTGTTTAGTAATACGAAAGTGTCATATTATTTTTGTGGGAATATTTTTGGATCACATGCTATGTGACAAGGGCACTTGACATAAAAATTGACGCTAATCATGTTTGTTTAATGAACAATTTGTCACCACTAACATAATAAGGTTAAATCGATGACTAATAAACTAAAAAGAAAATCTTTCCCGAAACAATAAATAAATTTGCAACAACTTAGTATTTTATTGCATGCTTTTCGGATTGTGGGAAACTTGCTAGCAAAAACTTAGCCTTTTTTTTTGTTACCAAAAAAAAAAAAAAAAACTTAGCTTTTCCATGAACACCATTTACAGAAGATTTTCTTAAACTTGTCGTAAACGTCATATACTGTTATATGAGGCAAACAAAATTAAATACAAAAATAGAAAGAAAAAGAAAAAAAAAAGCTATGTATTGTATTGGGAGGAGGTGGAGGGTATATTCCTGTACCATATAAAGAGCATCATTGTCTCCAAAACCAAATAAAACATCTCTCTTTAGTTTCTACACACACCACTCATCAATCATCAAAACAACACCCAACAAACCAAACATCACATCCCAAACTCAACAAAAAGCCCAATAAATCAACCCAAAAAAAAAAAAAAAATTTCAATCAAACAATCACAAAAACCCAAATTCACCTGAGAAATCGAGAGAGAGGGCCGTCCCTTCCCGGAGGAATGGCAAACCTCACCACCAAAGCTACCGATAACGGCGTCGCTTCCACCACCACCACCCCTACCAACAAATCCAAAAACATCCCAGCTCCGCTTTTGGGACGCTTCGAAATCGGCAAATTGCTTGGCCATGGCACCTTCGCCAAAGTCTACCATGCCAAGAACATCAAAACCAACGAGAGCGTAGCCATCAAAGTCATCGACAAGGAGAAGATCCTCAAGGGCGGCCTAATCGCTCACATCAAACGCGAGATCTCAATTCTCAGGCGCGTTCGCCACCCAAACATCGTGCAGCTTTTCGAGGTCATGGCCACCAAGGCCAAGATCTACTTCGTCATGGAGTACGTTCGCGGTGGCGAGCTCTTCAACAAGGTCGCCAAGGGCCGCCTGAAAGAAGAAGTTGCTAGAAAGTACTTTCAGCAGTTAATCTCAGCCGTCGGATTTTGTCATGCTCGCGGCGTTTACCACCGTGATTTGAAGCCGGAGAACCTCCTCCTCGACGAGAATGGCGATCTCAAGGTCTCTGATTTTGGGTTGAGCGCAGTTTCTGATGAGATTAAGCAAGATGGTCTATTTCACACGTTCTGTGGCACGCCGGCTTATGTGGCGCCTGAGGTTTTGGGTCGAAAGGGCTACGATGCTGCAAAGGTCGATATTTGGTCTTGTGGGGTTGTGTTGTTTGTTCTCATGGCTGGATATTTGCCTTTCCACGACCAAAATGTTATGGCTATGTACAAGAAGATCTACAAAGGCGAGTTTCGGTGTCCCAGATGGTTCAGTTCTGAGCTTGTTAGGTTGTTAACTCGTCTGCTGGATATAAATCCTGATACTCGGATTACAATCGCGGAGGTCATGGAGAATCGGTGGTTTAAAAAGGGGTTTAAGCATATCAAGTTTTACATTGATCATGATGACAGGCTTTGCAATGTTGAAGACGATGAGGAGGACAGATTTAGCGATGTGAGCTCGCTTTCTGATCAATCTTGTATGTCAGAATCGGAGGCTGAGTTTGAGACCAGAAGAAAGCTTACATCTTTGCCTAGACCAGCCAGTTTAAATGCATTTGATATAATTTCGTTTTCTGCCGGGTTTGATTTATCTGGGTTGTTTGAGGAGCGCGGTGAGGAGGCGAGATTTGTGTCGGGTGCGCCGGTTTCGACGATCATATCGAAGTTGGAGGAGATTGCTAAAGTTGTGAGCTTTTCAGTGAGGAAGAAGGATTGCAGAGTGAGCTTGGAAGGGTCTAGGGAAGGCGTGAAGGGCCCATTAACGATTGCCGCTGAGATATTCGAATTGACACCGTCTTTGGTGGTTTTGGAGGTTAAGAAGAAAGCAGGGGACAAAGCAGAGTATGACCAGTTTTGTAACACAGAGTTGAGACCTGGGTTGCAGAATTTGATGATTGAGGAAAGTGCTGCTGCTAATATTGCTCCTCCTTCATATCTACCTTCAGATTCTGAATAGGGAAGAACAGAAAGGGAAATGGGTATGCTTTAATCTCTCTTTGTTTCTTTGTTTTTCTTTTTTTTCTGATTTGCTAAGGCTGCTGTAAAGGTTCATCTTTTATTGATTTTTCCTAGTTTCTTCGGTTGTTTGCTTTTGGGAATTAGGTGAAGCTTTAGATACTGCTCTGTACTGTCTATTCTATTCTTGTATCGAGAAAGCTATAGATTAGATAACAGAGAATGGAATACACATTTCTACTTATCTTGGATTGTTGGTGGTGTGTGTGTGAATGTATAAGTGTATATGCTTACATTATAATTTGTTATGCTAGAGAAGGTGGAATGTTACTTATTTTCACTATAAAAATCCATTATCATACCAGTTACTCACAATAAAGTTCTTTTGCTTAATAATAACATAAATGCAGTAGATTATGTTGACATTTGGGGATGTAAATGTTAAAGAGTTCAGCAAATCTATACTTTCTGCCTCCCATTTCTTATTCTGAGTATATACACGATTTCTGCTTTTAGTGAGTAAATGTTAAAAAGGATGCAAATTTTAGTTAACAAATGTCTGCTTACTGGTGACCAGAGGTGTTTTGCCCATACCTTCCCTTATGTAGGTACCTAGTTAGCATACCACCTAATTGAGTAACATTTTGTTGGATTTTCCAATTCCCTCTTTTCTGAATTTGGGACTTTTAGGTGAAACTTTTACTAAGTTGGATAAAATGGTGGGAATGGGAAGGATGTTTGGAATTGTAGGAAAATGTTGGAAGGGTACATGTAAGGATCCATGGAAACATTTCACATCATATCTTAGTGTCTGTCCATTAGCTGCATATTTCCAAATCCATGCCAGGATATGATTTGCTTCACAATTGCATAAATTTGCTGCCAAATCAGTATATCTTTGGACATGAACCCATGGACCACTTTTTGCATTTTTATGGATCATCAAAAGGGGTTTTTTTCTTTGATTGGAATGGATGGAGAGATACAGAGGACATTGGTGAGAAGAAGGCATATACAGATTTTGATTGATGATGTCGTATGAATTTTATACTTGAATTTGAATGAAGGAAGCCAAGGCGACAGAAAAATGGAAATTTTTTTATTGACTAAACGACAGGGTGCTCAATTGTTGGTGCACCTACCATTAGCTCCCCACCTTTCTACTAATTTCTTAAGTCGGCCACTTGTGACTCGTTTGTTTATATGTGATGGCAACTGCCATATATGTCGATAAATAACTTCTTGTCAGCATTCTCGTTTGGCCGAGTTCTGGGGCATTTTTTTCATGAGAAGGATAGCACTATTTTGTTATTTCTGGCCAATCAAGGTATGTCACGCGTGATAATTTTTTCACGTGACAATTTGTGATTGGTTGGGAATAGCAAAACAATGCTATCCACGTTTCATCCAAGTTTTCTGTATTTTCATGGTGCAGAATGAAGGTCCCATTTCTTTCATAGAAGTAGCAGACACAAGAAGATTTGCAATCTTTGACACGAGATTTGGCTCCTTTTGTTTGTCGTTTACAAATATACAGGATATCAAATGCATGGACATATATTTAACCCTATTAAGAAAATGAATTAAGTAGCTATCAACCAAAGCCCTTTTTCTGTAATTTACAGAGAGAATACTATTTCCCAATTAAAAACCAAGTCTGCCAATAATTTGGTTAAAATAAACAATCTAAAAACATTTCTCGCCATAAGATTGGACAAACAGAACAGAAAAATCTGGAAGTCTATAGAATCTAACAGCCGAAAAGATTAGTTAAAGAGTTGACTGGATCTAATTGCGCATGCGAATCTACTAAGAATGGTAATGAGATGACTAACTGGTGCAGTTTTCCACTTCCGTGACAAAAACAAAAAGCAAATTCCACATGCAAGACGTGTAAAAAAAATCATAGGGTCATCGTTGAAACGAACCAGAGGAGAGGAGATCATTAGGTGAAGTGTAGAAAATTATAAATGAAGTCGGTTTCATTGACTTTCTGATCAATTGATGATCTGTGTGTTTGGCTTTACAGATGTTCTTCTGAAGGCGTCTTTTTGCCACCTCGATGGCCATCCAACAATAATTCAGGACATGACTGGTAGGTTTTCCCACTGTCTTGGTCGATTCTTAGGTGTTCTCTCTCTATCTTCTTCCATTTTGCAACTTATAATCCAATTTTCTTTTTTTGGGTCTGTTCAGGATTGGGTGTGGAACATCATTTTCCATGTTTTGTATGTCGACCAATGAGGGAAATATAGGATAAGACATGTGGACGGATAAGAAAAGAGTTAGCATAGATCACTAGTTTGAAAATCACTGGAGGACTCTCAGATTTCGTGAAGATATTTCTGATAGCAGTTATTGCTTATATTCTGTATATAATTAAAGGAAAAGCAAGTTATAAAAGTCATTGGAATTGGATTGGATTTTTAGTGGGCTAATCTTTTCTTAAATGCAGCCAATCTTTTGTTAAACACTTTTCGCCACCTTATAGGGCAGCATATCACACCAATTAATATTAAAACGAATTATTTGTGATGACAACAATTCTGTTTTACTTGTGATAAAGGGAAAAGATGCCAAGATCTGTCTACTACCGTATGATGCATGCCGTGAGCAACGGGAACGACTTAAATTTGATGGAATCTGTGCTTTGATTGTGAAACCTAATCAAACACTTCCTGACAATGGCCCTGGTGACCCCAAACCAGCGCATGGTTACATGGAAAGAAGGAGACTTTCAATGCGTATGCATGGATGACATGAAAAGATGAAAATAGGACCAAGTGCATTACAAATCAACTATGACCATGTTTTGATCTGTACATGTTTACAGATGTGCTCTGTGATTGCCTTTATTTTGCTCATGTTTTAGGAAGGTCATGACCCATCTGTATTGTACGTGCACCGAATAATTTAGTCATTGCATGCCTTAATGATTCTCAATTCTAATTCCATTTAAGCTACAATGCTTGCGGATGAAGATTTTGCTTACCCTTATTGGATATGATAGTACTTCTTATGTGGTTGCTCATTTCCATTATGCACTTTCTGGTGCTTGGAGCTGTCTTGCTTTATTTGCAGGATTGGGTGTGTGTGGGACAAAGACGATGATGGATAGCTAGATTCATAAGCAAATGATACATTTGTTTCTTCACTTCACAGTGTTTGAATTCAAAGGAAAAGAAAAGAAGGAAAAGGAAAAGCAGATTAGTCTAAAGCTTTCACTTTAAATATGTTATTGAATATCCTAAATTTGCCCTTTTGGGGGGCTACCAGTTTAAACTAGTGGTCTATCTGCCTTTGATCATTCTGGCTACCACATTTTGCAGCATCTCGTTTACAGAATTTTCGAGCCATCCTGTACCGCACTCTGTCTTGAAGTTGTGCACAAGACTAACAATACCCCTCCCTACATTTAGATCTCAAATTCAAAAGAACTCCAAAAGTGGATAAGTTAAAAAAGACCTGAAAGCATAAGAAAATAAAGATGAAAAAGCACGGAAGACATCTTTTAGCATCTAGTTTTAGATAGAAAATATGCACTTCCTATCTAAGAAACAATTTCTGGTGCTACTGGCTGTTGCTCATGCTTTTGTTCACTTCCTTGCCAAGTCCATACTATGTCCTGAAGAGAGGGCTTTAAGTCATGGTCACAGAACTCCATGTATTCTAATGTGTCCCCAGCCGTTTTCTTCATCTCTACGACATAAAATGAAGGTGTGACCTCAAAAATCTCAGCATCGATACCAAGCTGCCCTTTCCTTCCTTCCTTGCTGCCCTGCAATTTCAGGGTCCCATCTTTCTTCATGCATTTGAATCTCTCGGTCTCTGCTATCGCTTCGAATTTTGAAACAATTGTTGCGGCTGGTTTTGTGCTGGTGAATCTTGACTGTGGTCTGTGCTGCATGTCATTCTCAAACAAACCGGATAGATCAAAACCTGGCGATAGAGAGATGATGTCAAAGGCATTGAAACAAGTTGGCCTCATGGGGCTTGTTCCTGCCGTGCTCGTTTTCTTGTGGGAACTGCCTTCTGCAGACTCATCTGTTGTTGTTGATGCAAAAGCTACCTGGACATCACGCAGGATGGAAGCATTGGGATCAGGAGGCGGCAAAGGTGCTTCAACAAGTTTAAACCCTTTCTTGAACCAACTGTTCTCCACAATCTTGTCCACGCTTATTCTTGTGTTTGGATTAGGATCAAGAATCCTCGAAAGAAGCTTGCGAACCTCTGGAGGAAACCATTGCGGACTTTTGAAATCTCCTTTGCTGATTTTCCTGTACATTTCCATGAGATTGGTATCATGGAAAGGCAGAAAACCAGCCAACAGAACATAAAGGACAACCCCACAAGACCATGTATCAGCCTTGGCACCATCATAACCTTTCTTGTTTATCACCTCTGGTGCTACATATGCAGGAGTTCCACATGTTGTGTGGAGCAGGCCATCTTGTCCCCTTGACTCCCATAATGCGCTCAATCCAAAATCCGAAACTTTAAGGTTACCATTCTCATCAACCAAGAGATTCTCTGGCTTGATGTCGCGGTGGTAGACGCCTCTGCTATGGCAGTAATCAACAGCCCCAACCAACTGCTGAAAGTATTTTCGGGCCACGTCTTCCTTGAGCTTCCCCTTGGCAACCTTGTTGAAAAGCTCCCCACCTCTCACATACTCCATGGCAAAATAAATCTTGGTCTTGCTGGCCATGACTTCAAAGAGCTGAACCACATTGGGGTGCCTCACAAGGCGCATCACAGAGATTTCTCTCTTGATTTGATCAATCAATCCCACCTGTTGCACCTTCTCCTTGTCGATGACCTTAATCGCAACGCTCTGGCCTGACCTCAGATTTCGGGCATGGTAAACCTTGGCGAAGGTCCCTTGTCCAAGCAATCGTCCCAGCTCGTATTTATTCATCAATATGTTTCCCTTCTTTTTCTCCATTTTTGCTTTTGTGGTTTTTTCAGAAAACCCTGCCTCAAGTTCCACCGCAGAAACAGCTGATGGTGAAGATGAAACAAGATCAATACTGTATGTACATGCAATCAAGAACTTTGCAGCTTGATTGCAGTAGTTTATATACACATGCTCATATCCAACGAAAATTATGTGGTGAAGTGGAGGAAAGCAAGGACCGGGGACACAAGGAATTTCAACTCATGCATGCCGAAAGGCAGGATGAGGAAAATCCCTTGTGAAATGCTATCAAAGCACGAGGAACTTAACCCATGCCAAAAGGCTGCATGCTGCGGACAACCCTTGTTCAAGGACAGAATGCTCGGCCAACATCCTTGTTTCTGCTCCCAAAAACCACGTCTCTTAATAGAGACTCTAATTCCAATTCAGCTATTTGTGCAAAAATAGTAAATAAATGTTTGGTTGCTCTCTCTGCGTTGTACTCAAGGACTGGACCTCATTTAGGCTCCTATGTATAGTAACAGACAGTTAGGGAAATTACTATAATAAGAAAATGAGATGAAGCATAATCATTCCCACTTTTCGTTTAATCAAATCGTTTACGATTGGATAAGAGCACTTGCTCCCTCTAAAATACAATATGCCCAACTGAAACGTTGTTAGGACGGCTCTAATTTGTTCAGAAACAGATTGACAGAGAAGCATGCTCAATCAGGTTGTGGACATACACATTGGACCACAATGCTTCCTCATGAACTCATGCCAAGAAGGACATCCACGTGGGTGCCATGTGGGAATGTTGTGTGTGGCCCACATGGTCTAGTATTGGCCACAAATCTGATATTGTGGAAAAAGAAGAAGGGAGGTGGTTGGTGGTGGTGGATTGCAAAAGTTGTCCATTCATAGAGTGGCGCCAAATGAAGTGGAGCTCGAGGTCCACATTCTAATCCTCAGTAGGGTTTGTTTCCAGCCAAAAGACTCAATTTGTGGATGACAAGCAAGTTCTCATTTTAACATTTTCTAGAATCTAAACACACTTCAATAATTTAAAGATTGTCCAGAGTTTAGATGCTTAAAATGGTTGATGCCCAAAAAACGGATTAGTGATCTTTGGACTTTCTTTGTACAATTTGCGTGATATCAAGAGAGGTCAGCCAATGATTTGATGATAAAGTTATTTAGATGCAAAGTCACTAAAAATGTAGAAGGCAAATGCAAAGGGCCACTTGTGGTTTGGAGCAAATGCTCTTACAGAAAAGATCTGAGTTCGAATTCTAGCATCTGTGTAGTCTGTAGTGTGTGTGAGTATATGCTATCGTCCCTTTCAAAAGAAAAGATTTTTTTTTTTTTAAATGTAGAAGGTTTATTTTATTATTACATGCAGTCACTAAAAATTAATACCCAAAAATCCATACCAAAATTAATCTTCCAGATTTTCCCTCCCAAGCTTTTGGTCTCTGTTCCTGCCCCACTTATGCACGCACAAGTGAAGCTTCTTACTTGCCACCAGAAAATCAACAGCCTGAAGAGGTGTCAATATGTTCACAAGCTCCTTGACTGCTTAGCCTCAACTGATCTGCCTCCTCCAAAATTCTCACAATGGCTTGGCCATGCTCATCCAGAGCCTCCTCCACTTCTCTGTTCATCTCCCCAAGTTGGCTCAAACCCTTTGCAATCATTGCAATTGGCTGGTCTGCTATGTCCTCTTGCAGAGCTGCCAGCTCCCCTGTCAACCTCTCCTCCTCTCTAATGGTCTTGCTCTGCAAACTGTTGACCACAACGAGCTGCGAGCACGTCAGAACCTCACCAAGGCTGCCTTCTCTTGTGTCTTGGAGGAACTCAGAGAGCTTTGACTCCATTTTTGACCCGCCAAGCACATAAACGAGCCTGAAAAACAAAGAGGGTCTGCAGCCAGCGATCCAAAGCAGAGAGTTTTCCCATGAAGTGCACCAAGTGAGGGCAAAGAAGGCAGAGACGTCTCTCCGGGCAAGTTGGGTTCTCTTGTTTATGTAATCTTGGAAGTGACAGATGCCTTTCTCTGCTAAATGTTTTAACTGGTCTTTGTTTTGGGGGTCTAGTTTCAGGGCTTGGAGGAGCTCTGAGAGGTCTTGTTCTTGAAGCTCCATCCACTCTTTGAAGCAACATTTGGATTGCTCTCTGTCTCTGCTTGCCATTTGAGATGCTGAGTTGAAATGGTAAGCACAAAGGCCTATCAACATGCTAATTGCTTAACAAGAAGACAAGGAATTGAAGCGGTGTAAAATGTTTGTTTATTTGGAGGACACGTAGAAGGTGATGACAAATCTCAACACCTGTTTTTTTTTTTTTTTTTGGTGTCAGCTTTGCCCTGATCAGCGCACGTGACCCAGCTGAAGAAGCGGAGGGAGGAGGGCAGATCCTAGTTCATAATTGAGAACCTAAACCTATTGAGTTTGGTATCTGTGTTCTTTGTGGGAACTGTTGGAAGCAATCCATGGACTTAATTTGGGCATCACATGTTTGTCAAAACATAGAGAATATTGAGGAGATAGTGGAAAGTGTAGAGAGAATGAGAGTTGTAGAATGTTTTCTGATTTTTCACTTGTATTTCATTACTTAACATCAACACATATATATACAAGTAATCAAGCCTACAAAGTTAGGCAACCTCATTAATGACTAAAGCAACCTCATTAATGCTAACATTAATGACTAAAGCAACCTCATTAATGCTAACATTCCTCCTCAAGTTGGTGCATAGATATCACCAATGCCAACTTGATCAGTGAGTTGTGGAATACTCTGCTAGAAACTGCTTTTGTCAATATATCGGCTAGCTGGTCTTCGGACTTGACAAATGGAAGCTGAATTTCTTTATTTTCAAGTTTCTCTTTAATGAAGTGTCGATCCACTTCAACATGTTTAGTGCGATCATGAACTGGATTGTGTGCAATGCATATTGCAGCCTTGTTATCACACTGTAGATGCATTCCTAATGTAGGTGCATATCCAATCTCTGTAAGTAATTTCTTCAACAAAAAGAGTTCGCAAATTCCTTTGGTCATTCCTCTGAATTCTGCTTCTGCACTAGACAAAGCAACGACATTCTGTTTCTTGCTTCTCCAAGTAACCAAGTTACCTCCCACAAATGTGGAGTTATCGTGTCGTGTTGCTATCGTGTTGACCCGTTAGCCACCCGTTAAGCTAACGGGGTCGTTTCGGTGTCCATTCGCGAATACACGAACCAATGATTTGGTTATGTTTTTGAGTTAAACTTGTGCTTTTAATAAGTTTTGTGTTTGTTTCAGTATAATAAGCTTGAGACTCATTTAATGCATTTTGGAGACAAATTAGCCCAAAACGGTGTCTGCAGATCATTCAATTTCATGGATTAACCTGTACTTGCTCAAGAAGAACCAGATAATGAGCTATACATCATTGGAAAGATACGGAAGTCTAGTTTCCGTAGCATTTTACGGTTCATGATTCTGAGCATTCTAGAGGAAGTTATCAATAATTTAGTAGCTCAAGGTCAAAATTCGGCAGCATCTGCGTTACTGGGCCACAAATGACATTTGAAGGTCTTTTTCGATTTTTCCTTGAGTTGGGCTGCATATGCTTGGAAAGATAAGACAAAGGGCTTGAAGATCCATATTTTTCCAGAATTTTATGAATGTATTAACAAGCCCAAAACGAACCCAAAAGAAGAGTGCAATGCATTGTCATGCATGACATATGCATGATGAAATGCACTATCTAGTGGGAATTGTTGATGAAGTGCACTATCTTGTGGGAAGGTTGGGTGAAGCATATTCAAGTCTTATAATTGAAGTGGGAGTTGCAACACTAAGTTTAAAGAAAGAAAAATTGTTTTCAAATGTAATGGTGTATTAGGTGAAGTTGATGAAGTGAGTGGAAAGCAATATTTAATTTAGATTTTCAACTTCCTTAGGCCTATAAATAGTGAGGTTTCCCAAGCTTGTAAACACACCCCAATGGGGGGAGCTCTCAAACATTTCTCTAGAGCTCCCCTCCCTTCTCTCCCTCAAATTCTCTTAGTTTTCCTTTCTAGTTCTCAATTGTTGTAATAAAATCCTTTTGCTAAATGTTTCTTTGAGTTTTTCTTAACTTTCCATTGTAATGTAAATTCTTTTCTTTAGCAATTCAAGTTTGAGTAGTTTCCAAGTTTCAATTATGGTTTTTGTTCTTATTCATTATGCTTATAAGTTAATATGCTAGTTTGAATGATTGATCACCATTAAGGCTTGCATGTTAGCTATTTTGGTTTGAATTAAGAGTAGACACCATGCTTTAATTCGAATTGAACTATGAATAGGAAGAGTATGTATGGACATTCAACAACAGGGATTAGATACATGCTTGGTTGTTTAAAATGTTCTTCTATGCTTAATGGGTTCCTAATGCTTAATTTAGGTTAGACAACAAATGATCAAGTTAGGGAATTAGGAACACAAGGTTAGGACCAGACACCATGGCTTAATCATACTTTAGCTAGAATCAATCCGTTAATCTAAATTGAACTTGGGAACTTATTCGCTTGAGTTAATTTCTTTTCTTTCTTTCTTGTTTGATTTATTTTCTTTCTTTTTTTTCATTTCTGTTTTGTATAGGGAATTGAATTAAATCAATCTATCATCAATCCTCGTGGGATCGACCTCGCACTTACATATGCTAAACTACCAACGGCTCGTGCACTTGCGAGTATCACAAGTTGAGGATGCAGCTGAATCTATTTTGGTGCAGCTGAATCGACGCAACAACCAACCCGTTAAGCGGGGGTAATTTTGTAATTTTCTATTCTAAAAAAAAACCCTAGCATCTCTTTCTCTTCATTCATTCAGGATTCAGCCGCTTTCTTTTCTTTCTCTTCTCTGCAGTTTTCTTTCTTTCTCTCTCAAGTCCTCATCTTCTCCTTATTCTTGCGATCTCTCCTCTCTCTGTCTTTGAAGATCTTTTCTGCTGTTAAATCCTATCTTAAGCTATGAATGTTTTTCTTAATTGATTGGGTCTGTTCGGATTGTGCCCACCACAGAGCTTCAGTGCAATGAGGTTAGTTAGGTTTTGTTAGTTTCTATTTTTGGATTTGGCAGTTGATTATAATTATGAGAGGTTTTAATCCATTTGTTGTGAGGGTTGATGTGATTTTGGTTTATAGGGTTTCAAATTGCTGAGCTTTCTTTAAGGAACTGCTGTTTTTTGGGGGTTTTGTTAATTTTACATGTGAGTTTAGTGGTAGGTTCTGGTTTCCTGGGTTTGATTTGCATTATGGTAATGTAATCTACGTTTTGGGAGTTTCCAAGGCAAATTTTTAATGGATTTTCAAGTTATGATTTTCCTAGGAGTTTCTACATTAGAGATGGATTTAATAGGTTTTAGAAATGTAGAAATATGGAAATTGAACCATCACAGTACTTTGCCAATATTCTCGCATAAACATGGTTTTTTGGGGCTCTATTTTTGTTCAAGTTTAAAGTTCATTTCATTAAATTAATTGTCTGAATCATTGATTTGTGTTTCCTAGTATTGTTTTGTTTAAAATCTGTTCAAGTTTGATGACCTTTCTGCCATTTTGTGTTCTAATGGCTAGAACAATAGATTTGATGAATTATTGGGCTCTGTTTTTTTTCAAGTTTAACTTTGTCATTTGGTTCCAAAAATTGATCTTGTTTCTGGGTTTATCAATTTCTTCAGGATTTTTGTCAATTTGTCTGCAGCAAGAGGAAATGAGGAGAGAGAGAGAGAGACAGAATTTGCTGGGTTATCAATAATTGTATACTTTTCTCATAGTTGTTTTTTTTTCTTCCAGGAAAATTGCAATGGTGAAATGTTGAAGTTTGGATCATCTTAATGGATTTTTTTGTGTGCGGATCTTCATGGATTACTTCATATTTGTTTTGCCTTTTCCTTTTGTTATGATGGATCATGTTCATGGATGTTGATGTTGAAGTTTGAATTAAATTCAAGAATATTAGCTTTTGTTGGAATGATTTTGATTTTTTGGGCATGTAAAAGTATAGGTTTTTTAATTTTTATTAAAAAAGTTTATTTTTTTAACGGGTGAAACGGGTCGTGTCGTGTGATTCGCGAATTAGAGCGGGTCGTGTTGGTTTGATATTTCCCACCCGTTTTCTTATCGTGTCGTGTCGTGTCAACCCGTTAAAAAAAACGGGTTGACACGAAAACGACACGAATACTGATAACACGACACGAATGCCAGGTCAGGGCCTGATGTTGATCGTTTATCAGTGACGTTCCCTGCCCAATCTGCATCTGTATAGCCACTGATATTCAGATGACCATTTTTGGAGAACAGAAGTCATTTTCCTAGTGCTGACTTTAAATATTTAAGAATCCGAAAAACCGCATCCATATGATCTTCACTTGGACAATGCATAAACTGACTAGCAACACTGACAGCATACGCGATATCGGGTCGGGTATGGGACAGGTAGATCAATCGTCCCACTAATCTTTGGTATCTTTCTTTGTTAGTGGGTACCTGATTGGGATATTCCCCAAGGTAGTGATTCTGAACGATTGGAGTGTCCACAGGTTTGCAATCCAACATTCCTGTTTCTGCCAATAAATCTAGAACATACTTCCTTTGTGAGAGAAATATGCCTTGCTTTGATCGAGCAACTTCAATGCCCAAGAAGTACTTGAGTCCACCAAGATTCTTCATTTCAAACTCCTTTGCCAAACATTTTTTTAGTTGAGAGATTTCCTGTATATCATTCCCAGTAATAATCATATCATCGACATAAATGATTAGAGCCGTTATCTTTCCTCCTTTGTGTTTTAAGAACAGAGTATGGTCAGAATTACTCTGCTTAAAACCATAATTCTTCATTGCCAAGGTAAAACGCCCAAACCATGCCCGGGGAGACTGCTTCAATCCATATAATGCCTTTCGTAATCTGCATACTACATTAGCATGAGTAGATGTAACATATCCTGGTGGGATATCCATGTAGACTTCTTCTGTGAGTTCTCCATGAAGAAAGGCATTCTTCACATCAAATTGGTGGATAGGCCAATCAAGATTTGCTGCAATGGACAAGAGCACTCGAACAGTGTTAAGTTTTGCAACAGGGGCAAAGGTTTCTTCATAGTCAATACCATATGTTTGTGTGTATCCCTTTGCCACAAGCCGTGCTTTGTAACATTCAATTGACCCATCAGCATTGTATTTCAAAGTGTAAACCCATCTGCATCCGACAGTCCTTTTTCCATGAGGTAAGTTCTCCAGTGTCCATGTGTGATTTTTCTCCAGAGCATGCATCTCCTCCTTCATTGCCTGAACCCATTTTGGATCCTTCAATGCCTCACTTACTTTGGTTGGAATATGAATTGCGGATAACTGGTGTACAAAGCTTTGGAGGGGTGCAGATAATTTTTCAGCAGAAACATAGTTTGCAATTGGATACTTTGATGTCTTGCCATTATCTGGTGAATATCGATTTGGCGGTTTTCCACGGTTCTATCTAATAGGTAATTGATATCTAACAGTTTTATCAACTAAAGCAGTAGGTGTAGTAGAATCACTTACCTCAGGAGTATTCTCAGGAGATAGGGTCAGAGGGTACTGAGATGTGAGGGGGGTCTTCATCAGTCTCGTTGGTGAAATATGAAGAGATACCATGTTCTTGGCGGAGACGCGACTGGTCGCTGAGTTCCTGGAGACCGGTCGCTTTTGGACAGGTTCGAATTCCATCTTCAGAATGTTCTGACGACCGGTTGTTGGGCTCCTGGCAACCGGTCGCTTTTTGGCAGAGTCTAAATTCAGCTTCAGGACTTGCTGGTGACCGGTCGCTGGGCTCCTGGCTACCGGTCGTTTTTTGGCAGAGTCGAAATTCTACTTCAGGATTTTCTGGCAGACCGGTCGCTTGGCTCATGTTCTGAAATTCAACTTCATTGCTTCGGTTTGTTTTGCTCCAATCTTCAGGTCCTTGAACTTCCAGAGCCTCCTTATTCATTGTTACTGTTTGTATGCCTATTTGAGGCGGAGAGTTGGACATTGGATCATGGAAGAACATTTCAGACTCCATAAAGGTGACATCCAAAGTGACATACGTACGACGACTGGAGGGATTATAACACCGGTATCCTTTCTGATGAGCAGCATAGCCTACGAAAACACATCTAAGAGCACATGGATCAAGTTTGCCACGTTGATTCTTATGGAGGTGGACAAATGCCACACAACCAAAGACTCGGGGCGGAAGCATTTGAACGGAGGGCAAGGGCCCATGTTGGGCAAGTGCTTGTAATGGAGTCCGGAAGTCTAAAACTTTGGAAGGCATTCGGTTGATGAGGTAGACAGCGGTGACTATAGCATCATCCTAATGGTGACGAGGAACATGAGCTCCAATCAGAAGAGCTCGTGCCGTTTCAAGGAGGTGTCGATTTTTTCGTTCCGCAACACCATTTTGTTGAGGAGTTTGAGGACAAGTGTCTCATGGATAATACCATGCATTTGGAAGTAAGTCTGGAAGTCATGGTTGATATATTCACCCCCATTGTCAGAACGAAGGATTTGAATCTTGGTAGAGAATTGAGTTTCAATTTGCTTGTGAAATGACTGAAATATGGGAAACACATCAGTTTTATTTTTCATCATGAAGAGCCAAGTCATGCGGGTACAATCATCTATAAAAGTGATAAACCATCGGAAGCCAGAAGTTGTAGAGATAGGCGAAGGACCCCAAACATCAGAATGTATCAAAGCAAATGGAGTACCACTTATATTTGCACTTAATGAATAAGAGACTCTGTGACTCTTGGCTAAGATACAAGTATCACATTGGAAATCAGTGGTATAGGAATTTGAAAACAAATCTGGAAATAGATGTTTCATATAGCCAAAAGATGGATGCCCCAAACGCCGGTGCCATAGCCAAAGTTGTTGATCCTTCCAAGTCGATGAGTGCTTCACACTATGTGCCTTTCCCATACTAAAATCATCCACATAGTACAACCCCCCTCTCTTAGTACCACGACCAATGATCTCCTTGGTGAGAATATCCTGAAATAAACAGAAGTTGGGATACATGAGTACACAACAATTTAGTTGCTCAGTAGCTTGGCCCACAGACATCAATTTATTAGACAATGATGGAACAAGCAAAGTATTTTGAAGAAAAAGAGATGGAGAGAGGCCAATGGTTCCAGCACCGATCACAGGAGAGGTAACACCATTTGCATTGGCAATACTTGTTCGTTGTGGTGTGGTTGTGCTTAGAAAATCGGTTGGATCAAACGTCATATGATCTGTGGCTCCTGAATCAATAATCCAACCTGTGGAGTCACTTGTATATGATGTATGAAATACATATCCACAGTTACCTGAGTCACTGAAAAATGAAGGGTCCTTTTCGGGTGTTGAGGTAGACTCTTCATGAGGAGAGGTTTCGTAGGTAATAGTCGGGGTCGGGGTCGTATTTGATGTTGATGCTTGTATCTTCATCAACTCAGCCATTTGAGCAGCAAATTCGATGAAAGTAGTAGGATCGGTGGTGCTACTTCCAACAGGGGAAAAATCATCTTCTCCCATGATGGTAACAACAATTCAAGGCTAGAGTCAGCAAGATCGCTGCTCTGATACCATGTCAAAGCATAGAGAATATTGAGAGGAGATAGTGGAAAGTGTAGAGAGAATGAGAGTTGTAGAATGTTTTCTGATTTTTCACTTGTATTTCATTACTTAACATCAACACATATATATACAAGTAATCAAGCCTACAAAGTTAGGCAACCTCATTAATGACTAAAGCAACCTCATTAATACTAACATTAATGACTAAAGCAACCTCATTAATGCTAACAATGTTTTCTGCAGAATTTTTTTTCTGCCCAAGTTAAATTATGCTAAGTTATCCAAAGGGCAATAAATCCAACTCATTAGAAACTAAAAGTAGCAACACTCTCTGAAACCTCTGTTTTACAAAACAGAGCTTTAACAGTGTTCGTCTTTCCTCTCCGACAACAGCAGCATCCTGTTTTCAATATTATGTTTTTCACTTAGCAAAATATGATTAAACAATTAATTCCACTACTATTAAGTCCACACGTGAGATGTAATACTTTTTTGAATTCTGTGCATAGTTTGTGAAAACCAGATTATTGAAGAACTAAATCTTTTAAATGTGAATATAATTCATCCTCATAGTAGGTTTCACACAAATGGTGCCTCAACTCATGACAGCAGAGTCAACCAGGGAGGGCATATGTCGGAGAAGAAAAACTTATAGGAAACATGAATAGTATTGTTTTGTTATCTTATAGGATAGCATTGTTTTGTTATTCCCAACTAATTACGATATGTTAAGTGAAAAAATTATCATGCATAACATACCGTGATAGCAAAACAGTATTATCCTCGTTCCACGTAAGTGTCTCATGTCGGAGGGACCTGTCAACCATATTTGAACAAAGGCTTAGCCATGCTCCACGTTGAACCCAGATTCATTCCCAAGCTGACACGTTTTGTCAACACAAGTTCAAGCACCAGGTGGTAGCTTTGCATGTCTCTTAAGCACACCCAAACGCTACAAAGTTTCATTCAACGAAAAACGAAGGAAAAAAAAACAAGGCAAAATACTCATGTCCTTCCTCTGCTCCTTCCTCTTAGCATCCGCAAAGCGTCAAATAGCACTTATAAACCCACAAGTGGCTGATTGCTGCGCGTAGCTCATGCACCAGCCACGCACTTCCCAACCTCACCACCGCAGCATCACCGTGGCCCCCCCTCCTCTCTCCATCTGGTCACCCCACTCACCCTCTTGTGCATATATATCACCAACACCAACCCCAACCCCAACTCTCCAAGACTGTCACTTTGGCATTTTCACAAACACCTCTTGTGTCCTCGTCAATTCTCTCTCTCTAATTTGAGCAGATTAATGAGAACCCAGGTTGAAGAGAGGTTCTCTGAGTTTTTTGAGAAGTGGGTTTGTCAGCTTGAGCAGCTCCAGCAACAGCTTCTCAAGCTGTCTGAGGAGACACTGCAGAATGAGGCAGAGCTACAAGCTTTGGTGTCGAAAGTCACCTACCTACACAAGGAATATTACACTGTGAAGTGGGCTGCTGCTCGTGAAGATGTCCTGGCCTTCTTTTGCCCTGTTTGGTCGAGCCCTTTAGAGAATGCCTATAATTGGGTCACTGGTTGGAAGCCTTCAATGCTGTTTCAGCTCATTGGGTCGCTGAGGAAGACGAGGCTGGTGAACATGTCGGAGGAGCAGCTGAAGAAGATTGAGGAGCTGAGGCTGAAGATGAGGTATGAGGAGGAGAAGGTGGAGAGGGAAATGGAGAGGCAGCAGGTGGCCATGGCGGACCGGAGGATGGTCGAGTTGGCCCGGTTGGCAAGTCGGGTGAGGAACGGCGGCGAGGTGGTGGAGGTGGAAGGGTTAGTGGATGTGGCATTGAAGGTGATGTTGAGTGGGTTGGAGAGGGTGATGAAGGCTGCAGATTGCGTCAGGCTCAAGACATTGAAGGGTGTTTTGGATGTGCTGAGCCCATTGCAGTGTGTGGAGTTCTTGGCTGCTACTTGCATGGTTCAGATTAGGCTAAGGCAATGGGGGAGGAAAAAATGTGACCAAAATGCTCTCCTAAACCATTAGCTGGTTTTTTGTATAGGAATTAGAGAGTGTGGATCCTAATTTTACCTTGTTATGTGTTTTACAATTTTGAACAGGAAAATACATGATCCACATTAGGCTTCACCAAATTGAAATCATTTCTTGAAGAGAAAATGAAACTCATTGTTTGTTTGTTTGCATGTCTCTCTCAGTTATAATATTTTTGTTTGGGTAACAATCAACAGCAGCTTCTGAGTTTGAACTAGTGCTCTGCTGCATTAGCATATGGTGGATCAGTACTGTAAAACACATGAATAATTGGAAACTGCAACGAGGTTCAAAACCTATGTATAATATAAGGTTCACAAATTTATAATTAAGCACAGGCGCCGATCCAAGCGCCATGTTAGTTTTACATTCACACTTTGATCACAAAATACATATTTGTGTATATCTGGTATAAATTAAGTTAGGACACAAGAGCACTCCAGCAGTAAAAGAATAGCACTTTGTTATGTAACAGAAAGAATAAGAATGGAATGAATCATAAGGACACATATAAAAGACAAAAAGGGATTTGTATACAAGCATGAAGTATGTATGGGGAAGGACTTAGCTATGCAGGGGGAGGAGCAGAGAGTTAAAACTTAAAAAGCTACTTTTCAGCTTCTTCTTTTTTCTTTTTTCTTTTTTAAACATATAATTTGATACAAAGAGAGAGACATGGACTTTGGCTTACAATAACACAGACACAGAGAAGAGAGTCAAGAGGAGAGAGCTTTTAGGTTGCCTCTACAGATAAGATCTCGAGTTCAGCCCACCAGAGGGGAGATAGTCTGGGGACTGCTTGGTTGGGAGTGATGGGAATCACTTCCCTCAGTTTAGCAGTAATGTCCTTCATTGGTGGCCTCTGCCGAGGATCTTGATTTATGCAATCTTTGACGACCTCACATAGGACATCGAGCTCGTCATTTTTGAAGGACTTGAGGGTTGGATCTACCATGTTGCTTCTATTCTCATTTAGATATGCAGAAGCCTGGCAAAGTTGAAAATGAGTTGATGTTACAACTTAAAACATACAAAAGAACATAATGCAGAATTACTTTACGTTCAATGCTTACCCAGTACGAAAGGGACCCTACTTCTTCTGAGTTTTGGAGCTTTCCAGAAATTATTTCAAGTAACAATAATCCGAAACTGTAGACATTTGTTTCTGGATCAGAGAGGGGTGGCAATTCAGAATGCTCCTTATCGTCATCACCGGAATTCTTATGCTTTCCGCCTGTTGTTTCTGTCCAGAAACAGATCTCTGCAATCTGTGGGGGAGAGAGTGAGAGAGAGTTATTGTTATAAGGGTAAAGTACTAAAATTTCAAAGTGAACAAAGGCAGTCAGAAGGGTGTATGAACCTTAGCAGCATAATCATCCGTTAAAAAGATAGAAGATGAATTCAGGTTAGGATGTGCCACAGGTGGATTTAGCTCTTGGTGCATATATTGAAGACAATAAGCTGTTCCCATAATGATCCTAACCCTTGCATTCCAATCAAGGTGTTCCATTTCTTCAACTGTAAAAAAACATATAATTAATACATGTTACCCTCTAAATTTCAGGCAGCTAGTAATTAACTAAGGAAGCCTCCTCCAATGTGCAGTACAAAAGTAAGAACCTTACCATGCAGATGCTCAAAGAGATTTCCATTTGGAGCATACTCAAACACCATCATCCTCGTAAATGGTTCATCCTCCTCACAGTAGCCAATGAGATTGACAAAGTTTTTATGATTCACGCGTGACAGTACGTCAATCTACAGCAGGTGGGAAATGGCATAATATGATAAGAATTTAGAAGGAATTAATTTATATATATTATATATATATGCATATATACACTGCCTTGATCGCTGTCTTTAGTAACTGACATAACATACCTTTTTTCGGTAAGCATTCTCTGCACGCTTGGACCACTCTTTCAAAGAAGACATTGTTGTTGATGCAACAGCAATCTCAACTCCACTGGACAGTGTTCCCTTGTACACAATACACCCATCAATTGTGCTAATAATATTGCTGAAATCTTCACAGGCGGTTTCCAGTTCTGATCGGTTCAACTTTGGAACTCCTGCAACTCATATAAAGAAATTATTCAGGTTTCAATACAGGAGGACTTCAAAGTCTATACAGAAGGCTGTCAATATATATTGACAAGAATGACATCAGTAGTTATTGAAAATCCATGATTTTCAATAACCCCCTCATGTATTGCATGGCACTAAAACTCAAAGAATGCATTTAGGCCTGTACTGAAGATTTCTTCAGTAACCAAACAGCTAATATAACAAAATAGATAGTACAATCTAATTTTTCCTACTCACTTAGATAACAGAACATCTGGTTTACTTCTCTTACATTGTTATGCAAAAACCACTACAGGAAACAAATATTTGGACCCGACCGAATTTTTTTGTGTGCTTATAACCTTTTAATTTTCTCTTTTCCTCTGGGTTTATTGGTTAGTCTTTCGATGGACTAGATAATAGAACTTTTGTTTCCTATTACACCACAAAATTACCTGTTATAAATGCTTTCTGCAATTGCCCACTCAATCCAGTCTTCCAAGGACCTATGGTTTTAACTGCTTGGCTTCGACACATGAAGACCATGGCTATAAGAACAATGAGCAAGATAAGCACACTAAAAGAAATAATGATGTATTTCCATATATTTCCATTTGATTTTTGGGAAGATTGTCCACTAGGTTTTGAATTCTCATGTGATGGAGGATCAAGAGATGGAGGCTGCGGTGCAGGTGCAGGTGGAGGAGAATTTTTCTTTTTATCTTTTGGCACAGCTGGGAAAGAGCCACTACTTCGGGTAGTTGGTAGAGCAATGATCTGTCCAGTAGGTACCGTACCAGTAACAGGTGCAGCTGGTAGGTTACTGGCTTGTGCAAGTAGCCTACGTCGAGCAAAGACCATGTTTGACTCAAACAAACCTGCTTAATGCAAGATGCAACGTCAATGTATTTCTCAGAAGAATAAATTTCAATACTAGATGTGTATACACCTTCTCACTTACTAGATAAATTATCACAGCAACTGTCCACCTGGCTATGCAGCGAGTCCTTTTTGTAACTGGAAATAAGAGCAAACATTTCAACAAATTGAAACAAACCAAACATAACTTAGGAGGCCATAAGAAGGAAGTTGGTTCCCTACCGTGGCAGTGACAAGTAGTTGAGATAGTGCTTAAAAGCTACTTTAAGCAATACCACCAAGTAATCTCCACTATTCACATGTTTTAAATTGCTCTGCCAGATGCTGCCCAAGAAATGCATGAAAAATTAGGAACAAGATAGATATGAGAATAATCTTACTTCTATATTAACAGATAATACTCCAATACATATATAGAAGAATTACATTATCCATCAGAAAAAGGTTCAGAAGGCAGTGCTGGTTAATTCCCAGATTAATGTTTCTACTTTTTAAATTATGCACACTTTGCTTTTGCCATAAACTCATTACTCAAGTCAAAACACATATTTGAATGTACTCATCTGATTACCGGAGTTATTATTTCCTTTGGCAAGTGGTTACTCTGACATAAACATCCATGGAAACTCATTTGCATTTAAACTCCTTTAAATGATAGAACTCAAAGAGCTTTATTAACTAGCTGTCCAAAACAAAAGTACTCTACACATTCCTGGGTACACTTAATGATAATACAGTTCAGTTTGATTAGATATTCCATGGTAAGCATCAACTGGAATTCAAAAAATTCAAAAAAGTAAGAAAGAACTCATCAACAATAGAATAGATTTTTTTTTGTCAACTAAATCATCCTAGTGAGACTCACAGGAGTGATTTGTGTGTGTAAGCAGTATTATACCAGTGTCCAAACTTTCTGTTTACACAGCCAAATCCTGAGTTTCCACTAGACGTAAGGTAATCGTCAAATTGCAATTCAGAGAGCAAGCTGAGACTCCTGAGCTCTAGAGGAATGCTGCCTTCAAATCTATTGTCACAAAGCAACCTGTGGTGCAAATTTTTTTAAGTCCAGGTACTTGAAAAGTTATAGAATGAAATAGAGATTGAGCATGCAACAGCTAACTCACAAGCGTTTCAGTGACAGCATCCTGCCTATCTCAACTGGAATTGTCCCACTCAAGTTATTGTCCCTCAAATCCAGCAGCTCTAACCTTGTAAGCCCCCCAATCTCCTTAGGAATTTCACCGGATAAATGGTTCTTGTAGAACACACTGTTAATCAGAGGAAGCAATAACCAGAAGACTTCATAAGGTCACAGACTTGTTGTCTGTCATTTGTTCAAATTCGTATAATATGTATTCGCAATTCAACTCTTATGTGTTTAGAGATTAAATTGAGTTCTATAATGTCAATAAAAGCATAACTATCGCCATAGTAATTAGGCCAAGCCAAAGCAAGGTTTAAAAATCTCTAAGAAGGGTACAGTATCATGCGTTCTTAAAAATGCTAATTTGATTTTCTTTCTACGTCTTTATCCAGATAAAGTAAGTATTAACTCAATTGCTTGCTAGATATGAGTATGTTCTGGTCCATCTTAAAGGTTCTATCTATTTCTGCATGCCTGCTGATATTTTGAAATCCAACACCCAACTCAGTTTTTCCCGAATCATATGGCAGTTATAGCCTGAAACCTTATTCTAATTTGGAATTGTGTAATTTCATTCTAAAGTACGAAGTGCTACATGTTTGAAAGGAGACAAATTTAGGTGTCACAAACAGTTCACTAAACATCAAAATCTCAACATCGACCAAACCCAAAACTTTAGCCACAAAGACTCAGTGATGATGAGATTCCTTACAGAGATCTTAGGTGACTAAGTTTCCCAAGTTCAGGTGACAACGTCCCTTCCAAAGAAAAATCCGTCAGATTCCTACAAGAAGCCAATTAAAAGTCATCAAAAGATCAGACCATTTAGCTGCAGTGAACAATAAATAATAGATTGGTATCTTCTAAAATCTTATCACCAAAAACAAAAAGGAATCTCTTGTAATCATCTAACACAAGAGGGACTTACAGAATTTGCACTTTACTGTCCACACAATGAACACCCTTCCACAGGCAAGGATCGCTATCATTAGGACTCCAATTTTCCAAAGCACCAAAAGGATCAAACTTTATATTCTCCCGGAATGACAACAATGTCAATCCTGCATTTCCACACCAATTGCAATAGAATGTTAAAACACACACAACAAGAATAAATTAAAAATTAAAAAAATAACGAATCCCATCCAATATTCCAACGCAATTCATTCTGTAAACTTCAGAAAGCAATGGCATACAAGAATTACCTTCATCATTGACAGACCAACAACCCTGAAACCTCGAAACAATAGTCAAAAAAACCAGGAGAGATAGCAAGCGGAACCCGAAAGGGTTCCATCTACCCCCCATTGCCAGATGAACCAAATGCAGCAGTGGTGATGGTGGTCGTAGTAACTATTTCCCTTGACAGCCACGAAGCTACGCGAATTACTATACAAAATCGCCAGGTTTTTTTATACGAGCAACCCCCTTCCACTATGCTCAAAAGCCCGAAACCAAATTTCAATTCTTTTTTCTTTTTTTCCCGCTTACAACAAACAAACAAACAAACAAAACCCAAAACTGAAACAAAATTCTAACTAGCAAAAACTAGGCTACAAAAAAACGCAAACCCACCACCGTATTCGGGTCCCTCATGATTATGGTTTATAATTGGAGGTGACAACACCCTTCTGGTAAACGAATGCAAATCCCCTGCTCTGCAGATTATCTTCTCAGACAGTTTTCTGGGTGCAGCTGAAATTCAAGCAAAATGTACAAACATAAGGTTAGCAATGTAAAATGACACCAACCAAAATGACCCAACAGAGGACAAAAGCATTAAAAGAATAACATGCAGGGGAATGCCCTCAAGTGCAAGCAATCTATGAGAAAAGTTAAGCCCAAAAAGAATAAAGGGAAAAAAGAAAGTGAGTTAAATTACCATAAAGAAGGGGGCTTTTTTATTGGTGCTATCTTTTTTCACTTGTTGGAATTTCTGGGGGTACAAGGGATAATCAACAGGAAGTTGAAAAACCAGAAATGCAGTGAATGAAGCAATGAATTTCAATTGAATTATGTGAAGAAAGTTCCAGGGTGGTGATAGGTGGGGGGTGATTGAGACTCAAAACTTCAAAAGGCAGCAAAGAAAAAAACACCAAAATGATTATCGACCCAAAAAAAACCTTGAAAGAATTAAATTTTAATCCCGTAATTTTTTTCTGTTACTGCCTTTTCAGGATGATCTCAGAGGACCCTCCCTTCGACCATCTTTTGGGTCTCTCTCAGACTCAGAGCTTTCTCTCTTCCTAATTTTCTCTTGCTTTCCCAGTTTTTCTTTTCCTCTCTCTCTCTCTCTCTAACCCCCACCAGAAACAGCCACCCTACAAGCTGGTTTTTCTGTTTTTTTTATTTTTTATTTTTTATTTTCCCCCTTTATTTATTTTTTTGGTTTTTTTAGTTTTTTGGGGGGAGGTTTGGGCTTTGGGGGTTGCCGGTGGGTCCCAATGAATTTTTTTTCTTTGTTTTTGGATGGTGTCTTTGTGTTTGGGTGGGGTCCACAAACACACACTTAGGTGGATATGCTTGGTGGTTAATCTTGTTATGTTGGTTAAGTGTTTGGCGGGAACTCAAACTGTGAACCGGCGGCATTCAAAAGACAGAACAAACACTTCGTGTGTTTCTGTGTGTGTGAGAGAGAGTGGAAGGAGAGAGGGGCATTTTGGGAATTTCGGTGGATCGATTGGTGGTGAGGGCCCCCACTTCCGGTGTATTCGGACGCGCTTCTCTCTTATTTTCTTAAGCAGTTGACCGGGCCCACCTTTACAGCGTGCTTGCCTCTCTGCCTTTCCTCCCATTTTAGTATTTAAGAAAGATAGATTACAATCCCTACGCATATAGTTTCCACGGCCACTCAACCTTAGGCCACGTAGTTAGTTATTAGAGTGTAGGGTGGAAATGGGCCCACCACCATCAAGTTTCTATAGACAATATTTTTTTATAAAAAAAACTTTTCTTTTTTGGTCGAAATTTTAAAAAAACTTTGCTTGCAATTGGTTTACAAAGTACTCTGTAATATTGCATTTATACTACTACATTTGATTTTTTATAAGAGTGAACATTTGACAGCAAATCAGATTGTTTATTGTGCTTTTAGTGCTTGTATCGTGTTTATATCTAAATGTTGTCCTTAAAGTTAGAAGAAGTATATGTTGTCAAAAATTACTTTAATTTTACTCTTTTTCTTTTCGTGCATTAGAGCAGTTTAGAATCGACATTAATATTGAGTCAAATAAAATAAAAAAAATTTCAAACATAAATGCAACCACATTAGCTACTTCAACGACCGATTTTTAAGAACTAGGTTTCTTTATTGATAAGGTGCCACCGGCTGAGATTAATTAGGTAGGCACTGATCTTTGTATCTAAGTTGTAATGATTGTTACTACGAGTTGTTGAAATTTAGGTCATCATGAGCCATCATTTGTTCACTTGTTGGCCACCAAAACATGAAAAAACACAACCTCAAATTAACAAATATTGTTGATCATCGTACAATCCTAAAGCTGATGTTGTCTATGGCTGAGCAGGAAGGTTTCTCATTCTATCAAGATTTCGGCCTAATTTTCAACTCTAAATTTTGAAAAGTATCCATTTTCGGACTAACTAAGACATGTTCGTATTGAAAAATGGTTGCGCTAACAATAGTAATAAAGGAACAAAGAAAAATAATGCACTAAAAAGTCCAAGCTGAACTTAAAATCTCTACACGTAGGGTTGACATCTGGGATTTTTATGACAAATTAAAACACTCAAAGAAGCACTTTAGGGTGCCTAAAGTAAAGTGGCGACTCTTTCATCTCAAAAGGGACATGATTGGTATTATAATTGTTACTTGCACATGTGATGCGATTAGGAGCTAAGTGATAAAATTATGTTTCTAATTTTGTAATCATGAGTATGAAACCAAGAGAGATATGATGTGAGAAGATTATGTGTTGATTAGATAATTGAGCAATTGAGCAATAATGCATTTGGGTTGGCTTGGCTCTATTTATAAGTGGGCTTAATGTCCAGTATGAAGTGAGCTGGATCATAATGACGAAGATGATGGGCGAATACATTCAGTCCTTTTGGGCTAAACATTTCATTAGCTAATGATTAATGATCATGTAATAAGACAAAGCAAAGAAATCATAGGAATGTACGATGTGGGTAGGATGCAATGAACGTAATGATTTGTCTGTTGCCTTTTTCTTGACGCTGCCATATTTTCACTTGAGTTCATGTATCTCATTTCCATTTCCAACGCAATTCAACACATGGAGAATAATAAGGTTCGTGAATGTAGAGAAGTATCACGTCATGGGTCTAGACGTCTATGAGATTCACAATGCATTAACAGTAGCGTACCTCGATTATTGAGATCCCCTCGAATTTGTTTTAGTAAACTTACTAAGGAAATATGATAGTCAAACTCTTATCGTGAGTGTGAATCCAAAGTTTTCGCTATCAGTATCACATTTGTTGTTATGCTATCAACACAAAAATACTTTAAAATCAAAATCGATATAATTCATCAAGTTGAATTATGAATCATACATAGATGTACAACGTTTGATTGATAATATAAGACATAACATATTTGACAAGAACATCTCACTTATCTCTTTGCCCAGAATCTCAAAAGCTTACATCTTTATATTTTGTCTCACTGTTGGTCCGCCATACAACCCACTCTCAGTTCTCAGGTGCTCTCCTATATCACTATATAACCTTCCCTTTCGGTTTTTTTTCTCCTCGTCTTTCGCACACACTCGTTCTTTCTCTGCTACTTTCTGACCTACTTATAATATGTGTCTGTTTTTCATCTGATTCTGAACAACCCTGCTCGTTAAAGAATGGATTTTGGGGCTCTGATGCTTCTGTAGCTCATCGATTCCATGCGAGACACTGAATTTCACCGTATTGGGTTCTTTTCTCCTTAATGGATTGTTAATTTGCTTAATCTGAAATCTGATTTGGGTTTAGCTGGTTTAATCTGACTCTGATGGTTTACTGAGAATACTGAGAAAAGTTTGGAAAATAAAGTCGTCTTCTTTATCAGTGGTTTACTTATTGATCTGAATTTTCAGGTCTCAGAAAATGCAATATGGACAGCGTTTGCATTTGTGTTATGTTGGTAGGTTTAGGTGCTACAGAACAAGGTTAATTTAGACGGGGATTGATTAAACTACCATGCATATATATTGCTGTCCTCTGGGTTCACGTAGAGCTGGATTTTGGAATTGCTGCAGAGAAAGGAAGTTGCCTTTCAATGCTATCTTGTAGAAAAAGAAAAAAAATCAACCCGATTAGTTTTAGGAGTTGGATCTGATACACATTTATACTGCATCATTCTCTGATTGGTCAAATTGGTCCGAAAACCCCATTGCTCACACCATGCCTGTGGTTCAGAAGTTGTATAATGCTTGCAAGGTGTCCTTCTCTAGTAACGGTCCAATATCAGAAGAAGACCTAGAGAAAGTTCGTGCTATCTTAGGTGGGAGGATTGCTATATGTTTCTGTTTATTTTCTTGACCAATTTTTTATCATGGACTTAGATTTTAGACTGTATAGGCTCTGTGCTTGCACATGATCCAAGTACTTGGTCCTTAGTTTAGCATACAACTGTTGGTTTACTCTTTCATATGTGGCTCTTCCAGATGAATTGAAGGCTTCTAATGTGGGTCTCGAACAGGAAGCACAATTGGCACGCGGATGGAAACATTCTATTCATGGTAGCAATGACAGAAAAGGGCGTAATGGCACTCATCAGTACCCACCCGCAATCAAATATCTGCATTTGCATGAATGCGATAGATTTTCGGTAAGCTACTGGACCATGATCCCTTCATCATTTACTTTGATTCCCGTAGATTGATCTGTGTGCTTTATTTTAGTTCATCTATAAATTTGGAAAATCTTAAAGCTGCCTTTGTAGTATAAGCTTTGATATATATATTTTTCTCATGCAGATAGGAATCTTTTGCATGCCACCTGGCTCTATCATACCCCTTCATAATCATCCTGGAATGACTGTTTTGAGCAAGCTTCTTTATGGTTCTTTGCATGTGAGATCATACGATTGGCTTGATTTACCGGAGTGCTCTGATGTTTCTAAAGGTGCTCTTGTCTATCTACCTTTGAGTAGTTCAAGTTTGTGCAATCCTCTTATATTGGTGATTGGAACATTATATCTGAAAGAAAGTACATGCTTGCTTTTGTTCAGCGTTTCTTTTAATCAGCATGCATCTCAGCCATGATGCCTGACTCTTATTTAAGAAATCATCAGTAACTTAACTCACTACTGATTAGTTGTGCCCTGCTTCTTGGTTTGTTGGGTAAAATATAGATGAATTTGTTAAGATTCTACTATCTGCAATCATAAATGATTGTACATAAACAATAGGACAAACCTGAAACGTACTTATAAATATGATGATCTTCATTCTTATAGAGTAGCTTCATATGGGTGTTCGTTTTGCTACTCTCTGGTATTGGCATGGTCCTTTTGTGATTTGGATAGCTTGATCACTGTGGTTGTTTGAGCATATATGCATGGTAGAAGTTTTGAAGGTGTGAATCATTTGGTTTGGAGATGAAGGCTTCATTCTCGTGAATATCGTTGTCTTCAATGAATAATTGCTCTTCAACATCTTTGTTATGTTTTTGCAGATGTTAATTTTCTCTTTTCAATTTGAATTTCCTCATGTACTTGTATGCAGGGCATCACCCCCTTGCTGCTTATCAATAATCTTTTTTTTATAATTATAAGTAGCTTCTTTACTATTTGAAGTTGCTGATGGTTAATGCCTTTAGGAATTTAACTGTGAATCATATCAGATAATTAGTGCACTAATGATCTATAGTTAATTTATTAGATTGTCGAAAGTGTTGAAATCAATGGATTGTATACTTTTGCAGTATCATCTTACTGACCACTTAGTTACTATGTATGTTTCGTATGCCCATGATTATCATGAAGAAATCATTCAATCAATGATCTAGTTTGCTTCAGTTGCCTTATACACAACAAGATTATAAATGGCCTACAAGTTTAGTGCTGTTTCAAATACATCTCGTCTCTATATATGAGTCTCATGATATGATTGAACTTGCTTATATTTGATCTTGTAAATATTGATTCTCATTTCAATCTATCTTATTATGTAATAGATAACAATTTTCTTTCAAAAGACTTCGCGTCTACTTCTTTTTACACTATTTTGGGTAAAAGAAATTCAAGTTTTGATCCGTGAAAATTTACAGCAAGACCTGCAAAGCTTGTTCGCGATTGTGAAATGAGTGCACCTTGTGGTACAACAGTTCTTTATCCAAATAGCGGAGGCAATATTCATTGTTTCAAAGCCTTGACGTCCTGTGCTCTCTTTGACATTCTTTCGCCTCCTTACTCCTCAGAAGATGGGCGACACTGTTCTTATTTCCGGAAGTCCCCTCGTGTAGATCTTCCAAGTATCTTCAGTTCCTTGCACTCATAACTTGTTTTTACAGACACACGTTTGATTTCTTGAACTAACTGTTTTCTGTTCTTCTTTTTTCATCAAAAGGTCTTGAAGAGTTGAGTGGCGCAGAACCATCTGAAGTAGCTTGGTTGGAAGAGATTCAACCTCCTGAGAACTTCGTAGTCCGCAGGGGGGTGTACAAGGGCCCGACCATTAGAAAGTAAATGGGAATTTTGGACTGGATGTAAGATAGCGTTAGTTGCTTGGCTACAAAAAGGAGCTCTGAGGAGATAGGTGGAACATTGGAGCTAACCGGCCATGACAATATTACAGTTTTTTTCCTAAAGCAAGGCATTCAATTGTAAATATTATTACATTGGCTTGGTTGTGAAAGCTGATCGAAAGACCTTGTATCCTAGACATCGTTTCTGTGATTGCTCTTTTTTTCAATAATAACAAACGTATTTTTTTTCGTCAGTCTTTAATCTTGGCTGCATAGCTTGCAATTTATGAACTACTTGTAATTCTTATTTTTTCCTCTTCCTAAATTGATTGTTCTGTTGCGAAGGCTTCTCAATGCCCAGAAGCTGTACCAGATACAGAGAGACTAATTAACTCCCAAAGGTTGACCTGCTGCCCACAAGTAAATTTTTAGGAGTGTTAGTCCAGAGGGCAAGGCCCAATTTAGATAGGACATGAACTATATATTTACTATTGTTTTTCTTGTGGCCCTCTTTGCGAAGCCAATGATTTATTAAGAAACAAGAAAAACAAAGGCTTCCCACAGTAAAAGCAGGCCTATAGTTTTTTCCAATCTCAATGGCTCAGGCCCTGTCAGGTTAATTAGAATGGTAAATGAGAAACAGAACGAAAACGAAAAACAAAGGCTTCCCACATGTTTGTCAGAATGTCACCTCCCTCTCTGTCTCACTCTGATCATGAAGAACCCATGTTGGCGGCGGGTCTTATGCCAGCATTTCATAGATCTGCACAGTTAGATTCTGTTTTACTGTCTTCATATGCACCAATACATTGAACCTGATCTACAATGGGGAAAAAAAGTACTAGAATTTTTATCCAATTTTGAAGTTGAGCTGTCAGGTCATGCTATACTAAAGCTGTCTTATGTCGTTACTCTTGGCTTCAACTCAATCTGCTTCTTAACCCTATTAGCATCTCTTGCAAATGGGAGAAACTTACATGTTCCGGCATGATGGACAACTGTTTCTACAACACTCATTATGTGACCTAGCACGTGAGAAACGACTGTCGCACCACTCCTTCCAAATAAGTTTTCCCGTTAGAAGATAAATTAGAATAATATCATTGTTAATTACCAAACTTTTCTATACGCCCTTCCAACAATGTAAGAGACATCTGAAAAAAGATATACTTGTTTCCACATTGTAAAAAAATAGTGCCATTTCTGGAGAGATGTCTCTGTTTTAGTTTGTGGTGTGGCTCTTTGATACGGTCGACTATGCACTAGAAAGAAGATGACAAGAATTTCTATTGTCATTTTCCAATCACCACACAATATAGACAGAGGTTTCTCTTAAAATAAAGGGAACGGTGAGAAACAGGCACTTACATAAAAACAAGAAGATAATTTGGTCAGCCAGTTTTCACTCATTCTCTAGTGCAATGGTCGATTTCCCAAAAACATAAACAAATTTTTTGAAATGATATCTGCAAACAATCGTAAGAAGACAAACAGAGTAATACCCGGGCATGCATGAAATCATATTGAACTCCATTAAAATACTATAACCAGACATGATTCTCCTTTCTGGTTAAATTAAAATAAAACCCAGTAGCTCTTATTTAAAGACCAAGATATTGCATAGTGGTGCTAGCTGCTAGCTAGGTTAGGATTGGATGGATGTCTCCGTTGTGGGGAATATTATAGAGAAAACTAATTGAAAGATTCTTTCTTGGCTTGAAATTGTCAACTCCCCATGCATACGTGAAGACAAAAGAGCAAATGCTTTTTTTTCTTCTTTTTTCATAGTTTTGAAAATCGGAGTGGACGACCGTCCCATTAGGTTAATCAGAAACGGACGACTGATTGTTTTGTTTTTACTCAATTAACCCATCAAAATCGATTAACTAATTTGACCCAAATTCTGTTGGTTAAATCTATGGCTATATATTCAGCTGTCGTTCTAGGTTAGTCAAATTAACCAAATGATTCCTCTTCTTTCCCAAAGACTATAAGGAGGACTCTTTTGGCACAGGAGTCAGGACAGTCCAATTTCTCTCTGGACGCCTTGGAAAGTAAACCACTTTGGATGGTAGGGAATATGATAATAAAATGTTGCACATAATATATATTAGGGATAATAAAAGGTATATTGAAACGATATATTTCAATAAGAATCAACTTGATTAACGATTTTATAATCTCACAATATAAATTTATGTTGTTAGACATTTTGGTATGAGAACATTTCTATTTATGGGTGACTCGTGATTTTACGGAGACAAAACTTATACGGCCAGCTGGTGTAGTGTGATAGGTGGAATTAATTTGGTAACATGCACCCATCATCAACTTTGTTCCAACTCGGACATTATTAAACAAACGCTCTCTTCATCATCATCAGCTTCTGACTTTTAATGTTATCACCCCATCTGCATGTAAACGATGGTCGTGATTATATATGATTACTATGAGTGGCACTCATTTTGCAAGGCCAGCAGCCAGCTTTCTACCCGCATTACGTTCTACTCTCTAAAAATATAAACTATTTTCTTGCAGATACTTATCACGAAACAGTGGACAAAATTGACTTTTAACATCTGCTAGAAGACATAACAGAAATGGTTAGCTAGGGTTATAAGTAGTCAACAAAGTTAGTAGTGAGACTAGCTTCTTCCTCTAACATGTATTTCTTTTAAAAGCAACTGTGCTTAGTCAAACAGGTAGGTGATAAATCCCCCCTTCTCGAAATATCAGCATCTTTTAAACAACAACATTAAAATATCAAGTTCCACAAGATCATCATGAAATGCTCTAGCATCTTCTATTCAAGTAATAATGGCAAATTATTTTGACTAGAATGATATGCGATTAATTTCTCCTTATAGTATGTATGTCTGTAATATATTCTTTCATGTTTTTTTTTTTTTTTTCAAGTCAAAGTTAAGAAAGATGAGAGGGGAAAACTTACACATACGGGTAATATTGGGACTTGAGAACTCAGGACCACTTGGAAGCACACAGCTTGGGCCATTCCAATCCAACTAACACCCTTTGAAATTGAGAATCATGTTCTTATTTCATAGTAGATGTGTAGAAGTTGAAGTCATTGTTTCAACTTGTAGATTATTCATTCATTTTGTCTAAAGTATAGTTAATTTGTCTGCAGATAGAGATGGGCATGGATATCAGTGTGAAATCAATTTGCAGAATTGGAAAATTATGTTATGGGAATGATCGATGCATGCCATTTGGTCTAGCTCGCATGAAGTCCCACCAAAATTGACCAGTATTATATTCAATCTCAAGAATTCTCACCTCACCATGCATGGCCCCACAAAATTTAGTGTTTAAATGAAACAACCTCACCAATAATGAAATGCAAGAGCTACGGCAAAGTGTGCGTGCTAGAATCGAAAAACCTATGAGGATGCCGACGTCGACACACACAGGAAAACAGGTGTGCATGTTGATAATGGGAAAAAGTCCAATTTTAGGTGGGAATTGAAATTGAGAGTGATGACATAAGAGGTCCCCACTCTTGCTTAATTTATTAATAATTAGTTCATTACATTAACCAAGATGAAACTTACTGAACAAAACAACATTTGATTATCATTAATAAACCAATAGACCAGAGAGGAGTCTCCTCGGAGGTCAAGACAATTAAGATAACCACGAGCATTTGAGAGAGAGAGAGAGAGAGAGAAACACAGCTCAGAGAGCACAGATTTTGAAAGGACAAGTGTGAAAACTGAAAAGGAGAGGCAAGGAAGAAAAGGCAGAGAGGAGTCACATGATTTACAACAATCCAAGGAAGCAGTAGTTGTATGATCTGTATCCATAATGTGAGTATTAACTTTCTTATGCCATGAAAGTCTTGGAATATCTGCATTTGGATGACTTTAATTCCATTGTTTGGAGTCTTTGGACCAAACAAAAGCATCCCAAAACCAATATGGCCAAATCTTTTCATTACTAATTAAGAAACTTATATGCATCTCTAGCTCCCCTTTCACCGCATCCTCGAATCGGAATGGCGAACTGTTTGATTACTTGGAAGAAGGATTGAGGCAAGTACTTTCACAATCAATGGTTTGTATTTAGGAAAAAGAGAGCGAATAAAGTAACTCTTTAATTATTTTTGTGATGATAATCTAATTAATTGCTTTCTTCTTTAACCACAAATAATCTTGAGTAGGTACCTCCACCTACTCAAGATGATTGTTAGTGAATTTTCCAAGAATTTTGGACACTAATGAAAGGTAGTAGTTGTCTGCCAATCAGTAATCTTTAGGAGGGAGTTCTTCAAGAAGCAATTGATAACCATTAAGGTTGAGATTCTTTCTTTCCTCTTTCTTCTCTTTTAGTCTCTTTTTCTTCTTTTTTTCGTGATCTCCCACAGCTTCCGAGGATCATAAACATCATGTTTTTCTATGGGGGTACGTGATGCAAACATGTAGCATCTCTCTAAAAAAAATTTGCCATATCTATTTCCTTATAGAATGGCTCGTTACTTCTGAGAAATTTAACCGCCAATGACACCAGTTTATCAGCTTATGTTCATTACCTGTATATGATCTATTATTTGCCTATCCTAAGGTTCATTTTCTTAAACTATGATTATCGATCTATTGATAAGAGATCTTGCTCTCTGCCTCTCTCTCTCAAGAATTGTGCATAAAACCTAAATTTTTGTATAGATATGTGTGTGTGTGTAACTTTGATTTTTTTTTCTTCTTCATCTTTTGTTTATAATTGATTCTGGAGTGGTAGATAACAGCTGAACTCTTATCAAGATATTGATGAAAACTCTTGTTCTTAGCAATACAAATTAACTTCGATGCATCTTTATATTTTTCAATGATCATGTCCATTCAGGATTTGTTTTCAAAATGTATTTAATTTGGGCGCAATCTTACCAAGCGTGCAGGATGACTATAAAAGGACTTTACTTCTCCTTTTCTTTTCTTGTGAAATTCACTGTTTTTAATTCCCATTTGATGATTTTTTTTTTTTTCAGCAACATACAGCAACCTGATTAAGAGGACATCACTTATCAGTCTTGGGAGTTTAAGAAGCTAGCTAGAGCTAGCCATGACCAATGAGAAAGATTATGGTGATCAGGAAGAAAACACATCAGAGGGGTCTTCCCAATTGAAATGCTCATCCTTTGATTTGAATGAAGAAGCTGGTAGTGACAATTGTGATGATACCAAGGTTGAAGAATTCGAACTGAGTGTTGACGAAGACGACGAAAAAAGAGGTCAAGGGAATATCAATAGTAGTACTGCCACCAGTGCTGAAGGAAATGAAGGGCGGAGAGGGAAAGTAAGGCAATATGTGAGATCGAAAATGCCTCGTCTCCGGTGGACACCTCAACTCCATCTTTCTTTTGTTCATGCCATTGAAAGACTCGGTGGCCAAGACAGTAAGTTTCTAGCTTAGCTAGATCATATTATATATATATATATATATATTTGACATTAGTTTTAATTCTTTCTTTACTTATTGGTGTAGGAGCAACTCCCAAGTTAGTTCTTCAGCTCATGAATGTGAAAGGACTTAGCATTTCGCATGTAAAGAGTCACTTGCAGGTATCATAGACTAATTCTTAAACCAGTTTCTGTTCTGATATATAATTTTCCCATCCTTCCTTGTTTTCCCAACTTATCCTTCTATATAATAATATTTTCCATTATCAGATGTATCGAAGTAAGAAGCTTGATGGGGATGGTCAAGGTAATTTCATCTCTCGTCTTTGAGTTTATAATATTGAATTTTAATTTGTTCAAGGAAAAAGAAAGTGAAACAATTAAATATATTCAGATAATAAAAAAAACTCATTCACGCAACTAAATTTCCTTTATTTATTTATTTATTAACGTACAGTGGTATCTGAGAAACAAGAATCCACGCATGGGAGGGATCACATAGCTTGCATGTTGCACCAAAAAATTAAGCAGCCTCGTCAACATGTATACTTTAGAACGGACAGCGGTGGCATTGTTGTAGCGACACCTTCACACGACCACAGACAACCACTACACTCAGATTTTAAACCTAACGTTCCAAGGTATATATACTTTAGTTTATACCATACAAATTATCTCTCTCTCCCTCTTTCCTTGATCTGTTAAACCTGATGAATGATGTTGTTCTAATAATTAAGGTCATCATGTTCTCTACTAAACAAAGAAGTTGTACAAGGCAACAAATCGATGGACATGACGGTGCGATCAACTACTGTCCCCATAAACCCTAGCCGGTTTCTTGAGGAAAAGAAGTGGCCTCCATTTGGAATGATTAACAAACAACAATGTTGGAGAGCTAAAAGATTTCCTGCCAAAATCAATTGGTCACATAATTATAATGGCTCCCAATCTGATCATTTAGTGCATCATATGCGCACCACACCAAGGTTGAATAATGGGCAGTTTTTCTACAATACAAGATCAACAGAATGGAACCTTGGAGAGAACAAGAACACAAGGTGGTTTCCATCAAATTCACACAATTCTATCAGCAATTCCAGTTGCCACAAAACTGAATTCGAGCCCCCATTTAGGCTTGAGGTACGTTTCTCATAATTTATATTCATTAGTTTAAATTTTGTTTCTGTATTCTTTATCTAATAATTAACTGATTGTAATACAGTTGAACGAAGAAAAGATTTTGAAGTACAAGGAGTGGATGCCTGAATTGGAATTGGGTCTGAGCCAAAGAGTTGAGAATCATGAGAAGACGGTTTTCCAACATCAGATGGTTAGTGAAGAAGCTTATGAAACTGCCCAAAGAATTAAACAAAACTATTACAAAGAGCTTGAGGACAGGAGCAAGCAGGAAATTAGCACCAAGCTTTCTCTCTCTCTCTAATTATTGTAGAACAAAGCAAATAGTCATGAATATAGGGGGGGTATATCCAAACACAATTAATTCCAGTGTATACAAATCAATGTCATGTAGCCAGGCCACATTGAAGCTGAAGTTCTTAACGTACGTATGTGATGAAAACCAAAACTATACGAGTGATGAAGTCTCTTGTTTTGAATTTACTACAATCTTTTTCAAAAAAGAAAAGAACTTGTGGGTGGCTTTTCAAATTTTACTCGTTGAACCTTCTAAGGCATGAATGAAGATACATCATTAAATTTCCATGCAGGATTGGATTTGGAAAGAGAGAGTTCAAAAGAGGGGGCAATCATCGTGGACTGGATGTAAGCATTAGAAGAAAGGGGAAATTCTTCAATAAGTACTATTTAACATATTTTTAATCTCGGTCGTTAGATTGCATTCATTATATATGTTTGTAGATTTAATATGCAACATACATGCAATCATCGTGGAGTGGATGTGGCTGAGTCAACTCATTTGACTCCATTCTTTTTTTATTTTTGGCAACTACTCATTTGAGTCAATTCAGCATTTTATATCCGGTCTGGCAAATAAAAGGGACTATAAGTAAGGGTTTACTTGAAATTTTAAAGAGTATAGAGGCAAAAAGACACTAATGTGATTATTATTATTATTTAACTCAACAACTGTGTTGATGAGATTTGACCTCAACTGTCGGAAATTAGGTACCACGTTCATGAGTTTATGTTATTTATAAGCTAGTGTTTTGGTTGCTACGATAATAACATTGAAACCTTTTTTTTGGTCGGAAAACATTGATACTGGGTTAAGTTAAAATAAACTGAATTGAAGTAGGCCATTGATAGGAAGTTTAGATTGAGTCATGAGTTCAATGCAAAGTTTGCCAACAATCTCATAGTCGGACAGCCCACAAAATAATACGGGCCTTAATATAGCTACACAGTCCTGCTTTGGGATTTATAAGATTTATTTTGCTTTTCTTTTTGGACTCCAAAAAAATAGGAAAAAGACTTTATTTGAGTTCCAAGTAGCTGATGGAGTCTCAGCTTTCTGGTCTATCAAGTATCAAGAACAAATATTTCCTTTTTGACAGAAGCAAAGAAACTGCAAAACTGACATATACAAATATTTGAATGATCAATCCATAGGGTGATTGATCTAATCTTTCCAAAAATATCGAAGCCAATAAGAACTATTAGCATCATGACCCCAAAAGAAAAAAACTAGTAATTCCTATACATCAGCATCACAGGAAGCCAAATAAATTAGAATTGCTGTCTGAAAGATATACTCCAATTACAAGAAATTGGGCCCGTGTGACCTTTTTTGCCTATATGCTATCTCAGTTCAACTTGTAAGAGAAGAAATCAATTGTAAGCTAGAGAAAGCCAAGAAGCAAAAAGCTGAGAAAACCAAAGTTATTCATCTAGTAATATATCATGAGCAAAAACGATGGGGGAAGAGAACCTCTCTGCAAAAATAAAATAAGTAGGTAGCCAGCCGATGTTAACTACTTTTGGTCACCTTCAAACAAACTTTTCAAATGAAGGCAGCAAGCGTGGAGACATTTTTGGAAAACCACGGCAATTCTAACTCTTGGATTGCTGAGAAATATGAGCAATCAATTCCTGTCAAGGGGAAGAAAAGTTAGAGCTCCCTTTTATCATAGAACTGTTATTGTATATATGAAATTATGTGAGAATGAAGGATGGTGAGATTACCTCAGAATAACGAACATGATCATGGCGCAAATTGGAAGTTTTTACAATGGTTTCCCACTTGGTGCTGGTGGAGGATGTCTTGGAATCCAACCTTTTAGTGCGTGCTTGTGAAATTGGATATCGCGAAGAAATTGAAGAAAGGGTAGACCAAAGCCAAGACTGAGAAGGTGATCTTGGTAAAGGTGGGGGAAGAGGAGACTGTACAGAACTAGCATCAACAATTCCTGGATCTGCTTTTATAATCTGACCACTTTTTCCATTAGCACTGGAGTTTGAACAGTTGAATGGCTCAATATCCTGACCAGTTCCTAGCTGAGAGTTCTTCACTGCAACTACTTGGCCTTTGACGTGTGAGAGGTCAGATAACGAAGGTAGATTGTCATCAATGGAATCCGATACTTCATGTTCCAATGTGCCACCACCCTCCAAATAAGTCAGGCATTTGATATCTAGAAACGAAGATTCGTATAAGTTTCTTCCGTGTCTCTACTCTTTAATAAGGTATCAAAATTCTCACCAGTAGAGTCTACTTGTTCCTTGGTAACTAAAGAACTTGAATTTGAACATGATAGTTCGGCAGTATTTACAGTATCTACATACAGTGTCTTCTCAATGGTAGGGCTCTCAGAGCGTGGCCCTTGTATACTTCTTTGGTGGCTTAACACTTCCTGAAATTTGTGACCACCCTTGTTATGCAGATTGAACTTACTATTGGCTTTGACACTCCCTTCTCTGGGAACGCCAAGAAACCCCACACCAGGAAATGGAGACTTTGGTGCTTCATTTCGATAAGGGGATATGCAAGCGCTTCGTGAATGCCTGAAGGGAGATGACCTACCATTCTTAAAATCACCAGAATGCGATAAGCAATTGGATGCACCTGCCTGCTTATACTCAGACTTCTGCAATTCACCTGATTTGACTCCACAAGGTGCTTCATTTCTATAGGGGGATATGCAAGCACTTCGTGAATTACTGAAGGTAGATGACCTACCTTTCTTTAAATCTCCAGAATATGAAAAGCGACTGGACTCACCAGCCTGCTTATACTCAAACTTCTGCAATTCACCTGATTTGACTCCAGAAGGTGCTTCATTTCGATAGGGGGATATGCAAGCACTTCGTGAATTACTGAAGGTAGATGACCTACCATTCTTTAAATCACCAGAATGTGAAAAGCGACGTGACTCACCAGCCTGCTTGTACTCAAACTTCTGCAGTTCAGCTGATTTGACTCCAGAAGGTGCTTCATTTCGATATGGGGATATGCAAGCACTTCGTGAATGCCTGAGGGGAGATAACCTCCCTTTCTTCAGATCACCAGAACGTGTAAAGAGACTGGATTCAACTGCCTGCTTATACTCAAACTTCTGCAATTCACCTGATTTGACTCCAGAAGGTGCTTCATTTCGATAGGGGGATATGCAAGCACTTCGTGAATGCCTCAGGGGAGATGACCTCCCTTTCTTTAGATCACCAGAATGTGAAAAGCGACTGGATTCACCAGCCTTCTTATTCTCAAACTTGTGCAATTCACCTGATTTGACTCCACCTTTTGATTTGTGCTTATAAGCAGCATCCAAAGCATGCTAATTAAAATAGTACAAGACTGTCAGTACTGTATATGATTTCTTCTAGTTATTGGATACAAAAAAATTGAAAGAAAACTAGAGACACGAAAGTGTCCTACTAACCTTGTTGAGTGGTTGGCTGTGAGACCGACCATAAGTAGTTTTTTCTGGTCTTATAACCCCAGAGGAAGACATGAGGGCCCGGGTCCTACCTTTCATCCCTGGAACTGGACTTAAGAGGCATAAAGAATTTCTTAAGCACAACCGAGGAAATAACCCACAACCCTTTGCTGAAATGGAGCCAGAGGGATCATACTCATCATCTTCTCCTTCGCTTTCTTCCTCCTCTTTATATTGGTCATATTGCAGTTCCATGTGAGACCCTTGTTCATTAGATAAAGGCCTGATATCCTCACGAATTACCGTTGTGACTTGTCTTGGTTGTTCAGGTGCTATATATTGCTTCTTTGCAGCATAATGAGGTGTCTCCAAAGCCATTGCCTTGGCTGCAGGTAAGAAGCGACTCATCATCAAATCTCGAGTTTGCAAATCCACAGAGAAGGCTCTAGATTGCTTTACATCTGCACCATCAGATTGACTCAGACCACTTGCACTACAGTTGAAGGAGAAAGAACTCTGTAGGGGAAATCGTCTCAAGTGCATCCGAAATAAACATCATCCTCATCCTCCACTTCCAAGGCCCTTCTCTCATTTGTTTTCTCTTTTGAGCACTTCAAATCCATCACATTTTCGTTCAAAGAATGTGATTTAAATTGAGGTCTAATCCCATTTCGATCTGCATGATCCTTTTCTAAAGTTTTCTTTGTAACATAATCTATAGGCTTCCCAGGGGGAAGCCTAGGAGTGACAGACGTCTCCTTCCGAGGCTGAGTCTCCGGTTCTTTATCTTCCTTAGCCTTTCCAGGGATGTGCTCCCAGTGAAAAGGAACTGCAACTGGTTCTGTTACCTGCTCCAAACAAAAGTCTGATTTGTAAGGTGGAAGAGTATGTCGTCCATCGGGCCTCTGAATTATCTTCTCTTTCTCTCCATCTGTGCACACTGATGTTGTAGCAATTCGTCTCACAGACAGAAATCGTGCATTCAAATTCAATTTGCTTTCCTCCTATCTTAATTCAGGTCAAGCCAATTCTGGTCAATCCCTCTATTATTCAAATTTCACCAACTGAGAAAGAAGCTTCAATTGCTAACAACAGGGGATGGCATAAAAGATCATGGTAAATCCCTTACCATCCAAATTGAAATAAATCCTGAAACGGAGAAGAATAAAATCATAAAACAAACCAGAGTTTATATCAACTAGCATGCTCAACTCCAGTTATGCTACTCGTAATAGATATGACTGGAAAGAACATTTGAACAACAAAAAACAGAACAGTTGATCAAAACATTAACAACTATACAGACAAGCCAAATCCAATAATTTAAAGACAGTCAGTAGGTGCTGGGATTTATGAATAAATAACTAACAGAAGCATTTAGTAGACGAACTGATTTTACCTACTCTGACAGAGTCTCAGAACCAAAAGAATTACTAGTTCTGGCCAGAAGAAAGAATTAACCTTCACAACAACAATCTGTAACCCTCATCACAATTCCATCAATAAGATCTAACAAACAGTAACCTTGAAATGAGAGCCAAAAAGAAGAAACTTTATTGTGAACCCCCCATTTCAAAGAAACAAACAACTATATCAAATAAAAGTTATAAAACACAGAATTACCCAGAAAACCGAAAAAAGTATTTCTGCAAGTTAAATTCATTACAGTTAATAACACCATTGGTCATTAAACAACCATATCAAAATAAAAGTTCATTGAAGAAATAAGAGGCATACCTCTCAGGGCTCTCACTGCATGGAGAGAGAGAGAGAGAGAGAGATTGCTTTGAGCCTGCTGATATTTGGCTCCGAGAATGATGCCGTAGAGTTTGGGGAATGAGTGTAACCAAAGAAAAGCAAAGCCAAAGGATGAGAGAGAGAGAGAGAGAGAGAGAGAGAGAGAGAGAGGTGGAAGAAGCTGAGTATGTGGTTTTTAACTTTTCGAAGAGTGTATATGGATTGTCGGAACAGAGGAGAGAGAGAGAGAGTAAAGTAGACTAAGACCAAACACATGCAGAAGATAAAACTACTGCTGGCTGCTATACTGCATTGTAACATTGTACGGTACATTTGATCATTTTGCTCTGTCTTGCTTTGCTTTGCTTGCTAGCTTGTTCCTAGAAACGTGGTCCCCTCCCCTCCTCCTCCATAAAGTTTTGATCTTTCAATCGTTCTTGTTATGGGAATTTTTATTCATCCTTTGATATTCTTGCTGGGTTATTTATGAAAGCCTAAAATAATTAAATCGGGATTGAGACCTTTGGAGGAGAAGAGGTGTGGTCACGGACATCACGGTTGCGAAACAGAGACCGTTGCTGATCCAAAGCTCTTTCCTTTCTTTTATTTCTCAATCCTACCAAATTTAGTTGACCCACCTATTTATTTATTTATTATTATTTCAACTTTCAGACTTTCAGTCCACTCTCTCACTCCTTGTCCGCGTGGCAACTTTATAAATCATACTCAATCATTCTTTTTTGTTTTTTTTTTTACTAAATCAAAAATTAATTGAGTAAATTTACAACTTAATTGGTAAAAAAGAAAATTAGGAGAAAAGCTCTGAAAATGCAACGGAAACTCAAATGATTTGATGAGGCAGTGTGCGTCGCTCATAGAGCCTCATAATGAAAGTGGAAAATGAAAGCATATTTGGACCCATTGCCATGTGATGGATGATGCGACTCTCTCACTACTTCTGTCTTTCCTTTTATCTCCTGATGGCAAGATTTTTTTTGGGGACAATGTCAAAGTTGGGTTGTTGAAATTTGAAACTGAAAAATAGAATTATTTTCTGGGTCTCATATGTCTACAAAATACATGGCATAACATATGATATGGTAGAGAGCCACATGGTAACTTCAATAAAAATAGATTGTCAATCAGCAATGCCTTTTTCTAAAGTGCCCTTAAATTGCGGAGGCCACCCCATAGACCAAAAGTTATTCCTAATTGGGGATTTTTTGGTAATTAGACTGGGTCAACCGAACATTACGGCCATTCGACATTCGATTGGGGAGTGGGACTCTCCCGTATCTTCGTTGGTCCATGTTATTGCCTTGTTACAACAATTTAATTGAAGTAGCAAATGAGTTGTCAAAACAAGAGGTTTGAATTCGACTCGAAATCTGCAGATTGGAAGACAATAATATTTGTCATGAGTTCGTTACCAAGTTGTGGCTAGTCTAATTGTGGTGACGGTAACTTTTGTTGTTAGTGCATTATTACGTTATAAAAAAATTTATGTAAATAAAAGTATCGTGTGAATAAGATGTTGGAAGATATTGGTTCAAACAGATTGATAATGATTTTATTCTAACTACCTGCAATTAAGCAGATAGAATGATTAAGCTGATTATAATTAGGATGATTGTTCATAATTAGACAATTATTTGAAATTATTTCCTAGTTTTACACGTCTACAAATCTACTCTTGTATACCAAGAAAGTATATTTAACTTTTTTTTCTTCTTTCTGATATATGAATCAAGTAGGTTTTTATTTAATAAAGAATAGATGGAAAAAAAAAAAACTCAATATCATCAGCCAGGGAAGCAACTCTTGCAGTAGCAGGCAGCCCAAGTCCACAGTGAGATCATAGGAGGCAAGGCAATCTGCAACTCCAATTGAGCCTCATAAATTACCAATAGGACCTTCAGGTCCTTTGTCAAGGAAGAAAATGTGTCTAGTAGTAGTCACTGTTGTAGCTGAGTATGATGCGCTGTGACAAGGTAGTTTTCAGCTACATGGATATTGTATTTTGTTCTGTCTAATTTTTGATTGGCTTAGAATTGTTGTTGAGCTAGAAGAATGGCAATTAGTACAATAGGTTAGCATAAAAACCATACATATATTACAAAGCCAGGACAACAATTGTTCAGTCTGTCTTGAACCTTATCTGCTACAAGATTGGAAAATAAAATACATCAAACTTAGCTGCAATCGATCAAATTATTCTGTCCGTTGCATCACGCAGAGAAAAATCACTTTTCTCAAATATGTTTCTGTTTCAGGTTTCGTTTACAGCATATGTTCAATGAATCAATGTTCACAAGAACATATGTCAAAAAAACAAAAAAACAGGAGGAACAAATGCCTGTTTTACATAAATTTAAATACCAATAGTGACAACCTTCTTCAAACTTCACAGAAACAATAACTTCCTTTCCCTTTTTCAGCGCATTGCAGCAAACCGGTTCATCTTCCACTGCAGTGGGTGGTATGTCTTCTCTGTTTGCTCTACTTTAGTCCATGGGAGCTTGTGCTTGGCCATTTTTCTCTTCTTTGCCGATACTCCCCAGAAATCTCCCGCATTCTGTGTAATGAAAATATGAGAGACATTAGTTATTCGTTTCATGGCCGGCTCAATTGATTCTATGTATCTACTTTGAGAGGTAAGGGAAATTATTCTGTATACACTTGACGACTTTTTTCCCTTTTCTAATATGCTTCATAACTTGCTACACTAGGTTAAGTATTAGTTTGCAACTTGCGAAGTACACTATAATGTTGGTTTTCAGTGTCAAACACCAAGTAGATATTGAAATGAAACAATGACAGAATTTCCATACCTTGAGGCAGAGACCATCTTCAACATCACAAATGGGATAATCACTTGGGCAACAGTAGTCAGTTCCGGTGCAGCAAACCGCATTCTGATATTCACAGCAACCATAGATGAGGCAGTAGTCCAAGAATTCAAAGAGGCAACAGCATGTCTCATCACTTGGACAATAGGAGAAGTCTCCGCAGTCACTTGGTGAAGGAGAGGGAGGTGGCGGTGGTGTCACTGGTGTAGGTGGTGTTGGTGGAGGGGGTGGTGACACTGGTGTAGGAGGTGGTGGTGGAGCTGTTGGGGATGGTGCAGATGACTCCTTGGTAGGATATGAAGCCATGGCATTGATTGCACAAACCCCATATTTTAAATTAGTGTTCCTTCTTATGTAAATGTATCCATCCATCCCCCAACTAGTCCCCCATGAATTCTTTACAATCCAGTAATCTTCATCGCCTTCGGAACCGTATCCTACGACCAGAGGTGCATGGTCAATGTCATCCGGATTGTCGGAGCAGTCGCCATCATAGATTCCCTGATTGAATCATATTAATTTTTTTATTATTAAAATTATGTCTCAGTAACATTTCAGATATCCAAGCCAACCAGTGAAATGAACATAAATTAGACTTACTCCTGTGTATAGTTGGAAATCCCACGCAGAACCATCTATACCAACACTAACGGGTTGCTGAACGGCAGCACATAAAAGATCACTGTCTGTTTGTCCCACATCTTCATAACCATCAATGGTGACAACTTTAGTTTCCTCCTGATTAAGGCATCACAAATAAGAACAGAGGAAAATAGGCAAAATTTGTTCCGGACAAACACAATATGTATTATTAATAAGCTATAGGGTTGAACCCCACCTTGGTGACATTGCAGGTACCATCCACACCTGTGTATGGATAATTTTTTTCTGTATCGATACCACCATTGTCAATAACCCATTCAAAAGCATAGTCCATGTAGCCTCCATCACATCCCTCGTTGGTACTGTCACAATCCACAAGTTCTTGTTCTGAAAGACTAATGAGTTGTCCAGTGGCTATTGCATTGATTCCTTCAATAGCTCCGGTTGTAGAGAATGCCCAGCAACTTCCTGTGAACACAAAAACAAGATTTCTTTAAAAGATCAATAAAACTTAGCATGAGTGTCAATTTACAGACAGGACATGCCGTTTATAACTTGGGAGCACCAAGCATGATATGCCGTTTATAACTTGGGAGCACCAAGCATGATATGCCGTTTTCCAAAATTGAAAGAAGAAGAAGAAGAACAGTATCATCAAATATCAGTTTTGTAAGAAAAATGGTATGTTCAATAAAACAGTAAAAGCGAGCACTGCAAGACATTTGTAAATGTAATATCCTGAGGTCTGAAAGCTATGTTGTTATTTTACTACCTAACAAGTTTTTGGAAAAAAAAGTTTCTAAAGAATCTTTTAACATCCTGACTATGTGACTTTTGATATCATCGATTGATTGTAGAAAGTGGCGATACCAAATAGTCAATGAAGGATGAGTTCTAAAGATCTTGGCCTTATTTGGAAATTCATTTCATCTATTCTATTGGTTGAATCTAAAATCTCCCGTTTTATTGGAAGCTTTCTTTTGACCTCAAAGTTGGTTGTGTTTCATTCTTTCCTCACTTATTGCTCGAAGTTCAGATTGTTTACGCCTTTTTTCAACCAATTCTGTTATATTTCATCCTAAAGTTTATGTATCTGAACCTATTTAGAGCAGCAGTGCTGCAGCACGAAAGTCTGTGTAATCCCGAGCTGATTAGAAGAACCAATGATGGTCTAGTGCATCTGTCCTAAAACCTTTTGAATCAATCTACAGGGAGAAATCATAAACATTCTGGTGTCTGACTTTTCCAAGTCCAAAGTGTTCCCACAACAATAGTCAGAAGAACTATTTATATGAACTTGTAAAAAAATTGAAATGTATTTACTAGCAAATGAAATAAATGATTTGAAACATACCACAACTGCCTTGGTCCTTGACACCAGTCACAGCTCCCTTTTTCCTCCAATCCAAAGCTGAAGGAGCCTCACATGAATGCACTGGTTCTTCATGCATTCTCCTCATCATACTGTTCCTTTTGCTGGTGGGCATTTTCAGCTTTTTAGACAAGTAAGTCTTCCTAAACTCCTCATTGCTCATATCAGCAAACCTATTCAACCCCACCCTCTGGCTATCATGTGCATTGTTTGCAGCCCTCTTCTTTGCAGTCTTCTCCAATACAAACTTGAGGTTCCTCTTGAAATTCTCAAACCTCCTCTCACTCTCTTCAGCATGCCTATACACCTTTCCATGCTTCTGCTTCCAGAGCCTGAAGAGCTCCACCACTCTCCCTTCTGCAGGGAAGTTGTTGAGCACTTCATTTTGCTCCACTATGGAGTATTCACTTGGGAGGCTATTGCAAGAAGATAAGCATGCCAGTGATGCCCAGATGAAGAAAGCAAAAGCCAGCTCAATTTTGAGGGAACCCATGATTTCCTCAACTGGGTTTCCACTAAAGATGCTTGATTTTGATCCATCTCCATTGTAATGTATTTAAGGTCACCTAGCCAGCTGCAGGGCTGAACCTACCAGTCAATTTACAACATTTCCCACAATAAAACCTTCTTGCTTTAATTCTAAACAGGACAAGAAACCAACTTGCTGGAAATAATACCTGAATTTTTAATTTATTTGTTGAAGCACCAAGATTTGTTGGTGGTGTGGTGTGGTGTGGTCTGGAAATTCTTACCCGTCTGTTCTTCAGACCCTTTGACTTGAGAGTGGCAGGCTGGAAGCAGAGAGACCTACCATTCAACCTTCTATGAAGCTTTCAAAGTGTGAAACTTTAAAACAATTAGATAAATAAAGGGGTAAGTAAGAAGAAGAAGATCAATATGTTGAGCCTAAGAAAGAAATAAAATTAGGTTTGGAGAATGAGGGTTGCATTTAGGCCCATACACAGTCAATAAAATGCAGGCCAGGCTTAGCAACTAGGCCCGCAAGGTGGTAGAAGTCAACTATAAGTATTTTGGAGCACTTTGAGTTTTGTATCTTACCAAGAGGATCTCAAGATTAAAACTAAATCGAAGCAAAACTGTATCCTCCTAGTGTTCTTTTGTAATTATATATTTCTTGTGTCATTAGCTACTAATTACAGGTGAAGTTTTCCCAAATTCCCATAAACCTTGTCCTGCAAACTCTCAGACTGGACAATCATAACTCAGATTACAAACAAACGAATTAGTTGATTGTCTTTATTATCTTTAACATAATAGTAATTATACAAATTTATAAATAAACTCAATTTTAGATATGAATTTATAAAAAAAACCCAATATTATTTAAAACATAGAAACACACTTAAAATTAACCCAAAAATCAACAATTATATATTTTTTGGGTGTATTTATAAATAGGTTTTGACTGTGTTTAATAAATGAATTTTGGGTATATTTCTAAAGTGTTTTTTATGTTGAGTTTTTTTATAATTTCAGCCCCTAGTGACATAAAAACAGAGCTAGTTACAAACCAGTTAGACGCACTGCCTCAATCCATATGGTTGATTATTTCTCTTTATTATCTTTAACTTTGTTACGTCACAAGTACAAGTGTACCATGTGAACTTCCACGTGGGTATTTGAGTTTATCTTTAAGATTGGAGTTGGAGCTGCACAGAGAGTCTGCTAGCAAATATATATTTTCTCCTATACAGATGTGGGGATGGTAAAAATTCCCAAATAAGGTGAGATTTCAGGAAAAATCGGAAGTGGGTACGGAGATTTCTGAATTTTAAAAATTCTCAGTTGATGACGGGCCAGGATTCATATTGTTATCCTATTCTTGAACTTACCCAGATAAGTCATATTTACTTTTTAAATTAATAAATATATGATATAATATAACAGGTAAAACATAATAAATATTTTTGTTACAAGGTATAAATTTAAAAAAAAAAATATTTGATCTTGGGATCTGATTTTGGTTCTTGGGGTTATCACGAATTTTGTACTGGGGTGCTTCTAGGGCTCGTTTGGGAGTGCTTCTTCCCTAAGCGCTTATGCCAGTAGTGCTTATGCCAATAGCTCTTATGACATAAGCGCTTTTACAAAGAAGCAGTTTGTCGTTTGGATGTCACATTTAAAAGTGCTTTTACACTACATAAAAGTACTTTTGATATTTTGTTGTCATAGACTTGGCTTCATAATAAGCCTTTGCTGATTTTGTTTTTATTATGTCTTGATCAAATGGTCTGCCTCAGAGGGCTGATGACTCCCCGACGAGAAGCAGGTGGGCAAATTCATTTATCTCCAAAGCCAGGATTGATTCTTATGTTAATAGTTTTTTAATCAAGTTTGGTGCTACATATAATAATGTTTGTTTTTAATAAAATCGAGCACACAATATTATATAATCAAGGGGTATACAAGAATTCAGAACTGATCTCCATTCTCTAGCGAGAAAGAGAGAGGAAAAAAAAAGAAAAAAAGAAGAAAGGGTATTTTGGCATTTAAAAAAATTAAATATGGGTATTTTTGGCATTTTAAAAGTTTCATTAAAAGGACCCAAGTGCTTCCTGTGTTTTTGTCCTGCAGCGCTTTTAAGAAGAAGCACCTCTCAAGTGCTTCTTTCAAAACCACTCCAAGTGCTTTTGGATCTGACTTAAAGCGCTTTTGCAATTTTTGCCAAACATCATTTTTAAAAGATAGAAGCACTTTCACCCATTTAGAAGCGCTTTTCGCTGCTCCAAAAGCACTCCCAAACGAGCCCTTACTTCTAGTTTGCTTTCTCTCTCAATTTCTTAGTCGTTCTGACTATGTTCTTATAACTTGGCTTTCCCATATTCAATCAATTTGAAGAGCATGCAAGACGAGAATTTTATTTTTTTTTTTTATCACAGGTTTATTTTGTTATAAGGTATAATAAATTTTTTTTTAATAGAAAATTTGGAGATTTGGGGCGGATTTGAGAGACATTCCCCTGATATTGTGTGGATGTCATGTATTTTTTACTATCCCTTCCTGTTTGTCTTCCTATTTACAATGACTTCCGTACGTTATTAACGTGCGAACATCTGTATAAGAAAATAACACGTATATATTAATATATTTGTATAAATATGATACGACCGCCCCGTTAATATATTTGTAGTTATCTGATTGATTTTGGTTTGGAAAACTTTATTCATATTTATATGGTACAGGTACAGCCGCGACTAGGAGAATAGAATATTAGTGGATAATAAACATCGAAGCTCTAGCGTCAACTATCTGCTGGTCTCGTACGTGACTAACTTGCAGTAAAACTGTTAGGTTGGATTCTTCTGACTTGGTGGCCTTGTGTCTGTGTTATATTAGGTACGGAGGAAATCCCAAAAATGATTTCAAGCATATATAAACATTTGATGCTAATTGCCAAGGGTTTCGAATAAACTATATGCCAGGTTATAACAACCCCCAACAAATGTTTTATATTAGAGCCTCACATTATATTATAATAATGATTTGGTATTAGCTAGATCTAATATAATGTCACGCTCTCTCTCTCTCCATTCTTGAATTAAAAAATAGTGATGGGTTTTATATGCATTCCATGATTTATGGCCCACTGGTTTCGGGCTTGTATTTCTGGCCCAGTGAGATACTGGGTGTTCGCTTGGCCATAGTGAATACGCAAAAACAAAAATAAAGCGGAAAAGGGCATGTTTACTAACCAAAAATCGAAGTAAGTAAGAATCAAAGTGTAAAGCGAAAAAGGGCATGTTTATTAACCAGAAATTGAAGTAGGTAAGAATCAGAGTGTAAATGAATCGGCATAATTATGAATCAGGGTAAGCATGAATCGGAGTGAGACATTTTCATTAAATTATTTACTAAATTTAAGGAATTGGAGTGAAAATATAGTTGATTCCCATTAAAATGTACACTATCATATGAACGCGCAGAGTAGCTGTAAAATCAAATATTTATTACAACAAGAAAGAAGTCAACATCAACCGCACTACCCATGCACAAAATATCTAACAAGCCAAATGGGGAAGCTACCTTCTCAACTCTCAAGTAAGTAATTACAGTTACCAGCTTTAACCTCTAACCAAAAAAAGATTAAAAACCCTTAAGCCTACAAGCTAATTAATTATTAGCAGCCATCTTTTCTGTGACTTTAGCCAGCGACTTAAGATTGCAGCCTATGATCGTATTAGTAAACAAACAAGTGTCCTCCTTGCTGCTCCCGGCAGGCACATCCACCACATACGACTGAATCACAACAGCCTTCCCTTCCTCTTCTCTGTGCACGGTAGTGGTAGAACTGTAATTTGTTAGCCTGTGATCTCCACCAACAATGCTATAATGCATGACATGCATGTTGTCGTCGAGCTCATCCAGCCTCTCCATGCTGGTTTTCGCCGGCAAGCCGGTTTTAACCACGACTTCCCGGATGCTTCCGATGCCTCCATTGCCGGCACGCATGCTGCAGCTCTTGATGAACTGTTTGTAGGCTTGAGGGTTGTCGAATTGGCGGAGGACGGACCAGACCAGGGGCAGAGGCGCGTCAATGGTTTGGACAAGGCTTGAGCCACACTGGTTTGGTAACAGAGTGTGGCTATGGTAGCTGCTGATCATGAGCTGTGTTTTGGTTAGGGTTTGTTGCTTTTGGGTTGGATTAAATACCACCATCTCAAGGCAAGGCTTCAGGGGACAAGTCGTCGTTTGCTGTTGTGGTTGGGGACAATGTGAGTTTAGGGTTATATATAAGAAGGAAAGGGCGGTGGTTTTGGTTTGCTCAAATCCGTGTGTGGTTAGTTACTTCATCAAAAACAAAGAAAGTTTGGCTTCTCATGGCAGGCTTAAGGATGTCTTGGGACTTGGAGTTTTTGATGAATTGTGTGCTTGGCGTCTAAGTTAGCCCTTGCCAAGTTGTCATTGGATTGGACTGTGCTTTCTCATGTGCTTTTCATGTGCTCGTTTCTTGTTTCTAGTATTCGCTTGTCTTTTGCGAAGGCTTATTCCTTCCCGATTCTCAGACTAAAAACTTTCATCCTTATGTGAAGGGCAGGTTCTCTTGTTTTAACGCTTGTGTCCAAGAGGACCACCATATCTTGACATGTCAGCAATAATGGCACGATGTGTCCATGTGGACCATATCTTGACATGTCAGCAAAGAGCCTGCTTGACAATTTTGTCACAGATACGTAGTTCACTCTTCCAGCTGTATACATTTGCCGTCATCCAACTAAGCAAATGAACCTGGTTGCAGTAACTATATTATAATATGGCCACGTGGACGAGTCATACCACGTCACAATATTCAAGATTCACACACAAAAATTTCACCATCCTAGTTCTGCATCAAAAGAGTAACCTCTGTTTGTATTCTTAATTTACATTGTTTTATATGAATTTTGATTGGGGTAAATCAGATTTCTTGAATTCTCATTTGCCTTCCCTGTATTTGGATCCTAATCATATAATCGTAGAAGGAACCAAAGCTCAACAGCAGAAATAAAATCTAGTGCGCCTATGCGAGCAGCTTAACATTGGCCCAACCAAAGCACCGAAGCTAATTACAGCATGTGAAAAGAATTTTTGACTCCCTTAAACATTCGACTGCCCACTTCATTTGAGTTTCTACTGACCAAAAGTCTACACTTCTGATCTCCATTTTACGTGCATTAATCCTAATTCAAATTACAAATTTGGGAAAGGTATGATCACTCACCAAACAGAAAATGGAAACTTGGCTTCTTTCTGGTGTCGAGATCAAACGTACATTTTTTGCTCTACCTGCTTTCTGGACTCCGGCTAATAAGTTTATTGACTACCCAGTTTGCTGGGAAGGTTTCACAGTGACCGTATAGTGCACTCCCATCCCATGCTAGGAACAAATCCAACTGATTGCCTAAACTGTAATGCAGGACAAAAGTAGAATTGAATAGGTGAAGAAAATGTAGTTGATGCTTTACTTGACAAAGAAACCACGGAAATAAAAACATAAATCCAATTAATAGGTTGGGGTGCTGAGATCAAGTCACTGTTTCAAGCTTCCTAGTGTCATTTTCTTTCCTAGCTTTTCATCCTAAATCAAAATTTCTACAAGACATGCTGAAATGTTGCACGATAGCACTTTTCAATAGCAGGGTAAGCACTTTTACTCTGCAGAATCCTATATGCATCCAAGAACGCACTAAATGTTATAAATCCCAAGAGCATAACCATTTTTTGGTCCTACAAGTACATCCACTAAAACTCTAGAACTTATACCCTGCTTCTCTTGCGCACGCACAAGCACACTTAGCGAGTCCATTTCTACTGATAACTTGATAAGGCCATTAAAGACTTTCAAAACCTTCGCATACTTTAACATTTCTAGTGAATAACCAACAGCTTTACCTTCAAGCAACAAACATAGTATAAGCAGATAGTGTTAACTGTGTGCATTGAAACCAAATCGAAATACCAAATCATAAGAGAGCATGTAAGTCAAGCATCAATAATAGGCGTATAGAAAAACTAGGAACTGGCATAATATGATGGCAAACCATAATCCATACAAATGCCACCCATGGCTTTCTCCTGCAATCCACCGTGAGTACCAATTGCAATGTCTCTATCATTTCTATCTTGCTGAAGAAATCAAGTGATTGTCTCATGTAACACTAAGCACAAATAATGATCATCCCAGCATAGCAAGAACCATAATGAAAAAAAGCAGTGCTGTTAACTAATTGAGGCTCTGAATTTTATCAAGCAAGCATAGAAAGACAGAGAATACAAACAGGCAATCTCATTCCCATCAAAGAAGCCAAAGAACCAAAAAAGAAAGCTTCTTGTTTATTAAATCTTCTACACAAGATCAAAGGGATTATGATTCAGTAACAGCAGCATTAGAGCAATCACAAAATTCACAATTCAAAAACTATCACAAGAAAATCAGAAACTACCCTTTTAAGGCGCTCTGGGGTCGGTCCCGTGCTGCCAAACGTACGCAAGCTCATCCCAGCCAGTACTTGCCAGAAGCCCCTCCACAAGAACACTCATATCCACACCAACCGCGAACTCGGTGTGATGGTCGTACCGAGCTACCAGCGCGTCCTCCACCATATAATCCCACAAGCAAACCGACATGTCGTATGAGCACGACATCATCAAGCTCTGCCTGTGCGGCGAGAACTTGATTTTCCTCACCGCGTAGCTGTGGCCGTTGAGCACCGAGATCGGAACCCTAATGCTCCTCACGTCCCAAACTTTGATCGACTTGTCGACGGAGGCCGTGGCGATGCAGCAGTCGTCGTACTTGTTCCAATCGCACGCGAGGATCTCGAGCTCGTGAGCGGGGATGATCATGGTGGAGCCAGGCTCACGCACGTCCCAGACGCGTAGGGTGCAGTCGCCAGACGCGGAGGCGAAGACGTCGGCGTGGCGAGGGTTCCAGACGGCGGAGTAGACGCAGTAGGCGTGCTCCTTGAAGGTCCGGACGGAGGCGGGCCGGTCAACGGTCCACAACTTGACGGTGTCGTCCCAGGAGGCGGTGAGGAAGGAGTCGCGGCGCGTGGGGTTGTAGTCGGCGGAGCTGACCTCGCGCGTGTGCTCATGGAGGGAGCGGAGGGGGTTGGAGGCGGGGGGCAGAGCGACGTCGTAGAGCTTGACGGAGCCGTCGGCGATGGCGGCGACTAGGAGGGAGTCGTGGGACTCGGACCATGCGACGTCGTATACGCCGTCGGCGGTGTCGTAGGCGATGAGCTCGGTGATTGGCTGGTGGGGTGCGGCGGGGCCCAGCGGGGCCGGGGAGAGGTCGATAACGTGGAGGCGGCCGTTGCCGAGGATGCCGAAGTTTTGGGAGGTGGCGACGGCGAGCCGAGACTCGTAGAAGGGGCTGAACTTGACGGAGTAGCCGTTGAACGGGGTTTTAAATACTGGCATTGTTAGTCCAATCCAGGTGGAATTTCTGGTGCTCTCTCTGCGTCTGGCGTCTGGATTTTGGGGATCTCACGGTCTGAGACCTTCGGATTTTTTATTTATTATTTTCTTTTCTTTTTTCTCTCATCATTGTTTTGTTTTATTTTGTTTTATTTTATTATTGTTTTCGCTTGTCATCGTCTTGGAATGTGGAAAGTTCGAAACTAATTTTCATTTTTCCATTTCGGATTTAATCGTCTTTTCTCGATTTTTCATTTTTGTGAAGCATCTGCTCAGCCCTTGGACTGGACCATCGTTATAGGATTGGACTACTCATGTGGGATAAATTGGACTAACCAAGCATGTAAAATGGGCCAGGCCCTAAATCTTCAAGGCCGGGCTCCAGATTTTAATCCATAAAAGTAGGCGGGCAGAGTCTGCCTCCATCTTCGTAAATTTCGGTTCAGGCCCTGTCTAACTAATCAAAACTCGTTCTATACATGACAAGAGAGTTGTAGCTGAAGTGCTTAACAGCAGTTACTTTTGCATCCTATGTTATGTATTTGAATTCCTCCCTTCCAAAGTAAATATTTTCAACAAAATATTTTCATTACTCACAAGTACTTGTAATATATTGTTTATGTATAAATCAACGATTATTGTTGACGTCGCAAATCTCGCAGCCTGGTACTCCGGGTCGAGGAGATGTGCGCGAACACGTGACGTCCTTCTTTTGGATACGGTGCGTTTTGTGCGCGGGCGTGCCAGCACGGTCTACCATGCGTCGAGAATAGTGATGGGGTTTGGGTAGAAGATGTTTAAATGATGCGCCTGTTTAGGATTGGACTTCTAATCAAACGATTGTGGCCGAGAGAGGAACTTATCTCGGCCGTCAGGTTCACGGCCTGAGCTACAAGGCCGTTTAATGGTGGTGTAGGTGGTGGATTTTGGGCGGTGCTCCGGCGCGTTGCTCGAGGAGCGACGGTCGTATGATATATGAGGTGAGTCAGGCGATAACAGGGATGGTGCTCGGCGCCTTGAGAAATCAAGGGTCGTATGATATATTGATGAATGGATTTTCTTACAATCTACCACTACTCCTAGGAAAGCATGTAAAGGTATTGAAAGTGCATTACAGAAAAATAAGTTGCTCCGTGGGAGGTTTTTGGTTTTGGTGTTGGACCCTTTGAATGTGGTCTTGAGCCTGGTATTTATAGGAAAAGTCCTGGAGAGCCATTCGAGGCTAAAAAAGATCTTCCTGAGAGCCCAAGAAATATCTGCCTGATGGAGTCTGAATGGGGCAAGTAGGTAGTCCAATCGGCATTTGGGATCGTGAAGCATGGTGGTGTGACCCCCATAAATCTCGGCAAATCTCGGCCACCGCCCTGATCGAGGGTTCTGCGCCTCCTGGCTGTGGGAACGCATTTAATGCTCTGGTCCAGTGGTTGGTGATCTGACTCTAGGTTGTGAGAGTGCTTCGTGAGAATGTTTGCGCCTAACCACTCTGATCTCTGTTCACCAAATCCTGACTTCAATCACTTCCCTTCTGCCCTCGTGCATTAAATGCTTTTTTGCCCCATTGGATTTGCTGTGGTGGTCAGAGGCACTACTTCATTAAATGGGGCGTGGGACCCTGAAGCCACGTGGTGTTCTGACCATAGCATCTTCGACCGTGTCTCCCATGGCCTTCGGCCTTGGCCCATAAAGCTATGGTCGAGAGGCCGAAGAGATCCTGCCTTTGTATTTGTCCTATGTTTGAGGAAGACAAGATGCTTGACAAAACGCGACCGTTTTCGCCTATAAACAGGTGTCATGGCCGGGAAGAGGTCCCTTCTGGTGACCGTGTTTTATTAGGCACAAACAATTATCAATCATAAGTTAATGAGTTTGCTTACTACAGTTTACGTATGCAATGCATGCACACCGAACTGTAGTGAGCAAACATGATCAACTTAATCTAAACCATACAATTTTTTCTCAACTTAATTTATGAGTTAGAACCGCACATCAGGTGTAGAAAGGTAGCTTTTGACATGATAAATGGATTTTGGAATAGCTTGTTTTTGGTCGTGGGGTACCAAACAAGGTCCCGTAATTTTAGAATGGAGTTGAATTTTCAGGTGGCGAAATTTGGACCCTTCCGGAACGACTCATTAATAAGGTTTGGATTTGTTCGGCCTCCATTATTATAATATCCCGCAGATAATATAACAATGAACAAATGGATATTAAGTCATTCATAAACATTTCCGAACACAATTCTTTATTTCTTTTTGCAAAGTTTCGGTAGACTTTGTGGGCTCCGGATTTGAATTTTACCTAATCCACTGTTCCAACACATTCACATGCAAAAGAAAAGGAGCATTATAATATTTGCTGCACCCTCAATATAGTGGATATGTAATTTTTGGGTCCACAGCCTAATAGTTTTGAAATCAGAATTTCCATTTCCAAAAATAAAATTTTCAGAAATTGCAAATACAAAAATGAAACACCATGTATGTATGGCCCCTCCCCCTCCATGCCTCACATGTTTGCCGCACTAAGACTAAGGTCATAGGTCTCACATATTTATTTTGGGGGGGGGGGAGAGGGAGGGGGGGCTTGTTATGGATGGGACACAATTAACTTGCAATTATCAAACTTTATTTTTTACTATAGCACATTATTTTTCTTATATCAAATCAATTGGTCGGCTCCAAGGAAATGTTCTAAAGGTCAATATGATAATATTGTGGACATCAAATCAATCTTGGGAATTCTTTTCTGAAGTGATCAAGTTGAATAATTTCTCAGGTGTCATGATCTTATCTTCGGACTTTTTGATTTACTTCCACCAACATCACTAAAGTCTAAATTACGACAGAGAAAAAAAATTCTTGCATTTCTTGTTCTCATCGACCGGCTTCTTCTCAAATATTTGAATTATAACATCATTATATTTTAGATTAGAAATCATCTTTGTAATTTATAAACGAGTTTTATGATCAATAATGTTGTGTATAAATAGAGCGATGACTGTGAGTTATTGCTTGGTGTGGAACGTACTATTTGAAGATGATGTGAACAAATCCCTTTGCAAATAGGCAAAATAGGCTAATAGATTGACTGGGGTCAAACCACTTCACAAACCTAAAACCAGAAAGGAGATATAAAGTAAAAGAAGTTATAGTCCATCACACCTCACTTTCCAATGAAAACCACAACCCACATGATCTTGCTTGGGATATTGAAACGTTGAAAGATCACAAAACCACTCTCAAAAGAAGATTTTCCCTATGCCCCATTTCCTACCCTCATTTCCCAATTCACTCCCAACAAAGCCGATCGATTTCTCTCTCACTCTCTCTTTCTCAATGAACCCCACACACAAGTAGCCTCCACACACACACCTACATTAGTAAATAGTAGTGATCGTAGATGTTCAATCGTGTTTTGACACGTGTAAGGCCTAGACCAAAACACCTGATCATCAGCCAGGGTACCCCTTTGCTGGCAGTCGTGCACCAACATGTGCCACCCATAAGGCCCCCAACCCTTTAAAACCAACCCCAAATTATTGAACTTGGTGAAGGAGAAGGGGAGAGGGATGGGATAGGGGGCCCTAAATGATGGATCCCAAAAGGGCAAAGTACAGAGTGAGGTGCAATTATTCATGCCATGAATTTCATCCTAAGCAACTCATGAGCAAAAAAATTCCCCCATCACCTCATCTCTCCCATCCCACAAATCAAAAAGATTTCCGTATAGAAAAAAGAGATAAAGAAAAAGCTCTCTACTATATAATAAAACCATCATTTGGTACAATTTTCTTTTAGGTCACTGATACTGATTCCCACTCTCTCATAGCTAGAGAGCTCTCTCTCTCTCTCTCTCCTCTCTCTCTCTCTCTCTCTCTCTCTCTCTCTCATAGGCAAAAAAACAAAAGGGTTAATTAAAGAGACTTTTCTTTCTCATTCTCTTTCATTCCCTACTTCTTCCTTTCTCCTCCTCCTCCTCCCCTCTCTCTCTCTCTCTATGAGAGAGACCTTTGGAGAAAGAGAAATCAGTAGGAAGAAGCAGCAGCCATGAAAAACACCATCAGGTGCTGCATCTCTTGCATTCTGCCATGTGGAGCTCTGGATGTGATTAGAGTGGTACACTGTAATGGCAAAGTCGAAGAGATCAGCGGCACAATCCGGGCCAGCGAGATCATGAAGGCCTACCCTAAGCACGTCCTCAAGAAGCCCTCCTCATCACCGTCCGATCACAACGGTGTCGTTCCCAAGATCGTGATTGTTCCACCCGATGCTGAGCTGCAACGCGGCAAGATTTACTTCCTCATGCCAGTGCCTGCTGCTTCTAAGACATCCGAAAAGACATCAGCGAAGACAAGATCGTCGGCAAAGAAGAAAAGGGTTAAGGACACAGAGACCAACACCACCACCAACAACAACGCTGTGATGAACAGCATCGCCATGACCAACCTCTTGATATCTGATCAGTACTTGAGCGAAATACTGTCGGAGAAGCATTCGTCTCAGAGGGATCGGCGGCGAGGACGTGTTGGGGTGTGGAGGCCTCATTTAGAGAGCATATGTGAGTCACCAAGTGATGTGTAATATTGGCGGCTTCTTCTTTTCATCATCTTCTTCTTAGTTCTCATCATTCATTTTGAAGGTTCATATGGCCAATAGGGTTGCTGCCTATTATTCTTTCTTTCTACCTCTTTTCCTTTGTTTTTCCTTTTTTTTTTCCTTCTGTTTTTTTGTATATATAGGAAGGAACTAATAGAGAAAGAAGAAATAATATGCAACAAGGTCTACTATGAGTCTATGAGGGTGTTAATTATTGTTTTTATTTTGTGGTGGGTTCGCAGGAAAAATATATATATTTGAAGGCCATAATTGGGTCATAGTTCAGTGAGGTGTTTGTGTTTGTGTTTTAATTGTTTCATGCAATGATTTAATTTTGTAATGTTGGAGAGGGGAAAAGATGAAGAAACTTGTTATGGCTTTTGGTTTTTGCTTTAGTTTTTCTTCCTTTTCTGTGGATGAAGGAGTTCATTTTCTAAGGGAAAAGCTTTTGAGAGAGAAACCAGTTCTCGATGTTATCACATATATGGAATGAAATTTAAAGTTACAAATAAGGTGATTGTGATATGATTATTGAAGTGCCATTGCCATATATTATCTAATAATTTACCTTTATGTCATACAATTTCGTCCAGAAAATGAAAATGAAATTCGCACAAGTGTCGGTAGTCCTTTTGTATTGCCAATATTAGTGTAATGATTATTCCATATCTCCCATTATTGGGAAGTGTTTTGCATAAATCTCATGTGGACATCGATTCTTTGAAAATTAACCACGATAATAAAATGTTATAGGTACATTAATCTCTCGTATTTACTAATTATGTTATTAATCACATCTTTTGGCATACACGACGTGTTAAGTTCAATAATAAAGTTGGATACACTTCTGATAAAGTTTGATAGCACCTTTGATGGGAAAGACATCATCCAAACTCATCATCTGCTTTTCTTTTTCTTTCTTTTTCCTTTCCAGATATATTAAAGTTAGGATGAATATATTTGTTAATATGATGATCAAAGTCGCATTGAAGGTGGATGGAAAATGATAGTCCCCACACAAAGTTTTTTTCCACCATGTGTAGGATAATGCAAATCTAGCTTGCACTAGCTAACAAGTGGGTATATGGGCATGTCTTTAAGCATTGTTCTCTTAGAGAATGATTAATTAGATATAGATGGTGCCAAGGGCATCCTGTAAAGGTAATCACAGTAGGGTTTGACCCTTTTTTTTTTTTTTCACATTGGCTGGTGGCAGATGGTTGAGCCTTTGATGAGCAAACCCATGTTCTGATCCCCATCCTATGAATTTTCTTGACACTTGACAGTCCCACCATATGGGGCCAACCAAAAAAAAAAAAAAAGGTGTGACAGAGTTCAGATATGATTGAAATGTTATCTCATCCAGTGGTTCATCCATTGGCACATGTCAGATAGCAGTAGGTTAATCAATTGCACCCCATATAAATCACAACAATATGTAATATATACATACAATACATAAACCAGGAAATTATAGCTCGAGGTCATGTATTCGAATTTCTCTTTCCTAATATCGTTGGAATATAAGGAATTTTAATCAAAATTCAATATAATACTAGACTATTGTCGAATAACGCTTGATTGAAGTACTACCAAATTTACTATTTTTTTGTGGGGAGACTGAGAGAGTGTGTCATGGAAGCAGTGATCACTCACTATTTTTGCACAAACCTAACTTCCTGGACCTTAGTACATGTTTTGAGATTTTAAAGCAAAATTATTGAATGAAAGGTACATGACTTAAATGTGAAGATATATGGTTGAAAAAAAAAAATCTTCTGATACTGTACTTGTTAGGGAGAAAAATAGAATAATAAATCAGACAAAGACCTATCAAACCAGTAACAATATTTAATAAAACCATATCATCTATATATTTATAATAGCCTAATAAGAAAATCAAACCCATCATTTGGAGTTGATTATATATGGCAAGATGATTTAAACAACTAATTAAAAAAAGAAATTGCTACCAGAAGAAGCTACAAAAGCTACCAACTTTCTAAAACTCAATTCTTAAATTAATGTGGGCCATTTCACAAAAAAATAATAATAATGTGGACCATATAGCAATAAGCCTATACCCATAAACCAGAAGATCATAAAGACTAAAGAAAATGATATTTTAGTATTCTTTTATTGTTGCAGAATAATATATAGAAATGGGGAAAATGCACAAAATGCAATTCCTTCCTCTTCCTCTTATTGAAGCGGCGCCTCTCACACTTTTCATGGATTAAAATATAACAAGAAACAAAAGGGCCGGTCACTTTCTCTACCTTTACTTCCATTTCTTTTTGACATTTTGTATTTATTTTCTTTCATTTTAATTGTTGTATTCGTTTGGGAGTGCTTTTTGGGTAAATACCACGAGGTGTCTCCACATCTGAAGAGTGGGATTAATCCCCGCTCGAAATTCAGCTTGCCCTTCGCCATAAAATGCTTCCAACGGGTTTCGAACCCCTGACATTGAGGCACCAAGTAGCTAGCCAGCTGGAGGTGGCAGTTTGCCAACAGCACCACACTTTGTGGTTGTTTGGAAGTGCTTTTGTAAGGGATAAAAGCTCTTTCTGCCGACTACAAGTGCATCTAAAAAAGTTTGTAAAAAAATTTAGAAGCTTTTTCTGGAGAAACACATGACATGTGCTTTTCCAAAAGACACTTTACTTTCTTATGAATATTTCAACATTTTTATTAGAAACACTTATAAACAGAAGTGCTTCTCAGAGAAACAATCTTAAATGAGAACTTATTTTCTTGACACCCATTGCATACAAACAAAGTATTAGTAACCACACATACATGTGTAGGAAAATTATTTTTGTTTGTTTTAATTTTCCTTTTTGTAATGTTCATATATTTGACAAGTGGACACGTACAATTCGTTGGATCTTGTTGTCTGCAAAACTCCGACTTTACATGTGGCAGATTTCACCAACTCTGCTCCGCCAGGGACATTAAAGCTTTGCTTGGTGTGTGTGTCATTTTGAGTTACGAAAATGCATGAGTTTGTTTATTTAGAAGAAAGATTCTTTTGTCATTACGGGAAAAAAAAAAAAAAAAAAGCAATCTTATTTTACACTACTAAAGAAATTTCTTATTCGGAAGAAGTTCATATAAAACTACTATTACATAAGCGTATTCTTAAGGAGTGTGAATAACGTTTCTCTTAAACAAACAACTACAAAAATAATATTCACTTATATAAAACACAAAATATAAAATAACCAGAAGAAAGTAGCAAGTAAAGTTTGAAGGCCTTTTTTTGTGACCATAGTGTTACAAACCATGGCATGACGCTATGTGTTTTATATAGCTTCAAGAACGTACATTTTTTTTTTGGATAGTTTAGAGCCGAAGAGTCTCTAGGACAACTACCTCTCCTGGGTGAAAATTGTTAGATGTAATGGGGGTTCATATAAATATTATTGTGTTTGCAACAATCACGTTATGAAAGATGTAAAGACAACTGAGTATGAAACATGTTACATGCAAGTTCTTCTCCTCTTTTGAGCTTTGAAAGATTTATACCCAACATTATAATGTTTTGAAACTTACCACACGATATTGGGGATTAAGTATGATTTTCCATGTAATTAGGTCATGTGATGGGCATGACATGGGAGGAAGCCTCCACTTTAGACTCTAGTCTAACACATGGTTTTTGTTTGGTATTTTCTTCCCTAAAAGTTGGTAGAAAGTTGACATAACTTGTCCCTTACGTACAATGTAAGTTGTAAGAATTTCCTAAAACTCTTGCGCTTTTGAAGTTGGGCACGCAACTTTCCATGTTACTTCGACAATGAGCCAATTATATGACTCGTCTTTCATCTCATTGAAATTATATGGTTTGGTTTATATATGATGTATAGACAACAAGTTGCCCCTCTAAGAAATCAATTTTTTTTACTAAAAATAGAAAAGAAAAGAAGCTAAAATAGAGACAAATAACAAATGCGAGTGAATAATTTCAAGCATATAAGATCCGACCGATTTGAAGTTGAGTTGTAATGAATTAAAGAGGAATTTAGAGAGTAAAAAATAATAAAAATAAAAGATTTGGCTTAATTTGATTTGATAATTAACAAGCAATACGAGATATTCCTCGAACTTTTCCAAATGGATTGTTGTACATAAAAAGGAAAAAAAACCAAAGGTTTATAGCAAAAGAGATTGTTAGTGAGTGTTATTGTCGAGTACGGTAAAAATAATAATCCGATAAGGCGGGCGGAGAGTAATGCGATGGGAAACGGACCGAGCCGAGCCGGTAAAATCGAAGCCACTAAAGCCTTAATGACATCGACAAGACCTCACGCGCTCATCCCGGCGACCTTCCTCCTACACTCGCGGCTCATGCGGCCGGCGCTCTCCCCCCACCGACGCGACCCCTTTACTCCCTAACTACACCCACTCTCTCTCTATTCCCACCCACGCGGACAAACCCCCACCCCCCAATTTCCAACCCCCAACCAAACACTTTCCGTTCCCGACGATGGGTGACCTAACGGACCCCCAAATGACGCCGTCCCATGCCACCGCCACCACCCCCTCCTCCAACCCTCGCCCCATGCCCGTCCGCGAAGACTGCTGGAGCGAAGACGCTACCTCCACTCTCGTCGACGCCTGGGGCCGCCGTTACCTCGAGCTCAACCGTGGGTGCCTCCGTCAGAAGGACTGGCAGGAGGTCGCTGACGCCGTCAACGCCCTTCACGGCCACACCAAGAAGACCCACCGCACCGACGTCCAGTGCAAGAACCGCATCGACACCATCAAGAAGAAGTACAAGTTCGAGATGAATAGGGTTTCGTCCTCCAACGGAGCCCTAACCTCTTCTTGGCCTTTCTTCGAGAGGCTCGACGCTCTCATCGGATCTAACTACAAGAAGCCGTCTCCTTCGCCCCCGGTCGCTGTTCCGTTGCCTTTGGGGTATCGGAAGACGGCGTCTCCGGCGACCGTTGTGACGGCCGTGGCGCTGCCGCAGAAGCGGTCTGCGTCGTCTGCGGCGGTCGAAGAGGGTTTCTTCAGGATGAATTACTCGGCTGTGGCTGCGGCGGCAGCGGCAGGGGCTGAGGATGATGACGACGAGGACGAGGACGAGGACGACGAGGTGAACTACGAGGTTGATGAAGAGGTTGAGATGGAGAGGGAGAGAGATAGCGGAGGCGAGATTGGAGGTGGAGGAGGAGGAGAAGGGTTGAAGAGATTGGCGAGAGCGATTGAGAGGTTCGGGGAGGTGTATCAGAGAGTGGAGGCCGAGAAATTGAGGCAGATGGTGGAGTTGGAGAAGCAGAGGATGCAATTCGCCAATGATTTGGAGGTGCAGAGGATGAATATGTTCATGGACACGCAGGTCCAGCTCGAGCGGATCAAGCACGGCAAGCGATCGGGCTCTAATGGTGAGGCAAATTTTTCGTCTTTCTTGTGTGTGTTTGGTTTGAGTTTGTAAAATATATTCACTTAAAATGATTGGATAGAGTTGTGGTTTGATGGATGCTTTTATGTCTTTGTGGTCTGGAGTTTTTCGTTTGTGCTTGTATAATCTTTTGGCTTAAATTGATTGGATGGTCTGATAGATGTTTTATTGTTTGTGGTAGTAAGGGGAATGCCTACTTAATTGTTTGAAAAAGCTGTTGTGGAGATTCTTGATATACCTTGGGTTTGAAGCATCTGTTAATTCTGGAGATCCAAACTCACCCCACCCTGATTGAGAAATTAAAATTAGGGTTCTTATTTGGAACTCTGAACTATGCTTTGGCAATGTAGTAAAATCAATCATTGAAGTTGTATTGCTTACGTTAATTGGAAACTATTTGCTTGTCTCCACTGCCAAAATTTCAGCTCCCTGTTTGTATTGGTTATAAGCTATAACACGAAGGCCGTTGCTATTGTGTGATTCCTAGACTAGTATGCATTTTACCTATCTGGCTAGGTATTCATAGCGTGATTTAAGAGGGTTAATTTTTGTTAAATGGCTTTCATACGTTAGGAACTTGGTGGGTGTGAGTTGCTAAAGCTCCTGTCATGCAATTCATGCATCTGAACAATGTTTCAGAGATATGGAGAACTCTGAATTATTTGGAGGAATTCAAAGCTTTGGTTGGGCTTAACTTAACCTGAACTAAGTTTTAATTTCGAGAATAATTGATGATGGCAAACATATGTATCCTATGGAGGCTAGGTCGGTTTGGCTAGGTTGGGGGTGGGTTTAGCTTGTTCATGGAGCGAGCTGGTGTTCAATCTGCCTTTTGCTTACTTTTGTGAGCCAGTTTAAATCCTCTTCTCACAACTTTTTTATCTCATGGATAACCATTTCTACCTTGAATTTTCATGCATGTAGAAGCATTCTGGTGCTCATCACCAACTGGTTGAAATGTGGATAGTTTTAGGAACCTGTTGATTTCATATCTGATAATTATGACACACCAAAATAATTCTTGTATTGTCTGTTCCATAAACTTTTCCCAATTCTAAATTGTTCGAGTAAAGTAACATGCTTGGTTTCCTTCTACTGCATGCTTCTCTTACATCCTCTTGCATTTACAATATAATTGTTGAATTTCAACAAACACAACTTATTTTCGCCCTTTTGTTGTCTATAGCTTTTATGCATGGATGTGAACGTTTGTAAAGTTGAGCTCTGAGAGTTTTATATAGAGTTCTATCAATTCGTAGAACAGAAGAACAGAAACATATCCTGGTAAATCTTTTCAGATTTAAGTTTTTTATTCCATCAATGTCTCAGCCCTCTCCCTCCCTCTTTGTGTGTGCTGGTTGAGATTGCTATGTTATTTCTCTGTTCAAAATTTTATGATACTCACTCACAACTTTTGGGTTTTAGAGAATGTCAAGCATCAGTTCCCTTGGAATCTAAGTTCATGGCCTTTACTAACGTTCACTAAATCATCTTGCTAGGTTGGTAACATTAACAGTGGAGTGATATGTTTTCCACGAGGGTAGCTGGTGAGTGAATTATATCGTTGTAATGTGCAGTTTTAGTGATGTTCTTAACTAGTTGTGGATGAGGCATTAGTGCTTTCGCTAACAGTAGGTAGTTTCAATAAACAAGTCTTAAACTGCAGGCATTGGACACCATAAACAGAAGTCCATTTTTTCAATAAAAAGACGTAGAGTACTTCAGTTAGACATGACTTGACATTGAAATGGGTGACACATAGCGTATGTTTTGGATGTGGTTTCAGGGCTTATTGATAGCAAAAGATGAAGATTCCCATTAAAGTTCTGAGTTAGATGCTTTCTGATCTTTCTTGTATTGCTTGAAGTAAATTCGTGCTGCTTGTGATTGTGGTTTTGAGTCAGCTGAGTTTCTCGTGGCGTGTTGGCATTTCTTGAATCAGAGTTTTATTGCAAATTTGATTTCTAAGAATGGTTTTGTGGGTTCTCGTGTTGCAGATATTTATATGCGGGGAGAGCTTTAATGGTAGACTTCCATGGGAAGCATAATGTAGCATCTTCTTGATTATCCTACAAAGTACATATTGTTGCAGCTGATACTGGACCTAGAGAAACTACTGGCACAACAGTCCCAAGTTTTCTTTTTTCTTTTCTTTTTTCATCTTGGTTTTTTCTTTCTAAATTATTATTGTTTTGGGAACAAGTTTAATCGGCTTGGCAGTTGTACTCGGCTTAGATTGGTCCAATGAATTTGGTTTTGGCTGTATTAGCTTTTTAGTTTGAACGCCACAAATCTAATTTTTTTTCTTGCAATACATAAAAGTAGGTAACTTCTCTCTTTGTACTTTGGTAGACTTGGTCCTCTTGTCTTGTGCCTTTTCTTGTTTGCTTTCTCTGGCTAGTAGCAGGCCTAGTTTGGTTACTCCGTTTTGCCTCCTGGCCTGCTCTCTCTCTACTATAAACCACTTCTGATTGACATTTAAAATTGGGGGATAATGCGAATGGGCCTCGCATAATGAAAAATTATATTTGATTTGTAGATAAGTGGTATAACACATTAGTAGTGTGTATGAGAAGCATAAAATAAAAATAAATAAAATTGGGCAAATAACATGCATTTTCAAAATCTTGCATTTATTATTAGAGTGTTGTTAAACGAATCTTAAAATTTATTATTAGAGTGTTGTTAAACGAATCTTAAAATTAACTGAGTATACTCTATTACAAAATTATTTATTGAATTACTAATTTAATCTAATATAAAATGACCCAAAAAATAATATTGAATTGTCAAACAAATGTAATTTTAATAATTACATCCCACATCACGACCATGTAATTGGGAATATGTATTTTTTTTGTTTTTTGGACCTGCCATTGTTTGCACTCATGAGTATGTAAACATTTTTCAGGTGTTGGGTTACCCTAGCAAACCCATTAGCCTCTTTATAAGACGATCCATAATCTTTCAATCCGATTCCAATGGTGAAGATCTTGAAAGTTGTGCAGGTGCATGCCTTTATGACAGGTAGACTCCTATACAACACTCTCAGGCAATAAGCTTCCATCAATAGATGATCGACCAATTGTAAACTAATCAATACACTTAGCCAGATTCATTGCGGCATTTTATGTTTGCATAGATACTGTATGCACTTGAGAAATGTATTAATTTTTTTAATTTATTATCTAAAAAACATCGTTGCATGCTATTGACAGTGTGCCTATGGATGAGGAAGAGAAAGTTGTGCTTGACTGATGGTTGACGGAAACTTTCGCAAGTAAATCCTCTCTAGCATTGTTCGTGCCGAAAGTGTAATTGAGGAGTTGTATGGGTTAGGTGTTGTGTGATAGTGTATTAGGGTGTATTATGGATATTTTGGTAGTTAAATAGGGTGTACTTTATTAATTTTATATTTTAATTTAAATATTAGGGTGTACTTAGTTAATTTTAGAATTCGTTTAATAACACTCTATTATTATTAACAGTTGTCTATCAAAACAAACCCAACCTTAAGGTCCTTAACTATTGGCTTGCAACCATATATAATTACCATGGTGAACTTCTCGAAATCATCAATTTTTATTCATTTAAGTTGTTGATCAACTGTTGCAGGAAAGTTATTCTCCTGAACTCGAATCCCATCAAGAGCGGGTCAAGAAGGTGAGTAATTGTCTCAATTCCACATGTAAACAAACGAAGTCTCACAAAACTCTCCAAAATATACGCATTCTTTGCTTCTTTTCCCTTTATAAGAAGAAGAAAGCCCTGTCTAATTCATCGTTAGCAATACATAAAATAGAACCAACACACGCAAACTCGAAATCAACAATGTCGACAAAGTCTAGCACTACCATCCTTGCCTTTGCCTTCTGTTTCTTGTCCCTCCTTAGTTTCACTTACTCCAACACCACCGATGACAAAATCTACCTCACCGGTCTAGTATACTGTGACAACTGCCAATTGAAGTCTATGAACGAAATCAGTAAGATGATTCCAGGTACATCATGTTAATAAGTAGGTAACAACTACCTAATTGTCGTTCATAAGATTTGAATATGAGATATGCATGCATGCATGGGCATTGATCAGGTGCAAAGGTGCGATTGGAGTGTAGGGAGGGGGGGAACATAAAATTGAGCGAAGAGGGCGAAACCAACCAGCTTGGACTATACATGTTTGAGTTGGAAAAATCTAAGGGGCCTCTGAATGATTGTCAAGTGACACTGCTACACAGCCCTGACCCTGAATGCAAGATTTCCCACGAAGTCGACCCTAACAACAAATCGAAAACTGCGCCGGTGGCCACCCGGAAGCTCAACCTATTGGAAGGAGAAAGTGTCGTTTTCATCGGACCAAGCCACCGTGTTTCCTACCCTCTTGGTTTGGTCGTTGAGAAAGCTCATCCCGAGTGTGAGCAATTCGCCAAAGCGCGCAAGCATTTTCAGAACTAATTTAAGGAATTGAAGACGAAAACCGTCTGATATTAAATCAATCTCCAATTTCAGTGAATTTTTCTTTTTGATTGCAAAGATAGATAAATTGTGGTTTAAGAAATCAACGGTTATGATTATGATATATGCATGATTATGATTCACGAATCATAACAGGTATAAATAAGGAAGTGTACTTAGAAGTGCACTCAAGTGTTATATCCGTGAAGATATTGCCATGTCGATTAATCTAGTCTTTTTATTTTTTACTTTATTAATTCTTAATTAAGATTCAATTTAGGACCTATTTAAAGAGAAGAAAAATACGATTTAAAATCTATCTTATAACCTAATAATCTCCTAATCAAAATACTAAACTTTTAACATGTCACCTATCAATTTAGCCCTTAATTATACTAAGCTCAAATTCCATGGTCCATAGTAGTTTGATTTTAATTTTTTATTTTTGTGTGAAAACTTGGTCTTTTCTTTAAAATAATGTGCTAGATAGCGTGAAAGTAGCAAATAAATAATGATGTGTTCAAATTGGATTTGACACACATCACAACCCATATCATCATTAAGGCCCCAAAAATTGAATCATTTTGTGCCTGGTTAATATGTTAAGTAGTTTATGAAATGATTAAGATCAAAGAGGATCCATGACTTGTAATGGATCACTTGTTCATTTCCTTAAAATAAATAAAACATAAATAAAAAATAAAATTGCAATACCGACTCCACCATTCGTAATTCCATCAATTACTCGTCTATCAAAAAATAAGTTAGTTCAGCTAATCTTCTTATACCGTTAGTAAAAGATAATGTGAAATTAACAAATAAATAATTATTAGCAGCCCAAAAAATTGAATTATTGTGTGCCTAAGTTAGAAAATCTTCGAAGGCACGTAGAAAGACAGGTCCCCTTCTAGTACTATGAGGAAAAGGACAGCTCACAACAAGTTTGTCTATAAAATCCCAGATGCTCATTTAATGTCTTGTGCCCATCAAAGATTAAATATATTTCCATAGAATACGTACCATTTGTGCTTATTTACTATTTACCATGGCTCTCTCTCACAAATCAAGGCCAATACTTCTGCTTAGCTTTTCTTTTCATTTTGGCCATTTGCTCCTCTCAAGCATCGTCTCGCCAAATTTATGATGAGAAAACCATGTTGGCGAGACATGAAGACTGGATGGCTCAATTTGGGCCAGTTTCTTTTATAAGGATGCAGAAGAGAAAGAGAGGCGATTCGTGATAATCAAGGCCAACTTGGAGTTCATTGAGGCTTTTTTTTTTTATAAATGAAATGGGGGGGACAAACCCCAAAGAACAACTAGACTTTGTCAAAGGGAATCTGACGGGCACGAGGGACCCCTAGCAAGTCATCAACCAGTACATCACTAGTCCCCACAGGGGTATTTTTAAAAAAGCAAATGCCAAAATCAAGATTGTAGCTCCATCTTGCAAGACAGCAAGATAATTCTTCTCCATGTAGACATGTTGAATCTGATGGTTCTCAAATTGCCTTAGAAGAGTACCGCAGCTATGCAGCAAGCCAGCCAGAGGATGGAAACGATAGGCTACAGTTTGTTGGATAAGCTGGACACAAAGTGCTGAGTCCATTTCAATGATGAGTCTGTTGACACCTTTATCCAAAGCCATTTTGAGACCAAAAAATAGACCAGCTTCAAGAACTTGGCCATTTCCCAAATTCACAGCAAAACCCTTAATCCAATTTCCAAAGGAGTCGTGGAGGACACCTCCAGCTCCAATATTACCAGATGCAGGTTTACAAGATCCATCCACATTCAACTTGAAAATTCCAGTATTAGGAGATTCCCACGTCAAAAAAATCTGCACCCTCTCCAGCTATAGTATCACCACAAGAAGCATTACTCCATTCAGAAAGAGCTGATAAGATAAGTTGCCTTGGGTTGAAGGGCGTCACCTCCTCAACGGTAAAAATAGATTGGTTTCTCCATTTCCATAGGTACCAACAGATGAAAAGAAACACAGAGCACCAAGAGCAAGAGGTACTGCCAGATCAACTAGCCTTGGAAAGAATATTATTCTTTAACCAAGGTTGGAAGTCAGTACAAATGAATTTTCAGACCTCAGTACAAATAAAGATTCTTTTAACGAACACACGGGCCAGAACCTCACTCTAAGCTTAAATGAATTTGCAGACCTAACCAACGAGGAGTTTGGGGAAATTCGTAATGGTTAGACGAAACGATCCTCCAAATTGATCGTGTCCAAGTCCATGAAAGCTACAAGTTTTAGATATGGAAATGTCACTGATGCGCCACCTTCTGTGGATTGGAGAGAAAAGGGTGCAGTGACGCCTATCAAGGACCAAGGCACATGTGGTAAGTAATAAACAAGTTGTTAAATGATGACGCATTCATAGTTTCATAACATAACATGTTATGAATTGATAACGCATGTTGTTTCAATTTTATAGGATGTTGTTGGGAGTTCTCAGCCGTGGCAGCCACAGAAGGGGTTAACCAGCTCAGAACCGGAAACTTAATCCCACTATCAGAGCAAGAGCTTGTGGACTGTGACACTGCTGGTCAAGATCATGGTTATGAAAGAGATCTAATGGATGACGCTTTCCAATTCATCCAACACAACAAAGGCCTGACAACTGAAGCTAATTACCCCTACCAGGGTGTAGATGGAACTAGTTGCAGCACTCAGAAGGCTGCATCCCAAACAGTGTCCATAAACGGGTACGAGGATGTGCCTAAAAAGGATGGAAATGCTATGTTGCAAGCCGTCGCCAACCAACCAATTTCGGTTGCCATTGACGCAAGTGGCTCTACATTCCAGTTTTATTCAAGTGGTGTGTTCACTGGAACATGCAGTACAAACTTAGACCATGGTGTTACCGCAGTTGATACGGGACTAGTAGTAATGGGACTAAGTATTGGCTGGTGAATAATTCTTGGGGCACAGGATGGGGGGAGAGTGGATATGTGAGGATGCAAAGGGGCATTCCTGCCAAGGAAGGACTCTGTGGCATTGCAATGGAAGCATCTTATCCAACCACATGATTAATTAAAATACGTATGTGTCATAATATAGTGTGGTGTATAAAATATGTATACTTGAATAATATAGAAAGAAGCAAGCTATGAGATGCTATCCTTCCAATTTGAAATCCATGCCTCGAAAGATAGAAACAATTAACCCATGATGGTGACGTGGATTTGCTCTTAAAATCTCACGCAATTAATGAGCAGCTATAGCTATGAGGTTAACATGTTTTCATTACCATTGGAAGGTTAAATCAAGTTGGTTTAAGGGAACATTTTTGCTCATCACCATTCTCACCACCTTATATGTGTTCATGGGCATAACCATGGTTCCATAAATATATAAAGCAAAGAGTTAATTATGGTTATGCTAATGAACACGCGTGTCAAGTGTTGAGGCGGACACCTTGGGTTAAAGTGTGGTGAACAAAAATATTTCCTTAAAGTAATCAAATTAATGTCACTGTACAGGGTAAAACTGTGAAACAACGTCATTACACTTGTTCGTGGGTGGCATGGGTTGGAAACACGTAATTAACCATATATATAACATCAATTTACAACTTAATTATACTTATTCTTAAAGCCATTTCTTATCGGACATTTGTGGAGAAATTAATTTCTCAGGCAAGTAAATGGCAGCAGAAGAAGACTGGAAAATAGAAGAGAAAAACTCTCTCGCACGTACCTGGTTTATGGAAGCTAGCTGTAACAGGAGAGCTAGACATAACTTAATTTGAAAAAGTCTAGGATATGTAACTAGAGCTTACAAAGGTGGTGTTGTTGATTGGCTACAACTTCAAATACAAACCGTTGAGCTGCTGTGCGAGTATATAAAGATTATTTAGGACTAGCTAGGCTCATCATAATTAACATATATATATATAATTACTATATTTTTGTAGAGAGGAGGAAATACGATATTATGATGAAGAGATGAGTCTTTTTGCCAATTAAAATGCACCATTTATATATCCTGCATCCAGATTATCTTTTGCGTGATCCTGCAACGAACATCCAAAAATACATCAATCTAGTTAAAATTCATAACAAATTTAAAGATTCACATCTTAATTAAAGGGAATTCATTGTTCCTATAACTTGTGCTTCCTATACACACACAAGTTCCATGAAACAATTGACAATGTGACATTAACATTATCATATAACATTTTCAATTCATCCAAGCATTCAAGTAAAGAAAAGAGTACACGTATACAGAGATTGTTGATGTTTAAATTTGACTCAACGAATTAAGACCGTAAAAACGACACATTCAAATCATGACACACACTCAAGTCAAGCTACGTCCATAATATACAATTAAAGAACTGAATTACATGAATCTTCAAGTACGGCATATAAAAGCTACAAGCCGTACATGCTACATCTGTCCTATTTTTGGGTCAACTGTTCCTTATTCTCTTTGATAGTACAATCGTGTTTACATCTTAGGATCCTATCGGGGATATTAACCGCTGAAAGGAAATAATCAATTCCCACAAAGCCTTAACCAAGATACAAGCCTCATATATATCTTAACAAATCTTTCTAGTTCTTAAAGGTTATAGCATCCATCTCTCTCTCTCTCTCTCTCTCTCTCTCTCTCTCTCTCTCTCTCTCTCTCTCTCTCTATATATATATATATATATATTGGATGGAAGAAGTCGCATGGCCAGCGCAAGCAACTCAAGTATTGGTGTACAGCAAGTCAATGTATAAATAACTAATAACTTTCAAAAATCAAACGTAAAAACTAGAAATTCCGTGCGTAAAAATTATATACAATTGTCCCACATCAAATAAGCTATCAGCAGCTACTTAAGTGACATAAATAGTTAAGGTTAGGTTAAAAACAATATTGTTAACCATGCGTGTATTCAATCGAAAATTGATTGGAATCGAGTGAAGTGGTCCAAAATCTATTTAAGCATTAAAGCAAAGTTGTCATTCTTCAATGTGGGATACTCTCAACAAATGTCAATGTAATTTGATTGTGGAAAAAAAAATTATTCTTTTCTTGTGAATTGAAGTTGTTGAAAAGTGTGATGATATGAAAAGATTTATGGTATTTGAGGCTATGAAGCAAGACATGTATTGATTTGAATAAAAAATATGACTGGTTTTATATTTTCTTTGTACAACAAGATGAGCATCTCCAAGGGTTAGCTAAAGGATCAAAGGAGTCTTGTAGCTTTAATTTGAAGAGAATTTATGTCTACATTATCTTAATTACTCTCAAAATAGCTCAACCTCTAAGAACTCCTAAACTTGAGGGGTTTTGAACCGGAAAAGGATGTCTTTCTCTTCAAGAATGATCCATAGCTGTTCATTTGATCATGAAGTACTGGCCGTACAACCAAAGGTTGGAATAAGATCCATGATCATGATGAATTCATTTGTCTGCCTCCAAATTCTAGTTTCCAGTGTTCATTGTTCAAGATGGACTCACAATCTATAGCTAACTATAAGTACCAAAGCTATGCATGTATGCAGTCAAATATTGTAGAAGAAACTAAAAAAAGTTAAATATGCAAGCTAGCTGATTGATTTTTTAAAATGACATAGAGTCCTAATCGTATGGAGTACAATTAGATGAAAATAAGGCAAACACACTTTAGAGGCCTGACTGATTACAATACGCGAAAATAACTCACAACGATCTTACGCATTAGTGATTATATATTTAAGCAATGTGAGAAAGGCAATGAATTGTTTAACAACTAAACAAATGGTATGTCAACAAAGTGAAACATATGCATATAAATTCCATATGGTTTTGGATCCACCACAAGAAAAGTATTATAATATAAACTTGCATGCATCCACAAATATATAAACAAAAAAGATATCGATTGGGGAGAATCTTACTGTTTTTTCTAATAATAATGAGAAATATATCAGTACCAGCGATGTACGTACGCTAATTCTCACGTCCTGAGTATATACAACTCATGCAACGTACGTATATAGATATAGTCTCACCCATGGGGAGCAGCTAGATCGCACAGAATCATAACAAATGAAAAGTACACAAGCAAGTGAGGCATATTTAATTAGGACACAACAGAAACAGAGTTTTGTCTGATTGAGAGAGAGAGAGAGAGGGAGAGAGAGAGAGAGAAAGAGAGAGAAAGAGAGAATGTAATCATGCCTTCAAAATATATAGAGAGAGAGGGGCCATAGCATTACCTACCTACAAAACTATTTAGCTTCTTTTATCACTCACTACTCTATTAGCTAGTCAATTATGCGAGAGCTTGAAGATGATTTTGAAATCGATCGGTTTTGCAAATTAGGGTTTTTTGTGGGTTTAGGGTTTTGTGATGGATTAATTGAGAGATCTCCGCGGCTACAGGTTTTAAATTTTAGTGGATGGTTAAATCATATAATTTTCAAAATAAAGTACTACACCTCTTCCACTTTCCTTTCAGTTTGTTCAGCTCCAGTTTCAAGAATTGTTGAAAACCCATTTTAATTATCTCCTTTTTAAATCTGATTAAAATGAAGCTGATCATGAATTATAGGTTTCTAATCAAAGCAGTAGAGCTATCATACGTATAATACTTAAATAACTGGGTAGAAAATTAAAAAAAATTACCATCAATATCTTCAGAAGCCAAAGGAACTAATTTAAGAAGTGATCTGCTTCAAACCCTTATTAGCCTCGTCGTTAATTGCCTTAAGCTGACCGTTTCTCTTCTTCTTCTTCTTCTTGTATGGAATCCCTCTTGCCTTAGCCTGACACTCCTTCACTTCACGTAAGTAAACCCGAATAGCTCCATTCCCAAACGGGTTCGTCTCAGGCGACCCTCCGTGCTCCTCGTACGCCGCACGGAGGCGGCCGATCAGCGCGTCCAGGCTGCCCCATGCCTGCCTAAGCGGGCACGTGCACGGGGCAGGAGGGTCAGGCTGCCCGAAGAAGACACACCCGTGTAAGTGAACCTTAGTCTTCCCGAACTGGTCCAAGTAGCGAAGGAAATCGAGGACATGGTTACAGTTGCATTGAGAGAGAGAGACTGGGGGTGTTTGGTTCTTCAAGTACTGGCCAAAAGTGTTCCAGTCTCGGCGTTTCTGAGACTCATATCGGCTAAGAGGTTGAGGTGCTTGTTGTTGATTGGATCGGGAGGAGGAGGAAGAGCCCTCTATGGAGTTGGAATCTTTTCGTCGACTGTAATCATGATGAGGTGCAGACATGATTTGATGATATTTGTGGTGGTGGTGGCGGAATTCCTGTGTATTTTTGGCAAGAAATGGGGAAATGACAAGGGGGAAAATAAGAAAGAAGCAAAGGCAGAGAGAAAGAGAGATGTGGAAGAATGAATAGGTTATAGTGCAATGAGAAAAAGATGAAAATCACATCTTGATGAGGTCTATTGAGAGGACTTGTCATGGGCCCTATATGAAGGTGCTTTATGTTCCCCTTTTTCTCTCCCCCTTCTCCAAGACTCTCTCTCTCTCTCTCTCTCTCTCTCCTCTCTCTCTCTCTCTCTCTCTCTCTCTCTCTCTCTCTCTCCTCTCTCTCTCTCTCTCTCTCTCTCTCTCTCTCTCTCTCTCTCTCTCTCTCTCTCTCTCTCTCTCATTTTGATTTTGACACTATTAGCACTAACTATATTTTATTTATGCTAATGTAATCTATAGTGATATAGGGTACTACTCATCCAAAACAATTATAGAAAACAAATATTGCTAGTAATGCTAATATGTTATGCCATCATCCATGCAATGATTGCCATATTTTCATGTAGAATTCACATGTAATTACATAGGACGGACCCGGTTAAATATATGTGTAAAAGGAAAAAGAGCTTTACTCATTCATTAGTATTATAGATGCATTGTGAAAAAATATATATTAGGAAAAAGAGCTTTACTCATTCATTAGTATTATAGATGCATTGTGAAAAAAAAATATTATTTAAGACAACAATAGTGGTAGGTTAATTAGAATTTTAATAGTCTTCACCACAAAACACGAAACATTATGATTCAGCACGAAACATGAAATGACATGATGCGAACACAACATATCATATGACTGGATTTATCATCCTTAGTCAACAGTAAATGCACTTAAGCACAAGTAAGAGCTAGATCTAGTTTATTATTGTGAAAAATTATTACCACCATGATCCATGATCTATCTATTCACCCCACTGATAAAGTTATCCTATAATCACCAATAATATACGTACGTAATGCTTATTTTATTGAGGACACTGTTTTTTTCACCTTGAAATTTGTGTAATTTTTCTCTTTGCTTTTGCTTGGCAGTGTCAGCGTTAGCTGCCGGTGTCTCTATCTGGCTTCCTTTTTCAAGGTTTACATGAATGGGCATAAAAAGGCCGTGGGAATATCACAGATATCCTTAAATCCTGCGTAGCAAATTTAAGCACTACTGTATGGTCAGGTGTTTGAGAAATGACAAATTTTCATGATCATCATGCATGTACGCTCGGAAAGTAAATCTGTCGATTTACCAAAAAACAAAACAAAGTAAACCTGTAAAGATCAGGTAACTTCTTCTTTTTTTTTACTGGTTCAGTTTGAAATGGTTCAGTCTGAATCCTCTCTCTTCTTGAGGTACATCCAAGGCTTTCTGCTTTTGTTGCAGTGAATTACACTACATGCATGAATCCAAAATTTCACTCACCAATTAGTCAATAACATACACACACACACATATATATATATATATATAAAACCCGTGTAGTTACAGTTACATAGTACATATACTTTTCTCTTTGGCCAAACCAATTATTCATAGGGCTTAGATTTTTATATTACAAATCATGAATATCTAGTGGCCAAAATTTTGAAATTAACCTAGAAAAATTAGGGTGGATAACGAGTGAGCTAGCAATGAACCGTTTACATCACGGAATTAAAAAATTTCTATTATTTTTCCAATTATTAGAGTCCAACACGGTATATTAAGCGTGTTGTGAGACGTATTTTTGGATATGGAGAAGATGCTTAAATAAAATGAGTTGTCTTAGAGAAATTATATGGGGAAGAAAAAGAAGAATTGTTTTACAATGATGATATGCATAGATCAAGAGTAAAGAATACGAAACACTGAAAAGAGGGGGTGACGTAAATTTTGGAGACATCTTTGAGAGATGGGTCCAGCCCTCAGTTTATGTTCCTAATGCCTTATAAAATCATAATGCTGTTCGGAGTTTGGGCACCGGCTTTATTGGTACAACTTGTTTGCTATTAAATTGTGTGTATCTTCTTATTAAGACTGCCCTTGTGTTTTATAATTTTTTTGTTTGGATGGAAGAAGAAAAGTGTGTTTTAACCAAAACAATAAATAATAATAATAATAATAATTTGTGAGTCTCTTCATTTTCCTTTTGGAATAAGCATATATAGGTGGATTTTGATTTTTGTCAATAATGCATAGAATATGGTGGACTGTCACATTCAGCAATATGAACTTAACAAAGAGAAAAGTTTACACCCAAAGTATCGTCTTGCTATTCAAATAAGAAACAAATTATATATTTAGACAAGATGTCTCACCATGGTCATGATGATGAGTGTCAAATTTTTTAAAGGGAAAATACTTGCCTCCTTTCTTGGAAGTAAAAACTCCTACTTTCTCGTCAATCATATTTTAACATGTATATAGAGATTTTTCTTTTTGTGTTTTTAATAAATTATTTTTGCATGTGTATCAAACTGTGATTTACATGAAGTAAGAATGTTTCATTCTAAAAAAGAGGAAAGTAGTGTCCTTTTTTAAACTCTCCCGACACATTATATTGATGGTTGTTAAGAGTGTGCCTCAACGCGGACTATCGTGTTCTCACCTACAAAAAAGTATATAGATTCGCTCAAGTTGTCTTGTTTTGCTTGAATTTTAATGCAATATCTTTTTTCCTACTTTTTTTATTTGAATGGACATAAGTGGAAACGCACATACACACACAAATAACACGGGGAGTTAACCCAAGAGCACTCTTGGAAGCCACCTATAGATTGAATTTGTGACACATTCCTATCGATTGAATTTGACCTAAGAGAAAAGAATATATAAATATTCGTCCTTGTGTTTATTTTTGCATCAGTAATAAATAGAAAGAATTGAAACGCCAAACTGCCTGCGTGGGGGTATATATCATATTTGCTTGATACTTGATGAACTTTTTCTTTTCGGGTCTGACATGAATTATCAAAACCTTTATGGTGCTTTCAGCTCTTTTTGGGCAAAGATGGTGGAGTACTAAAGGCAAACAAAACTTTCTCGGCAACCAACATTTTACATATCTACATGCAATGCAACACTTACTATTTTCATCTTTAGGGATTTCGTGTTCACAGGTTACACGCTCTTCGAAATATTTTCCTAAACCGTAAATATGCTTGCTTCAGTGCGCTTTACACACATAAATATTCTTTTTAAATAACTCATATTGCTTGGTGGGCTCACTCAGGCAATCATTCATTATACTAGTCGCTAATTGGCGTGGTCAGAGGTTCGAAACTGTAATTAATAAAAAAAATATACAAAAAGCTTGACGATCTGCTAGCATAGCTCGATTCCTTGAACGTCCAAAAGAACTTGCTGATGATCTGCTATGAAAATATCTAATATGATATGATTTTGTTTTTATTGGAGAAGGCCCTTCCATTTCTGAATCACTAAAATTTTGATATCTCTAAAAGACAAAAATGTTCAATCAACTGCGCAGAGTTTGGTGAATGACAAGGCATAAGTTTTGGAATCCATATATATCTTTCAAACTTCTTTTCTGCTGTGAATAATTTGGTTTATCTTTTGTCTTTTCTGGTCAAAGTATTTCATTCTGAGGATGAAGATTTAAAGGTTCATCTTTTGTGCATTTTACCAAACATAACAAATTTTGTCTCATATCATATGTTGTGATCAATGACCAAACAGCATCAAAGTGACAAACTTTTCTTGTGCTCCAATCCATATGATTAACATCGTTTGATTAAGTTTTAATTTGGAATTAGTTCAAGGAAAAACACTTGCGATGCTACCACACACTAAATATAATGGGATGACCCTATATATATATATATTATAATTATATTATAAGTAAGAAAATAATGAGAAGATCTTGTGTGGGACAGCCGGTATATAACTTTTGTGGTATATTATTCCGTCACCCAACGTGGACAATGGGTCCAAGTGTTTGCTTATTAAAGAAGTATCAACACTTTCCACTACTGTAAATTGTAAATTGCCATAGCCACCACCAACACAAGAATCTAAGTTTACAGTACTCTCTTTCTCTCTCGTCAACTCACTCACGTAGAGAAGAAAGTATGCGTAATTATAGTGTGGTATTGAAGTACGGTTACGTGGTATATATTTAACGTTGAGTTGAATCAAAGCTTCGTTCATTAGTTTTTGTTTCTAAATTAGCGGAAGAATAAAACTTGTGTGATGTATAGTGAGGGCAGGAGCAAGGCCACTTTAAGGGCATTGTGCAGTGTTTAGTCATTCAAATAGAAAAAGGAAACTTATGCGTATTGCATTGAATCTCAGTTTGCTTGCTTTATAAGACCAAAAATCAACTTAGCTGCGTAGCGTAGATGCTGGCTGCTTTGCTCGCTCACTCACTCACTCACCCTGCTCAAAAATAGTGATTTTGTTTCGTTTGCTGCCATTTGCCACGTATTATTACATCGCTTTTAATCTCCCATCAGCATGGACACGTGACTGGCCCCATTTCCTTGTCCAATTGTCTCTGAACACATCTTCTGGTCAAGTCAAAACCCTAGATATTTAAGTTCGGCCTCCCAATTGCCTGATTGCTTCCCACTCGACCCAAATGGTTTTGGGCTATTTTAGGGCTACCCAAATGATTTTGGGCTATTTTGAGCCGACCCAAGATTGAGTTCAGGCTCGGTAGTATCAGTATGAGTGGCCCAATAAGAACTTCAGGCTTTCGGCTTGCCACTGGTGGCCCGGGAGCAATTTGGAAGAAAAACTTGATCAGTATGGTATGGCCATGCATGTGAGCAGAGCATCTTTACACTGCTAATACACGTGTGTATGTATATATATATATAACTAACCAGTCTGCAATCTGCAGTGTATGCATGTTGAATGCTGACAAGAGCTTAGTTATTGAAATGAAATTAGATTGGCACCAGCCTGTCCCAGGACAACCACCTTGCTATGCTGGTACCAAAATTGATAGAAATTAATTAAATTAAAAACACTCAAGCCACAGAGAGAGAGAGAGAGAGAGAGAGAGAGAGAGAGAGAGAGAGAGTTCAATTAGGTGATGAAGATCAAATCAGAAATTGAAAGCTATTTAATGCAGAGTGCCTTTATTTTGGTTTATTTTATGGTGTGGGGGCAAGACCTTCTTAACTATATGGTCCCATACGAACTAGGACCATCGAGTTTCAAATTTCATCTCTATTGCCTTGTGTCTGCAAACACGTCCTAGGAAATTAAATAAGGGGGGTCACCACCTTCCTTTCCTTCCTTGTGTATGCTTTTATTATTTTTTCTGATATTTGTAGTGAAATATGATCATGTATTTGGATTATCAACATTATCTTATCCTTGTAAGTTGTAATAAGAAATTAATTATGTACGGAAAAAGAAGAAGAAATTATTTATTAGCTTTTACCAACGGCTCTAATCATGCCCTATAATATATGCCTGCGTTTCTTTCTTTCGTTTTTAGTTATGCAAAGATATACATATACCTTAAGTACTTCATGATAGCAGCATGTTTGGACCCAATGATATACTTGGTCTGCCACGCTGCCCGTGCTAGCTAGCTCTGTACCTGAACAGTGGCGAATGTCCATGGTGGTAGTGCCCAGGGCGGTAACGTGGAAGCCCCGCCACGAAGCCGCTGCTGTCGTTGGTGGCTGTGCCGTGGTTTATACGAGGACTCGGTTTCATAACTTCCACCCACACTAGAATAATGTTTAAAATGTAATAATAAACAATGATTTTTTAATAATAAAAATCTCAGATTTGCATTATTATTTTTGGGGTGAAGTGAAAGCTAACTAAGATTCTGGATTGCTGATTGAAGGTCAATCGTACACCAAATTTCAGATGAGATGAGTCAACCCCACTGACTAACAGAAGATGGGGACTTTAACGTTTGTTATGTGTACGTTCATATATTTTTATTTGGACAAGAATCTTGGTGAGGCAATATCCAAATCTTTAATAAGCAATTATTAAGGGCACCATTGATTTTCTAGGATAACAAGGACAAAGGGTTAGGTCGATCTCAAGCAATAAACAAAAGGGAAAAAAAATATTTGTGTAAAGACTTATTTTTGATATAATTGGTATTAGGAAAATATAGATTTGAATACGCGATCTCAAATATATGAGAAACTACTCATAATTATTTGAATTACAAGTTATTCGAAACTACTCATAATTATTTGAATTACAAGTCGATTTCATAATTATTTGTGGAATAGTACAGCTTTTCAGATAGCTTATCATAAAATCATAATTTGCCGCCCATTTAATGAACATTTAGAAATATCACTGTCCTTGATATATCCATGGCAACCTCCGATCACACAATTTTGTTGTCGAAATTGAAGAAGATACAAAACCTGAAGAACCTCGAAATTCCAATTTTGCCCGGCAATTTTAAAACCCACCAAAAACTCTCTGAAGTCATGACCACCACGTTCCCCTACTCTACTGTCCCTTCTCCTGGGACACGCAAGTCATTGTAGTAAAATCCAAGGGCAGTCCAGGTAATTTGACCATCTTCAAACACAATGATTTCTATATTGTAGGCTTGTAGCAAAGAATGGCTTGCAGAGTTGGCAATGTCCCCTTTCTCTTTCCCATCCAAACGACACAAAAACACTTGCACACACACAGCACAGTCCCTCTCGGCAGTTAAGCTGCTCCAATCTCCCCACCTACTCTCTCTCTCTTCAATTCTCTTCATTTATGCATTTTCATTTCTTCATTGTATTGTATGTTGTTGAAGGTTAAAGCTTGAAGCTTGAAGCTTTGTTTGTGTGATATGAAAACAATTTCTCAGAAGCTGAGAGAAAGCTAGAGAAAATCAGCTCAGAGTGTACTGAAAGATGCCTCTGGTGAGGTTTCAGGTGAGGAACGAGTACAGCCTGGGCCAGCCTCAGCTGTACAAAGAGGTGAACAGAGAAGATCCCAAAGCTGTGCTCGATGGGGTGGCCGTTGCTGGCCTCGTTGGGATCTTGCGCCAATTGGGCGATCTTGCTGAGTATGTTGCCCTTTCTTTTTTGGCTCCTTTTCACTCACGCAGTTCATTTCTTACTACCCTTTTGCGTTCTCATCTATTTTTGTGTCTATTGCTCTATCTGGGTTCAGCTCATTCACTCTTCATTTTATTGTTTACTACTTTTGGGGTTGCAGTTCTGTTATAGAAGTGAATAAAATTTGGTCATTTCTGTGATTGGGCACTGGGGTTTTCCGTAATGATCATTATTTCTTAAATAGATGACAAATTATTGGTAATTTCATTTTTTCTTTTTCTGCTAAACGTTGTGAGCTTATAAGTTGAAGATAGGTGTTCTTTTGGTTGCTCTTTATTTCATGATGCCTCACAGCAATATAGGGAGATTTTGTGTATGCAATATCACTTTCCCAAGGCTTTTGACATTAATTATTGAGAAAGCTCTGGATACTCAAGTCTTTCTAGGTTTCTGTGATTATGGTGTTTATATCATAGCAAAATAAGGTAGCCTTGTGCTGCAGCTACTCTGTTGTTGGTATAATGTAAGCATTTATAATGGTCAATCAGCCTCAATTACCTGTTGCAAACGACCTTTACTATTGTGGCCATTTTGGGCACACTTGGATGCTGCAAAATTGTTCTATATCATTTAGAGTAGTGGACTGATATTTCAGTTTCTTTTCAAATGAAAATGGCACTAAGAAACTGCAACAAAATCTCACTATACAAAGAGATGTCTTATGTTTAAGTAGCATTGGCAACATGACTGAAGAAGTTTTAACCTTAGTGTACCCCGCTAAGATAAAACTAGTTGAAAGTTTGTGGTTGGCTGGAGATTCCTGTCTCCTGTTCCTAGTGGAAGCTCCTCAAGTTGGGTGGAATGCCAAAATGTGAATTTTGGATATCTGATATAGGCGATCAAGTCTGAAATGTAGAGCGCAACAAGCATAGTGATTATTGGTTTATCACAATTCTTAAATGCATAAACGGTTTGAATGTAGGTTAACAATTTTTTGTATATTCTAAGTTATATACTAACTCAGAAAGTATCTGTAACATGTAGGTTTGCAGCGGAAGTTTTTCATGGCTTGCAAGAGCAAGTGATGACTACAGCTTCTAGAAGCCAAAAACTGATGGTTCGTGTGCAACACATTGAAGCTGCACTTCCTCCCCTTGAGAAGGCTGTACTTGCTCAAACAAGCCACATACATTTTGCTTACACCTCTGGTATGGATTTTGTTCCTCACCTTGATGTCTGTACATCGTATGCCAGTTATTGACAACTCGTATCAATAGACTTCGTTCTCTCTAGTGCAAACTGCTCTTCATTTTGTTTAATAAATGCTTCAGGTTCTCATAAAGTTTATACTGATAATGGGAATATAATGTATAATGTATGATGTAAAAATTGAATTATCTTTGGCCAGTTTTAGTTCAGTGAGCTATTTAAGAAACAGATATTGAAGCCTAAAATAATCCTTGAAGGAAAGTCTAGGAAGATAGCATTTAGTGCAAGTATTCTTTTTATTGTCTTCAATGCCTTGTAAATGAGAGGACTCGGGTTATCTTTTCTGTATAAAGTTGATTTAATTAATCTTATATTAAAGTATTTAAAAATATCTTACATTAAAAATATCTGGGAAACCTTGGAGAACATTACTTACTGACCATAGAGGCAATCTAAATATATTCATAAAACCATGGAACAGCATTCTATAGATTGTTAATTGTGAAGGGCTTACTCCAGTACAAACCTTTCATGATTGACCCTGTTTTATATTTTCTTTATTGCAGAGATAAATTTTTTATATGCTCCTATATCCCATTGGTGCCACATCATTATCCTGATAATCAAATCATTAATAGAAAGCAGTTTCTTTGCAGGTTTAGAGTGGCATCCTCGTATTCGAGATGAGAAAAATCATTTCATCCACAATGACTTGCCGCGTTTTATTATGGATTCATATGAAGAATGTCAGGATCCCCCACGTTTGCACTTGCTTGACAAGTATAATCTAAATCTTTCCTTTATCTTAATTGGCTTTTATGTTTATATTTTTTCTTACCTTAATTGGCTAACAAGTTGTGAAGTTTTACTTTCTAGCATAATTGTTAAATGATGGAATCTTTTCCTTTAACGTTCAGGTTTGATACCGGCGGCCCAGGATCTTGTTTAAAGAGATACTCAGATCCAACCTTTTTCAAAAAAGCATCAGCTAACCCTGATGAAGCAAATGTTGAACAAGTCCGAAGATCTAGGAAGGGTCAAAGAAGCAAGGTATGCACCTACATTTTAAAGAAACACACTGAGTAAATGTTAACCATTATCAGTAGAGGCTATATAATAGTGTGCTCAAAGAATGCCAATTAAGCATAAGTTGCAACCTATTGCCAACCCATCCTGACCCAACTTTTATTAGGTTGGGTTTTGGGTTGTGAAAAATCACAACCTAGCGGGTCGGTACTTAATCCACTGCAACCCTTGCCTGCCCCTAGACATTAGTGCTTCATTCCAAGCAGCGAATCTGTATATCTTACTTGAACCAATTTTCTTTGTGCTTTCATGTGCAATATTGTGGATGAATTTGGCTCCAAAGTTTTCTTAAGGAAGATAGATGCAGGCATATAAGATTCATTGATAAGATCATGAAGTACAATGAACTCTCACATCAATTTCTTCTTGACAAGAGCTTGTTTTTCTGCTATTTGTTTTTCTGCAATATTTTGTTGGATTATCAATCTTTTAAGTACCTCAACGGTTCTGTCACTTGGAGTTGTCTGATTAAAAATGTTGAAATGGACAGAAGAAAAGAGGATCACAACGAAATGGAGATGTATTACGTGGTGCATCAGTATCAAATCGCAGCAGCAGGTATCCTATATGTTAATACACACACATACATATACATAGAGGCATTCTCTGGTACAGTCGACCGCATCAGAGAAAGATCTTACATGCACACATGCACTATGCATAATATATACGTGACTTATGGCTCCCAGTTTTGACTAAAGGGAACTAAAACTTAAGATGTCTGACTATGCAGAATGCAATATATTCCTCCTATCGCAAATGGGCGAAGCTCGTCTTCTCCAACTGCCTCCACAGCCGACATGGCATTAAAATCTGACCTGGGGGACAATTCCATTTCTTTTGATTCAAAAACTGAGTCAGAATATATTGAGTACGCTGCCCATCCAAGTTCCTCCCTACAAGCTGAAGAACAAGAATCCAAGGAATCGCCTTCTTCTAAATCGGTGCAAAATGACGCTCTTAATTCTGTTTTGCCTGATGATCAAACTGGATTTGTAGATAACTCTCCTGGAAGTTCATTACAGGACCAAGTTACCTCTGGTTCATCTGGTGTTAACTGGGATGAGAAGGTAGAAATAGTGGATCCTAAAGGTCAACAGAATTGTATAGATGATACGACAGAGATGCTCCTGACAAAGGATGACTTGGATGCAAATGAAGGGGGAGCTGGTAGCTTTAGAATTGTTGAGCAAATGGATGTCCTCTTTGATGATGAAAACATTCTGGAACCAAGCAGGAATCAGATTGATGAAATTGAAAGTGAACCAGACAATTTCATGGATGCACTTAACACCATTGAATCAGAATCTGAAAACGATCTTGATTGTCAAACCAAACGAGAAGTGGAGCATTTTGCTTCTGTTCTCAACAATAAAGGACCAGATGGAGTGCATGAGATTACCATGGATTGTTCGGATCATCAAACTCCAACTTTAGAATCTCATACTGCAACATCTTACGTTTCCTCGGAAGAAGAAACGCCGACAGATCTATCGAACTCAACCTCACCAGAGTGTCCTGCCCATAAACAGATGTCTCAAATAGCTGCAGAACTGTCTAATTCAGACCACATTGTAGAAACAAATAGGACTGACATTTTTGATTGTTTAAGGTTAGAATCTGTTAGTATTGATTCCACATCCTCTGGCCCCGGAACTACTAATGCGCAGGATAAGACCATAAGCAGTTTGTGTGAGGCTCAACAATCTCCTGCAGACGTTTCCAGGAATAATTCAACATCCTTTGGCTCTGGAACTACTAATGAGCAGGATAAGATCATAAGCAGTTTATGTGAGGCTCAAGGAGCTCCTGCTGACATTTCCAGGAATAATACAACATCCTTTGGCTCCGGAACTACTAATGAGCAGGATAAGATCATAAGCAGTTTATGTGAGGCTCAAGAATCTCCTGCTGACATTTCCAGGAATAATACAACATCCTTTGGCTCTGGAACTACTAATGAGCAGGATAAGATCATAAGCAGTTTATGTGAGGCTCAAGAATCTCCTGCTGACATTTCCAGGAATAATACAACATCCTTTGGCTCTGGAATTTCTAATGCGAAGGATAAGATCATAAGCAGTTTATGCGAGTCTCAAGAATCTCTTGGTGACATTTCCAGGAATAATTCAACATCCTGTGGTTCTGGAACTGCTAATGCGAAGGATAAGATCATAAGCGGTTTATGCGAGTCTCAAGAATCTCTTGCTGACATTTCCAGGACTAATTCAATAAATTTCTGGACTAATGGAGGCCTGTTAGGACTTCAGCCATCAAAGCCTCCTGATTTTACCATGTCAAGTCCTGTAACTCAAGATTCTGCTTACAAAAGCACTGAGACAGTTGGTGTCCCAAATCATGCTTACACGCTTATAGTTGATGAGCATGAAGCTGAGAATGCTGGCTGCAAGGAAATAAGCTCTGATTATCAAGAAGATGGTATCTCTCCCAAGGAAATATCCAAGGGATTTTCACCCACTGAATTGTATCCAAAGCTTGGAAATATTGGTGACTCTCTTAAGAGTAATGTATTTAGCCATTGCATGGAGGATGGTTCCAAAAAAACCAATACGACGGAACCTGGAACTCTGTTGCCAGTTGCTCCATGTGGTAAATCCACTTCCAATGAAGCGAATCAGGAGAATGATGAAAACTCTTCTTTGGTTTTTGGGCTTGGCCGTAGGTTACTTGTGAATGGTTTTGGTAGAAAAGTTCCACATTCACACGACGACAAATCTGAGCCTGCTAGTTATTCAAATGCTGGTGTATTGGACCAGAGAAATGAGCACCACAGAGTAGAGCACCAAGCATTTCCCGACACATCCTTCAAGGAGAAATTTGAGCATGGATTTGCTGTTGAATCACCTCCTTCTTCACCACCACTTGAACATATGAAAATATCTTTCCATCCCATGAATGGCATTGAAACTTCCATACTCAAATTGAAATTATCTGATGGGAGTCAAAGCCATGGAAGTGTAAAAGACATGTTTCAGTCATTTCAGTTGGTCCCAGAGCCTTCTATTCCTCTGCATGAATTTGGTTCTGATTCTGATGATGACACATTCTGTAGATCATCTCCATATATATCAGATGATTGTCTTAGCCATCTCTCTGAGTCGAATTCTGAACAATGGGAATCTAGTGAAACTCTTGAATGCAAGAACCATGACCTATACGATGCTTTGTGTGGAATCTCATCAGCCGAACGTATATCCACCTCTCTGGAAATAGGGGGAATATCCCACAATGCCACTTATGGAGATGGTGGAATTCAAAGTGTGCACACTGATAATGGTCTGGAACATTCTCTCTCTGATCCTTTACTTGATCTTCCAAGTTTAGATGCTTTGGAACCTGTACTTCAGCAAGAAGCAAAAGATGATTCAGTTGCTAAGGATCTTCATGGTTTGAAATGTTCGGGGGATTCTACACCAGGACCACCACCTCTCCCTCCAGTGGAATGGCGTGTTTCAAAACCTACCTTAAATGTAACAGATGAAAAACAAGATGTATCTGAAGGTTTTAAACACGTATTCGACACAGAGATTTTGGGGTCCATCACCCTCCAGCAACCTAAGCCAGCCCCAGCACAGCAACAACAAATAAATGAGGAGTCCATTTCTATTAAATGCAAGGTATCATGTCGTGCAATTTAATCCTGTTTTTAATGCATGAAAGGTATTCAAATAAAAATAGTGGGAAGTCAAAACTGCGGAAGGACGTTTTATCAAAATTTTCTTGCTGCAGCAGGACCAGCACGTGAATGGACAGAAAGAAGCTGATCAGGCTCTAAATGGCAAAGGGATAGACGAAAAGGAAGATTTTCTACAACAAATCAGAGCAAAGGTGAGTGACCATTTTTTTTTTGTCATATGGCTTGCTTCCCAAAACCCTAAGTCATTTTGTCTATGTATAGAAGAGTTTCATAATCATATGTAAAATGTGCCAAATGGAGATTTTTCTGATCTCTTCTGCTTTTTGTAAATTGAAAATAAAATCAGTTTTTTCGAAATAGACATCTACTATACCGGATCCACATAATCTCTATTTACTTAGAGCATGTCTATGATTGGTCATGTTTATAAGTATCTTGATAGATTGATTTTATCTTGTAATAAAGCTTGTCTTTCAATCAGTGCTTTCACTTTTCTAATCACTAAATGTTTAGTCTGTGATTAGGGTACAGTAAGTAACAAAGTAAACCATCGCTAACTCTCTGCTTATTTGTTGTTATGTCCTTCCAGTCATTCAACCTGAGACGCACAGTACCAGCAAAGCCAATCATCACACCGGTACCTGCTACCAACGTCAAAGTAACTGCAATTTTGGAGAAAGCCAATGCCATTCGCCAGGTTCCCCATTGTCCTCTATCCCTTTTTCTTTCGTTTTCCTTTTGTTCATTTGCGTATAAGTATCACGACACAATCAAATTGACAATTTAGAAAAACTTGTCAGGCTGTTGGGAGTGAAGGGGAAGACGACGATACATGGAGTGATGCTTGATTTGGCCATGGTTATGCCAGCCCATGAGAAACAATCCTCTTGCTGGTTGGAGTTCACAGAGTTGGCCAAGGCTGTGTTATATATGTATATGTGATTAATTTCAGTTTCTTTCTGTAATTAAGTGTAGGGGCTAATCTTGTATCGATCCATTGCAGTAATTTTGATTGATTCCTTTTAGGTAGAAAGATGAGATAAGTTGTCAGGTTGAGCATGATCTTCTACATATTTGAGGCAATCATTTATACAAAAAATGCCATAATATGCCTCAATATATATTTGTTGTTCCTTGAACACTCGTATTTGCTGTACTGATTCATTTTGTATCCGTATGCCGATGCATGTCATAATTGAGATTAATGAAGCTTAAGCGGACCATTTATTCGAATCTGTTAATCGATTATTTTTATTTCCATATATCCGTTAGTTCCCTGCAATACGTTAGTCCATCAAATTTGATCGAGTCATTTGCTTCACAACCAAGAATCATGGAGAAAATAGCCGTCGTAAGAATTAAGAATGTCTAAGATGAGTTGACCAAAGCAGATGTGGGGGTTTGTTGGTTAAAGTAGTGAGTCTGCCTCTTGCACTTAGGATCGAATTCCCATGAAAAAAAATTGACAAATCCCAAAGCCTCGAGTTTTAAGATGGAAACTATTAGCTATGCAGCTTAATTAAGTAAACCTGTAAACGGATTGAATATGGATCGAATTAGCTTGGATTAGTTTGTAGGCTACAAGACTAATTAAGTTGAAATAAAAACAGAAACGTGAAAAGTACGAGTATTTTAATACATATACAAAAATGAGTACTTGCAGATGCAGTGAGAAAAACTCTGTAAAATTCCTGTCGTATTCAAATTGAACAACATTATTGCGTTTCCAATTCATCACACTTCAGCAGAAGACTTTATCAATATCTCCTTTCTTCTTCTTCTTCTTGTTTTTTTTTTATAGAAAAACCTATCAATATAATATATCCACAACTTCATATATTAATTAATTAATACAGTGTTGGGCTGGCGTTGCAGCCTCCAACCGGCACACTGATTGAAATTAGTAAATTTAGTCTATCTTTTATAAATGAATAAGGAAAGAAGACTTTCTTTCCATTTTATTAAAGCAACTTGATTACGAATTATTAAATTAAAAAAAACATAACAGCCAACAATAGGCTATACTTAGTACTTAATCTTTCCAACTCACCCCATATTATCTTTAATTTTAAAAAATACAATAACACGAGAAATATGACAAACTAGTCTTTGATTTACTGATATAGTTGTCTCCACTTGATTAAAAGAGAATTTGATAATGATATATATTTATTACGAGTCTGATAATAACATGGAATATGTGAGTGAGATGTGGGATGACAAATTCTTAATCACAGAAGAGATGCTATTAGTTTCCAAAGTAAGCTGAATTTTGCATGTCAAATGCAAATTGCCTTGGACTAATTGATGGAATAATAAGAAGTGCAACTTCAAAAGAAAAAAATAATTTCAATAATATTCTGATGATGATCTCTTCTCTTTATATGCAGTAAGAAGGCAGTTTTACCCCTAAAAAGAGGTGCCCCAACTATAAAAAAGATGCACTAAAAATCACTTTGTTCTTTACATATATCCTTTTAAGCTTTTGATTAAAAGATACTTTGAAAGCATCGGCATCAGAAAGAAATCTTGCATGCATTTCTAAGTAAAAGTGTTGGAAGAATTGTGCTATTTTGTCGACATTGTATAATTTAGAAAGAAAGAAAGAAAAAGTGTTGGAAATGAGGCTTCTTCTTTTGCATTAACTAAATAAAGATTCCTTTATTAAAGAAATCCCATTTCAGATTACTTTTTTTTATCATAATTGCAAACTGAAAGCAGCCCGGACCGCATTGTCCACAACCCTACAATGTCAAAGTGTGATGAAAAGGAAGCAACAAAGTTAATCATCAAATCCATTGAAACCTGAAAAGATGGCTTTGAAACAAAGTGTTTAGCAATAACATTAATACAAGTATCTTACTTTAATTAATTTTATGTAAGGGAGAAATTATCGAATACTATGATAGTATGATCACGTGGTACATTTTGTACATGTGTTATAATATGGGTGAACGACAATGTTTATTTTACCCCCTTGCAAGAGGAATATATGATAATTAAACTCACTGCTGGCAGATCTCACTGGACAAAACTCATTCAAGTCAAGGCATGTGTATAGTTTCTATTTTTCCTTTTTTTTTTCCTTGCTAAGACATGTGTATATATTTATATATCAAAATAATTCATTTTAGATCTTAAAAGTGATTGCTGATGATATTTGGATATAAAATACTGTAAATGGTACCTTTTGATATCATTTTAGCACCATATCATTAGTGCCACTGAGAGCAATAGGCACAATTTGCAAAAGTTGGGATTGGGGTGCATGCATGAATTGTAGCCTTTTAACTTTAATTGCCCTCCATGCTAATACTTAGCTAGCTTTAAGACCACTTAACCTAACCACAATCTCTTTTGTTAGAAAGTATAAAGTTCCATATATAGCTTCACCAATACTGCTTGCAAATTAGATATGGTCTTGATTATCCATTTACTTTATGGAAAATATTTCCCTCCTTATCATGTAAGTAGGAGCTCTTTCATTTCTGTCAATAACAGTGTGATATATGTGTATATGTTTTTCTTTTTATGTTTTTAATGAATTGTTTTTAACATAAAAGTCAAATTGGAAGATGAAATATCCCCTTACAGGAAAGGAGGCAAGCAATATCATTATTTTACAAATCAACCAAAAGCAAATGCCCAAATGCATGGAGATTTCTCGAAGCAAAATAAGAAGGCTTTTAGCTTTATGACTTTTTAAAGGAAAAAAAAAACTTCATTGGCTAGAATATGTACACAACTACAACTACTTTCATTAGCAACATGCTTTATCTCTCTTTATGCTCCCATTACCACTGACACTTTGTACGCGACCTCCCTGGACTGGGACCCACTAATTCCACGATGATGACGTGGAGTAATGATGTGTACAAAAAGCTCATCCTCAACTTTGCGAAAGCCAACCTACCTGGCTTCTTGGCGGCTGTCACATGGTTTTCTTACAATCCTGCTTTTAATTTAAGCACTTTTGATCCCTCATTTTCCTTTATAAATACACAAGCACCAGCACAACCCCCTCCTTAAACCATACAATACAAAGTGTATGTCTCTCAAACTCTAGACCATATCTCAATCTCTCTCTCTGTTTGTGTGTCTTCCTATCTCTCATGGCTGAGGTCCAAAACGGCCAAGATGTCCCGGGAATTAAGCTCTTCGGGACAACGATTACATTGCAAAATAGATCACAAGTAAAAGAAGAACCCAAGAAAGCTGATCAAACGGCGGAGAAGAGGCCAGATAGGATCATACCATGCCCAAGATGCAAAAGCATGGAGACTAAATTTTGTTACTTCAATAACTACAACGTTAACCAGCCAAGACACTTCTGCAAGGGCTGCCAGAGGTACTGGACAGCTGGCGGGGCTCTACGGAATGTGCCCGTGGGGGCCGGTCGACGGAAAACCAAGCCGCCGTGTCGAGGGCTGGCCGGATTCCCAGAGGCTTGTATATACGAGGGTTCAGAGGTGGTGCACCAGTTTGAGTTGGATGGGGTTATGGAAGAGTGGCACGTGGCCGCAGCACAAGGCGGTTTTCGCCAAGTTTTTCCAGTGGTGAAGAGGCAGAGGAGCGGCTCAGGTGGTCAAACATGCAGCTGATGTTCTCAGAAATTCTTTCACCATATCCATATATTATTAATTTCTTGAAATTGAGAAACGAATATAATGTGTATTGTGTTGTTAGCTTAATGGTAATGATGTATATACAAATTGGTAGTAATCAATTAATCTTATATTTATATAATATGAAATGATATTTCTATCATAAAGTATCGCTCAGGAAAGCAAAAGAAAACACAAAAACTAAGGTGGAATCAAACTCAATTATGCCAATGAAGTCATAGGTAGGGAAGTTCTTCTCTTTGTGGAGCACCATAATTAATATTATTCCATGAGGGCCTAGGAAAGTTGACAATTTACAAAGTGGACGGATAAGATTGGCTGCGTGACGACAAAACTTAAAACAGGGACGATGTATGAATTACAAGCTACCTAGGTGCGGGTTTGGCCGGTAGACCAAGACAGTGTGTCCGCTAGTTCTTTTCATAAATTAGAATAATCTTAAATATCATTTGTAAACATAAAATAAAAATTATTTGAGCATTAAGGAAAAAGAAGTAGAAGGGGATATATTTAGGTTTATTGGCAAAAGCTCTTACTGTAATTTGGTTATTAGTTTCTTATCAGAAGCTCGGATGGTTGTTTGCTATGCAGCATACAAATACTATATTTATTCTGAAAACCCAAGAAACGAACAGGGCCAAATCGAAAATGTTAGGGGGACATTGAATCAAATGATTGCTAGTTTTCCATTAAACCATGCACATCCTCGAGCCATTTTGTTTAAGATTTAAAGGAGGGTTCTTATTCGAGGTAGGTGATGGCAAGTGCACAAAAAAATATAAGACAAGTTTCTCATAAAGCAAATTCTTATTTTTGAGTGGATGTGAGAGCACGTCACCAAGCCAGCATAATGGAGTAACAAAACAGAAAGTAGAATGGATCCAAATTTGTACATATGAACTCTAATTCTGAGCTTGCATAATATCCGGGAGTGGCAGCAGATTTTCTTTTCCATTTGCTACAATTAAATTTAGCATTCGGTATAAAGTTGGGTACAAACTACAAATAATGCCTCTTCAAAAAATTTCTCACGTGTTATGAGTCTCTCTAACTCCCGTACGAAAAAAAAATACCGCTTAAAAATCAGAATTTACACCATGCAATGTAAATATTTGCTCCGCAAATAAGTTCATCACTTATCTATTGTTTATACTTTTGCTGTTGCCACTCTGCAATCTGCACCAACTGCTTCACTAACGGACTTGAAACCATCCCTTTCTAAGCACTCAGACAATTCAGCCTGAGAGAGAGAGAGAGAGAGAGAGAGAGAGAGAGAGAGAGAGAGAGAGAGAGAGGGATGAGCACAGATTGTAAGACTTATTATAAGGGCGTCCTTGACATTAGGCGAAAAAAATGGTTTTCTGCAGAATGAGCGCATCAGATAATACCTTTATCTGGGGGATGAGAGCAGGTCCCCCATAGGCAAATGCTGTATAAAGCTGAACAAGACTTGCTCCAGCTCGTATCTTTTTGTAAGCATCCTCACCACTAAATCAATGGCATAAACAAGGTCCATTTAAGGGGGAAAAAGTAGATAATAATTCAAATATGAAAAAATATTAACAAAGGGCTGTTCTGATCTTACCTGCTAATGCCCCCACACCCTATTAAAGGAACCTTTCCCTGATTGATATTAAATTAACAGGGTCACGCTCTGATACATGCACATAAAAATGAAACCAAGAGGAAAAAACATAGAATTTAAACACATAGTTCAAATAACATCCAAAAGAGGCCCTAAATGTCTAGCATTAACAACCAAGAGGTTCAAGCCAATAAATTTCCTTACATAGAAAAAAAATAAAAGGACCTCAGCTAGGCACTAGTTAAACTACAGTGTGCTCGGCCAGCTGTGTCTAGAGACATCATATTCATCAAACCCAAAAACAATTATAAGCTACTTTACATGAAATTTGAAGCTTGTATACTGATATATTTTATACTTTCAAAAATTCTGTACTTCCTAATGCAATGGCAAATAAGAAATATTAATAGTCCAACTTCTCTTGTACATAAGCCACAATGGGATGATGAGTCAGTACAACAATAGAATGACATATCAAGCCAGCATACTCACGCATCTTCAAAAATTTCAATAATAGAACATAAAAAAGAAGTGTCATGTTGTAAAGACATGTACTATGCAATCTACCCCAGTGCAAGTATCGTGAATAACACGTTACGTGAGTTACAAAGGGGCAACGTACCCTCGTCAAAATGTACATGTCCTTTAAGAGACTGGTAGAGATATTAAAGAGTGGCTTTCCACTCAAGCCACCAGCTTCAGAAGCCACTGGGTTTGTACTAACAGGATCTGGTCTTGAAACAGTGGTATTTGATATAACCTAGAATAAACAAGATAAAAACAGCTCATAAGAGTAGAACAAATGGCACTAAATTTTTAGGTAAATAACATACTGAACATTAAAGTCATCAACCTATACTCTAACATTAACATGTAGAACACTGTATAGTTGTCATTGCACTAAATAGCTCATAAGAGTAGCAACTTTTGATATGGATATGGTAAACAATGAAAATTGTGAAGTGTGTGATAGGAAGTAAACATACCAATCCATCCAAGCGAAGGGCAAGGGCAACCTATATTGATAAACAAACAACCATGAGAAAACCATTTTAAGGGGGAAGAAAGTAATCAATTACGAGCATAAATGCATACTGCAGCAATATCTTCAAGATCTTCTTTAGACAAATCTGGAGCAATTTTCACGAGCAAAGGAGGAGGGCCCTCTTCACCCCATTGCATTTCATCACGAGCAGCTTGAACCTTGAGATGGGAAGAAAGAGCTATAAGAGCTAACTTTTGCAGACATTGTGATCAATTATATAGAGGGAAAGAAAGTTCATGCCTTGAGCTCCATACCCTTTTCACAAGGTCCTTTAACTGCTTTCTTCCCTGTAGCATACGTAACCCAGGGGTGTTGGGCGATGAAACATTAATCACCTGCAAAGAGATCAGCACGAATATTGTTGAATGAATAAACCTGGATTTGAACTTGAAATGTACACGCAGAAACTGAAACCTAATTGCAGTTCGTGACTTATTACTGAAAACTCAACTTCTGAGGAATTAAATCAAGAAATGATGCAAGATTCTATTTTAATCCACTGACAATTCAGCTTTCACTACTGAAGTTGAGGAAGTTTTACTTTAATCTGAATCATTTCCAGATATAAATTTGATTGTTCATATATCCTAGTCAAGTAATAAAAAGTTGGACTTAAAACTATTGCTTCCCACCTGAGCTTTAAAGAAATTATTTTCCAAAAATCTCTATTCTCTATTAAATTACTTGTGATCCTCAAAAGACATATTTGGCATCATTTATCGACAAACAAGGAAATATGTAACCAATTATGTAGTATAATTTGTGACGCCAGGTAAATTAACCCAAAGATGGTATGAAATTATAGAACTCAAAATCAAATGAATGAACCAACCAAAAGACCATAACAAGAGGTCTATTCAAATGCACCTCTTATTGCTTTTCCGTGTGGAGAACCAACACAAAAGAACCTATCTTATTAGATGTTAGCCATGAAAACATCATACTAACACAGGCATCGTGATCAAGTTAAAAGAAAGAACAAGTTGGACAGTGAAGAGAGTGTTTTTTCCTAATTATGCTTCAGTCAGCAGAACTACCCTACATGCAGCCTCCTTTGGACAAATGGAGATCCTATTCCTAGGGCACCAACATTAGCAATCAAGATGCACTTTCCAGCAATAGGGAATGAACACGTCTTTAGTTGCAAAGCAGCAGAGTCACAATGTCAGGCGAAACTCAAGAACTCTACATCTTATTCTTATAAAGAAAATATTAATATTTAGCATGAAAACAGAAAAATTACTAGACTTGAAATCAGTAGAGAACAGTCTACCAAGTAATCAGCATACTGGGACAATGTATGAACCCCTTGTACATAATCTGAAGAAGCATCTTCACTTGTCTTGTTCTTCCCAAGATTCACCCCTAGTATTCCAGGGCCTGCTTTGCCTCCAGGTTTGACTTCTTCACCTGAAGAAGAGGAAGTGCTTGTAGTTTCATCCAACTTCCTCTTACCGTGCTGAGCACCCAACCGCTTTGCAACAGCAACAATTCCTTCACTATTAAAGCCACATCGATTGATGATAGCTCTGAACACAACATCAGGTAGATTGATAGCACATAAGTTAGAATAAGAAATGTAACCCAGCTCAAGTTTGAGAAAAAAAAAAATATCAGAAGCTAAAGCACCTTCACCACTTTCCAAAAGTGAATAGAAAATTTGACTTAACACAAGAAATTCGAGGCAATTCAGGTCTTAATCAGAACATAATAAGATAAACACAAAACATACTCTTACCCTTCCTCACGCAATCTGAAGATACGAGGCTTTGGATTGCCCTCTTGGGGAACAGGGGTTACAGAGCCTATCTCTACAAAGCCAAAGCCTAAACCAAGTAAACCATCAACAGCCTCAGCATTCTTATCAAAGCCAGCAGCAAGACCTACAGGGTTGGAGAACTTCCTTCCCCAAACTTCTAGCCCTAAATTTGATGGATCTGGTCTCTTCTCTCTAGGAACCCAGCCACGTGCTGCGGCTGAGACACCCAGTCTGTGAGCAACCTCTGGATCCAGAAGAGCGAAGAATGGATTCACAAGTTTTGTAGCTGAGAATAGCCAGCCACTTCAAAAATTTGATGCCCAAGAATTAGCAACAAACGTAACTAAATGTAAGCTTCAACATTTCACAAAAAACTTAAACCATTCAACAAACTACTGATAAATAAACTGAATTACACGGTTTCTGCTTCATCCACATAAATAAGTACACAATAGCATAACAATGAACAACCTCATACCAAGAATGAGGCAGAACATAACAAATGACAATCCATAATTTTTGTCTAATGTCCAACAAAAGCTATTAATTTAGCAAAAGAAATTTATGAATTTACAACTAGGCATGCAATTCCAAAGTTACTAGGTAACAATGAGAAATCCAAAACCCCCAACACCAAACAACACACGCTCACACCACACAGGTTTCAAGCAATACAGCACTTTTAATTCAAGCATCAGAGGTTGCCTTAAGAGAATTCCACATGTTTTAGGCTTAGGCTTTTCTGGCTGAAAGGTAACAGTAAGTGGAATTAAACATAAATGTTGAAACACTGTAACCATATGAAAGGTTAAATGCAAAAAGCGCAAAACTTCTACTTAAAGATTTAAATGAGGTACCAGAAAGTTGCTTCATCCACAGTGCTCACATAAGCTCCTCCGCCTATAACTAAGCCTAAGAAGGTACCTGTCAACAACCTCCCCTACAATTCAAAATAAGCAGACAGCACTTCAAAATCAGACAACAATGTGTTCCAGTAGTAACTGCTTAAATACAATGAAATTCCAACAAAATTGACTTAAAAATAAAAGTGTAAGCAAGACAAAATGAAAAAGGCACCATTTTGGTGACATGGGTTTGCATTTTTACTGGAAACAAATAACACTATAATCGTCATAGTTCTTCTTCTGAGATTCTTTGTAACCAAAAAGATAGTTTCACACGTATACTAAGCAGAAGAGAGAGAGAGAGAGAGAGAGAGAGAGAGAGAGAGAGAGAGAGAGAGAGAGAGAGAGAGCATACTTTCTTCGAAAAATGAGGAATCTTTGGAGCAATTTCTGCAGCAGAAGAACAGTGTCTTGCACTTGCAATAGGAGTTGTGCATGCCCTTCTGAACAAAAAGTCTCTCAGTAATTTTCTTGAAGCCCTGGCCGCCATGACCTTCAATGATCAAATAAAAAAGTTTAAAACTTTCAGTAGCTTAAATATGGCCTCGCGAACTAACTTTGCGAACAAAACAATCAAGGCAAATGCAAATTTAATAGTAGAAAAGGAACGTACTGAGCAGTGGAAGGCAAGTGAGTGCTACACGGCTTGTTGCGGTGGCACCTTGAAAGAGCGGGGCAATGTGTGAAATGTTATGTTGCACCAATACGCCAGTCTTAAGGGGTATGCTCGTATTGAAAGTTTGACCGTCCGATAAATTTTGAAAAGAACCAGAAATCGCCGTCGTCTGTGAGGCGCTGCTGCGCGAGGAGGAAGAAGAGAGCACCTTTGTCTTTTCTTAGGTTTTATCTGAGACGACGTCGTCTCATTGCTGGGCTTTCAATTTCACTCAAGTTGGAACGCACGTTTTGAGGAACAAAAATATCCAGGAATTTCGCTCAAATATAATTTAACTCGAAAAAAAAAGAAAAAAGAAAAGAAAAAAAGGGACTGCAAAAAACTGGGAAGGATTCGACGGATGAGTCATTTTATGATGAAGGTGACATATATGAACTAAGATATAGATTTCCATATCAGTCACACGATTCATCTAAATAATAACCTCATTTAAGTTTAATGTAATGATCTTGTGGTTAATATAAAGATCCGCATGAGGGGTTCATATATAACACCCTCACTATAGAATTTCGCTTCGAGGGAGTCTTGTTTTCAAATTTGGTTTCTTTTGGGCCAAAAACCAAGTGTCATAAGGGAAGCTCAATTTTTGTACTAGGCCTAAGATTGATGCCCATTAAGTGTTTCAAATTTACATTTCAAAAAGACGAAGAAAATTATCCTATAATTTGTTATTAGCCCCTACCAATTGATTTTTTCTTTTTTACTTTTAGTTTTTCATTTTAGAATTGTAAAGAAAACATCAAGATGCGTCCCATGAAAAATATGAACCATGTTCTCCTTTTGTTTTATTTTTTTTTATAATTTTGATATGGAATTTTTTTTTAGTGTGGAATTTTGTTCATTTACTATATTATTCTAATTTAATGAATAGCTTCATTTCTTAATATTTTCATTAATCAATGATGGATGATAAGGAAAACATCATCAATGAAGGATGATGTGTCTCATGGAAACCCAAATTGAAGTTGAGAGTCGAAATCTTACTAGAATTTGATCCTAACTTACAAACCAATTAATGAAACAAATTTTCATTTTCCTTTTGGGACGAATTCCATTTCGTACTATATATTGCATTCCATTCACATTACCATTTTATTTCATTTATTCCATAAAACAAAGATCATGAAAGAAGGGGATGAACATGTGGGATTTGATTGAAGAAAAGAAAAACAACAACAAAAAGAAAATAGGTGAAAGAGCAAAAGAAATATACAAGGGTGAAGACAAGACCAACCTCAGCTTCTTTCTTGTTGGGGTTCTTATCAGGGTGCCATTTCACGGCCAACTTTCTATAAGCTTTCTTCGAATGTCATAACAAAATTGTTCTTACTTTTTCTCCCTCTTTGACTGAATAAATTACACAATTCCTCTGTTCCCAGCCGTGATACTTGAAGGGATTTAATGTTCAAATGATCTTTTCAACTACAAAATATGAGTTGAGAAATGAAAAGAAAGAGAAAGTCTTTAACCATCTATTAACGATGAGGGAGAGAACGGCTCTTTAAATATATACGAATATTTTAAAAATAAATATATTTAAAGAACGAGGACGGTGAGTTTTTACTTGCATAAGGTCCCATCTCTGATACACGAATTCTCTCTAACTCATCATCCAAGTTTCTTTTTTCCCTTGGCAAACTTCATCTATAACACCCATCTAAAAGAAAAGATAGTAAATTATGAAGAAGAAACTATAGAGCATATTCAAAGAGGAAGGATCAAAGTCTGAGCATAAGTTTTCTAACCTGGTTGTAAATAAACATGCTAGATAAGAGAAGAGCTAAGGAAAATATCTGTGTGCTGTATGTTTCCTGTCAGATACAAGTGAGTCATAAGTATTACAATCAGCGTAAAAAGTCTTTATTGGTTTGGTAACCAAACCAATACAATGGAAATGGATAATGAAAATTATCATAATTATAAAAGGAGCATATACTAATATGTTGTTAAGTACGGGAATGAACGGCAGCCGTCTGATCAAAGGCATCTATTCCTTCGGTATCCAATAGTAATAGGTTGTATTCAGTTCCATCAAGAGCAGTTCTCTTAAACAGTGCACTCCACAGCCATAGCCCTTCCGTACATGGGCGATGTGTAGGTGCTACTTGAAATCCACCGCTCCTTCCAAGAAGCTACAATAGATAAATACAAACATAGCAACGTTCAACTGGTGGGGAAGTAATAGTAAACTTACCGGTCATCAGTTCATACACAGAGAGAGAGAGAGAGAGAGAGGTTACTTTTAAATAGTACAGCCGAGCGGCTATACTTTTTAAATATTTCAATATTATATTTAAAGAGTTTAGCCGCCCGGCTATACTATTTAAATACAAAAAGAAGGGACATTTTGGAAAAGACCAAAATTATATTTTTCAAATTAAAGAAACTAATTTTCTATTTTTAAGATTAATTTTTTTTTTTAAAAATGAACATTTCTCCCGACGAAATTAAGTCGGGAGAGGTCTTTTTGAGAAAAATTAATATAAACCTAGGATGTTTAGGTGAATTTATTTTTTTAAATTTTATTGCTAGTAATTAAATAATATATTTGCCTTAATATTACATTAAGGAAGTTGTCCAGAAGAAATAGTAAAGGAACTAATTTTATATTTTTAAAATTAAAAAAAAGAAAAAAAAAAGAAATGAACACTTCTCCCGATGAAATTTCGTCGGCACAAGTCTACCCCGGCAAAATTTTCCGGATTAGGTTTTCCCCAACGAAAATACCTATGCCGACGAAAGTTCGTCGGGAGATGTCTTTTTGAGAAAAATAAATATAAACCTAGGATGTTTAGGTGAATTAATTTTTTAAAATTTTATTGCTAGTAATTAAATAATATATTTTCGTTAATATTAAATTAAGGAAGTTGTCCAGAAGAAAAAGTAAAGGAACTAATTTTATATTTTTAAAATTGAATATTAAAAAAAAAAAAGAAAAAGAAACGAGCACTTCTCCCGGCGAAAGTTCGTCGGCACAAGTCTATCTCGACAAAATTTGCCGGATTAGGTTCCCCCGACGAAATTTCGTCGGGAGAGGTATTTTTGAGAAAAATAAATATAAACCTAGGATGTTTAGGTGAATTAATTTTTTAAAATTTTATTGCTAGGAATTAAATAATATATTTGCCTTAATATTTAATTAAGGAAGTTGTCCAGAAGAAAAAGTAATGGAACTAATTTTATATTTTTAAAATTAAATATTTAAAAAAAAAAGGAATGAACACTTCTCCCGACGATATTTCATCGGCACAAGTCTATCCCTTCAAAATTTGCCGGATTAGGTTTCCCCCGACGAAAATATCTATGCCAACGAATTTTCTTCGGGAGAGGTATTTTTGAGAAAAATAAATATAAACCTCGGATGTGTAGGTGAATTAATTTTTTTAAAATTTTATTGTTAGTAATTAAATATATTTGCCTTAATATTAAATTAAGGAAGTGGGCCAGAAGAAAAAGTGAACGAACTAATTTTATATTTTAAAAATTAAATATTAAAAAAAAAAAAGAAATGAACACTTCTCCCGACGTATTTAATCGGCACAAGTCTATTTTGGCAAAATTTGGCGGATAAGGTTTCCCCCGACAAAAATACCTATGCCGACGAACTTTCGTCGGGAGAGGTATTTTTGAGAACAATAAATATAAACATAGGATGTTTAGGTGAATTAAATTGTTAAAATTTTATTGTTAGTTATTAAATAATATATTTGCCTGAATATTAAATTAAGGAAGTTGTCCAGAAGAAAAAATAAAGGAACTAATTTTATATTTTTAAAATTAAATATTAGAAAATAAATATATGAACACTTTTCCTGACGAAATACCCTTGCTGACTCAGTATTCTTCGGGAATTGGTTTATGCTGAGTTGTCTAATTAAAAATGGGCACCTTAGCAGTCTTCAAAAATTATGAAAATATTCATGGATAAACTTCAAGATGCTGTCTTCCATCTCCAATTAGAATCATGTCAAACTCTATTACGATGAATATTTGGTGAATTTATACATTTCGTGGCTCATAAGCTGAAAAACCAGGAAATAACTATACTCAGCATCTTTAATCCAAATTAATTCACAAAACTAAGAAAAAATGATATAAAATCATGTGAAATTATGAACATATCAGATTCCAAAACAAATTAAATATTAATGTTTTGATTGGGATGTTAAAAAGGCTAACAAGTCAAGCTTAGCAAATGAATTGGGTATATATTACTATGAAATTTGTGATCACACTTATGACAAGTTTGCCACAATTTTAAGAGAGTTCGACATTGTGGTGCATCGATCAATTCAACATTGGCGGACCTACTTGAATTCCACTTGAATTTATGTTCTGGTAATATACAACTCATCCGGCCATTGTTTCTCTGTGGGTAAAGTGTGATACAAAGTATATATTTTATATAGGCCTTGCAACTTTTGTCAATTCATGAAAGGAGTGGGTATGTGGTTAGAATTAATATATGTTGACAGATTTTCTTCTCATTAGTCATTGACTCATTGCTGAGAGAATTATCTCAGATGAAAATGGAAGTATAGTAAGCTCCATTATACTTACAGAGTTAAGGTTGAAATTAGAGCTCTATGTATGCAAAACATTACACTGGTACAGGATCTTGTTCGAGGATTTCCTTTCCTGTAATTCCATCTTTCAAAGTTTTAAAGTAAACATTGTAGACCTTCTCGGGGGTGGATTTTTGGGGTCCACTGTAAATGGCTCACTAAATGGCACAACACTTTTAACCTGCAAATGAGTTTATAAGCATCTCAGAATTTGCAAAAGCTTTTAACTTCCAAAAATAGCAAATTACAGCCACAGCACACAACTGTGACCTCAAATGTCTTGCCAGATGCATAGGGGCTTTCCAACGCAGCAACACAAATCTGAGCAACCTCCTCTCTTGATATCTTACCCCGCATATATATAAATACTATAAATCATAACATTCAGATATTATTACTATTATAAGGGAAAGAAAGAGCAATACATGTCATGATCACAGGCATACAACAAAGAGAGAATCTTCTATTTGATTATATACAGTTATATTGTCTCCTTGGTCAAAAATGAGATCTGCTCCGGCAGGCTCCTCAGTTAATGAACAAGGCCTCACAATTGTATATGGTACCACTTTCCCGTATTAAATCCTCCCCCTGCTCCAAAACTTATCAATGTACAAATTCGAAAGAGCTAAATCCGACCCAGAAAAAGAAAAAGAACAGAAAAGAGCTGAGAAGTGGTATTTTGATACATTGATTATGTATAAAAATATCAAACAGCTTGCACTGAATTTGTATGTAACCTTCAACTTGAATGTCAGGATAAAATCCAATTCCTTGTTTAAGTGAACAGCCGGAGGTTGTTTACTTAGATCAAGTCCAGACCTGTCAGGTCGGGTAACTCCTGCAGAACCTACGTGCACGAACCTACACGGAACACAAGCAAAGAGATTCTTTAAAGACTAAAGCAGAAAGTGCACCTAGCAGATCAATTATGTTCAGTCATAACAAGATAATCCAACAAAATGAAAAGAATGTGAAACCTGGGAGTAATAGGCTCTTTGAGATATGCTCGTATGCTTGATAATGGGAGCTTAAATTCCCCGTCCACAAAAGTAGGATTCAGTTTCCGATCAAATTCAAACTTGCTAAACATGAGCTGCCATAATTTTGAATCCCATCAATGAACATAGAAGAAAATGAAGTGAAAGAATAGACTGAAAGAAAGTGGCTGCAGAAATGTGCCTGCAATGACACAATATTGCTGGGGTCAAAAGGTTGTGCATCTGATGCAGTTCTTGCTTGAAATATCGGCTTCAAAGAAGAATTGCTAGGCAGTAGGCTTGAAGAACAAAAGAAAAGAACCAGACCCACCCTGGCACCCAGATCCGCCTAGTGCCGCCTAGATCCGACTAGCGCCGCCTAGACCCGCCTAGACCCTCCTAGGGCCGCCTAGACCCGCCTAGCGCCGCCTAGACCCGCCTGGCACTGCCTAGACCCGCCTAGACCCGCCTAGTGCCCCCCAGACACGTCTAGCGCCGCCCAGACCCTCCTAGAGCAGCCCAGAGCCATTTTAAGTCATGTAGATTTGTCCTACAGAACTTTATAATCTTGGTCACTTATGTATGTTCCTGTAGAAGCCTCTGCTTTTCATCTGCTACGAGTATATACACCTGCAATGAGAGAGAGAGAGAGAGAGAGAGAGAGAGAGAGAGAGAATTAATATATGTTGACAGATTTTCTTCTCATTTCTTGCTGCCCCTTCTAACAACTTTAGACCCCTATTGCGCAGCAGCCTCCTTCGCCCACCCAAAACCCATCGCATCACCATCCCGCCTCCCCACACTCTCACACTTTGCATAAAACTCCTCTCTCTCTCTCTCTCTCGTGTATGTGCAGCCATATGTTTCCTACGTGTGTGTGGTGGTGAGAGTGCAATTTTGTGATTTGCCATATTCGTGGACTCATATGGCCTTTTATAATTTTGAAGGAAGGGTTTGACATTTCTTTAATAGCAAATAGTGTAGCCGGTTGGCTATACTCTGCACGCGCATTTTCAAATTAGTATAGCCGTTCGGCTATACGCGGGCATTTTAAAAAAAATCGTATAGCCGCCCGGCTATACTTGTTTTCACACGTGGCGCTCCGGAGCTAGGCGGGTCCCTTTTTTAAATTTATAAATAGTATAGCCGTGCGGCTATAGTCGGGCATTTTTATAAAAATAAGTATAGCCGCACGGCTATACTGGTGTCCAGACGTAGCCCTACAGGCGCTAGGCAAGTCCTTTTTTTTAATTATTAATAGTATCGCCGCCCGGCTATACCCCTTTTTTTTTCTTTCCAAAAATTGTATAGCCGATTGGCTTTACGCAAATAGTTTTTTTTTTAATTTTTTTTAATGATCTGAACTACTCGAATCAGTGCCTAAGCTCCCTACTATCAATTTCTCCACTGAAGTGTTCATGATCATTTGTTGCAGGTTTTGGTGATTGCATCTATGCCTGAGTCAAACCGAAAGGAAAATGGTATTTGAATTTACTCATGAATGGAGAATTCATGACCAAAGAAAGCTCAAGCCCAGACAAAGAAAAGTCTTACACTCTCTGAAATTTCTGTTTAACTTGAATTTGGAATTATATGATAGGGAAGACTGGAATTAATTGAACCTTGGTTGTAAGTGATAACCAAACCAAAGAAACTGAGGCAAGCAATTTATTGTGTGTAACAGGTGGCCCAAAAGTACAAATGCCAGTCTATATACAATCTGACTGATGGAGCATATCAGATTGTTACTCAGTTGTTCTTGCATGATCATTATGTGTCCTCCTCTGCAGCACTTCTACAAATATCCCATGTTCCTCTTCATGAATTAGTCAACCATAGAAATTAGACTATGTATAACATAGCAGCAATGGCTAAGCTAGCTCTGCCAGGTCCTGTTATTTCTCTCTTGCTTCTGTTCTTCTTCTCGGGTACGGTAGAGATTCGTGAACTCTTAAGCTGCAGAGTTTTTTTTTTTATATTTATTTAAACAACCCTATAGAGCATTCCACATTGTTGTAATTTCTTTCCCCCTTTTCTGCTCTCTCTCTCTACATTTTCACCTATGTTCATCCATGGCTTTTTTTTTTTTTGCAGGGGAGATTTCGATGTTGGTGAATGGACAGGTAAGAATTAAAAAGAACAATTCTTAAATTAATTAGCAATTAATTTACATATATACATGATGTTGTAGAAAGCTTGGTGTGTGGCAAAGCCTGCAGCACCACAACAAGCACTGCAGTCAGCTCTGGACTATGCCTGTAACTATGCAGATTGCAGCCCTACAAAGAAAGGAGATTATTAGCCCCTAATGAGAAAATCTGTAAATGCTGAAGATCACCAATCTCATCTGATATAGTACCTGCAGCAATTAATTAATATCAGCACAAGCCCAAGTTTAATTTTGAGAAGTTGTTGTTATCTTCTTTTGCTTTGTATCTACTGCTTGCATATACTTATATGGAGGTAAATTCCTTAAATAAGAGACATTTTAGTCCAGTGGTACATAACTTCCTGATGTTGAAAGATGTTCTAAATTCGAATGACATTCTTCTTATTAATTAAATATGAATCTTAGTTATGAATTATTAATTAAGATGTAAGTAATGATAAATCATGAAAGGAACAATATAGTATAAAATGAATAGAGTTGACATGACATTTCAAATACCTGTCAAATTGTTGTAGGCAATATAAATCTCCATTAATTGGGTCAAGTTCCCCATATTTTTGGGTATGCTTCCACTGAAATTGTTATTCTCCAATACTAATTCCAGAAGCTCTTTGCATTGCCATAATTTGGATGGAAGCGGACCACCAAACTGGTTGTTACCGAAATTCAGCACCTGAATATTAGGTCAAGTTGTTTCCATGTAGTGACAATATAGTCAAAGAAGACATGTTGAAGACAGCCATAGGAACATGCCCTTTTAGGGCATTGTCCTGCACATACATGAACTCCACCTGATCTAAAGTGCCGATCTCATTTGGAATTTCTGAAAAATATCGATAAACTCATTATAAATGCGTATATATATAATTAATGACACTGCAACATTGTTGTAGTCAAAGCTTAGCCGAGTCATATATACCTTTGAAATTGTTGTCGTCAATCACCTTCAACATTGTTAAATTCCCTATTTCTCTTGGCATGCTACCTGTTATATATGTGTGCCACAAAGAAGAAGGAAAAAAGAAAAAGAAATAACAGATATAGTTAAGCTCATCTCATTGTATAGACTAATAACAAGATGTTATAATGTAATGATTTATCAACAATAGATTCCTAGATAGTTGGTTGTTGGTGCGCACCTGATAGCTGGTTATTTTCCATATTAATTACTTGCAGTGCAGATAAGTTGAAGATTGCAGCAGGCATGGAACCTGAAAACTGATTACCAAAAATATTGAAGGCTTGAAGTTTGGATAAGGACCCGAACCACACTGAAATGGTTCCCATAAAATTGTTGAATCTGAAGTTAATCAACTGCAGTCGGCATAAACGGGCCAATTCCTGGGGCAAGGCACCATGGAAACTGTTATTTCTGAAGTGCAGCTTAACTTTATTTGTGGAATATTAAAAGATTGCAGTAACATGGTTCATGTTACTCTCCGAATGATAAACCATGCCTCATTTGCCATGAATCTTTACTGTAAGACCGATGGACACTACAATTGTGACTTCAATGCTGATATTTTACCAAAAGTCTCTCCAGAGAACGGTTCTCTTTTCTTTCTGGCAAGCTCAATCTCCACTTGGTTCTGTTTCGCTTGAGAGGGGGCGAAAAGAACGACAATCAAGCCAAGAATCCCACTATCTCAAGTCAACCTCCCATCACAACGTGATTGCTACAATTTATGTACAAATCCCTGTAATCATGTATTTTCCTCTTTTGTTATAGTTGACCACCGCTAGAATCCTGTATATATGGTGTATCTCAACATGAATGAAGGTATCGAGTGATTCAACCCAAATTTCTCTCTTGTCTATTTTTCTACACTCTCTTGATATCTTACCCTGCATATGTATAAATACTATAAATCATAACATTCAGATACTCTCCAAGAGAAATACATGTCATCACAGACAACAAAAAGAGAATAGTGATCTCCTATTTGATTATATACCGTTATATTGTCTCCTTGGTCAAAAATGAGATCTGCTCGGGCAGGCTCCTCATTTAGAAGTGGTATTTTGATACACTGATTATATTTAAAAATATCAAACAGCTTACACTGAATTAGTATGAAACCTTCAACTTGAATGTCAGGATAAAATCCAATTCCTTGTTTAAGCGAACAGCAGGAGGTACTTAGATCAAGTCCAGGCCTGTCAGGTCGGGTAACTCCTGCAGAACCTACACGGAACACAAGCAAAGAGAATCTTTAAAGACTAAAACAGAAAGTGCACCTAGCAGATCAATTATGTTTAGTCATAAGAAGATAATCCAACAAAATGAAAAGAATGTGAAACCTGGGAGTAATAGGCTCTTTTAGATATGCTCGTATGCTTGATAATGGGAGCTTAAATTCCCCTTGCACAAAAGTACGATTCAGTTTCCCATCAAATTCAAACTTGCTAAACATGAGCTGCCATAATTTCAGTTTCCCATCAATAAACATAGAAGAAAATGAAGTGAAAGAATAGACTAAAAGAAAGTGGCTGCAGAAATGTGCCTGCAATGACACAATATTGCTGGGGTCAAAAGGTGGTGCATCTGATGCAGTTCTTGCTTGAAATATCGGCTTCAAAGAAGAATTGCTAGGCAGTAGGCTTGAAGAACAAAAGAAAAGAACCAGACCCACCCTGGCACCCAGATCCGCCTAGCGCCGCCTTGACCCGCCTAGCGCCGCCTAGACCCGCCTAGCTCCGCCTAGACCCGCCTAGCACCGCCTAGACCTGCCCAGACTCGCCTAGCGCCGCCCAGACCCATTTTAAGTCATGTAGATTTGTCCTACAGAATTTTATAATCTTGGTCGCTTATGTATGTTCCTGTAGAGGCCTCTGCTTTTCATCTGCTACTACTAGTATATACACCTGCAATGAGAGAGAGAGAGAGAGAGAATTAATATATGTTGACAGATTTTCTTCTCATTTCTTGCCGCTCCTTCAAACAACTTTAAACCCTTACTGCGCAGCAGCCTCCTCCGCCCACCCAAAACCCATCGCATCACCATCCCTCCTCCCCACACTCTCACACTTTGCATAAAACTCCTCTCTCTCTCTCTCTCTCTCTCTCTCTCTCTCTCTCTCTCTCTCGTGTATGTGCAGCCATGTGTTTCCTACGTGTGTGTGGTGAGAGTGCAATTTTGTGATTTGCCATATTCGTGGACTCATATGGCCTTTTATAATTTTCAAGGAAGGGTTTGACATTTCTTTAATAGCAAATAGTGTAGCCGGGTGGCTATACACTGGTCGCGCATTTTCAAAATAGTATAGCCGATCGGCTATACTTGGGCATTTTAAAAAATAAATAAGTATAGCCGCACCGGCTTTACGTAAGTAGTTTTTTTTTGTTTTTTTTAATGATCTGAACTACTCGAATCAGTGCCTAAGCTCCCTACCATCAATTTCTCCATTGAATTGTTTATGATCATATGTTGCAGGTTTTGGAGATTGCATCTATGCCTGAGTCAGACCGAAAGGAAAATGGTATTTGAATTTACTCATGAATGGAGAATTCATGACCAAAGAAAGCTCAAGCCCAGACAAAGAAAAGTCTTACACGCTCTGAAATTTCTGTTTAACTTGAATTTGGAATTATATGATAGGGAAGACTGGAATTAAGTGAACCTTGGTTGTAAGTTATAACCAAACCAAAGAAGCTGAGGCAAGCAATTTATTGTGTGTAACAGGTGGCCCAAAAGTACAAATGCCAGCCTATATGCAATCTCAGTGTAATGGAGCATATCAGATTGTTACTCAGTTGTTCTTGCATAATCATTATGTGGCCTCCTCTGCAGCACTGCTACAAATATCTCATCTTCCTCTTCATGAATTAGTCAACCATAGAAATTAGACTACTTTGTATAACATAACATCAATGGCTAAGCTAGCTCTGCCAGGTCCTGTTATTTCTTTCCTGCTTCTGTTCTTCTTCTGTTTTTATTTTCATCAATGGCTAAGTTGGTAAGTTGCTCTGCTACTCGGCCTATAGCTATATACAGCAGTAGCAGCGTTATTATTGACAAGAGGAACGCAGGTGGATTGGATTGGATTGCTTATTGAATGTGTGCATTCAATTAGTAAAGTATAATTTCCGGTGATGGTATATCTTCTAGAAGCCAGAGATTTGACTATTAGACAAAATCCTTTATGTTTACATTGCATATGCAGAATGCTGCTTAAATTTATGTTTACTTTCCTATCCTTAATTATTTGATAGGAGGATAAGGACCTCCACTGCCAAAGAACTTACAGGAAATCTAAATCTAATATCTCCCCTCACAACAATAACTTCATGCTCTATCATCACTACAAGAACTTCATTCATGCACTCCTCCACAGTCCTTTAAAAACTTAATCTTGATTTTATTGAGTGTGACAACCACATCTTGCATGTTAATCCTCTCTTCGGGCGATTCTGCAGAACAAGCTAGCCCTAATCTCATAATGGATGATAAGCAATCCCTCCTGCTCACAATATCATGATCTTCCTCTGTCCCAAGCAAATCGCCATCCACAACTTCAACTATTGCAGCATATGGAAACAATGAATTTGCAATCCATTTCTTTAAATTCATTTCCCCAACAAACATCTCATCTGTTGGCTTCCTTTTTGTGAATGTTTCCATCATTACAATACCAAAACTATACACATCCCCCTCTTGTTGAAACAATTCCTTCCATTCCAAACTCTGCAATACTATATACACCAATTTACTTATATACAATGAAAATAAAATTAGAAGTTGAAAAGTAACCACAACAGTACATCACCTGGAGCCATATACCCAATTGTGACTAGGGTCCTGGTTTGGGTCATAGAATCTCCTCCACCTAAGAGTCTTGCAATGCCAAAATCAGCAACATGTGCAACCATATCATCATCTAGTAGTATATTGTCTGGCTTCACATCATAGTGGACAACTTGATCTGAGTAACCATGACCGTGATGAAGGTATTCCAATGCCGACGCAACATCTATCATTATATTGCACTTGTCAAGGAGAATTTTGAGAGTATACAACCACTTGTCAAGGCTCCCGTTAGGCATGTATTGCAGTACAAAGGCTTTGAAATCAATCTGACTGCAACAACTGATGATTTTGATAAGATTTCGGTGACGAATATTGCTTAGCACTTCACATTCACTATCAAAACTCTTGAAAGCCCCTTCAAGCTGTAAATTGAAAACCTTTACAGCAACATCTATCTCATCTGAAATTGTACCTTTATATACTGAGCCAAAACCACTAGTGCCAAGTAAGTTGCTTTCATCAAATCCATTCGTCGCCCTCAGAAGTTCAAGGTGTGAAACTCTTCTCCAAAAAAGTCGAGGTAATGAGGCAGTCTTTGTTGCAACTTCCACTTTCCTTTTCCTGCGCAGTATGAACATTGATACAGAGGCCACCGGGAGTATTGTTGATATGATCCCTGGAATAATATATTTCAAGTTGGATGTTCTGGCTTTCCTTGAATTTGGTTGAAGTGTACAGAGTGCACCATTCGATACCTTTTAGTATAGCCGCTCGGCTATACTACGCAATTTCTTTTTCTTTCCCCTTTTTTACGTATAGCCATATACTCCGGTTCTTAAAAAAAGGGTATAGCCGGGCGGCTATACTTGTTTGACACGTGGGTGCCTAATCAATAGGCGGGTTTTTTTTAAAATACATAGTACAGCCGGTCGGCTATACTCGGTTTTTATTTTTATTTTTTAAAAATCGTATAGCCGCACGGCTGTACTAGGTTGTGTATGTTTATTAAAAAAAGGTATAGCCGAGCGGCTATACCGTTTTCACACGTGGGTGCTATTAGATAGGCGGATCCTTTTTTTTTAATATAAACATTACAGCCGTCCGGCTATACGCGGTTTTCTAAAAGTTTTTAAAAAATCGTATAGCCGCACGGCTGTACTGGGCTTTTTTGGTTTAAAATCTTTCAATAAATAGTATAGCCGGGCGGCTATACTCTTTAAATACCCTTTTTCTTTTTCTTTCTTTTTTCATGTGATTTTCGTTCATCGATATGAGTAGTTTAGAGCGTTATCTATTACTATTAGGCTATTACCCGAGTCTCCATTGTCTCTTTTTGATTTTTTTACTTTTACAGAGTTATTACTCGTATAACGAATTTAGCACTTTCACGTTTAATATTGTATTACACACGTATATATTTTTCAATAATATGTATGCATTATGTACACGTCTTACACACTTGTATTGTACATGTAAATACGTATTTTTAAGGTTTAATACACATTTTTTTACAAAATTTACGTATTATACACATAATTCTCCCATAATATTGAAGAAAAATATAAATAAATTATGTTAAGATATAACATAGTGGCCGGTTGGTAGTTCCAACGGTCACCTTCTTAGATTCATCAAATATACAGTACCAGAGGACAACGATGCCACCGTAAGGTTTCTGAGCCACACAGACATGAATTTCACCACCACTGTTGTTCAGCATGATGTCGCTGGCTTGGAGGTTAGAACAAAGGAAGGAGATTGGATTAATGTTGAGTGCAAACCCTGACAAGTACAGTTCGTATTGTCCAAGTCAAATAATCCATGTCCCAGTCTTGAATCACAAATTCCTCTGAGTAAGAAAAATATGTTATTCTTAATAATTAATATATTTTGAATGACTAGAGACCAATAATTCTTAATTGAATTAATATGTATATTAAAGTATAATTCCGATGATGACATGGTAAGCTTCATAAACAATTTATGTCTTCTAGCAGCCAGAGAGTTGACTTTATTGAGTGTGACTAGAGCTTCTTGCATGTTAATCCTCTCTTTCGGCAATTCTGCACAACAAGCTAGAGCTAATCTCACAATGGATGATAAGCAATCCCTCCTGCTCACAAAATTACCATCTTCTTCTGTCCCAAGTAAATCAGCATCAACAACTTCAACAATTGCAGCATCTGGAAGTAATGAATTTGCAATCCATTGCTTTAAATTCATCTACCCAACAAACATTTCATCAGTTGGCTTCCTTCTTGTGAACGTCTCCATTAGTAGAATACCGAAACTATACACATCTCTGGTTGAAATGATTAAAAAGAAAATCGTAAGGTCACCTTGTTCATAATGAAGGACAACATATATAAAATTGAAAAGTAAACAAGCAACAGTAAATCACCTGGAGCCATATACCCAATTGTGGAAAGGGTCATGGTTTGGGTCATAGAATCTCCTTCACCTAAGAGTCTTGCAATGCCAAAATCAGCAACATGTGCAACCATATCATCATCAAGTAATATGTTGCCTGGCTTCACATCACAATGGACAACATGATTCAGACCATGATCATGATGAAGGTATTCCAATGCGGATGCAACATCTGTCATTATATTCAACCTTTGTAGGATATTCAAAGGAGTATTTAAATTAGACTAATATCAACCTTCTTCTGTCAATTCTCAAACCTCTTTCCAAATTTCTCAAACCTCTCAAAATTCTATCCTTTCCATGTCAGCCACAATTCCAACCTCCTTCAATATCTCCCACATATTCAATACACCTCTGGATCATAACAATTTCCAGGTAAGTTTGTACTTACGGTTATAACTTTCCTGTCTGATTGTCTCTAGAATGGGTATTTTGCAGCATTAATTGTCCTAGTGGTCATATGTATATATGTTCATCCAATTCCTCTTGTTGTGGTCCTTCATTGAATTTTCTCAGCAGGTGAGATGTCTGAGGCAAGTGAATGACGAACTTGTGAATGCACAACATCAACTTCACGCCAAGGTTAAGTTATTTTTTAACAACTTTCTTTAATTTCACATTCAGCTGCGATTGCGTCAAGCAATCATTTAATGTTTTTCACTTTTGAGAACTTTATCATGATAATGCTGTGCGATATACTTCGTACAGTATCATACTTCAAGGACAGATAATTTATAATGGGGATAAAAAGGATAGTGTTTCTCAAGTTGATCCAAGAGCAAGAAGTGCTTTACCTGATTTTCATTCCCAACCACTTTGCCACATTTCAACACAGAGAGCTGCTGTAACTGATCGTGTAAGCCAAATTCTTTGACTAGATAAACGGCACTGGTCAAGATTCATGCCATTTTCCATTCAAATGACAGACAACACACCATTACTTGTTCTGTTCACCTCAAGTTATGATGTTTGTAAATTGGTGTAGATGGATTTTCTTGGATATGTTTAGTTTCTAAAACTAGTCTCTTATTAATTCAGAGTTGCAGGATGCGAATTGCTGAAAGACTTGATGCATTGCGAGAACCGCTTCCAATATCCACAGAGGTAATGTGTGTATATTGAGAAAGAATGCATGCAGTTGCTCCTGTACTAGCTCCGCTGAAGAGGGTTTTCTTAATGACTTGTCAACGAATATTGTTTTCTGTTTGTACTTTCTCACTTGGATGACCCCAACAGTAATAGTTTGTCATCAAACGACAGAGAACGGGCAAATTAACAAACAAATGCAGTCGAGTATGACTATAAAAATAATTAGAGTTTGATTTTTTTGGTCAGAATAATTAGAGTTTGATATGTAATACTTTCACTGACATATTAAGCTTATCGGTAAAGATCAAGTCTAGGCTATACAGAGTAGACTTACAAATCAAATCGTGTCTTCCTCCTGAAATGGGAGTGCGTATAAGATTCAATAATTGTCACATACATGAAAATGCTGCCTCAGATTCTGATGTCCAGTACCATATGGAGGTTCAATGCTAATATATGGCAAAATTATTTTATCTTGGAGATTGCAATTTCTTGATGTGCTCTGGAAATCCATGACTTGGAGGATGTCATGAAGAATGAAAATCGTCCTGCTAAAAGGCTTGAGGATGGCTTAATCAACCCCACCTATGCCAAGGACAAATTAGTTCTCAGCTGGATAAAAGCAACCGCATGTCCCTCTATCAAAACCCTCCTAATCTCTTTCACTTCAGCATACGAAGCTTGGACCCTCCTTGAAAAGAAACTCTCACCACTGTCCAAAACTCACCTACGCAGACTCTGTGATCAAATTCGTATCCTGAAGTAAGAACCAGAAAAAGCAATGACACAATATTGCTGGGTTAAAAGGTGGTGCATAGGATACAGTTCTTGCTCGAAATATCGGCTTCAAAGAAGAATCGCTAGGCAGTAGGCCTAAAGAACAAAAGAAAAGAACCAGACCCACCCTGGCACCCAGATCCGCCTAGCGCCACCTAGACCCGCCTAGCGCCGCCTAGACCCGCCCAGCACCGCCTAGACCCGCCTAGCTCCTCCTAGGGCCGCCTAGCGCCGCCTAGGGCCGCCTAGCGCCGCCTAGCTTGTCCTACAGAACTTATAATCTTGGTCGCTTATGTATGTTCCTGTAGAAGCCTCTGTTTTTCATCTGCTACCAGTATATACACCTGCAATGAGAGAGAGAGAGAGAGAGAATTAATATATGTTGACAGATTTTCTTCTCATTTCTTGCCGCCCCTTCTAACAACTTTAAACCCTTACTGCGCAGCAGCCTCCTCTGCCCACCCAAAACCCATCGCATCACCATCCCTCCTCCCCACCCTCTCACACTTTGCATAAAACTCCTCTCTCTCTCTCTCACCTCTCCTCTCCGTCTCTCCTATCACTCTCTCTCTCTCTCTCTCTCTCTCTCTCTCTCTCTCTCGCGCGCGCGTATGTGCAGCCATATGTTAGCCTATGTGTGTGTGGTGAGACTGCAATTTTGTGATTTGCCATATTCGTGGGCTCATATGACCTTTCATAATTTTCAAGGAACGGTTTGACATTTCTTTAATAGCAAATAGTATAGCCGATCGGCTATACGCGGGCATTTTTTTTGACATTTTTTAAAAAATTAGTATAGCCGCTCGGCTATACTTGTTTTCACACGTGGGCTCTCCGGCGTTAGGCTGGTCCCTTTTTTAAATTTATAAATAGTATAGCCGTTCGGCTATATGCGGGCATTAAAAATTACATATAGCCGCGCGGCTATACGCTTTTGTTTTCCTTCCAAAATAGTATAGCCGATCGGCTTTACGCAAGTATTTTCTTTTTATGATATAAACTACTCGAATCCCTACCATCAATTTCTCCATTGAAGTGTTCGTGAACATGTGTTGCAGGTTTTGGTGATTGCCTTAGTCAGACCGAAAGGAAAATGGTATTTGAATTTACTCATGAATGGAGAACTCATGACCAAAGAAAGCTCAAGCCCAGACAAAAAAAAGCTGAGATTTCTGTTTAACTTGAATTTGGAATTATATGATACTGAAGACTGGAATTAATTGAACCTTGGTTGTAAGTTATAACCAAACCAAAGAAGCTGAGGCAAGCAATTTATTGTGTGTAACAGGTGGCCCAAAAATACAAATGCCAGCCTATATGCAATCTGACTGTAATGGAGCATATCATATTGTTACTCAGTTGTTCTTGCATGATCATTATGTGTCCTCCTCTGCAGCACTGCTACAAATATCCCATCTTCCTCTTCATGCATTACTCTATCCCGGCAAAATTTGCCAGATTAGGTTTCCCCCGATGAAAATACAAATGCCGACGAACTTTCGTCCGGAGAGGTATTTTTGAGAAAAATAAATATAAACCTAGGATGTTTAGGTGAATTCATTTTTTAAAATTTTATTGTTAGTAATTAAATAATATATTTGCCTTAATATTAAATTAAGGAAGTTGTCTAGAAGAAAAAGTAAAGGAACTAATTTTATATTTTTAAGATTAAATATTAGAAAATAAATAAATGAAAACCTTTCCCGACAAAATTTCGTCGGCACAAGTCTATTCCGGCAAAATTTGCTGGATTAGGTTTCCCCCGACGAAAATACCTATGCCGACGAATTTTCGTCGGGAGAGGCCTTTTTGAGAAAAATAAATATAAACTTAGGATGTTTAGGTGAATTATTTTTTAAAAATTTTATGCTAGTAATGAAATAATATATTTGCCTTAATATTAAATTAAGGAAATTGTCCAGAAGAAAAATAAAGGAACTAATTTTATATTTTTAAAATTAAATATTAGAAAATAAATAAATGAACACTTTTCTCGACGAAATTTCGTCGGCACAGGTCTATGCCGGCAAAAGTTGCCGGATTAGGTTTCCCTTGACGAAAATACCTTTGTCGACAAAATTTCGTCGGGAGAGGTCTTGTTGAGAAAAATAAATATAAACTTAGGATGTTTAGGTGAATTAATTTTTTAAAATTTTATTGCTAGTAATTAAATAGTATATTTGCCTTAATATTAAATTAAGGAAGTTGTCGAGAAGAAAAAGTAAAGGAACTAATTTTATATTTTTAAAATTAAATATTAGAAAATAAATAAATAAACACTTTTCCCGACGAAGTTTCATCGGCATAGGTCTATGCCGGCAAAATTTGCCAGATTAAGTTTCCATCGACGAAAATACCTTTGTCAACGAAAATTCGTCGGGAGAGGTCTTTTTGAGAAAAATAAATATAAACTTAGGATTTTTAGTTGAATTAATTTTTTAAAATTTTATTGTTAGTAATTAAATAATATATTTACCTTAATATTAAATTAAGGAAGTTGTCGAGAAGAAAAAGTAAAGGAACTAATTTTATATTTTAAAAATTAAATATTAAAAACAAAAAGAAATGAACACTTCTCCCGACGAAATTTCGTCAGCACAAGTTTATGCCCGCAAAATTTGCCGGATTAGGTTTCCCCAGTGTTGTGAATTTTAGACCACCTGAAAAATAGAGATTATAAGGATTAGTCTAAACACAAATTATACTCGCAAGTGCACAAGGTCAATCGTGATATAGTATGGCAAATACGAGGTCATTCCCACGAGGATTGATTTCAACTACCAATTAGTCTAACCTAATTTACTTCACAAAATAATTTAACTACTCTAATTATATAAACAAGAAATTAAACACGTAGCATACTCACGTAAACACGAAAGGGGTTTTTTTGAAAGAATGATTTAATTAACAACGAAATTAAAAGGCAAAATAAGTAGAAAGTCACGAAACACAAGATGAGAAATTCAAATTGATAAAAGCACTAGGACAATGAATTCACCACTAGTAATCCGATCTAGCCTCTTATTCACCTACCTATTTACTAACTATTTGATGTCGCCGCTTAGTTTTCCTTTTTCATGAATTACCTATGGTATTTAGGCTAACTCATATATTCCTACATGCAATTCGCCTATGGTATTTAGGTCAAATATCAACACATAGAAACTCATTAAGATCAATGAAAACCTCGAACAAGCATGTAAACCCTAGGAGTATGGTATTTACCCTAGACGAATTACAATCCTAATCACAAGAAGCAAGCCTCAAATTAAGTATGGTATTTACTCTAATTTGCATCTGATTAACTCGATTAAAAGTCTAGATGGTGATCAAGCATCAAGATAAGAAACCAAGTTATTAAGCACAGTGATTAAGAATCCAACATCAAACGGCAATCAATAGATAGGTAAAATAAGAAAACTAGATTATCATACTAGGGCTACATCATGCCCTAGCAAGAGAAAATTAGTTACACATAATCATAGAATTCGACATAAGCAAAAATATAAGGAAGAAACAATAAAACTTAGCCAATTGCGGTACTCTTCCGGTGTCTCCAATTTCTCCTAGTCTTTGCGTGTCCTTCAGGGAGTTGTTTATCATGCTTAAATAAAACACCCCCACGTCTATTCCTACCCTAGCTAGGCTTTTACAGCAGCCCAAGATTAAAGAAAAACCTAATTAAAACATAAATCCAAAATGGGTAAGTAATTGACTCCTCTTCCTACTTGGACTGGGATAACACATCAGTTTCTTTGCAGACACGTTTAGGGTTGTTCCTCCCCCAAGAAAATTCGGCAAAAATATGGAAAGTGTAGATTTTTGTCTTATCTTTCCATCCATATATCACAAGCCTTGAGGAAAAATCAGGAAAGTCTTCAAATACTCATTCTTCCACAGCAGCACAGTTTTGACGGGATTGCACCTTGTGCTGACTTAACTTCAATGACTGCTCTCATTGGCTGCTCAGAAAATTCTAGAAAAATTCCACAATCATCTTCAAGGTCTTAGCTTTCATCTCCAATTGGTCTCGTACTAAAACTCCACCAAAAAGTCGTATTTCCATTGGAAACAAATTACTTGCTCTGGAAAGCTGAAAATTGAGAAAATAAAGTAATAAGTCCTTTTTAAATCAAATTCTCCTACAAAAACTAAGTATAAAGAGTACATAAATGTGTAAATTTATGGACTTATCACCCAGACCAAAATACCTATGCCGACGAAAGTTCGTCGGGAGAGGTCTTTTTGAGAAAAATAAATATAAACTTAGGATGTTTAGGTTAATTAATTTTACCTTAATATTAAATTAAGGAAGTTGTCAAGAAGAAAAAATAAAGGAACTAATTTTATATTTTTAAAATTAAATATTAAAAACAAAAAGAAATGAACACTTCTCCCGACGAAATTTCGTCAGCACAAGTTTATGCCGGCAAAATTTGCCGGATTAGGTTTCCCCCGATCAAAATACCTATGCCGACGAAAGTTCGTCGGGAGAGGTCTTTTTGAGAAAAATAAATATAAACTTAGGATGTTTAGGTTAATTAATTTTACCTTAATATTAAATTAAGGAAGTTGTCGAGAAAAAAAAGTAAAGGAACTAATTTTATATTTTTAAAATTAAATATTAAAAACAAAAAGAAATGAACACTTCTCCCGATGAAATTTCGTCAGCACAAGTTTATGTCGGCAAAATTTTCCGGATTAGGTTTCCCCCGACCAAAATACCTATGCCGACGAAAGTTCGTCGGGAGGGGTCTTTTTGAGAAAAATAAATATAAACTTAGGATGTTTAGGTTAATTAATTTTTTAAAATTTAATTGTTAGTAACTAAATAATATATTTGCCTTAATATTAAATTATGGAAGTTGTCTAGAAAAAGTAAAAAAACTAATTTTATATTTTTAAAATTAAATATATATTTTTTTAAATGAACACTTCTCCCAATGAAATTTCGTCAGCACAGGTTTATGCCGAATTAGGTTTCCCCCAACGAAAATACTTTTACCAACGAAGTTTCGTCGGGAGATGTCTAATAGATCTGTGCCGATGAAATTTCATCGGGAGAGGTATTTTTGTGAAAAATAAATATAAACTTTGGATATTTAGGTGAATGAATTTTTTAAAATTTTATTGTTAGTAATTAAATAATATAGTTGCCTTAATATTAAATGAAGTAAGTTTTCCAGAAGAAAAAGTAAAGAAACTAATTCAATTTTTCCTTTAATATTCACTAAGTAAAACATAACTACTATTCAAAGTAATTAAAAAGAGAGGTACTTAAAGGGTATAGCTGCTCGGCTGGACTTTTAAAATATTATATTATTCGGAGTATAGCCGCGCGGCTATACTTTGAAGATATTCTTTTGAGGTTCCCTTTGTGCACACCCCACATCGAAAATCCACACTCCTATAAAGGTCTTTATAAACAAAGCACTACGATGGTTTGGTAAGTGTGGTTAACATTGGAGAGTTGGGGTAATGGGCTTGGCTATAGGCTTGGCTTTGGATTTGGCTATGCTCTCTCATGATTCTGTAGAGGTGTGTGAAATTATATTGAAGAATTTTTCAGTATTGGTTATTCGAGAGTATTTAATATATGCACTGCACCTGAAGTCTTGCATTTCATTTCCCTCTTCTCAACCTCGTTTGTATCAAAATTGTACGTTATATAGTGAATTGATTATAGCTCCGCCCAAGGAATGAGAATCAATATCAAAGATCCTGTACTGTGGGTTCCAAGTCACATAGCCGTGAATGTTCAACAATGTTGTGTTGTGCAACCCATTGTGGAGGAGAAAAACTTGGGCAACAATAATATCACACCAAACAAGTTACCACACGATGCGCATCAATTAAAAACCAACAGTCGAAATCAAATTTAATATTGATTAGCCAGCCTAGACAAAAATACACCACTAATTAAAGTACTGCTACTGCATATAGATCCATGTATAAATTCAATTTCTCACTTACATATCACAATGGATTGGTAGGGAAAATCACTAAAAGCCCATTTATTTCCTATTGAATTGAATTATGTAAAAGAAAACGAAAAATTGAACATTGATCATTGATGATAATCATGATGATGACGATGACCACGACCACGATGACGACTTCATTATGCAAGGTCGCCTTCTGGGGTTAGGCCAAGCTCCTTGAGGACCTCAGCGCACTGAGAGTCGGGTTCCTTCTTGAGGAAACCAAGAGGGTTTGGAATGCGATGGGGTCCGGCGATGCCATTGTTGTTTGTGAGGCTGATCCTCGCGCTCAACTTTGCATGAGAGTCAGTGCTAATCTCGCTGCAGTCATCTCTGGGGCTCTTCACCAATACCACCTCGCAAACCTCCTCTTCATGGTCTCCTTCCACAGGAATTTGGTACCTTCCTTGCTCATCAGTCTCCTTCTCGCTGCTCAGGGTTATGGTCCCGCCTTCCCGGTCTCTGCATTCCAACTTCACCTTTGCACCTGCACGTGTCCCATTCCATGCAATGTGAATGCATACATTGTTAGAAAGAAAAGAAAAAAGATTGTTTGCTGTCGAATATCAGTATGCATCAAATACGGTAGATAGATTGGGGAAGACGATCAGACAATGTACCTTGAAGGGGCTCACTGATCCTGGTCATAAACTGGATACGGCAACTGTCACAGTAAACAAGGCCATCCACACTGAGGTTATCGGCGCAGTAAGCGAAGCCGAGGAGGGACAAGAAGCAAAGGGCAGAGGCAAGGACAATACCACTAGACTTCGTTGCCATTGTTCCAAATTAATTTTTTCTTGTTTGGTTGGAGATGGATTTATATTTGAGGAGGACTATATAAGTGCAGATTAGAGGGGGATCTGTTTTTATAAAGAAAAAAAGAGTACGCATATGTTGGGGAATTTGTTTCGTTTTTCTTGGTTAGCAGTTATTTTTCTGAGGTTGTCATCTCTTACCTTGTTACATGTGGCTGAGACAATTAGTTTGACTCGCTCTTTGCTCCTCAAATCTCTGTGTGTCTCGAATGGTGTTTGGTTCTCAAAGAAAATTCAAGGTGTTTACAGTACCAGTCATTGCCAATGGGTATTAGTTATAGGGATCTCGAGTCTCTACATTTAGTATCAGTGCATTTACGTGCAATTTACACAAATCTAAACCATTTGATTAATCTAAGGAGTTAATTATTCCACGTCAGCATAAGAACATGCCTTTTTTTAGCATTTCACTTACCCCTAATGAGATTTTTTTTTTTAATTTATTTAATTTAGATTTAATCAATACCCCTTTCACCTTCCTCACGCCACAAACCCCTCTTTCCAGACTCCTGTAGTGCCATGGATGCCATCTCTCCAACATGCAGCACAAATGATCAAAGTTTTATTTATTTATTTTCTTTAGCACAATTCAAGCTTGCCATAGAATTGATGACTTGGGCATAGCCATACTCGTGCCTTTACTTCTTTGTTGATAAAAAAGGGAATTCCCAAAGAAAATCTAATTCCAGTTAAATTTTTTCTCCTCAAAACTTCCACACGAGAAAAGAGCATAAATATATAATCAAGCTGTATTTCCTATGATATGCTTTTGAATTTGTCCTAGGTTTCCAATTTTATTATATTGAAACTTGACGGTGCATAAGGTAAAGTTGAAAAATGTCAAATAGGAATTAGGAGGGGTTGGGGTTCGACTACGAGAGCAATGGTAGCTATGAACAGGGAGTCTGAGAAGAGGGTTTATGATAGATCTAGAATACGTGAGAAGGGTGGCGTTGATTAAACCTAAAATAATATAGAGCTCATTAGGGGTAAGTGATATGCTACACAAGGTGAGTTATAATTATGCTGATGTGGAATAATTAACTTCATTAGATTAATCAAACGGATAAATACACCAATGTTAAATGCCGAGGCTTGAGATCCCTAGTTCTAGTACTAAAGCCTTGACATCAACATTAATTTGCCTTTGTATAATTTCAAAGTTACGACCAAAAAAGAGAATATTGAGTTGAGGGAACCCTGGTCTACTCTTCATCCAAAATGTTTCGGCGCAACTAGAAAGAGATGCTTTGACCAGAAAGAATTCAGTTCAGATGTACTACTTAAGCAGAATGAAAGTTAGCTCTGGCTTGTAAGAATATTAGTACATTGGTAAGCTTCTTTAAATAAAGAGATAAAGTGCGAATATGGAGACGAACGGGGAAAAAACTGCACAAAACTAATGTTTTCGATTTGGTATCAAAATGAGAACGAAGGAAACGGAGAGATCACAGAATCAGAGAAGCTGGTTGAAGGCGCTAAGAGACAAAATCTTGGAACCAGTGGATTTGAGTGAAAAGTTGAACAAGCTGAAAACATCTCTAGCATCCAAAAAAGAACGCAAACAGCGAAATACCATACATTCCGCAGATAAAGCATGACAATTTGATTGTAACAATACCCCAGCTAAAAGGAGAAACATTCTCAACAAACAGAGGATTGGATGCGGATAAGAAAGCCTTTACATTAGGTCAACAACGTGGACAGATGAATTCGGGGTTGCAAATGCGACTAACAGTAAGGTCAAACTACAATCTCAAAATTAACAAGATGACGAATTTAACTAGAATCTCACTTTGGAAAAGAAAAAAAAAAAAAACAGCACCCTAAAGTAGAGACCATGCATCAACTTTCCTCATCCACAAATTACACAATGCCTAGCCATGGTCCGCTTCAATTCACTGCCAAAAGGAAAAGGAAAGGAAAATAAGGATGTTGAACACCCAACAACCCAAATCATAATAAAATCCTTGCTAGATATGGCCCAAATGAGAAAACAAAACGTTTGTTAAATAAGAAAACAAGCTACCTCTGCATCTTCACCTCCAGGCTTAGCAGAGACATCCACCTTCTGGGCTTCCTCAGCTGTAGCAAAGTATTAAATAAATAAACAATGCAGATATCAGATTAGCAGTGTACCCAAACAATTTCTCAACTCTTTCACACAACATGAATAATCAGTATTAGTCCCATATAGCAGTCATTCCACTTTATATGGATTGCGGAATTCATGATTACGAAGAAAGTCTATAAATAAAACTACGGATACTTGAATATAAAATGCTTACAACTATTGCTTCCTCCACATTATAAATTTTACGTTGATCAAATAATACCAAATATCTCTCACTAATACAAGTACCATGACATGATCAACAGCAACAAACATCATTGTGGATTAATCATCTAGGGCAGAAATACTTTCTAACACATGCAACTCTTGAAAATGCAAGATTGTCAAAATTCAAACAACAAAGGAACTGCAAACCTTTCTAGCACTACTTTTGGTCACTGACCTTTGATAAACAAGAGCTTACCTATTGAAACTCGCACAGACCTGGGTAGGCTGGTCTCCTTATATTTAAAGACAACTACCACTCATAGAAAAGCATTTTAAGCTACTAGGCAACCAATGCAATAGCTTGTTATTGTTTTAGGTTACCTGCACTATACCAGTGCAGCATAGGACTGAAGAGGAATTAAAAGGTTACTAATAAGTCTATACCTCAAGGATTAATAATTGAGATGATGATTGTAATAAGCTAGTAGTGAGGCACACTTCTCACAATCACAAATTGATCTGTTGATTTATCAAAAGATACTCCAAAAGTAAGTAGTTAAAAATAAGCATCATGACTTGTACCTACATACGACAAGTCAGGAACAACTCATCCGCATAAAATGACATTGTCCAGTGCAGGTTAGCATACTTTTAAGGTTGAGAGATACTCCACTGATACAACACATAAGGTAGCGTACTTTTTTTTTCCTATAGTAATTTATGAATTACCTCCATCCTCTGGAATGTCAGAGGTCCACAATGTAAGGTTGTCCCTCAAGAGCTGCATGATCAATGTGCTATCTTTGTATGATTCCTCACTCAAAGTATCCAATTCTGAAATAGCTTCATCAAAAGCTTGCTTTGCCAGGTGACAGGCTCTGGAACAAATTACCAATGTACAACCAAGTAAATTTCTTTTCTTCTAATTTGCTTTTGGCCGAAAAAAAAAATTACAATATCATGAATCTTGGTCATGATGTCTATAATTACACCCGTACCTTTCAGGAGAGTTCAAGATTTCATAATAAAAGACAGAGAAGTTCAAGGCCAAACCCAGTCTGATGGGATGTGTAGGAGGTAAGTCTGTCTCTGCTTTACTAGAAGCTGCCTGCAAAATAGATAAACATAACAGACCACTCAAAATGACAAATCAATTACTTATACTCTTATAGCATCATCTTAACATTCTACAGAACAGTAATGACAGTTTATTAATACAACGAAAAAAAATCAGTATAATCATTTCAAGCATCCTATGCACAATCCCCATTGCTCATAGACCATACATATAATGGAAAGTATCAGATGCAAATCAAAATCAGGGCAAACAGCCAGCAGCGAGAAAAAATAATAATGAAAGAACAGGTACCTAACAGGATCCTACACTGAAGGTTTCGGTAATAGGCTTCTAACCACAAAGAATAAGTTCAAGTGTAAATACACAGTGCACAATCAACTAAACAGTTAAGAATGTAAACAAATGCAATAGACAGACATCTTTAATCAATAATAAGTTAATTACAGATATCTTGGATCACCTAACATAAGGAAAAGACCACGAATGATGCATTGTCTGTTAAAATCAAATCCAGCTATACAGAATAATAGCATTAGGTAGTCATTTCAACATAAAAGATACTAGTACCAACATTAACATCAGATATAAGTTTTACTTTTTCCAAGCAACAAAGACTTCATAATCTTGATTTCTTTTGTCTCCCGCATATTTCTCAGGAAGCAAACAGCGCATAAACCAAACTAAAGATCATCTCCCATACCTGATAAGCTTTCATTGACTGATCAGCAACCTCTTTCCTGTCATCACCAGTCTTAAACTCTGCCAAATAGCGATAATAATCTCCCTTCCTGGATTACACAAAATAAACAACTCAAAACGCTAAAAACACTAATCCACTCCAAAACGCTCAAAGGAAAGCTTCAAAACCACTAACATTTTGTAGAAAAACACAGTGGACTCAAAAGCTGTGCAGGAAGGAATGAGATGCTCATCGATAACCCTCATGATGTCACTGCAAATGCTAGAGAGCTCAGACTCGACCTTGTGCCTATATTCCTTGATTCGGCTCACATTCTGATCGTTCCCTTTCCCCTCCTCCTTCTGCTCGATCGATGACAGTATTCTCCACGAAGCCCTACGAGCTCCGATCACGTTCTTGTACCCAACCGAAAGCAGATTTCGCTCCTCCACGGTGAGCTCCACGTCAAGCTTCGCTACTTTGGTCATCGCCTCCACCATTTCTGTCAAAGGGTAAAGTAAATGCAAGTCAAAACCCTAAGTGCAGGCCAAGAATTAAGATGCCGAGAAAATGCATGAAAAAGAAAGAAATCAAAGGCTTAGATCTCAATGCTTTTTCGGTAGAACAAAATCGAGTCGGCGAGAAGTGGCTAAACAGTGTTTGAGTTCAGATTCTCATGATGATTAAATAAAATAAGATAAAAATAACGAGAGAAAGTAATAATCCACAGTCCGTTTACTACTCTGGTTTCTTTGCTTTTCTCACTAGCCAAACAAACTATACGTTCACACAATATGAAGGAAAAAGAAATAAAGAAAAAAAAGAAGAGAAAATAGTGAGAGTGAGGGACTGAGACCATCGTAGCGCTCGGCTTGTTCGGCGAGCTTAGCAGTGTAGACGTAGTTCTCTCTCTCTTTGGTGGAAGCCATGGCTGATCTCACTCTCTCTCTCTCTCTCTCTCTCTCTGAGCTCTCAACCCTTGTTTCTCTCTCTAAGCCTCTCTCTCTCTCTCTCCCTCCCTTTGTGCTTTATGAAAAGGTCTGGGGCATCGTTTGGTGTGGTTGGGTGGGTGAGGACCGGTTGGAGGGGCCCGGAGCGTGGCCCGCTCTCCCACTATGCCAAGACTAGCCCGGTTCAAAACCCACATGACATTCCAACGCGCTAGTGGGGGCGTTGAACCACGTACTACTTGGTTTTGTGAGAATGACAGCTGCGGTTGAGGCAGAGCGCGTGGATTCGACGGCGTCGAAATGATTGTGGCGGGGTATGCAATTGAAGGTGGGATGGACCGGTTTTATTAAGGGTTATAACGGATGGGAGTTGGTTATCGATGAAACGTAAAAAATAAATTCATCGGAAAATCAGCCGGTTAAGGCAGTTGAGCATGATAGTGTGTTCACTCTCATCCACTCAATTCGATTCCTTTCTTCGTAGGTTAAACATGATAGTGTGTTTGCTCTCTTCCACTGAATTTGACTGTTTTCTTCGTAAATTAGAGTAATTTAAAGTAGTTAATTATCATTTGACAAATAACCTTAACAAAATTCAAGTTTCGGATTGTGTTTTCACAACAAAAATGTAACTGTTTCATACTAATTCGTTCTCAACAAACTTTCTTACAAAATGGAAATGAAAAGAAGAAGAATTCACGTGGAACAGCCCTACCCACGTGAAAGAAGCAATCCTCACTGATTATTTGGAAGATGATTGTTAGCATCATTCTGCTACGCTCGAGTAGGTGACTGAATGCTGTTGATGCATATGGCAATGAAAACTTTGACTCGGACGAAACCAACAGCATTCATAAGAGTGATGCTACATGTACTACCTTTATTGATCGCATTGTAGGCTACGTATACAAATTTACATCCATGCATCTTTTGGATATATCAATGTTCATATGAGGCGACAATGAAGCAAAGAGATCTACACTAATGAACAACAAATGTGTCATCAACTAATTTCATATCGTGAGGTTATTCTACATGTTTCAGCTACACTGCACTTAGCTATAAGCTGGCGGTGATAAATGAAGAGGATTCTTGTTGCTTTAGGCTGTCAGCAACGTGAGCGACCACGCCGGTACCAGCATTGTGGAGCCATTCATTTTTCACCTGGATTCACAAACAGAAATCAGTATGAGAAACCAGAAACAAAGAAGTAAAATCTCCTGAAGAAAGATTGATTGATGACAGGCAGTACATGAATGTTGTTATGGGCAAAGAAGGGCCAAAATGCTGAATGAAAGCTGACATCAACTTTTTTCCATCCTAACTGCTGTAAGCCGCGTATCATTTCCTCTGTTCACATACTAAACAAATTGTTAATCAAAGTTATGGGAAAAGGATAAACTTCATCTGTTATCATCCTATTCTGAATTTCTATTAGCATTTATCATTTGTGTTGTGTACCTTCAACAATTTCATGATATTCCAATGTGTTCTGTGTGTTGGGTTCACTCTGGGCAGCCTCCTTTGCTTTTGCTGCTTCAGGAGGAAAATGGGGACCGTCAGAGGAGACTGGGGGATAGTACTCCACATCTACAACATGCTTGTAGCCATCCAAAGACCGGCGGGGGGGCTGCCAACAAAGTTAGAAATATATATTCAGAGTGATACGTATAAAACACAAAGGGTATGTAAACTAATCAGTTGTATTCAAGGACTAAACCATTTAGCTTGAAAAATATGATGGCCATGAAGAAATCATATTGCTTGTCTCAATGGATAACGAAAAGTTAAATAAGTTGCAAAAAAGCAATTACATCAACTAAGAAGATTTTTACAAGTAACCACTGATTAGCTTAAGATTTTTTTACTTCAAAATATAATAGCAGCTAGAAAGATGCTGGATTAGTAGCCATTATATATCTGATCTTGCATGGGAAAATGCTTCTGTCCCGAAAAGATATAATTATGAAAAGCAACCATGTAAATGAAGTTAACATGGTGGGAGAAAGAAAGACCGTTTTCATCTTATTACACCCTCTGAATAACTCTAGGGCCTCTGACTTTAGTGCAGAACCTTGAGCAGCATTTGAACAACTCCATAATTATGAAATGACACTTGCAAGCATAATCATGACTGATCATAATTCCCTGGACCCTGACAACTAATGACTAATTGCCATCATAGCCAACACCAAAAAAGGCCCTGTTTTAACTAGTAGGAAAAAGAAACATTTAATCATAAAAACTTGCTTTGCCCCTGGCCTCAAAACCACTTTACGACTTTAGCCCCGGTCAAATAGCACTAACATAATTTGGCATCTTCCAAAATAAATTTGCATATGCACACTACAAACAACAGGTGGTGACAAGTTTCAGTTAGTAATTGAAATGCAAATTTTAATTTTTTTTTCTTTAGTTCCAACTCAGTCCTCAATGCATTACTCATTTACTTAACAGTTAATTAATGAACAGAAAGTAAGTATTGCATAGCTCAACCAGAGAATCAACTGCCACCTTAAAAACTTCTGTTTCCCTCCTAATTGATGATGTGCGCCAACCAACCATATCTGTGCAGTGTTAAAGAAACTGATATATTGAAGAGAAGACTAACAAATATATAAAAGTTAATACAATCATCTCATTGTGCTAAATATGAATGATATGCAGTAGGATACGATCATAAGATACATTAGCGTAAAGAATGCGACATTTAAAAGACCCCAAAGCAGATCTGCAAAATGGAATATATTAGAACCAAATTTAGAACTTCGGTGAAACGAAAATGGTCAGAAGTAATATAAAGTGCTGCACTTACACAAATTTTCCGTCGTCACAATCAGATGCCATTCTCAAAAGAAGCGGAGGTTTCTCAGGCTTACCATCAGTGAGGAACAACTGGCTACCAGTTCTACCAACAAAAATAGGAGCAATTGGAGCAGCAAGCTTTTCTAAGAAAGGTACTCCGAATAGAAACGGCAGCTGAAGAAAAATCAAACAGAAGTTAGAATTTTCTATATAAAGGTAAGGTGGTAGTAGTCCCAGATACTTGGTATCAACAACTATCTTAGTTCTACAACAGTCGCACAACATAATGTCCTCAAACACCTCTTGAATGGTTAGACAACAGTGTTTAAATTAAACATAGCCAGACAAATTTAAACTATCTAGTCATCCTTTTTGAAGTGCTTAATATGTTGGAATGCAAAGTCCAAATGATTTTGGAAAGAAGGCACATCAGCAGAGTCCAGCATGGCATGAATATTCAGATGTAACTATATTGTAAATGCAATTAACTAAGGATGATATACCGACCTGTTTTTTCCCTCTCACCCCGAGATGTGGAGTTGCCAATGTTACAAAATTGATTGGCTCCAAACCAGCAATCTTTCCTCGTCTCCAAGAGTATGCTATTTGTGAATTTGCAATGGTTGTATTGGCACCATCATCGGGTGTGTAAAGGACAGAAATTGCATATCTTGCAAACAAGCCCCCGAGAGAATGGGCTAAAAATGAGATCTTCTTCAAGCTCTCTGTCTTTTGCACAACTTGCATGACCTGCTTATCATGAATGCCTAGGTTATATAACTATCATATTATATTTCCCAACAAAGCCACAGGTACCATGCTATATAACAAAAGTTTGAAAATTGTACACATTGGCTCATCAATTTCAAAACTTACCTCATCTGCTAATCGTTTTCCAGCTCCATCAATCCCCGTAAAAGTTTTGGTGTACGTGTTAGATGAACTAGCTGCAAATACATCAACCATGAAGTTACCACTCACAGACTAACAGCCATGTACATCAAATTTATTCACGCAAAGACAGGGGAACTTAAAAAATCAATCTTAGGTGCAAATTGTGATATCATCATCACACCCTAGTGTACCAAATATGTGTTCCTCCCAATAGATAAACAAGATACTAGATCAGTTCAGGCCAGGTTTCTCACTATCCTTCTTAGTACAACAGCCGTCGACAAACATCAACTACCTTTTCTGAGTGGTACTTTGTGACTTCTTGTTGTTCAAATTTTAATTCGACACATATGAAATTAAATTACACCGGAAGTACTGAAATCAATTTACCATAAATTAGGAAATTTCTTCCAAGACGCCTTCGTAACTCGGCTTCCCCATATGTCCAGTCACTTGGGCTGCATTACTAGGAATCAGTCAACTTGATATCAATTTGGGGGAAGAAAAAGCCAAAGAAATACATAGTCATGGAAACAAAGTCCAAGCAGTTGCGTATTGGAAACCTTCAACATGTAGATTCCAAAATTTGAAAGTAGCAGTAATAAGACCCAACGAACAATTAAAGAATGATCATATGCGCAGACATATTCCTTCAACAGCACAAACAAAATTAAGACCCTCAACCCAACTTTTGTTTATCATCTCCATTTGTTTCAGTATATAAATAAAATAAAACTGTTGAAGAAAGCTTTCCCTTTTCTGTAAATTTTATTTTTGGGAAGGACTACCAACTACAATTTACAAACAGAGCTATATTTGAGACTTGGAACAACATATACCTTGCCAAGATGCCATGAACAAGGACGAGAAGATGATCAGGCTTATTCTCTGCACTTGCAACACCCCCGGAGGCTGATGCAAAATTTCCCCGACTAGTCATAGCTTGAGCTCTAAGGCCTTGGTTTCTCCAACAACTATATAACCCTGCAATTTTTTATTTATTAAAGTGTGTATAAGAAGAATTGGGTCATGCTTCTAACACAAGAAATTAATGCTATATACAAAAAGACCATTAGTTTGAGGCAATTAAGCAAATATTACACCTTTGAAATCAAATCTCAAAAAATTTCCCGGGAAAATTATTTGAGAGAAATTTAAAATTACCAGAAGAAAAGCCCAGAGACGAAGAGCAACAAGACGAAGACGAAGACGAAGAGCCTACAGGTCCCTGCGAACCATATCGTCGATTATCACTGAATCTCGTAGAGTAACCAAAGCGTGCGTGAATCAGAGAAGCGGATGCCATATATATAAGTATTTATATGTATTTATAGAGAGAGAAAGAGAGAGAGATCCTAATTTCTCGTTTGAATCAAAGCGAAGTCAGCATCGTCGCCATAATGTCCAATCCTTCGTTATCTTCCTCCTGACTGCCATACGCAAGCAAGCCCATGTCTCTGCCTCACTCAGCTCCTCAGCGGTTATTTCGATTTTTTCTATTCTTTTCTGCGAAATAAATATAAATTAAGGGCACCATTAAATATTCAGACAAAAATTATATTATTGTAGTGTAGTGGATATCAACTACAAGTGCCATTTTTTTTTTCTAAGCTAAAGAAAATACCAATATTATTTGTTTAAGGGCAGTTTTCCTCTTCTTGGTAATGAGAAACTACCACTCCCAACTTGTTAATTTTTTATTATTTAAACAAACTAATATTCTAAGCTACTCTACTATACGAGGATGAGAGCTGCAGAGGATCGAACAAATTGCTTTGGCCAACTGACGTAACTTAGGTATTTAATATCGCAATAATACTCTAAATAAAATGTGACAAAATCATGTTTGTATGATCAGACTTCTAATTATGGCTCTTTAAACATGTGCGAAGATATTAACCCTAGGATGCATCTGAATGGCTAAGATTAGAGGAGGAGATTTGGCTAATTAGGGATAAAAATGAAGAGTCAATTGTGGACTTTTATGAACAATGACAAGGGAGACAGATAAAAAATAGTGTCTTAATATAACCTTTTTTTGGTGCAGAAAAATATAGAAGATGTGACCAAATATCATCATCTTTGGTGAGCTAGCTGTTGTAGTCAAAAGGCGCCAAATGGAAAGCAATTATTGCGCCAAAGTGTGACGTGGATAAATGCATGCCCACCCTTGAAGATTGATACCAAGCAATCATGGTGCTTTGCTTTGGTTTTCGACCTGCGCGCCTAATATGCCCATCTCTTCTCTTCTCCTCTCTTATCTAATTCTATGCCTAAAAGTTCTCTGTCCAGTTTGTTCTTAATACGTCCAAACTAGCATTATGGGCCGATAATACTTGAATCTGATTATTCAGACCACTAATAATATTGTTGCATACATAATTACTCTTAACAATTTGAGTTACAAATCGCTTATTTATTATTTTGGACTCGAATTTTGTCGTTCATTATGAGCTTATATTAGCTTAAAATGACTTCGGCTAGTTTATCATGGGCTTTCAAATTCTATGTACATTTAGAATTCGGGTACAAGGCCCAAGGTGAATTGGGAGTCACTATTTTTTAGAATGGGAGCCCAATATGCTTGGTGTCTTCTCCAGATGCATAACATCATATATGGAACCAAATAATTATAAGGAGATTTACTATTATACTCAATATAGGGACCCAAATTATAAAAATACCTTATAAGAAATGGACTTTAGAAACATACTCAAAACTCATTTACAACATAACAAAGAGGCTTTTAACTTCTTATAAATTACAAAACTGCCATCAATTTCTTAAAACAAGTCCAACCCCAAAATCTCTTAAAAATACCAAAAACACTCAATTGGGCATCAAAGTAATTTAATAATCAATATTAAATTCAATAAGGTCAATTGTCATTTTTGGGGTTTTTTTTTTGGTTTGTTTATAGAAATTCAATAGTGTAGGGTTTATCTATAATATTAGTGCTACAAAATGGGTATATCACCAAATATCTCATAATTATATGTCGCCACCACTCTGTATTATAATAATATACATGACCACACACCGTATTTACAAAGGTAGTGAAGAAGAAAACCTTCAAACTAAAGTTATGCCACCACGTCATAGAACTGTCGGTGCATAAACAACTGACGCTAACATTCTTATTAAAAGATGAAAACAAAAAAGCTGGAGAAAACCACTGGCATATATACATATCTTAATATGTACACATCACAGTGAATTCACATTATGGAACAAGCATGAGGGTTATCGTCACTGAACGCAGCAGTGTCCTGCTCACTAAAAATGGTGGAGTAAGGAGGAGGTTGATAGTAGCCATGCTCATGACTTGTGGAGCCATGCTTGTAGTAGTTGTAGGAGTAGGATGAATTAGGTATTGAGTTATAGGTGATGATGGGCGCTTGCTTCTTGTAGCCATGATGGTGATGATCATGATGATGATCGTGTGGCTGATGTTGACGGTAGTATTGGAGATTATTGATGTGGTATTGTGGATTGTAAGGGTAAGGCCAAAGCTCAGCTCTCTTTCCAGTCTTCCTAACTGCCTTCAACACTTTTTTTTGGTCAGCCCATCCCATTACAGTCACCTTCTGCATGTTGACGTCTACATCAATAGCATCCACTCCTGCCATCCATACAGTTAATTAATTAATTTACATAATAACATTAGAATCATGACAATAAAGCATATGTACGGTTAAGTTAGTTGGTTAAGTCGGTATGTCCGTCCCTTTACACTCAAGTTCAATTTCTCTTTCTGTATATGAGTAGTTAAAAGATTACAGATAATCTTAACCAAGGGATTAAGCAAAGCTGAATATTAGGAGTAAAATCTAGTTTTCGATATTTTTTAAACCAACATGCTACGTGTTATATTGTAACTTGTCGATCCTTCTTACTTAGAATAGAAGGAAAACTTTTGGTCTTGGCCTTGATCTTTAAGTAATCTCTTTTACTAATCAGCTAATATTATGTGACGTACTTGTCCGTTTCATAACCCACCAATCATTAGAAAGAAAGTGTTAAATTTCTGCAGGATTATCTCTTCTCAATAACTTGTATTAATGCTAGAGATAGAGCGACAAAAAAGAAGAAGAAGAAGAAGAAGACAAAAGCACTTTTACAAAATTATACCTTTCAGCTTTTTCAGAGCTTTCCTTATCTTGGTCTCGCAGCCAGCACAGTCCATGTGCACTATGAGCTCTACTATCTGCACAAAATTAACAATCCACAGATTAATTAGAATTCAATTTACTTGACAAAGATGACCCAGCTAATAAATTTTCAAAAATAAGTACCTTCTACCAATGCAGTTAGTGTTTAACTTCAAAAATAAACAACATATATTTAACACGCCATGCAGAACTTCGTGCTTGTACATACTGTTCTTGGATTGAAAGTTGTCCAACATATATATCATCTTAATTTCATTTCATGGGATCAGTATACATATGCCTGAATACAAACTTGCATATATATAGTACATATATAAAGATGCTATCATGAAGTATAAGCAAGTATTAAAATCAGAGACGGAGCTACGATTCTTAGTATGTGCGATAAAAAAAATACTTGTGCATAACTTTCTCATCTTCAACTGAAAGCACTAAGTTAATTGCAGAAATTGTATTGTTATGACATATGTTTCGTAGGATATTACGAGGGATTTGTGACTCCTTCCCTGACTGAGGTACATGCATAAACCTCATCTCTGATGTATATGTCATCATGCATGAGATGAGACAAATATAGACAGATAAAAGAGTTGTTTCTCACCGTCATGTTGGAATAAGATATATCTCTGGTCTCTTTTGCAAATTGGTTCGTACGTTTGAGCCTCTAACTTCTTGGAATGAGAAACTAAAATGCAATTGTACTCAATATATATAGACGGCAGAGATCTTTGTCCAAAGATATTTGATAACTTCAACGCTGCTGCCTAAGCAAAGGCAAGATAAGTTAGAATATTTTTTTTAAAACGAGTAGCCCCCACAACACAACTTTCTTTTATATCTTTCGTTTTCTTCTTCACCATCGATCTTGCTTTCAGTGAAAGTGCACAGCAAGTGCTTAGAAGTTGATGTGCAAGCCTTCTGATGAGCTTCAAATTTCTAATAACCTACCTATACAAGTAATATATTGTCTTATTGAGGACTTAACCGTGTTGGTCAAGTCACTCTGGTGTGTACAGGAAATAACAATGGATATTTATTTTATTTTTTTAATTGCAATTATTAATCCATTTGGCCGTCGCCATAGTTGTTAACGCCATACATATAGTCATCATCATCGTCATTATTATTAAAATGTTTTTAATCATCGAATCATTATGTATGTAGCCATTAATTAATAAATATATGCATGGATAATGGATTCCATCATGTATATCATCTTTACAACTTTATTACATGTCACATGTGCAAGTTGTTGTACTATAATGCTCGTGGATAGATATAGCCCCGTTGGTAAGTTGGAAAAATGAGTTACAATTAGGTCATGTTCCATCGTAAAATATATATATATATATATATATATATTTATGGCCTATAATAACTCTCATATCTCCCGACTTGAACACTCTCGGTGTCTAATGCATCGCTTTCGTATCGAATAAACTATTTGTAACATATTTACTTATCATAGTGTAGTTTGTAATTGAATTTTCTTGTCTTTATTTTAACAAAAAAATAAGATTATAAATATGATATATGTAGCATCAATTTTTTGATTACCGAGATTAAGAAGTGATACCATACTTGATAATAATATGGATATTGAGATTCGAGAAGGAGAAAAAAGGAGTGGACTTGACTTGGTCTTCAAGCCCTGGTTCCCGGAAAGAGAGAGAGGGAGGTGGAGTGGAGGGGAGGTCGGTGAAATATGGCCTAGTTGCTTATCTTTGCCTTGCAGGACCATATAAAGTGAGATTCCAAATTCATGTGCACCGTGATCCGGGACTTTTAATTTAAGAAAACGACTTTTGTTACAATCCCTTTCTAATTGGTACAACCGATATCTGTCCTACGTCTGAGCATTTGAATGAGGAAGTTGGACTTTATATATTTAGGAAATTATCCACGTATTTTAATAGGAGTGAGCAATATATTTATATTTATATTTATATTTATAATAAAACACATTTTATAATATAAGTGGACGGTGTTCCCATCCGACAGGGACACTGAAAGATTTCTAATTTATAGAGATGATTTGGGTACAAAACTCAAAATCCATTCCTTATGGTATTGATTATCATCAACTTGATTTTTATTTTCTAGAAGGATACCACAATCAGAAACCATATCATGATACAGCCCTGGATTTGGACGAAAAAGGCGGGGAAATGACAAAAAAAGGAGAAATTTTGCCCAACTAAGGAAATGAAACTGATGATCTCTAGGCACGTGCTGGACCTTGGCTTGCTTGCTAGCTAGTCAACAACATGTCCTACTGGCCGGCAGCAAATGCCTCAACTGGAAAAGTCTTAGTAATGCCGGCAAGGCTCTTAAAGTTGATTTTTCCAGTCGGCTGATCAACGATGATTTCGCTGACTGGAGGCCAGAGCATGAGCTCCTTAGCCTTCACTCCCTTGAGCTTCTTAATTCTCTTGTTTTCAATGTAGCCTTTAATTTCAGTGTCATAACTCACAAGCTTACTGATCAATTTGAAGCTGTGCTCAACCTTCTTCTTCTGGAGGATCCACATGTAGCCGGTGCTCCGCACAAAGCCCACTTCGATCACATCGGCAAGGGGCAAGAGCCCTAGAGGAAGATCAAACTCCTGGAGCAGCGCAGTTGCCAATGCCAGTCCCTCTTCATGGCCCTTCTTGACAATTCCTCCTTCCTTCTCTGCCATGACTGATAACTCTGTTTTTCTTTCTTTCTTTCTTTCTTGCTTGCTTAAAGTTTCAAATGAAGCAGTGAAGTTGTGGGTATGTTTGGTTGAGGCAAAGGGGTTAATTTATACAAAGTTACTACATGCATTGGGACAAATTTCAACAGTGTGCTTAAGTTGGATGGCCATTACACACCTAGTTTTAATCGATATGTTAATCTTAGATTACAACATTGTTTCAGTTCCAAGTACAAAGCTCAATGATACGATACGCCTATTTTCCCATACTGAATTTGGGCAGCGCATTGTCTGGTTGCAATTGTCTTAAACGAACAGGAAGAATAGGACCCAACAAAAGCAGAAAAATGGGGGTGAAGACCACAACACACTTTGGAGCCTCCAGTGCTTCATCCCATGGATCATAAAATAAGGATTTAAGAGAAATTTTGGTGACTACTACAATGAAAATTACCTTGATTTCTCCATTCTATTTGTCCCATGCATGCAGTAACTTGGTATAAATTAATCCCCTTACCCAAAAGTACTTGCAACTTCACTGGTTTTCTTCGAACTTAAAGAAGAAGAAAAAGGGAAATCATGGCAGAGAAGGAAGGAGGAATCATCAAGAAGGGCCACGAAGAGGGACTGGGGTTGGCAACCGGGCTGCTGCAAGAGTTTGAACTTCCACTTGGGCTTTTGCCCCTGGCCGATGTGATTGAAGTCGGGTTTGTGAGGAGCACTGGCTACATGTGGATCCTCCAAAAGAAGAAGGTCGAACACAGCTTCAAATTGATCAGTAAGCTTGTGAGTTATGACTCTGAAATTAAAGGCTATATTGAAAAGAAGAGGATTAAGAAGCTCAAGGGAGTGAAGGCCAAGGAACTCATGCTCTGGCCACCAGTCAGTGAAATAACTGCTGATGAACAGCCCACTGGAAAGATTCACTTTAAGAGCCTCGCTGGCATCACCAAGACTTTTCCGGTTGATGCATTTGCTGCTGGGCAGTAATTGCACGTTGACTGCCAAGCAGGCCAAAGTCCAGTAGGTGCCTGAATTTCGTCATTTTACAACCTCAGTTCCTCTTTGGGGAAGCTTATTTTTCTCCTTTTTTCCCCATCCATTGCTTGTCCAAATCAATGGCTTCGTTTTGATAAGGTTTCTGATTGCCGTAGCCTGCTAGGAAAATAAAAATTCAGTTGATGATAATTAATACCATATGAAGTGGGTTTAATGACACCAGATATGATGGAAACAATACTTGCACAATAATAAGCTCCTAATCAAATTAATTCATCATCAAACGAATTGCCAATTCAATCTCACAACAATCCAGCAAATGAACATTAGCTATGAAGATTTTACAAAGTACAGGATGCACTTAATGAGACACATGGGTCATAAATATGCAGTGAACCCCATCTGCAGCAAAGTTCATAGATTTAAGAGTTTAATGATTTCTCTTATTACAAATTTCACATCCACAAATGATAAATGGCAAGTAAAAAAATTTTGAAATCTGAAAATTGCTCCATTTACAGCTAACCAGTAAATAAATTTCGTCTCGCGGGCAAGATGTAAGCAGTTAAACAATCATCAAATGAATCATAACAAACAGTTTAAAGATGTAGTGTAGAAGCAACAAAAACAGGGGCAGAGCAAGAAATGCAAATTCAACTGCCATTTATTTAAGAGTTAAGGCATAATGAAGCTTACTTAAGCGATCAGCCTTACTCATACAGCAAACCTGCATTGCACTGATTCTCTGGTTTCATTTGACCATTTAGTTCGCTTAGCTGTTTAGCCTACTCATAAAAACAGAAACTAACACACCTCACTGCACCCGAGAAAAATATATAGAAAACCTTGGTTTAGAGAGAGAGAATAAGTATGTTGTCGAGAAAAAGCAAACAGCTTTATATTTATCACTCAAGAAAGTTTGGACAGATCAGAGTTATGGCTAGTTATCTAGACATGAGCATGAAATGGCTGATTAAACGATATGCACCAGGTGAAATTTCTAGAAAGATGGTTCTGAGAAAATAAGTTCGCTGCCAAGAAGATTGAGTTTTGATATAAATGCAACTTAGCAATTGCAAAATACACGATGAAACATAAATATGCCCAAAACTATCAAAGTTCCCTAAAGAACAGCCAATACAGTATTGTATTGTGTTCTTCACGACCGAATCCAACCCACACACGCCACCCCTCCCAACAACGAGCCAGGTAACATAAAAAGCAACAAATATGTAGAAAAGACAAACCTTTGAGACAAAAGAATTTCCTTTCTTAATAAAAACCTTTGTAACAAAAGAATGAGGTCCCATTAGAAGAACCAGTATGTATTATAATGTAATTGCCAATCTTCTGTTTCAAAACAGGAGAGAGCTTGTATAATTGTATCAGATGTAAGATTAACAAAATTTAAACAAAAATTTCACTTTGATCGTGCAGTTGGAAAGGCATGTGAGTATATTCCACCGATTATGGTTCCACCATGTCCGAAGCTCTCACACAATCCCAGAGTTGAACACATGTAATTCCAGTAAGACATTGTACCACCCCTTCTCAATTTCCTCCTCTTTTACTCGATGAAGGAGAAGAGTTTCAATAATTAAATCTTCCCAATCAATACCACGTGCTCTCTTTCTCTTCTTTGTAGTATGTACATCTTCAGAAGTGCAAGTATCGATACTGTCATCTGAATGAGCATTTAATGGATGCATAATTTTATCAATACGCAACTTGGCAGCATTTATCTTTTCTCTCCTCTTCTTTACAGTCTCGCAACCATTAACAAAAGATGGGGGCACAACATCCAATCCTACATCTTTCTCCAATATCTCCTTAAGTAGAAGCCTCCTGCTCAATGCAGACTTTCCATTCCACCACTCTGTACAAGCATGGAGCTCAAAACTCCGCCTCTTTTTCCTTTCACGAACCTCTTTTAACCCCCCAGACGACTTAACATTCCCAACCTCATCCAAAAACTTTGAGTACATCATGGATAAGCATTCATGTGAAAGCTTCAGCTTATCCACATTGTCAACACTCAATGCGCACGCACCATCTTCTGCCTCAAAATACCGAGACTGGTGTGCAAGCTTTAACTTTTCCATTTCTGTTTCAGAATCATCTTCAAAGGACATCATATCAGTCCCATCCCCACTATCTTTCCTCAAACAATCTCGAACAACATCTCCCAAATCTAATCCAACACCGCCCTCCAAATCCTGCTTCTTACTTGGCTTTGACATCGCCTTCCTCTCCATATACTGAATCACAAACGGGGCATTCTTAACCACATTCTTAACTGTAATATCCTTCCCCCAAGGCAAGGCTTGTGCAACCTTCACAAGCGCCTGTAAAAGCTCCCTATACCTCAACCTACTAGTATGTACAACAGCATGGATTTCCTTGGCCAATTCCTCAATCCTAACGCTAATACCATTCAACTCCGCCACGAGCACCAACACCGCCGCCACAATTGGAAGCGGCCTACGCCCCGTGGTCAAGAACCACTTCATGGCACAATGTATCAAAAATATGCCCTGTTTTTTCATTCTCTGCACCTTATCCCCTTCAACATTAGCGAAACTATGCGAATTCCTAAGCGTCCGCTTGAACAAGTTGACAATATCGAATTCTGGAAAATTAGGTTTTTTCAAATCGAGGAAATTAACAACCCGCATGATCATCCTACCAAGTTCATAAGCATCGGAGCCGATCACCGAAGCAACCTCGGAGATCGGCAAGGACTTGTTATCTCTTCTCATGCCAACATAGGAGCAAGCACCAACGAAAACATTGAACCAATTACCTTGGCCGTACTCACCTTCGGTGATTGTCGCGACCATTCTCTTGACGTCGTCGGATTCGGAGGGCGAAAATCCCAGCCTAAGCGACACGTCGTCGATGAGCTTTCTTGCCTCGTAGATTTTGGTCTCTTTGTAGCTGTAAACGTTGCCGGTGCCGGTGGTGCCGACGGAGACGAAGGTGCCGGTGGGGCCGTTGATGCCGCCATACTGGTCGACCAAATTGTCGTACTCTTGGAGCCGTCCGCAGGTGGAGCAGGCGAGGTTGTTGGTGATGTCGTCGCGGATGAAGGTCTTGCCCTTGCAACTGATGCAGATGGGCATGTTTGGGTCGGTGATTGAGGGGTACGTCACTAGACTCACCACTCACTATTGCTGTGTTTGGTTGGTGAGAAAATTAGGTACTTGAGAAGGAAAATTTTGAGTGAAAGTTATTAAAAGTTGAGCAATTTAAATAGTATATGGTTTGATAGTTCACAAGATTTTTGGTATTTATGCCGGGAAACCCTTTAATTACTAGGAAAGGGCAAACCGGAAAAACAAAAAGGAAGAAAGAGGGAGACTTTGATTTGAAGTATGAATGTTATTAATAGGGTTTTTAAGTAGAGGGATGAGTCGGTGAGGCTCGCCAATTTCTACAAAGGGCTTTTTGATTTGCTTTCAAATTACTCTCTCAGCATATATTAAATACTACTTATTAAAAAAATGGGTATAGCCGCGCGGCTATACAGTTTAAATAGATTATATTTAATAAGTAGCGCAGCCAAACGGCTATACTACTTATTTAAAATTAAAAAGGACCCACGTATAGCCGGGCGGCTAAACTATTTCTCTATAAAAAAAACCAAGTATAGCCGCGCGGCTATACAGTGTAAATATATTATATTTATTACGTACAGCCGCACGGCTATACTATTTATTTTAAAAAAGCCCCCGTATAGCCGGTCGGCTATACGACTGACTAAAAACATTAGAACAGGACCCAAGTATAGCCGCACGGCTATACTTCTGGTTTAAAAAATTTAAAATGACCCAGATATAGCCGCCCGGCTATACGATTTTAATATATTTTATTTAATCGGTACAGCCGACCGGCTATACGACTTATTTAAAAAATAAAAAGGGACCCAAATATAGCCATGCGGCTAAACGATTTGTTTTTAAAAAAAAAAGGCCCAGTATAGCCGCTCGGCGATACGCTTCTTTTGAAAAAGGCCCAGTATAGCCGTGCGGCTAGACTAGTTATTCTACGGCACAAGGACTTGGTTGGATGCTGGGGAGAATACTCAACATTCCATTGATATGGGTACATGCACAAGTGGTATCATACAATCTAATACCTAAAAACGTGATCATCTTCAGTTTTTTAATCACAAAGAGAGAGAGAGAGAGAGAGAGAGAGAGAGAGAGAGATGATATGATGATGCATCTGTTGTTGGCCAGCAAATGAGTGGCGCTATTAACTTGTTTTGAGGCCAGGCTCCAACACAAGGTATGTAGCTAATTTGGTCAATTTATTAAAGCGAAAAAGAGCTAAACGAACAGATTGATGAGGATCTAAGAGATGAAATTTTATACACTTTTAAGTATATATCTCCAGCTGATAGATTTAGTTGAAGTAGCAGCAGAGATGATGGTCGGTATTTGTTATTTCTGATTAGTGAAAAGGAGCACAAACAACACAAGGTGGTCAAGGAACAAGAACCCAATTACAAAACACAACAAAACAAACAAGCATCACACCACAAATTACAAATTACAAAACAAAACAAAACAAAAAAGAAGCTTTTGAGGTCCCATTTCCCACCCACTTTGTTTAATAACACAAAAATAAACACCTTGATGCTCTATATATATCATTCCCTCTTCCATTCGAGTCTCTACTACAAGCCTAACATTTTCAACCAAAAAAAAAAAACCATTAGAGAAATGCTTTTTAGGTGGAGATTTTGTGTCTGGTTTGCACTAATGCTGCTGCTTTTATTTTCTACTTCTGAAACTCGCCCTCTTAATCCAAGTTTGGGGAAGAAGAGCAACTTAACCAGTTCCGGCCAAGCATTGGCTGGAAGTGCCAGGGAATTACTCAACGTTTGGTTGCGAAAACAAGACGCAAACCAAACGCGTTACAAACCCAAACGAATTAGCCCGGGAGGTCCTGATCCACAACATCACTCCAAAGTTGACGACTATACAACCTCAATGAGAGAGCTCGAGGGCTCTAATTAGCATATATACATATGTTTCGGTTTCAGGGTGTACCTTTCATTTTTAGTCGAAATGAAAGTTGGAAACTCTGTTGAAACTTTAGGGAACTTTTTATGATCGTTGAGCATCGATCATGGCATAGAGAAGTGTCATGTAATGAATAATTCATGTTTTGTTCTTTTTTTGAAATAAAAAATGTACTGTTGATGGTTCAGCAGCTGCTGAGCAATAAATATATTACCTGAATCCATCTTTGTTTGTTTGTAATTTTGTTCCTTTTTCCAGGTATATTATATATAAAATGGTAGGGAGTAGAGTAAAGAAGTATCGCTTTCTCAAAATCATGATATGATGGGAAAGAAATCTGCAAAACAGAATGTTTTCTCTTTCATAATGAGGATTACTACAAGGATATTATATATGATTGGCTCACAACGTGCACTTTTAAGTTTTATATTATTAGCAGCCAAAAACGAAAGCTAATGCTCATTTACAAGTGACAATTAAGGATAAGATAAACTGTACTAAATATATTATTCAATTTCAAATGGTATCTTATCTTGCTTTTCCGACTCGAATTCTGCATATACCGGGTTCTATGGAATAAGGTGCTTCAAGTCACATCAGAATCATAAGTCAAAGCCATCAGCGTTTGATCTACATACAAAGCTTGAACTTGTTCTTTTGCAGCATAAGTTAACATAATCTACAAAACAGATACCTCTGCAATTCAAGATTTCCTCATAACTTACGTTGTAGGGAGGGCTTTTTTTACAGGGTTTATCTGTTTTTTTTTCTTCTTTCAATTTGCTCAGGGCCAGTTTGGCATTGCTGTGCTGTGAAAATAATCGCTGTCATATTTGCTGTGAGAGAAATCAGCTGTGAGAGAAAGCAGTTTGGCGTTTGGTAAAATTTTTGTTAAAAGTGTTGTTGGTATTAATTTTACGCATAATCAGAAAATGATTGCCGCATGATCATTAAACCCAGCGCCTCTTCGAAACTGATTCCTAAATAATCAGAAAATGAAAGCACCTCATTAGCTGCTTTCCCTTATAGCTTTCTCTCACAGCAATTTTTAACAATAAGTGATTTTCTCACAGTTTACCAAACGGGTTGAGCTTCTCAAAATTTTTTAAAAATCACTTATTACCCCAAATAAGCAATGCCAAACTAGCACTCAGTCAATATGAAGCTTGCATTGCAAGTAGGTTCCCCTATATGTTATTTCGTTCGCGTGATCATTTTTATTTGTGTTTATGCTTAAAGCACCTTCAATATTCAATTGAACTGCTTTTCAAAGTGTTATACAGAGAAAATGCAACCATCATCGCTAAATTGACAAAGTCAAACACTCTTTAGTACTTTTGAAATATATAATAACTGCACAACAACAAAAAGAAGCAGCACAGTTGTTTGAGTTTTGAAGCCATGATAAGTAGTTGCATATATAAATCCACTAGAACACTTACAAGTAGAAGTTCGAAAAATTGAAGTCTCAACTTTCCTTAGTGATATTATATATATGGTGAGAAGCTGACTGGCTGAGAGTTTCAAATTTAATCTTGCAGAGGATGGCTATAGCACCCAATTCTCAGTCTCAGATATCCGATGCCTTGATTTGTGAAAGCCAAGTATGGTAGGTCCGGATGGAATTTGTCTAGGAGCTTAAAAACAAAACTTATATATACTGACAAATTTTAAAGCTTTTGTCCAAAGTAAATATATGAGACAGAACGTGGAGAAGGAGATCATGCCCCATAACAAACAGGAAATGCATTAAGTTAAGAGGAGCAAGCTTTTAGCCTACCTTCAGTTTTTCTGGCATTATATGAAAAGACATGCATATGGATAATGGACACGAGGGTTATGTTGAGAGTGCGAATCCCACATCAGGAAAAAAGGTTTGGTGCTTGAGCCTCAAGTTTCCCATTATTGTGATTCAGAAGCCTTGAAGACTTAAAGAAGTTTGTTTGCTTGCTCTCACATATTCTCAACTTTAGGCCATATTACCCTCTCAATTAACTTATGGAGGCAAGTAATATACTGACCAAGGCTTGTTCAGTGCCAGTGAAATTGTTAATATGGATTTGCAGTTCCGCAACATAAATTCTGTGAAATTTCATCAGAACATATCTTTTGACAGATGCTAAGCACGTTTCATGAAAGAAAACTTTTAATATTGCTGCTGCTGATATTATTTTTTCCGTTGCATCAAGCATCTAGCTAATTAGAAGCGAGAACAATGTCTAATCTGCTCGTTAGCAACAGATCTTCAATAAGTTGTTCTCTGTTTCGGCATTTTTTTTAAGATTATGTGTATATATGTACGGATTTCTATTAGGATTTAGGAACATAATAACACAAGATTGATTAGAACAAGTAACAAATTAAATGGCAGCAACCAAACCAAATGCAGAGCCAAAGTAATATGAAGGAACAGAACCAACTGAGTTCACCTACTCAAAACAACCAAATTCTCCCCATTGAGAGGCGAAGATGAAGAGATAAGCAGATTGAAGGAGAAAAGGGAAATTCTCCAATAAGTATTTTATGTTAAGGATTGGTTACATATTTCTAATCTAGACAACATCTAATGAATGCAATCTAATGGCAAAGATCAGAAATATGTAACCAATCCTTAACAATTAAATACTTATCGGAGAATCAATCTACACGTATCTTATACATGGCTTATCCATAATCCATTGAGGTCATTTCATATCCGAGGTGGTTTCCATTAAACTGCATCCAAATGAGAATGGGCGGCATCAACATAGATACTCCACCCATTATAATTTTTTTCTAGCTAGTTTTAGCTCATCAGCAATACGATGAGTTACCTCATTAACCGTCCAAAAATATATTAATCCATTTGTTTAAAGTAATTAATTGTCGTGTCATCAACTGTCAACCGATCACAGTGGTAATGAATCTGCATGGAATATGGACCAGGCCACTAGTATTGCATTGGAAATTTTAATCCGTGCGCGGCTGTGCCGACCTCCTTCGTTTATCCAGTTAAGATCAGAAAGAGGTGTTACTTTTTAAAGCCCTAATTATAGTATAATTAAGCCTCATCTGCATGGCCAATGCTAATCTGATCTATACGTGACAAGGTTACAATTAATTAATGCAGTTGGGATGACACAGGCTTGGCCTTAAAATCTTATTACTGATCGAGACAACTGAAAAACGACAACCAACACACGTATAAATTACAATACGACAGCTACTGATTGCATAAGAATGATATGTACACGGTACGCCACCTCCTCCACTAAGTTATAAATCAGATAAAGAAGAAAAAATACAGCAAATAAATACGATGAACAACAAGTATAAATTGGCTCAAACTGGTGTAATTATTATGAACACCTAGCTCTCGAGCAAGCTACTTGCAAATGATAATTATGAGAAGAATGAGGAAATTTAATTTTGCATGCTTCTTCATGTTGTGCATAATTGTGGTGGTCTTGCTTCTATCAGCAACAAGTGCAGAAACTCGGCCTCTGAGGAATTATAAGTACAAGAGCAAAATATCGTTCCCAGGATTAAATCAAGGTAGCAAGGCAACACTTGTCCACCACAGATACTATGAGGTGCCGACGAGAGTGAGCCCTGGAGGACCCGACCCCCGTCATCATTAAATCAATTTATACCGTTATACGTGTGTGTATATGGCGGTTGTCTTTGATATCTCTGGATGAAAAAAAATAAATAGACTAGCTCAAGTGGTTAAGAATATTCATTTATTCTTGTACTTGAGGTCTTAGGTTCGATTTCCTTCTCCCCAATATCGCATGTATCAAAAACATAAATAAATGCACTTTTTATGGAAATATTGTTACTCAATGATAGATTTAGCTTGTATATTTATGGAGAAAAGTGTGTTGATTAATCGTACGTTATTGTAAAATGGCGCATATAGCACAGAGCAATCCTACCTTCAACAACAAGCAATATATGTATTATATGCATGCATGCCTGTGTTATTAGAAGAAGGTTTGGAATTTTGAGTTCTATACATATTTTTGAAGATATATTGTAGCTGTTAACATGTTAATTATGAACCAATTAACAAGAATTTTGTCCCTCGGAATGAGTCTAATAGAAAACCGGAATCAATAGTTATATAATCTGCATGAAAAGATTAAACTAAATGTAATTAATATTTTTAATTAATTAGCACATGAGTAATACAGATCTTTATCAAGTTTTGAAAGATACATACCAAGATAATAAAGGCAAGTATGAAAGTAGTGAAGTGATCAAGAATTATTAATATTATATTTCATAACCGACTCAACTGCTCATATCATACACCACTCTCACAAGAAAGGAGAATCCTCTGTATTGAGGATCGATGGAGCCATTTGAGACCCCAATGCAGAGAATTCCTTTTTCTTATAAAGATCGAATAATATGGTTGGACCGCCTCACTTTAGATGGTGTGACATCACACACAATGGAAAGAAGGTGATTAAGCTTGGATATAGAGCATACTTTGCTTGGCCATCATTCTCCACCTAGTTGTCAATTGTGGGACGCACTTTGAAGTCAGCCAGTTGCCTCAGCTCAATTTGTAGGACGGTCAAATGAAGAACACAAATTGTGGCTAATTATTTTTTGGTGGGCAGCTATCACTATTAGCAGCGGTAGTAGCCTGATAGTAATAGGACAACATACAAGATGGACACAATCTCAGTTTTGGAAGTATTTATTATGTCCAAATTAATAGCACGCGTGCACAGTTAGCACACTTTAAAATAAGTAATCAACTAATTAAACTTTTATTGGCTTTACGGTATCTAAATATAATTGCACACTTGAAAATTGCACACATTTAAATATAATTTACAATTATTTAAATATAGTCATAATCCAATTAGTCCGTCGTCATCGATTGGAAACGACAACGCACCACAAGGGATCCTCTCATAGATTGAGCCCCCTTTCCATTTTTAGGTAAAGTATCACAACTTGGTTACATAAGTAGGTTGACATTAATTAAACATGCACCAATTAAAAAGAAAAAAAAAAAACTTCTTTGTTGAAAGACATGTAGAATGACATATGGGATGACAACAACAACGATTGGGAGTCCAATCACCTTCCCTAATTATGGTTTTGTTTTTCTTTCCATCTGCAAGGATTGAAGAAATTTGGACCAATTCAATCCACTTTTAGAAAGAAGGAAACTAGTGAATTGCAGCGTATGTAGATAGGTGTTGCTCCAACTTGAAAGCTTCTCGGGAAGCAAGTGGTCTCTAGAGGTTGACAAGAAGTATGACACCCTCAACTCTCTCTCTCTCTCTCTATATTATATTTTTTATACAAGTGATATTAAATGAGGGGAGAATCGAAACTAAAAGCTCGGTTGCACAGGTTAATTCTTTCTTCTTAATTGGGGAAGGGGAGGGGGTCTGCCTAAGGCCACAACATTTCTATTTCTTAAAATATGCAACAAGTACTCTATTAGGTTTGGTTTGTCTCTGTCGTTGTTATGTCCTCACTGCATTTTGACTGTGGAAATTATGCAGGACCCAAATTTACCATTTACTAAACCCATCTTGTGATTTCCTGACCGGCAAACTGTGTATTTGCTAAGCCCAAACCTGAGGATCCGGGCCCAGTTAGTTAAAGGTGTTTTCTTTATTTCTTTATTTCTCATTTTGGGCTTCATACAAAGTTTGTGCAGCATGTTATATCACTTTTGTTACTCCTCCCTCCCGTCCTTCCCCTCATCTTTTCTTTAATCTCATCCTCACTCCTATTTTCACTCTCATTTTCTTCTACTCCAGCACAAAAAAATGAAGACTAAAAACTAAAATTGAAATGGTTATCAAACGGACACTAAACTAAAAGGGGAGGGGATTTTTCATACACACAGCACCAATATGTCATGGAGGTTCGAACTTGAGACTGATCTGGAAACCAAGGTTCTTTTTCACTAGGCTAGACCCCATTGGAAAACTACCGTTTTAAATGAGGCATAAATAAATTATTTATTTCTTAAATCCAAAATTATTTCCAAAATCCTTTTCCATAAATATTTAAAATAAGAATTTTAATTTCAAAATTCCAAAATTATGTATTAAGATGGGGCTTCCTCAAATTTGGGTTGTGGTAGGATGAAGATTGGGATGGTCGTGGATACGAGTCCAGACCTTTTGTCATATGATGAGACACCTAAATGACTCGTCACCAAAAGTGATGCCTGCTACACATCAAACTTTTCCCTTTAAAAATTGCTATGGGTGAAATACAAGAGGAAGTGCACAACTAATATTTAATCACAAATTATTCTTGTCCACTAGTCAAAAGAAGAGGTACTAATATTTAATCACGAAATATTTGAGTTGGCCTTAAGAGATTAAATACATGAAATGCGTCGGTTCTTGAGAATGAATCCAATATTCTTGAGAGGCTTGAATAGCTCACGGGAGAAAATAAAAGAAACGTTTGCTGTCATGTCTCAGATCACTAGCTGAATATTTTAAGAAATTTGGTAGGATTGTGCAGTAGCCCACCAAAAAGCACGACTTCCCTAAGAAAAATAAAATGGAGTTGAAGACAAATGACAGCAAATGGTCAAATGTTGAACACTAGAAGTGGGCAAGATACATTAGTATGCGGCGTATATCACAAAGATGTGCTCAGTGGTTTGCCCTACTCTTCCAAGTGCAGCTTGTACAAGAGTGTGCATGACTTAGAGCACAGTGGTTTTAGAGCAAATGCATGAAAGAGTAGGGCAGAGAGGCATGAGAAAATGTTAGCAACATTAGAAACGTAGCATCATGGATCTAAGAATTACATCCATGTCTCTACATAACTACTTATGTTGTCAGGCTATGACTTTGAACTTTGCATTCTGTACGTAAGAACAAGCTTCTTATTATGTATCAAACAAATTTTCAAGAAAACGTTAATCTCTAATAATATATAATTGATCGGGCTACTATTGTGATGATGGCACCCAGCCATTAAGCATATATCACAAAGATATGCTCCGGAGGGGTCAAAGAGCAATATACCAGAAGATAATTAATATAGCAGCAAAGTTTGAAACAATGTGATTGCACAAAGCCAAAGTTCCACATTGGATTTGTCAGCTTGTAGACGCCGTACCATAAACACTAGTCTAATCAATCAATCGACCAATCTCTCTCTGCTGAGATCTCTTGTGCTAGTATAAATTTGGGCTTGTCATAGAAGGAATGACACTACTTTCTGCATAAGTGCTTCTGCTTATAATCAGTTAAGCGCTTAGCTAGCAATCTGTGCATCAAAAATCAATGGCTGCAGATTTAAGTCTACTCATGAGAGTTTCAGTGCTGATGATCATGCTTATTTGGTCAATGCATGTCAGTGGTTTGGAAGCAACAGATTCTTCGACCACGCAGAAGAGTAGAATTGATAGTAATTCTATTTTACGTGGATTGATAAGTTATGATTTGTCTAGGATGGGGAAGAAGCAGCAGCAGTATAACGAGTACAAGAGGATGAGCAGGAAATTGGATGGTGACAGAAAATCACCAGGAGGGCCAAACCGTCAGCAAAATAATTCCCTCCAGCATTGAGTTGTAAAGCTCAACTTCAAAACAAGTGCATTACTCCTAGATGCTTATTTCCACACATTGATAGAAGAAGCTAATTGCACCGATTGATCCACTGGTTTAAGCAGAAGGTTATTTCATGCGTTTTTCTTTATCTTAGTTTCTGTTTCCTTCTTCTTGGTATTAGCCAGTAGTGTTGGATTCTCTATCATTTTGTTATCTTAGTTTTACCAGTGTCTGCATGTGTGAGAGGAAATAAAACATGCTCTGCATCATATTCTTCAGTCGACCAGTATGGTTGTAATATTGAGAGAGAGAGAGAGAGAGAGAGGAGAGAGAGAGAGAGAGAGAGAGAGAGAGAGAGAGAGAGCTTAGATTAGATAGGCTCTTTCCTGGTCAGGAAATTGCTGCAATTCTTTTGATTTTGCTCTAAAATAGTAGAAAACAGATAGATCAAGGTTTTTGACCAATAAAACGAACACTGGTTAGGAGAAGTTGTGTTTAATTCCTTTATTAATGTATGTTAATGATACATGCAACGTTTGGTAATGTTACTCTCCTGCAACTTAATTTTCATGAAGAACTTGTGACTTCACAATCGAAAGCGTATGATTAGTTTTATGTTAAATCATTTAACAAAAGCATTTTGTAGAATGTCACCACGATTCACGAAGAAACTCCTCCTGCTATCATAGAAAGATCAATTCATTTATCAGGCAGAATAATCAACATATCAGGCTTTGATTTTGGTTGTGCAAGTCACAAGATATGGCAAGTAAGAATAAAGAACTGGAACTGTATCATTACAACCAACTTTGAGAAATAATTAAGATCGGACATAAATGAATAGCAACAACATCTTTTATGTTCAACTCTAATCGCACTCATCTATCCCAATACTTCTTTTCTTCGTCTGGCACAATCCAGAAATAAACATAAAGATAACTGGCAAAACATTAAAACAAATTCAACTCCATGCATTAAAGTTTCATCACACACAATGTCACAAAACTAAACACTTCAAGCACCACCCATAATAAGGCCATTGATCTCAAGATGAGGATAACCTATAATGACTAAGCAGGTCACACCGATTAGGATCCAACCTCCACGAGGGCCATATATGTTTTTCCACATCACAAGAATGGACCAATAAAGAACAGAGAAGCCAACTCCGAGTTCATTAGTTAGCAGCAGCCAAGAAAAGGGTAAGCCTGAGTCATGATATCCACAAAAGCCAACAGAAACCACAGGACATAATATGTATAATATATGGAAGAGGCTTTCCTCATACATCAACCACACTCAAAATACACAAAGATAACAAATGCTACGAGGACAAGTCAACATTACGTCTGGGAGAGAAAATAAGAAAACCCATTTCTACTTATATGATGCATTAGGCTTTCCATAGACTGTGGGGCATGAAAACCCAAAAAAAATGGAAGGAAACCATTTTAAGAATCTTCCCTCTATGCTTCACTTGAATTGAGGAAATAGGGAAAGCAGTAGACAAGAATTTCCAAAAGAAAGAAAGACAGAATGATACTTACACACCTAAGACATCATACTCACTTTAATTGCACATCATGGCTCATTCTAAAGCAATATAAACTCTTTCATACGTAAACAAGTTCACAAAACCCACAACTTGCTTAGTCATACATGATATACAAGAGACAAAGTCAACATAAGATAACCAATAAAGATACTAGCAACTATCCGAAATGATGTGGAAGGCTGTATAACAACTTTATTTTCAACATAAACTAACTGAAATAAGTGGTAGGAGACAGATCACAGAACTGAGAAGTGTTTGAGAGAGAAAATAAAGTGTCCTATTTTTGTTATACTGAGAAGATAGATATTTCACCTGAAATTTTAGGTTAAACTCCCTCATTACAAAGACCAAACTGAGCATGAATGTGATGGAAAAAGGAATCACTTTTAGGATCTTCACCAATAGGTTCATAAGAGAGATTGAAAAAAGACACAATATGATCTGTTCCAGTTGTACAGCTATTCCGAACTCAATAAATAGAAAAGTACCTACTTTGCGCTATTCATCTAGTGGTGAGGTAGTATCGAATAGACGACAAACTATCAAATCACTGGGCAGCACGTAGAGAACCCACATAATGGAAAGCTTACATCAAAGCCCACAATACATAAAAATCATGAATATGAACAATTGCACTTTCTCTCAAACACCTAACCAAAGTCGAACAAAGAAAGACATCATGGTATGGACTTGGAGGAAGCAGAGGTTTCCAATTTAAACTTAAATAATTGAAACTCCAGAAACACTTGTATGTCATGATAAAAATTAGAAGTTTTCATGAGCCACATATAAAGGTAAAGCCACAAATTATCACATAAAGAAAACAACTATCAGCATTATAGCATAAAGAAATGCAAGGAAGTTTACACAAAACAGAGGAAGTATTGTCATCAACTCAACCAAAAAGGAAGTCCCTATTTCAGCACATCATTTATCACAAAAGGTATACTATCCTTTCGAATAAGTTCTACATTTAGATCAACATCGATCAGAAAACAAGGCACAACTCATAGAAGCAGATGAAGTGAAGCAGCAACAGAATCACAGCAGTCCATATAATCAATCCAAAGATTTCATTGTCTGCATTCATGAAATCACCATAACCATTTAAAGCATTTGCGCCCAAGAAGCTTCTCAAGGACCTGAACCAAATACCCATTCACCACTCAAACAAAGTAATCAAAATCTAAACAAACCAAAAACGAAAAGCTCCTGCAATCAAATGCAAAAAAGAAGATAGTACAGCCGATTGTAAATCTTTTAAAACATTTGACTAACTAAAGAAAATTATATGAAACTTGATCGCAAAAAGAGAAGTGAGTTTGATCAAAATCCAATTCAAATTGAGGGGAAGTATCCATAAACCAAAAGCAACTACGCACAGAGCACATAAGATGAAATTGACTCACGGACATGTAAGCCAAGAGACAGTTTTTAAAAAAAAAAACAAGAACTTTTCGATTCAAGTTTGGCATTTTACAACATAAAACATTTGTGACCCTTCTGGTATACCAAGTTAAATCTTAAATTTGTATATTACCATGTGTGTATATATATTGGAAAAAAAAAGAAGGGAAAACTATGAATGCAAAAATTACCTTAGTAAGTACTCAGTAGTATGGTGGCATGCCCTGGTAAAGTCCACCAGGCGGGACTCTAGGTACAGGAGGAGGCTGCTGATGCTGAGAAGGAAGCCCCATGGATGCTCCTAAACCATAATGCGGACCATCCGAATACCCTCCATGACCCATTCCTATAGAACTTGGCGGCAACCGAGCTGTGAATTCACCTGGAGGCGGCAAACCATATGCACCTCCCAAATTGGCATTATACCTAGCACCGAAACTATTACCAGGCAGCCCAGGCAAAGGCTGATGCCCGCCAGGATAACCAGAATATGGACCCTGCTGATGCGGCGGCGGGCCCTGATACAACCCTGGTGGCATCGAAGATTGCGGTGGAGGGACGCCGGAGTTATCAACAGGAGCTGCTTGGGCCCCACCAGGTTTGCTCTTCTTGTTGTCCACCGCCAATTTGCAAGCAACCTGATGACCGTCGATGTTCTTTATGGGTTCAACAAGTGCAGCCCTGGCACTCTCCTCAGTCTTGTACACAAAGAAAGCAAACCCCTTTGATTTTCCGGTGGCCTTATCGAACCCTAACGGTCCTTCCTCAATCTCTCCGTACGCCGAGAAAGTCGACAACAGTCTCTCCGAAGAGATATCAAACGGTACGCTTCCCACGTAAATCTTCCTGGCGGAGACATCGGCGGCGTTAGAGTTGCTGTTGTTAAACGATGCCGTCAAGCCGGCAGCGGCGAATTGCGTCACAGTGACTCTACCATCGATTTTCTTGCTCGGTTCTTTGAGAGCGAGAAGGGCCGAGTCGGCGTGCTTGAACGTGACGAAGCCGTAGCCTTTGGATTTTCCGGTGGCCTTGTCGGGAATTACGATGGCCTCGTCGAGGTCGCCGAAGGCGGAGAAGAGAGAACGGAGGGAGTCGGAGGTGGTGTCAGCGCCTAGGCCGCGGATGAAGAGTTTCCGGAGGGTAGAGTCTTTGTCGGTGACGGAGCGGACGGAGTCGAGGACGTCGGGGTGGCGAACGACGGCGTTTTGGAGGATGTCGATGAGCTGGTCCTGGGTCAAGGGTTGGAGGAGCTTGCGGGCGTCTTCTGAGGTTAGAGAACTCGATTGGGAAGTTGGAGATAGTGATACGGTGCCGTTCAGCTCAGTTTTGCGCTTCTTCGTGAAGTCCATGATGTGTTTGGTTGGTTTGGGATTCTGGGGAGGAAGTCGGAGCCTGGACTGCGCGAGTTTGTATAAACCCTAGAGCTAGGGAGACACAGATGTTCGCTGTAAATTTCGGGGTAATTTATGCGACATTGTACTTGGTGTCGTTATGGCTGAGTAGGCCTGGGGCTCTAATGATCATGGGCCTTACTTGGGCTTACCATCTGGTTTATTTGGCCCAATAATTTTGAGATGGAGAAATTGGGTTTTTTCAGACAAATAAAAGTGGAAATTTCAAGAAAATAAATAAATAAATATGGAAGAAAATATTCTATTATTCAAATGAGAAAATATATGATTTCTTTTTTTCTTTTTTACACAAAGAATGGTGCACTCCTTAACACATTGAAACAAAGGAATAAAATTTATAAATAAAATAAAAACTAGCCACTACTTTCCTTTGTGCCCCATGCAAGGGTTCATTGTTACCCATCTGGATAAAGATTTGTTCAGATCAGATGTACAATTGTCATAGAGCTATATGCACAACAAAATGCAAAATTTTTAATTGTTTTCACTTGTGTCTTTGAATTAGTAAGGCAAGCTTTTAGAGCTTGTGCTGATAATCAGAGACTTGAGCTTAGATGAGTCCCCAGAAGCACTGGCCCTCCTTGTTATCATTTCCATGTTCTTGTAAAGACTCTGCTTCACCAAATTCTTCATCATTTTCTTCCCTTGTTGAGCCTCTCTTGGGTTTACAGGTGAACCAAGTGGGGACCCAATTGCAAATCTTGCTGTCTGGGGCCCAGAATGTGGGCCCATTTTGGCTTGCCTCTCATCCTTGAACCATTGCAATAGTTTTAGTGCTCTCTTTTGAGCCAAAGAGCTCCCCAATAAGGCTACTTCAAGAAGTACAGGCACAATTCCTGAGTTGGCCATTTTAACTCTTTGATCTGAGCTTTGATGAGCTAAAATCATTAGAATGTAGGAAGACAGCTCCTGGCATTTGGGTTTGTCCTCCCATGTCAAAATCTCTATCAAGCTCTCTGGCACCGCTGCGCTATTCTCCATAGCCTTCTTTCCCATTAGGGTCACAACTAAATTCCCCAATGTGGCTAGAGCTTTCTCAGAAAGCTCTTTGATAGAGGACAAATTCAACAGAGCTTCCACCACCCCATTGGAGACCAAATTGTCTGCATTTTCCAGCATGGTGGAGAGGTTGTACAAAGCACCCAAACATGTCTCTTTGGTTTCAATGCTTGAAGTTCCTGACTCAATAATGCCAACAAGAAATGGGAGAGTTTCTAATGAGGACAGAGGAAATTGGGTATTTGCAAGTGACGACAACAACAAGAGCAGCTCTGCAAATTGGTGCCTTGTTGGCTCATCAAGAATGTTGATGTCTTTTGGTAGCTTGGAGAATATTCCTGCCTCCGCCATGAGAGCCTTGTTCCTGAAGAAACAGATCATGCAGAGAGAGAATTAGGAGAGAGAAGCACAAAATGTCTCCAACTTATTATTCTGTCTAACTTCATGATGACAATACGAATAAAACTATACAGGTCAAGTCATTAATGGGTTTGAAATGTGACCGACTGATAAAATTAAATAAACATTTTATATGAATTATGAGCACACCAAACCAAAACAAACCGAAGAAATTTGTAGCAGAGTGATGAAGTCAACAGATTCCAAGATTTGGAGGTCAACAAAATGGGGTAATTTATTGTCCAAAAATCAAATGGAATCTGAACAACTACACTACAAATCTCACAACCCTAAGTAAGTCGTCTCATTTGAAAAAAAGGGTCACGTTAGCTTCGATTATATTGTTTCCCTTCCAACTCCTCCAACTCTCCCAACCACTAGGGTTTGTGGGTCGACAGTCACCGCAGCCTGCGGGCTTCTCTGCTTCAAGGATTTCAGATAATGCACATGATAATTAAAGCAACATTATCCCATTTTCAACTGCTAATTAAGTTGCAAAATCTGCTTAAGCTATACTGTCAAGTTAATGGGCCCATAAATAAATGCAGCCATGAAAGATAGATAGCATATCTGTTGCAAATGGCCAAGTTGGTTGGGCAGTAGGTTAGGAACCACTCAAATATACTACTCTTTTAGGTCTGCTATATTCTTGCTTCTCTTCACTAACTGGCTAAAACCTACCCCACCATTAAAAATGTCATTACCTTTACAGCAAACTCAGCGATTTCTGTCACATCATCACTTGAGTCTGGCAGGATTCAAATGAAAAATATAACTCACTTAATTCTTAATCGACTGAATATGAATCCCTCTTTTCTTCTTTAATAATTTTTTTTTTAACACAGAAAAGTGGAATTTCTCACACACTACCAAAATCTCAAAAGAGTTCGAAGCTGATATGACGATCTGCAAATCAAAACCATTTTCCCCTTTACTAGACCGCAATAATTCATTTTTAATAACCCTAAAGAAAAATCAGATAACTCTATCCTTAAGTCAAATTTGGTCACTATAACTGAGTAGACATCACCACTTTACTTTGTATCCGTAATATGAGTGAGTTACACATACATATATATATATTAAAATTTTCTTAGCATGATATGTGAGACTTGCAATTTTGACCTTACATTCAAACAAAAATACATTGCATATCAAATTCAAAATTATGTAAGTTTAACTATGCATTAAAACCAAAAATATATATATGAAAAATTATAAGGACTAGGAGCTTACGTGTAAGTTCCATTTGCAAGCTCAATCAAGGCAGACACCGCCGCTCGTCGCCGGGCAACCACCTCGGACGCTGCCATGGACACCAAAACCGGTATAACACCAAGCCCACCGACCAACTTCCTGACCTTGACATCTTCTTTAGCCAACGTCCCAATCTCCATAGCCGCCAACTCCCTCTCTTCCCAACAAACTCCAAAGTGAAGCTTCTTCACCGCTCTCTGCAACCCCAACACATCATCCTCATGATCATCGCCACTCTGCTTCTCCAAAACTTGCCCTGCCATTGTTGCTTCGTTGTTATTGCTTATAACTTTGGCGGGTCTTGATGACGATGTGTCGAAGTGATCAGACGGCGTGGGGCGCTTGCGGGCGTTTTTGGAGCGCAGGAAGCGTCGGATTCGATTGAAAAACCGAAGCTTGATGTAAGAATATAACCATATAGGAGAAGCAGAAGAAGAGGTAGCAGTAGAATTAGAATCAGACATGTTTGGTGCTTGAATAAGGGAGACAGAGAAATGCAGAGAGAGAGAGAGAGTAGAGGGGGGTTGAGAAACTGTGTTGGGTTTTCGTTTCTTTATATAAATTTCTATGGAAGTCTGACCTTTTAGAGAGAGAGAGAGAGAGAGAGGGGTGTTTGTGGGTTTATGGGATCTGTGGGACAAAGAAGAAGGACGACTTTAGAAGATGAAAAACTGAGGGAGCACAAAGCACATGCAGAGCAAACAGTGCTGACTAGTCTATTGGAACTCACAAACCGTGACAGATATTTTAAAAACACAGATTATATGATCTTTATTAGTCACATTCACTCCTATCCTATCCCCATAATGCCGCTGTTTAATTTCTCTAATTACCAAAATGTCATTCCAACCAAATCGATATAGTGCCAGTCATTTCTTCTTACGAAAGTTTGACGTATGTGTCTATATCAGTCATTGCATAATTTGAATCTTGGGGTTGTGTTACTTGTGTACGGGGAGGGGCCCTACATATCACCAACTCCATTGAGGGGAAGTTGCTTGGATGTAATCTAAATCCGACGGCTTAGACTATTGTTGACTGTCCCCAATCTCAATGTTTATGTGCCATACTTTCTGGGAATGCCACTGTGCTGAGCTAAAGTTTTTATTTATTTACTAGCAATGTATTATCTTTAATTAATCTTGGTTCTGAGATGTGAGCTACATTAATGGCATGTGGGATCAGAGACAAAGGGCACCTGCACTGATTTCTTGCAGGGTCAGAAATTTTTGATCTCGTATAGGTGTCAAGCATGCACAGAATTAGTGGGTTAATTATGCTGCACAATTAAACCTCAGTCAGATCTAGCATTTGTTTTTTTCTTTCCTTTAATCTTTTATCAGTGTTTGAGATTCTCTCACATGCATGGTTTTTTTGGTGGATTTGTCTGCAGGATGTGTTGCTGAAACAATAACATATCCGCTTAACTAATGTTAAATTAACATGTTACATAAATTAATGGAATCGATCTTGCTTGGAAAAAAAGAACAGCTTGTTACACTAAATTCGTGCAGGTGTATCCGATTATGTTTATAGGACAGAGTGGCATAGACATAGAACATAAACACATATTGTATTATTATTATATTATTATGAGATCCGACCTAAAATGGTACAACGGTTTCAAGTCATTCACACGCAACGACATTGATAAGTTGTCATTCGGTCAAAATGGAAGTCATTTTTTTCCAATTGGATTCTATGCTTAAAATAGGAATTAGGTATTGCATCTGCGATCTGCCAGATTTGGTTGGTCTATGGAAAATATTGGTCATCTTGCACCTGTAGCTTTCTACATTTTCGTGCAGAATGCAGAGGTCTATATTCTATAATAGTTAGGTTATATCCCATATTAGCATGAATTGAGAAAAGACAATTTGGCGTCCAAATTGAGGACCAAAGTGCCAAAAATGGAACTAAACTTGTACTAACAATTTTTATGGGGTTTTTAAATTGTATTACAACTCTAGCTCTAGCGGTGCCTTGCTTGCTGATGGTCAAGAACAAATCGAAACAATGCTTATCTGATAAGTTTAGTGCACCACTTTGACAGAAACACTGATCACCAAGATTGACCAATTCATTCAAAGTATGTTTTTTTGGTGGAGTCGCATTACGGAAAAATCCAAAACACACACAGGAGAGAGAGAGAGAGAGAGAGAGAGAGAGAGAGAGAGAGAGAGATTATGAATTGAATATGATGATGGCGTGGGCAGGTTCCACCACCAATTTAGCATTTGAGTTTTGTTTGAGTCCTAAAAAACATTGAATTTTTCCAACGTGTGAAACAGTAGCCACAGCAAGCGCAATAGGAGGGAAGGGAGGGAGTGCTTTAGATTGTTAGAACACGAGCGGGAGGTGTTGAGGGAGAACCCAAAAGATGACAAGAACCTAAACTAGTAGTGCTTTTATGATGTGTACCACCATCAACCATTGCGACCTTTTTCGTACAACTGCTGCTCCTGCTACTCCGTGATGTTCTGTTATGGTTGGTGATTAACATTGGATTGTTGTTCTATTATGTTCGATGACTAGGATTGAATTGGATTATATTGCAACCGAGCACGTGATCCACACACATTGGGATAACTAAGGCTAAAACTCAAATTGGAGAGTCCACTAACGTATGTGCTGAGGTTGAAGATTAGTCATATATATTCAAGGGTCAATTTGCGGAACCAAACCACAGCTGCACTAACTATATTGAACTTACTGATATCGTTCGTATCATCCCAAACCCAACCACAAGCCACAAACAACAACATTCTATCATTCATGATGGTTCATGAGACTGAGTGAGACAAAAAGTGCAAAACCCACTGAGCCTCAACCTTAAGCAAATCTAGCTAGCCAAGACTTTAAAGTGGCACACTTTGGTTTGAGACTTCTTCTCATCCTACTTTCTTGAGAGACTCTAATGTTGCTTTTTCTGCTTTTGGAGCTCCAAGTTTGAAGCTTCCTTTCAAGTTCTGATTTTCAAAAGTACGTAGTTTTAAGGTTTGTGATTTGAAGTGGCGGCAGCACCATTCAAAATTTTCAGAAGTCATCGAAACGACTAGACCCACTGCTAGGCCAAATCTTAGGCTGCCAACTTATGCCATGACATGCTCAGATACGCAGCATTGTGGTCTCTGACCATAATTTCAGGTCACACTTCGCACTTTGGTTGACGGTTTTTAACTTTCTACCCCCTCTCTGCCATACATTTGATATTGGTTCTTCTTCTTCTTCTATGATAGTCGGAAGAAGAACCAGCCATGCCTTCTCTGTTTCATAGCGTACAAATTGTAACGAATGGCCCCATTGAATATATTATTTCGTATAGAAGTAGGGTTTACAGTTTAGAAAAAATCGTGTTGAGAACAAATTGAAACATACATGCATGATTGAATATAACTTTCCTAAGCATCTGTACAGTTGAGATTATTGCAGCATAAAAAATTTAGAACCACCCACCTATCAAAAGAAAATAAAAAATCAGACTTCAATGCAATCATCATCATCTTCATCCGTTCCATCATCCCAGTCCAATTCGAATGAACTAGCTGATTTCATCAACTCCGTCAGTCCAGTTAGGTCCTCCAGATAGGTAGGGTGGTTGATTGCTTGCAGTATAAATTCCATTCCCCTTTTCCGATATTCAGACACCACCTGAATAAAATATTCATTTTGCAATTATTTATTTGAAATTATAGTTATATACAAGACATTGCTAAAAGGAATGCATAAGGAGTAAAATACAAAGAGAATGTAGCAGATTATCACCATTTTCATTCCCATCAAGCTTCCTCACAATTTTTTCCTTTAGTTAAAATTATTATACTTTAAAACATGTTTTCTAATTTTCTACCCAAGGAAATCCTTATCTCAACTAATAAGTAGAATAATTAGAAAACATATTTTAAAAGTAGTTCTTTAGTTTTATAGACTTGACAAAGTAGAATGAGACGCCTGCTACTGGTTTTGTAATTTCATTTTATATTTGCTACAATTATGAATAAAAATAACACCCCTCATATAATATTTGATTGAAATGAACATATTAATGCTTGCGTATCAAAATGTCAGGATGCAGGCCCCTATAATTACTAATTCAGTTGTGACTTTCTCATCCAGTAATACTACTTATTCATTAAACCATATGAACTGTTTATTCCCTGAATAGCATATAGAACTAACGGCTCAAACAGTTTAAGAAGAAGCTGTGACTTTCTCAGGGTACCGCCATGGAAAAAGTCAACAAGCAAGGGAAAACTTACAGTGCTGCAACAAGCCGTACAACTGTCTGAGGAGTGGCCCACAAGTGTCATCTGTGAAAACTGTGCGAGGGAACCTCGAATTTGATGGGGTAAAATACCAAGAGGCTGCTCACTGCTTTCACTATTACTGGAGTTTAAAACATCACCTTCCGCAAATATCCTGATCACGAGCAGTTTAACAGCGAAATCTCAGGTCAACCATTGAAAAAAACAAAAAACCAAAGTGGAATTTCTATTTAGCTATTAACCATGAAAACTAAACATACTGGAACCCTCATAAATCTAATAAATAATCAGGCCCTTTTCAAAAATTTCCAACCACTTACCCGTGAGGGTGATGTAGGATTCCTACTAAGAGCTCAACTGCAAGAGCTGAGGCAATAGGAGCAAGGCCTGGCGTGTAACAGTACATTGCTGGTCCAGTGTGCGGTTTGAAGTTGACTGTACAGAGAACAAAAGGTTTACGGCTGTACTTGACATACATTGCACAGCTAAAATATCATATCTATTGCATTCTAGAAAATTACGTCAATAGGTGCAACCACATCATTGCAGAAGTAACAGCCCAATCTCTTCCCTCCATCTCTATCAGTCAGGCCAAGGTTGCTCATATCAGCAGATAAAGAATTTGCAGCTTCAGCTTTTGAGTCATGGCTAGAGCTAAAAGGACCTGCTCCATGGCGCATAACCAAGAAGCTATCAAATCCTAAAGCTGCAGTTATAGTAATCTGCAAACAAATAAACAATAGTTATTTTTTATTGGACAACATGAATGCCGTTTCGATAAAGATACCTAATCCAAATATCCTATATGCTTGAATCAGGTAAGTAGATTGTCTTAACGTAGATGTGACTCACATTTAGATGTGAGAATATAGTGGCACATTATACCACGGTGAATATTTTAAAAAAGATTAAGTCAACAGACCTTGTTAGTATTTGCACAAAGAAGAGATGGTAGCCACCGACTTTCTCTTGTATCAGTCAACAAGAAAACTACATCATGAGAATCAATTAAATCATGTAGGGATCGACAATCATCAAGCACAGTCTGCTCTTCTTGACTAGGAACAGGATGTCCAGGCATTGGTATAGCCATGACAACACCCTTTGCTTCCTGATAAAAGAAAGAGATGGATGAACAATATAAAAAAATCAACAAATTTTTGGCTTAACCCATGTGTTTCAGAGGACAAACAGATGAAATTAATTACCACAGCTGGAAATATTCTCTTGAGACTATTAACTGCTGCTGTAGCTTTAAACTCACCACCATTTAGGCAATCATCTAATGTATACAGGGATTGCCTCAATGGATTTGACATAGCCACCCTGCCATTGTCAACCAACGTAATTCTGCGGACACCCCAAGCCTGTAAATTCATAATCTTCAGTCACCCAAATAGATAGAATAGAACCAGATTTTTTTTTGTAAGTTTGGAGCACTCACCATAAGCGTGCGAGCAACCTGGCATCCAAGTGTACCTGCTCCAAGGAGGAGACACTTGAGAGAAGACAAGCTATTTAAGTTCAGCGAAGGCAAAGCACGCCATCTCATTAGTTTCAAATTCAAATCTGCAGCAGATATGGCCAACCTGTAAAAGTTATCATAAGACACCGAGATGACAAAGGACAACTAATATTATCGACTACAGAGAGCCAATACAAACGACATACCTAGTTGGATCCATAGATTTAGCCAGGCTAATACCCCTGGGTTTTTTTTTCCCTTTGTTAAGTTCCCACCCTACTGCATTAGGTACATAAGGATGATCTCTCCATCCTAAACAGATATAAAAATCCAAGTTAGAGTACCTAAAAATGCAAGCATATTCAAACTGTAGAAGAAAGAAACTTAATAAAAAATAAGCTGTTACCCAATTTCTGCAGCTCTACCTTGTGGAACTGTAATCAGAGCTTCACCAACAAGGGACAATCCCATATCTGCGAAACCACGATTCTCTCTATAGCATAAAAAGTGAACAGACTTTATATCCCATCTTGAGCAAATAAGTGCAAGGAAGTTGCGAAGAGGCCAACCAGGATTGTTTGGAAGATGGCATGGATCGTAAAAGCCAAATAGTAACTGCAATGGCATGCAAAGTAGCTCTAAGGAAGTTGAACCCCAAAATCTAATATCTAAATTCATTCCAGTTTCCCATCACCTAAATGATTAGCTATAGTTTGAAAGAAAAAGTTTGCAGACAGACCTTGTGACCATCAGAACTTTGGTAGGTTTCCCAATCCTTTAGATGCTTAATAGTAGCGTGTGAATTTGTATCAATTTGAACCCAAAAAAACGGCACATCTGAATCAGATAACTTAGGTTAGAAAGGAACATTAAGCAAGTGTAAACCATGCATGCCTACATATAAACCATAAGCACATAAGATGTTTCTACAGACAATCCATTAAATAACACAGGAGACATTATATACCTGCTGTTAAGCTTGAGTTACGCCACTCATTAAATGCTGCTGAAAGAGATTCCGCCTAATACATATGAAATTAGTGTTGAAGTTAGGGATGAAATCTAAATGCCTTGCCACTGTGCATCCAATAAGAAACATATCGTACATACCTCCTCCAAGCTAAAACATTGTGAAGCTGGCCTCAAATCAACCAAGGTTGCTGGAGGATCAAGCACCAGAGCAGGAAAAGCAAACCAGTAATGAAAGCTCCATTTTTTCAGGTCTGCAAAAGAGATAAGAAGGAACCTGGAAAGTACTGAACTATCCTCCAAAGCTCTTCCATTATGGATGTCCTCCCAAATCTGATTACAGAAAAGAAGCAGACATAACATGCATCATTTTAAATTCACTTTTAGCAATCAGATTCATCTACCTACACGATATTTCAACCGAATCATATAGTTTACCGTCATTCAAAGATGTAATACTTTCATCCAAAAAATTAAACAAATTTAGAAACTAAATCCATTTGAAGGCGATACCTTTTGTGCTTCTGCCTTAAGTAAGCCCTGTTTGTCAAGTCCATAAAACCCTTCTACCGTATTGGTGTTGTAAAGGATGCCAGGGATGGAGCATCTGTTCCTATTCCCTCGACTTACTTCTGGTACCTCTGATTCTTCACTTGAATCCGAAGGCAAAGACTCAGCTAGAAGAGTTAAATGATTTGATACTTGAGAATGTGAGCACGGTGCATAGAAACCTGGAGCAGGGTCGGTCCATATCTCAGATTACAGAGAAATTTACATTTGGAGAATAGAATTTAAGAACATTGTATAGCATTCATCTCTGAACTAAAGCTTTGTTTTTTTAGTTAGTTTCATGAGTTACTATTTTTGTTAGTGCTCAATATGACACAAGAATTTAAAACTTGTGCTGCTTTTTCCTGCTTCCTCAAATTTACTCAGCAAAAGAAAAAGTCGACTCTTTTTTTTTCCCTCATAGTCCAAATGCTTGATCATTGAGCACCTAAAACAGTACAAATCACCAATTTTTACAAAACAAAAGAACTCAGACACTACACAGCATATTTTAACAAGAATATAGAAAAGGAATTTCCAAAAATCACGATCTGATATAGCTGAAATTTTCTTTCTTTTCTTGTTTCCAGAAATTTCATAATCTGATTAGAGAAAAACAATGAAAGGAAGCGAACCAGTGATGGGAATGGGAGAGTCATCGATGCCAAACTTGTTGAGCTTCAATGAAGACAGTCTGTGCCAGAAACCCTCGTCCACCGAGCTCTGAAACGGTGCGAATTGAAGTATGGATTTGCCACTGCTCCCCTCCATGATTTTTCTACTGCGATTAGCTGCTTGCCCTCTTCTTCTTCTTCTTCTTCTTCCTCTTTTTTCTTTTCTTGTTTTTGAAGGTTTGTGAAAATTAAATAAACAGTAAAAAAGTCACCAGAAAATTGTCAGAGACAGTTTAAGTACAAGAAGGAGAAGATACCTCGGCTGTGTCGTTGTGTTGCGTTGGCGAGAGGAGATTGTTTTCTCTACGGTTGCTTCCCCCTCCTTTCTTTCACGGCTTTACGGGTAGTTTCTAAATGAAATCGCGCCAACTCAGCACTTGGGACCCACTGCATAGCTATATGGGCTTTTAGTTAACAAAACTTCCATTCACACCCCCCGTTCTGCACAACACACCCAGTCCCATCCAAGTTTTGTTCTGTTTTGATGACGGACTTGAGATGCCCCAAGGTTCTTTTTTTTGTCTTTTCAAATATTTGCTTCCAAATCATTTGTAACTTCGGTTACGTGTTTTTTAAAATATAAATATAATATAGGACATCGAAATAATGGGAGTCTAATTTTCCATGAAATTCGCAATTAAATACATATTTTACATACAATACATACAACCAGTATTGTCTTTCCTCAGTATATAGTTCATACTTTATTGGGGGTTTTGTAATACAATGTATACATGAAGATCTCACAAATACTTTATCTTCCGCACATCCATGTCTAAAGATACGAATACAGAATCCATATTACAATACAATATGCACATCATCTTCATCACCACCAACACAAACACAATCTTGCTCTCATGAGGATGAGCTCGAGGTATCGAAGTAAGAGACCCTCCGCCTTTTGCTCAGCAGCGTTGTTCTTGGGGAGTATTCTGGTGAGGCTGAAGCCTTATCAAGGACAGAACTCAGGGCCTGGTGAACAGAACTTGCAAGAAGTTGGAATGCATCAGCATCAGCATCATTGCTTCTCTCTTTGCAGCTGGTGAAAACAAACACATTTTTCACTCGGTTTCCCAAGGTTGCTATATCTGCCTTCACCATTTTCAAGTGAAGGGAATCGAGAGCTTCTCTTAGGTCAGAGAGAAGCTCAGACCGGTATTCACAGCAGACGGATGCTCTCACAGATATGGTTCCATCCCCTGCCCCAGTGTCATAGGGTTCAACTTGCACTTCATCAGCATCAACGGGAATGAGAAATCCCTTACTAGATTCTAGGGCATCCTTCTTCAGTTCTTTCACTTGGCTGATAACTGTAGCAAGTAATGCGGCTTTGTCCATCTATAAGTAGCAATTAGGTCAAGGTTAAAGACTTAAATCAGTTGCCATCAACAGCCAACACCACAGCTTCTCCAATATGTTTACATATACATGCACACACAAATACATTATGCATATTTAATATACATATTAAGGGTCATTCACAACAAGTCAAGGCCAATCTATTGGCTGGTAAGGTTACTAACATCAGCATGATGTCTTCTTTGTCAATAGCATAAACCCAGTTAACTTAGTCATTATACAAATTGGGGGCCCTCCCAATTTGGAGGCCCTAGGCGGCCGCCTTGCCCGCCTGTTCCCAGGGCCTCCCCTGCTACTTTACAATTTCAATACAAGTTTCCACATACTTCCAAGCTCACCTAGGTAGACTTAATATTTAATAAATAGTAGCATGAGAAAAACCTTGCTCATAAGTTATCAGAGGATAGACTTAGTCCAGGAAATACAGAGCTAGTCATCCAACTTGCTTCGACTTGGAAAGCGGGGTAGATGACACATTAAGGAAAGAAATGTGTGATTAAAAAAATTATTTTTATTAAAAAAGATACTCTCTGAAGCTTGAACATAAAAAATTTAGTGGTTCTTCTTTCCCCATACATATTTTCTTTCTTACCGCCCCAAATATGATATAATATCTTAATTGAACGGTTGAGCAAGACACATCTAAGCCATAAATTATAGTCCTGATGTAGACCTTATGTTGGCATCTACTACACAGCTGGCGCTGTACCCCATCATCCAATCATAATCATCAGTACTTCCCAAAACACATAGAATGGTCTGCTAAAGACTGAAGCTATTGACAGCAAAGCATCCCATATATATGCTTAGTGTTAAACAACCAGAGACTTATAAAATTAATAAATAAGATGAAGTTCGCGAGAAACACTGTTCAACTTACTTAATTATAACATGTTATAGGTGCATTTGACTTGGTAGATTTATAAACTAAAGTCAGAGTTTCACTGCCAACAAAAAACCATTTCTACGTTTCTTTCCAACATAGTGCGTAGTGTGCTGTACCTAACAGGTTGAAAATCCACCCCACCCCATCCCACCCACCCCTAATGCTTGATTTCTTAATTTAATTGAAAAAATGAAAATCCAAAGTGCACCTAGACATTTACAGCAGATTCATTTTACAGATGGTTTTGAAGCTCTGAGTATTTTAGATGTTTACCTTTTCAAATAATTTAACATATTCATGAGTTGAGCAGATTCATTTTCCAGATGTTTTTGAAGCTCTCTAAGTATGGAAGAAGTTTACTTTTCAAATTATTTAACATATCTAGAGTTGACTTTTGTAACTTCCATACCAGAGTTGACTCTCCAAAGGCACAAATAATGTAATGAAAACCTTTGTTAATTTGAATGATGTGCACTAAAGCACGAATGATCTTCTCTTTCATGATTTCATAACTCAGATAATGACAGCATATCACTAGAAGGGGTATTTCTTATTGATCACCTTAAGCTTCTTGGAGCAAAATTGAATACAGGATCCATAAAAATATATTAGAACAAGATTCCTGATAGAGAAAAGCTTCATTAGAGTTCAGAATCTATGTATTCAATTCAATAACTCTTCAACAGAATTCTCATAGCACCCCAAATATTTGTTTAAACATGTTCGCTTTTTGGCACAGAATATAATGACTGTTAAAAGCAAAACACTCTCAGCTCTGCCCGGTTGTCATATTCTGATCAACCCCTTGTTGCCACAAAATAGGAAGAAAAAACTTATCATATTTAAGCCAAAAGTTTCATATTTGAAATATTTGGTCAATTGGGCCAAATAGCCGTTCGAAGTTAATCTTAAATTGATCTGTACAATTCTATTTTCACTAATGGTCTGATTAAGGGCCTAGAAATTCAAAGAATCTAAGTTTCATATGGTAAGTTACTACTTTACAGTCAGCAAAAAGATGTCGAATAACTTTTCGATAAAGAATTTCAAATTTAAGGTAAGACCAATTTCTTACTAGTAATGTTTTCCAATGACTAGTATCTACTAACCAGTTAAAACTTAATAAGCTGTAACAACAATCCAACAATCTCAAGTATAATCAACCAGTATGATTGAAACTACATGAAAATTATACTTTACCTTTTCAGTGCAGGGCACGAGACCACGAAGCGTAGAGAGATGTGCATTAATTCTCTCTCTTCTCCTCCTCTCAGCCTCACTGTGATTCTTCAAAGCCGCCAAGGCCTTTGCCTCTGATACCCCTTTCTTTCCCACTCTCGCTGGAGCCTTAACAAGCTCACCTTTCTCACTATCCAAAACCAGAGAGTGAGGCAAAACAGACCCACCTCCTCGCAGAGCCCCACCAAACCCACTTGAGCCATGCGTAAAAGGGTCGAAGAGGCTCGAGTATTCAGACCTAAATGAAGAGTTAGAGTTAAAACTGTAAAAAGCCATATGGGTATTCTAAGTCTTTCGATACACAAACCTATGAACCAAAGCTGGAGAAGAGCAGACCAGGAGGGCGAGTAGTTGGGGCAAACCAAAAAGAGAGCTTTGGGAAAGGGAAGCTTTGAGAACCAGCTTTGTTGCTTAGCAAGGTGTTGATTATGGTGGCTGTGGTGGTGGCAGTGACACTTCTTGTGGGTTTGGTCATACCTTCCATTACGCAAAAGACAAGCTTTGGGGGTTTGGAGGAGGTGATCAATGAGAAAACATCCACATTTTCTTCTTCATGGTCTCGAAGTCGAGGATTTCAAAAAGGCGAAAAGCAGAGTGAAATAGAGGGTTTTGGGAACTGGGTTCTCGGGAAAGAGATTTATAATAACGTGAAAGGTGAAAACTTTGTTGGGTTTTCGATGCAGATGAAGAAGAAAGGCAGACAGAGAGTCAAAGGCTACTGGTTCACGGAGAGCTTAGGAAGAAGACGTCTTTTTAAGGAGCAGAGAAGGGATGAGAAGCGAACAAATGTTTTGTGGGGTTTGAGACGGAGGAGTAACCAAGTCCCACCATATATATATTGCTAGCAATAATTTTTAATCCACTATCATATTGATAGCAATAATTTTTGGGAGCTGATTTTCCCACTCCTTTTTTCACCACTTACACTCCCTTTTGCTTTTTAATACTTTTTAATTAATTTTATTCTTTTTTGTTCTTTCTCTTTCCTATTCTACCCTTATTCTACATTAATTTCTTTTTACTTCATTTTAATATTATTTCCTTTCTTTTTCTAAATAAATAATAATTTTTTTAAAGCAAATATAAAATAAGAATTTTTTTAAGCAAATTTTTTTGGAAGACTTTTGAGATACTAAGAGAGGCGGTGGGACTCTGTTGAACATAATTATCAAGCCAGAAATCAAACAAAAACTAAATAAGAAATTAATCTTTTCCTTCTTTGTTAATCAAAACCGAAAAAAAGATTAAACCAAACAAACCCAAAAATCTATTCCTATTCTTCTTCTTCAATTACATTCCAGAAAAACACAAACAATCATGGAGAATAACAAGAAGAAATCATCGACGTCAAGGAACCTGAACCAAGATTGGACGCTGGCGTTGATTAGGTTTTCTATCTCGTTGATGTCGAATTGGGAGGAGGGGTGGAGTGGAACAATGGAGTGTGAAATTTTTCTTGTTTTGTCGTCGGGTTCAGGAAATCGACAAATGGGGGCTCTTTGGTTGGTGTTTGAATGGAGGAGGCACGGCGGCAAAGTGGAGGTCCACAGATTGAAACATGGCGGAGATGAGGGCTCTGGGGTTGGGGGTTCTGGGCTATCACTATAGGGAAGAGAGAAAGGGATATTTGTTTAATTTTTAATTTTTTTGCTTAACGAAAAAGAAATTAAAAAAAAACCAAACCAAAAAATTGAGAGGGGAGGATTGGGAGGGGGCGACTGGCGGTGATGACAGGGTAAGGTGGGGGTGGGTGACGGTGATGAGATGGTGACATGCAGGGAGGAGAAGATGGGGTGCGAGGGTTTGGGGAAGAAGGTGTGGGCGGCTAGATATGGTTTTTTATTTTTATTTTTAAGTTTATATATATTTATATTTTATATTTGCTTAAAAACATTATTATTTATTTAGAAAAAGAAAAGGAAATAATATTAAAATGAAGTAAAAAGAAATTAATGTAGAATAATGGTAGAATAGGAAAGAGAAAGAACAAAAAAGAATAAAATTGATTAAAAAATATTAAAAAATAAAAGGGAGTGTAAGTGGAGGAAATGGGAGTGGGAAAATCAGCTCCCTAATTTTTAACATATATAATACATAAAAAATGCCAAACTTGTTTATGCAATTATTTATATCATGTATTTCACTTATATACATACATGACAAAACATATTCCTCAAGACATGTTATAAAATAGACAATTTCTTGAGATGAAAAAGTATACAAAATGAATGTGAACAAAATTACTACGTATATTTTTGCGCATTGATATGGCTAAAACGACTCGTTTTAATGTAGAATTCATGTGATAAATAAAAATTAAATAAATGAAATTGTACTTAGGGTGAAAAATGGCGCAATTTCCATGCCAAATACCTCTTCATGTGGCAAACTTCATGACAGCCAGCCACATTAATTCATTTACAAATTTATAAATAAACCCAATTCTAAACATGTATTTATAAAAAAACCCAAGCACTATTTAAACATAGAAACACACCCAAAATCAACCCCAAAATCAACTTTTTGGGTGTGTTTATAAATGGGTTTTGAGTGTGTGTAATGATGGGTTTTGGGTGTGTTTATATGTTTAAATAGTGCTTGGGTTTTTTTATAATTTCAACACCCATTTTGGGTGTTTTAGTGAAACTCCCTAATTCATTCATGTGGGGATTAGATCCACGTGGGGGTGATCTTCATTAAAGAAAAATAATTTAAAAAAAATTAAGAATGATTTACAAAAACATAATGCCATAATTCAACATTTAACTATAATAAGTTTCTGGTGCATGTTTTTCTTTTTTGGTCAATGAGGTTATGCTGTTAAGACTTAAAATACAGAATATTGCCATTATTGTCTTTAGGAAGGTTAAGATATTCAAAGTTGGCAGCTCATCAACAAAACGTAAAAGAAAATATAAGCGATAACATGTCATGTTAAAATGAGTTTATTTATAAAAACCTATATACCGCGCAATGTCAATTTACTAATTTTTTTTATTTGCATAAACTCCTTTTTCCTTTTGGCAAGCTCAAAAGTCCACATATACGCAAGGGCCAATATTGAGTTGCCTTCAACAACTTGACCTTCAAAACATACATCAGCTTCCGCCCATAGAATAAATAAACAAACACAAAAGCAAAAACCGAAACTTTGCTACAGAAAATGCTAACGACATAATATATTTGGAAGACTTTCTTTAAAGAGGATATGAGGGTCTTGCCTTGTCATCGGTGGTCCTTCCTTACTTTTTCCACATCAGCCCTCTGTCACGAAAAAGTCCCAGTCATTTTTTTACTATTATTGTATTAACTTGGTGTTTGGATCTTTGCCTAGATTCAGCTGATTGAAGAAACTACTAGATTAAATACAAATTTAATATTTATTTTTTAAAATATTCATTTCTATTTGGGGTTTTATGGGTTTTGTTTCTCAAAGATTTGGCCTTATGTGCTTGTGTTCTTTGAATACTTTTGGCTGGTTTTTCATTCAATAAACCATGATTTCATTTTCTTATTGAAAAAAATAAATAAAGAAAGAAAGATGCGGTGCACGTTTTTGTCTGTCAAACAATTTTAATTTGTTTTATTTATTTATTTATTTGAATGAAACAACACATTGGTTCAGAATTTGTTTCAAATGTGCTCACCATTTTGGTTGAGTTTTATGCAGAGCAGCCAAAAATGTTTTGTATGAAGTTGGTCTCTCACCGTGAGATGAACATGAAACATCCTACAAAAATTCATTTTCGTTGACATAGAGCTTCTTGCATGTCATAGGCTTTGGTTGGTTGAGGTTGCATCTTGACATGAACATCCCACCAAAGTTTTATTGTTTTTATTTATGTTAAAACCAAACCCATCATATTTAAAGTAAACTCTCACACCCAACATCCTAACATAAATTAATAAATCAGTTCATTTTATGACTAGATTAATGACATTTGGTATCCACAATAGTATTTATCGAGAGTTAAAATTGCGATGGAAATACAAATGTAGTTAGGTCAGTTGACCAGTGCAGTGTGTCAGCTTCTTACAATGAAGAATGATTTAGAATATCACCCTAAAAAATGATGAAAATAAACTGCAAATTTATTGTGAATTATGGGGTGATAATGATATATATAATATATATGGCTGCATGGGAGTTTAGAACCAATGGGCACACCCACATAGTGAGCTATACTCCACTCACAATGATACTCCGTTTCTTTTTTTGGGTGAAAAAATGTACTCTGTTTTTTGTCAGAATGGAAAAATATATTTTATTTTTTTGGCCTAAAAAAGGGAAAAAGATTGATGGGAAGAGATTTCCCTAAAAAAAAAGGGAAAGAAAAGAAAAGAGAAGGTGCGGTAGGAAAGACGCGGGAATATGGCGGACAGTTGGTTGGGCACATGTCCCTCTCGCCCTCCCTCTCTGATTCTCACTCTCAGTTTCCCTCAATTTCCTTGGAGATCTCATTCCATGTCTACCCTTCGCTCCCAAAACCCTAAACATTTCCGTTGCTACTCCTTCTCCTCCATCCCTAACCCTAGCCCTGTCATGCCTTCCTTGCTCGTCTTTTCAGGTCCCTCTCCGCCACGTTAATCAACAAATGCAATAGAAAATTTCAGGAAAAGGAAACAAAGCTCACCTCTTCTCGTTTCGTAATTGCAGGTGGGACTGCGTTCAACGGCGTCGTTGAGGAGCTCAAGAATTTCACTACTCGCGTAGCTCACGTCCTTCCTGTTTCCGACGATGGAGGAAGTACGGCTGAGATCGTTCGTGTTCTCGGTAATTAACTTCTCTCTTCCTTTTCAATTTCTTCGTATCTGGAATTTTTTTCTCATTGCTCGTGGTTGTGTATTAGGTGGTCCTGCTGTCGGAGATATACGGTCCAGATGTTTGAGATTGGCTGATAAGAGCTCTTCTGAGGCTGTGGCAGTCCGGAGATTGCTTGGTCACCGTTTACCTCTTGATTCGCGGCAAGCCAAATCTGAATGGTAATGTTTTGCTACCATTTTTTTTGTTGCTTTTACTACTATTTATGGAAATTCTATAGCAGTGTTCTGCATTAGAACTGATGTTAGGCAAAAATGTTGAGCAAATAGTGAAGTATGATGATGTTTATGGACATTTCTTCTGATTTTCATCAATGTATATAGTTGGGGTCCTGCCTACTTTCTTTTGTATTTGTCATTTCTAGGTGGTATGTTATTCTATATCCTAAATTATTCTCATTTACGTGCTAGGTGTTACTATGGTGGGGTATTGAGTAACAGTCTGCTGAGTTGAGAATTTGACAGGTATGATATTGTGGAAGGAGAACATTCACTATGGACGGGAGTATCAAAACCCTACAGGGAAACCATTCGAGCTTTTCTAGTTTATTTTCAGAATCAGGTTAGTAATCGGGTTGGCAATGCTATATTGCCTCTATTAATTTGATTTATATGTGTTCTGATTTCAAACTGCTGTTGAACTCTTCTGAACTTCTTCAATTGCCTTTTTCAAATGCAGATACTCCGGCGATCTGATGAATCATTTTGCTTCAGTAATGGCAGGTGTGAAATCTTCACAATAGCTATGACTTGGTGTATTTCTGTGTTGTTTCATTATGGTGCTTAATTGAAATTCAGTAATCCACTTTCTTTAACTAAGAAATGTTTGAAAGATGCACTACAATAATATATCTTTCATTATTGGATTTCACTATGTGATAATATTATTTCTTTGCTAAACTGATTTCATAATTTCTGCAGCATTGGGAATTTCTTCTTTGCCGGAGCACGCACATTTTTTCAGTCCTTAGATGCTGCAATATTTTTGTTTTCCCGTGTGTCAGATATCCCCTCAGAGAGTCTGGTCCTCCCAGTGATTTCTACTAACGACAGGCTTACATTAGGATGTGAATTATGGGTATGATTGTTGACATACAACTCATGCGCCCTGAGAAATGCATGCATATACTTTATACTATGGTATTGGTTTACTAATTGGTGCAACGCAAGATACATGTGTACTTTCAAACCATAGTTGAAATTGCATTATATGTTTAATTTAAGGTCTGGCTAAGAGACTTTACCAACCATGCTACTGGCACCTTCTCATTTATGGAACTTGCAGAAGATATGCAACATAACAATTGTATGCTCCTTATGAAAATGATTCGAACCTTTTGTTGTATTCTTTTCTTTTTCCATCATCATCAATTCATGTAACAAGTAAAGTTTGCAAGATTCTGCCAATACTTGATTATGCTGAATTCCTTATTGTGCCCCCTAGGATGGAACTATAATACGAGGCCAGAATGAAATTTCTCATCCGACCAAGGGATATATGGAACCTGTCAATAAGGTATGCTGATGTGGTTTTCTTGATCTGGAAGTCTCAATCTATAGGTTCTCTGTCAGAAGTATTCTGATAGTTCAAGTTTTTTCCTGAGAATACATGACATGGATTCTTCAGAATGTTTCATTCCTATAAAAAAACATATAGGGGTTTTGAGAGATTCGATGATGTCAATGTGGTGGGTGCATGCTATGGTAGTAATGGTGTTGTTGGCGAGGTAATAGTGCATGTTTGAAGAGAGAGAATTTGGTTGTCCAGAAATAGAAAATGATGTCACTACTATTAATTCAATTTCTTGGTATTGTTTTATAAAAGTCATTTACTAAAATCTTGATGGTGTTTCAATTCCACTTTGGGTTTCTGACCAACCATAGTTGATTGGGTTTGGGCGTTCTAATTGGTTCTTGTAATTTTACCCAGCCAAGATCTATTCACATTATCATCATATTGTGTTAAGACTGGGAAAGACATTTAAGGGCTGATTGATTTTTTGCATTTTACTCAAATTCTAGAGGCAGATCATAGTAAAGAACTTCTCATTTATTGAAAGTGATGGCTTACTGTGGACAGGAAAGCTCTTCATTTCCAGCACTTCCTTGAGAATAAAGCGGGTATTCTACATGTCAAGTGAGGGCCAAAACTTGCTGCATGAGGTGAATGATACTTCATATATTTTTCTTTTCTTTTCAGTTTCATGTAATGCCCTAAAGTTTTCCTTGTTGATTTTATTTTTATACTTAAATAAAGGCCAATAATGCAGTCTTTTGTTAAATCTTTATCCTTTTTCTGATATTGCAAGGTTTTTAACTTTATAAAATTTTATCAGGCGCTACCCTTAAAATTTTAATTTTCTCATCTTATGAAAAAAATACTGGTATGTGGCTCCCATTTTTCTAATGATTAAAATGCTTCCATATTCCATGCATATGCTTCTGCAGTTCCTGAAATCAGACTCATAACAATGGTTTTCACAATGATTAGGTCTTCCCTGCTGCAAACCCATCTGTCTTGGATCAGTTACGTAATGTGGATTGCGTAGTTTATGCTATGGGTCCCTCTTTACATCTATTTGCCCATCACTGGTAACATTACTTCCCATATTAAATATGCTGCATTTTCTTATTTATTTTACTAGAATTTGCTTCTTCTTTTTTCAGAAGATTATAGAGCCCAGCTGATAATTCTTGATTGGACATGTGAGAAACCTGTATATTCATATTTTTAATTTGTTATGCCTCATTGTTTAGGTATTAATTGGCATTGGGGAGATTATATCTTCAAGGTCCTGCCCCAAGGTACCTATTCATCACTCTTAAGTTACATGTTACATGATACAAGTTCCAATCGTAAGTCTTCATATTGTTTCTTCTTTGACTGTTGCAAAGTTTTCTGACGTACCCCAGGGTCATCTTATAGATAGCCAATAACAAATGCATTATTTATTTTCCATGTCAAATTACATGTTGAGTTGATTCAGTTTGTCCTGATACTAGGTGCTTTTGTTAAATGGTACCCGTGACCGAGAGACAAGTGGCTTTTCAGCTTCTTGCTTTGTAACTGCTATCACAGATGCATTAAATCGAACATATGGAAATCCTCATAACTGTCTTGCAAACCTTGTAAGTTAGTCAGTGCAGTTACAGATGGTTGTTTTCTATTATTGTTAATGTCACATCTCTGGTGGCAAAGATGGTTTTTCAAAAGTATTTTTCTTTGCTTTTTGGGGGGGGGGGGAAGCTTTTTTGTTTTATGTATAACATGTAATTTATTACAAATTTGTAATTCAATGCAGCCCAGCCAATACATCAATACCATATTAGTGCCCAAAGGTGGTGAGATTCCTATAGATTTTCAACGCTTGGCTGCCCAAGGAATCTTTAATGTGGTATGTATAGTTTTAACTCCACTTTCAACAGAGTCCAAATGCTTTCTGTTACTTCTAATAAACTAAAGAAATATATGTTGAATTTTGAATGGAATTATAAAGTTTTACTTTTACTATGATGAATATCTATTCTTGGATATTTTTCATGAACCTAGACTAGGATATTCAAGTTCTTATGGAGAGTAAGTTGGCACTTTTGATTAAAGCCCTTGTTACAAAATATAATGCTTCTAGTGTCATGTCATCATAATGGCTAAGTTGAGTGCTTTGTCCTATCAATTTCCTGTTTTTAGTGTGCTTGATGGCCACAAATATATTTCTTCCTTTGTTAGCTGGATATTAAAGCTCTGACGAGAGTGAGTTTCTGCAGATTGTTGTTGATTCTATACATGATCCAAAAGCTGGTGTAGTATTTGACCCGAAGTCGTTAATACAAGCCCTTGTTGACGTGATAGGCAGATACACGAGTACAAATCTTACGGCGGTAGTCTAATGACAGTGAAAAAAGGAGCAAGCATGGTAATTTTCATGTGGCTGTTCATTAGTTTCATTATTCATGAGGTACAAGTTCAACAGCAAATCAATCTTTTTACAGCAGCTCTCCATATCAAGTACTAGTTCATGTTTCCGGAGATTTTGCTGCAATTACGTGACTAATGTTAAAACTTTGACTATGTTTGATTTCAGGAACACTTTCTGGCTTATTTTGACTGTGAGGTGATCTTCAGTTCAAGGATGTAGATGGGAAGTTGTTTGTGTTATTTGAAGGTTGAAACCCTAATTCAATTGAATTGCAGCAAGTTTGTATGCCCACTTAGAATCAGAGATGATGACACCTCTCACAAGGTGCTTTCCAGTTATGTACAGAATTGACTTAGATAGTCGTGACCTTAAAAAAAAAAAATTTAATATTGAAATGAAAGTGTCACTGCATTTTTGGGCATGGAACTTGATTATGTAGTCAATGATTTGTGTGTGTATATATATATATATACATGTCTTTTGTACGTCAATACCGTTGTTTGTTAAGGCCCATGTACGAGGGTTAGCAATTTGAATATTTCTTCATGTGCTCGTTCTTTTTGTTTTTTGTAAAGAAAATGAGAAATTAATCCTTAAAAATTTCTCCAAAACCTAGTTGCCATTTCATAATTAAACGAGTGTTGATTTTCGTAGGAGTGAATTGTGTTTAATACGGCTGTCTGTTAAGGCCCAAGTATAATGTCGTTGAAGGCTCAAGCACGTTGATGTATGTAGAGCCCTGCAATTCTTTGAACAAATAATGGATAGCACCAAGTTTATTTAGCTTTTCAAGGGACATAAATTGCCTAATTGGGTTCTTTATTTGTTTTGGGTCATTTCCGTGTAAAGGGTACGGAGAAGAAGGGATGCAAGATGTACACACGCATTAGATTTCAGGTTCAGCAACCAAAACGAAACATTTATGCTTAGACTAACGACTTCCAAGACTATCTCAGTACAGTGAAACAGTACTAGTAGATAATTATCTTCAGTCCTAATCAACCGCAGAAGAAAACTTCGCTCGCTAACATGGCAACATATCCGGAATGCAACCTGGTTGCCAAAGCCACCACAGATTGCCGGATCGAGATCCCGAGATCTTCTATATATACTTAGATCTCTTGAGGGATAAAACGTGTCTGCTAGATACTACATGATTGTTTCTATAAGCATAAGCATAAACAAAATTCATTTCACACAAATCCTCAACCAGTAAATAATGGCTTTCACACTTAGAAAGTCATCATCTATTCTACTGACACTTTTAGTCTTGGGGGTGTGGGCTTCCCAAGCCAACTGCCGCACATTGCTTGATGCTCATACTTCCATGTTAGATAGACATGAGCAGTGGATGGCTCGATATGGACGCATCTACAAGGACAATGAAGAGAGGGAAAAGCGTTTCCAGATATTCAAAGACAATGTGGAGTTCATAGAGTCCTTCAACTATGCTAGCAATCAGCCTTACAAGCTAAACATCAATGGATTTGCAGACCAGAGTCATGAAGAATTCCAAGCCTCTCGCAACCGATACAGAACATCCCTCAATCCCATGTCATCTAAGACACCTTTTAGATATGAGAACGTGACTGCAATCCCATCCAGCATGGATTGGAGAAAAAAGGGAGCTGTCACCCCCATCAAGGACCAGGGTGAATGTGGTAATTAGCCAAAATCACTAATACCCTCATCATAATTTTTGTTTTCAACTATGTGGTTCACATTAATCTTTTCTAACTCGGGCTTGTATTGTGATATGGTATATAGGATGCTGTTGGGCATTTTCTGCAGTGGCAGCCACAGAAGGCACTACAAAGCTGAAAAGTGGGAAGCTTGTGTCTCTTTCTGAGCAAGAGCTAGTGGATTGTGACACTCAGGGTGAGAACCAAGGCTGTGAGGGTGGTCTCATGGATGATGCCTTTAAGTTTGTAATGCGCAACAAAGGCCTGGCAGCTGAAGCAAGCTACCCCTATAGAGGAGTTGATGGAATTTGCAACAAGAACAAGGTAGCATATCATGCAGCAAAGATCACAGGTTATGAAGATGTACCAGCCAACGAGTTGGCTTTGTTGAAGGCCGTGGCCAATCAACCTGTTTCTGTTGCAATTGACGCCAGTGGATACGACTTCCAGTTTTACTCACGTGGAATTCTCACAGGAGATTGTGGAACTCATTTGAACCATGGTGTCACTGTAGTTGGGTATGGGACAGGTGCTGATGGTACGAGGTATTGGTTAGTCAAAAACTCATGGGGTGCAGAGTGGGGTGAGGGTGGATATGTAAGAATTCAAAGAGATGTGCATACTAGGCAAGGCCTTTGTGGCATTACCATGAAAGCTTCTTATCCTACTGCTTGAATTTCTATAGCAATTATTAGGAAATATTCAATCTTCATCTTGTGTGTTCTTATTGATCATGTAATTTCTTAGTATGTAGGTTTTGGAATTAATGATGGAACTTTGTTTCTTGAATTTTAAGGCAATACATTAGTGCACTCGAACTACTAAATAGATCAGTACTGGTGAAATTGAGCCTTGCTTCTTCTTTTAATTTATTTTAAAGAATCTAAAACACAGGCTGGCTAGCCACATGAGAATTTGCAAAGCTGTTGATATGTGAGTTACCATCATATATATAAGGCCAACAAGATCCCTGGTGTAAACCACATAGCAAGTGTATGGTTGATGCCTATCTGTGCCCGCAGACCTTGTCATATCCTGCCCACTTGGGTATTTAGACTATATTGGTTTATGCTTATCCATGTCTGCTAGCCTAATTGCTTAAAAGTGAATTTGATGCACTTTTTCCTTTTACAAAAAAAGAGTGATATATATATGTAAGTATGCGTATGCATCTTATATATATGCTAGCTAGTTATGACAAACTCTATACGAGAATTAATCGAGTTCTAATGGCCTAATATTGTAAATGTGTTTCATTTCATCACAGTGAAGCAGAAAATGAGTCAATCTGACTGAAGTTTTTATTGGTTTTTTTTCAATATGCAGGTTCCTTTCCACATATATCCAAAGATATTCCTTAACAGTGAAGAACAAAGATGCTCATCATCTATATATATGGAAATTTTGATCTTGCTTCTTCACACCTAGTGATCATCAATCAGCTAATAACAATGGCTTTTACACTTGAATGGAAATTCATGATTTCCATGTTCATAGGGGTTTCGGGGACTTGGGCATCAAAAGCCGCATCCACCACGTTGGATGAAGCTTCAATGGCGATGAAATATGCAGAAAAGTAAAGGCGTTTCAAGATATTCAAGGAAAATGTGGAATTCATCAAAAAGTTTAACAAGGAAGCGAATCACACTTACAAGTTAGGCCTCAACGAATTCTCAGACCTTACAGATGAAGAATTCACCATGTTTCATACTGGATACAAACCCACAAGCTCATTCAAAAATAGTTCTTTCTGGAACGAAAACCTGACTGATGTTCCACCAACCATTGACTGGAGGAACGAAGGAGCTGTCACCCCCATGAAATTCCAAGGTGTATGTGGTAAGATGAGCACCAAAACTCAAAGCTCCCTTCCAAAACTAATTAGTTAAATAACATGCACATGAACATTATTTTGTGATCATTAATTAGTTATATAACATGCACATGCACATGCACTCAAAGCTCCCTACACGAATCAAAACTGGTATAGCTTGATCTCACTGTCCAACAACTAGTGGACTGTTCCAAAAATGACGCCAACCAAGGTTGCGAAACTGGTAATGTGCTCGATGCCTTCGATTACATACAAACAAACGGTATCACCAATGAAACAAGTTACCAATACACAGGAAATAATGAAACATGTGACATTGAGAAGAAAATTAACATTGCTGCCTGTATTGCGGGCTACTAATCTGTGCCATCTGACAGCGAGGAGGCACTGCAGAAGACTGTTCCAATGCAACCGGTCACAGCTGCGGTTGAAGGCAGAGGAATGGCATTCCGACATTACTCCAGTGGGGTCTTTTCTGGAGGTTGTGGGATCACTTCACCGTGGTGTTACAGTCGTTGGTTTTGGCAAAAATGAAGATGGCATTAAGTATTGGTGGGTCAAGAATTCATGGGGAGCGAACTGGGGTGAGGGTGGCTACATGAGATTGCGCAAAGATCTTGGTTTTCCAGAAGGTCTTTGTGGCATTGCCATGTATGCTTCCTATCCAGTTGTATAACCCTCCCTTGGCATATGGCTGCATATGTATTGAGCAGCTTGAGTAATGGCATTGTAATATAAACTTGGTAGTGGTATAATAAAGCTGCTGTTTTCCATATTCAGTTCCACAATTGAGTAATGTTGTACAAAGCACACTAAGATTTTGTGCCTACATATCCTCTTCGATAATCACCTCGAGAAATTTAACTAATAATAAGATTTTTTTTGGTGCGCATACATTTTTGCATTAACAACGCAAAAGGTAATGGGTTAATTTAATTGTTTCGTATAATTGAAACTCAATATGGTCAGTACTTGTAGATGTGGGCCTTGTTGATTTTGAGCCTTAAAACTCTGGTCACTTAATTTTATTTGAAAACTGCTTTTGTAGAAAGTATATAGAATATTTGTTTAGGAAGCACTTCTGATGATAAATATTTTTATTATAAGCATATGTAAATTTTATTAAAAATTCAAGTGCTTTATCTTTATGGTTGAAAAAAGTAATTGGAACTACTTTTATAGGCAATTAGCACTTAATTTTTTTTTTAATGTCAAATAATGCAAAAACACGCTTTTGTTTGATTATCTAAACGCATTTCGAAACTGGCCATGCTTAGCTAAGACTCTTTTCATACATTATGATTTTCTCCAATCGTACCTCCATAGACATCGGGTGAATGATGATTTGCGCCAATTATGCCTCCGTGACTTACTATTCTGTCTCTACCTTATGCCAGACATCGATGGTATACATTGGAAGAACCATTCAATTTTCCACAAACAAAACAAAATATCAACATAATAGTATTCGGCTACGTACGTGGCTGGAAATTTCGCTGCCTTCCCAATTCCACTAATAACATGAACACTGTGTTCACATGCAAACACGCTGGTCATCTTCTATATAAACCCACGATCGTATGCTTCGCTTCTTCACAGCTAGCTAAGCTTTCCAATATCACTACTTAAAACCTAAGCCAATATTACTTTGCGAACAATGGCTTTTGAGAAAAACCTTGTGGTCATTGCCATATTCATCGTCTTGGGGACTTTGGCATCTCAAGCCACATCCCGCACACTGTCCGAAGCTTCCATTGCTGCAAAACATGATCAATGGATGACAAAGTATGGCCGTGTTTATAAGGACGATGCAGAGAAGGAAAAGCGTTTCGCCATATTCAAGAAGAACGTGCAGTTTGTGGAGAAGTTCAACACTGAAGGGAACAAGACTTACAAGTTAGGACTGAATGAACATTCTGATTTGAGCGATGAAGAATTCCTCCGGCAGCGTACTGGATACAAAAGGGCCACTGAATCAACCTCATCCGCAAACATATCTTTCAGGTACAAAGACCTCAGCCCGACTGATGTTCCGCCTAGCATTGACTGGAGGGAGAAAGGAGCTGTCACCCCCATAAAGGATCAAGAAAACTGCGGTAATTAAGAGATCCACCTTCCTTATATTAATTACCTTCTTAACTCATCCATATTCTTTACTAAATATTGATGTTTTTGTTTTTGTATTATATATGTAGGCTGTTGCTGGGCATTTTCTACAGTGGCAGCAGTGGAAGGGATTAACCAAATCAAAACTGGGGAACTGATCTCACTGTCCGAGCAACAACTTCTGGACTGTACCAGCGCCTATGGCAACAATGGCTGCCATGGTGGTCTCATGACTAGTTCCTTTGAATACATCCAACAAAACGGAGGAATTGCCAGCGAAGAAAACTACCCGTACCAGGCTGTGGAGGGAACATGTAACGCTAATCAGCCTGCTGTCCAGATCACTGGTTATGAAAAGGTGCCTGCCAATAGTGAAGAAGACCTACTCAAGGCTGTGTCCATGCAGCCAGTCTCAATAGGCATCGTTGATTCCAACGAGTTTAGGCATTACCAAAGTGGGGTCTTCTCGGGCACAGATTGTGGGACAGAACTGAACCACGCTGTTACCGTCATTGGGTACGGGACGACTGAGGACGGCATTAAGTATTGGTTACTCAAGAATCAATGGGGTGAGAGCTGGGGTGAAAATGGCTATATGAAAATTCTTAGGGATGCTGGTGCCCCAGAAGGTGTCTGTGGCCTTGCTCAGCAGGCTAGCTATCCGACTGCATAATCTATATATATTTATATAGGCTATTATGGAATCCATATCGAAGTGAATGTATAATCAATGGCTGTGAAAATGCCTATATCCAACTACATCATGAATAAATTAAAATTTTAAATTAATATCCCATGTGCAAGATATGTTCTAAATAGCAAATAATATTATAAGGAAATGTCATTAATTAATACATGCAATTAGTCGTCAGGTTTCTCTGGAGCCCTTGTTGAAAGTGTGTTTTTGTGCCCTTTTATGTAGTAAACTACTTACATAGTGCATTAGATTGATATGTAATGCGATAAATAAAACATACATTTTTAAATCAACAACTCCGGAAGTAATATGGTTTAATGTTCTATATAATTCCTCTACTTGTTGAAATTGAGACTCAAGAACTAATAGCATGGGTTACTACTTGTACTCCTATTCATTCAGCCAAACTGCCCAAAGTCTTATTATGCATAAATTACGATTGATTACAGGACCAACAACCTCAAAAGTCTCATTGGTCTTTGCCGAATAGGAAAAAATAACAAATCAAGTCTCTTTTTTCTCTGGTTTTTTCCCATTTGGCAGGGCAGGCATCAAAAATTTCTCAACCACAAATACACACATCATCATCCCTTTAGAGTCTACCATTTGCAATAAAATGAACGTTGGAAGCTTGCATTGCGCCACCACTAGTTTTGAATATCTGAGTTAGACAGCAACTGCAACGATTTAGAATTCTTGAACATCAAATTCACATCAAGGACTGGATTGTTCTAGCTCGATGTGAAAGTTTGATGACCTAATTAATCCACAATTCTAGACGAACATGGTAGTGAATTAAGGATTGGGGACTGGCGGAAAAACTTGGTAGAGTTTTTTGTCATATCTCAAAAATTAAGGCTGAAACTCCTCCAGAAAATAGTATGCAGGTATTGTAATTAATGAAGATGACAATAAGTAAGGCTTGGCTGCATGCATCCTGAGCCCCACCTGGATTTGGAGTTCTTCGCATACAAATTGTTAGAACTTGGCTGCATGCTCAAGTTGGACTTCTTAATTTTCCACAAGACAACATATCAACTTCCAAGGATTAAAATATCGGCCGTGCAGATAATATCGGGCCTCCAATTTACGGATATTTCGGGGGATTTATCGTTATCGTTTTAGGTATCGGGAAAAAATCAACAAAAATGACAGATATAGGCATTGAAACACATAATTTTGGTGTAAAACTTTCATAGATGTTATATACATTATCAATGAATATATTAAATAAATAAAACTCAAAATTTACTAATAATAAGATATACATATGATGAAATATAAGTGGTATGTAATGCGCGTTAATGAAAAGTTTGAAAATAAAATGTTAATTAAAATGAATAAACCATGCATAAATCCATAGTTTGTTTAAACATTGGATTACAAATTAGATAAGTGTCCATCTACATAAATGAAGAGCTCCTATGAGGTTCAAACAATGAGGAACAACCATCTAGATTCATACAATAGTCATACCAAGTCATGTAACTCGAGCAGTTTATAAGCCATGTTTGAACATGGTGCACATAGGTCTCTCTTAAGACCTCTATTGTCCTCTCAGATATGGGATAGTTAGGATTAACCAACTAGTAGGTCCATAATCTTTTTTATCATCTTGAGCTCCATAACTAGTTCCATTATAATAAGACATGACATAACCATAGCCATCATAAGATTTATTTGAGTTAGTATTAGGTCTAGTTCCTATGCTCATAGATCCAAAACTGATTGCCATGTCCTCTTCAGATGGATTGGAGGTATGTGGGCAGTGGACTGTGCATAGATTCTTCATATTAATATATTATAGGGTTCTCGACAAGGATTAACTATTTTTGGATTTCAATTTGCTTCACTTGCCTTTAAAACTTCTAAATTTTTTTTGGGTTCTGTTATGGGTACTGCTTTTTTCTTGTTGAAAATAACTAAGAAAAACAAAGGTTAAAGAAGGCTAATATGGAAAAGTATGGCCCGACTGATCCATCTAGCAATGCACTGAAGACAGTTACCGTACCAGAGTCTGGATGGAACTTCTGGTCATGAAGAGAGGTGCCTCCCAATAGCGAAATCGACCTACTCAAGGCTGTGTCCGCGCAACCTGCAGTTTCTGTTGCCATTGCCGCCACAGGAGAAGCCTCTCAGCATGAGGATGCCCCAGAAGGTGTTTGTGGCCTTGCTCAGAAAGCTTTCCATCAACAAGGCTTTCTGAAGTATATGCTTATTGTCATGTAACTATAAAATCTTGTCGACTTCACCTATAGCTGTAGACCGAACCCACGACTACCAGATTCTGCCTTTTCATATTTATGCAGAATTACTATTATTGGTTGTGAAAATGCCCCAATCTTGTACTAGCTAATGTACTCTTGACAAGAGATCAGCACATAAGTGTGAAGTGTAACAACAAAACAATATGGCATTACAAGCAATCACCAGGTTTTTGGAGCCCCTATTAAGAGTGAGCCTTCCATTTGAGTTCTGATACATTTATTGGCATAGTGAATATGCAAAATGGGCTCGGACAAACAAAAGCCTTTCTGATTGAAACAATACAGAAGGGATATCATGTGAAATAAGTTTGAAATTCTGCCAATGTTCACAAGAACCAGCTATTAGACATCATTACATTTCATTTCATTTCATTTACCTGATAAACTGGATGCGAAAAAGACACAATTAGGCACGTTTTCCACTGTTGGGATTGGTCTTCGTGCAGAGGATCTTCCATCCCTTAGCACATCGGCGCTTCAACATTGCTCTACCACCAGTGGTTCTCATGCGTCTGCGGAAGCCATGAGTTCGAGCCAAAGATTTCCAGGACCTATTTCTCTTGGTTAGACATAGAGCAGCCTTCCCAGCCCTCACCACTAAGCCCGAGCCTCTTCTTCTTCCAATCCCAATACTAGAACTCAAATCCAACCCAAGAGATAAACCTTCAAGTTGAAAAAAAATCAATTTTAGATCAAGGCCTTTCCTAGGAGGAAAATGACATAGTATTATCATTTATAATCACTACATTACAAATGCAATATTGGTATCCTGAGAGACCAACAAAGTACTCATATATTCATCTAGAAAAACCTACCAAAATATCTAACCATTCCTTTCTCTAATTCACTAAGCTGCATGGCATCTTTTGATTGGAAATTGAAGTACTTATGTTGCTTTACTAAGCAAAACTGCTCTAATTTTAAGCCTATAAGCAAGAAATTTACTTTCATGAAGCTTAGAGTGCCTGACCAAACAAAAAATCAACAAAATTTCAAACAAACAAAGGAATGCCAATGTTTGTCCAAATTCATAAACTAAGAAGACCCATCAAATGGGGATGTAGATCAAATGGTAGAGCACTCGCTTTGCAAGCGAGAGGTATAGGGTTCGATACCCTGCATCTCCACCTCATCCTTTTTGTATTTTTGCAATTAACAACTGTTGAACACAAAAAAAAAATTACAAGACAAGGAAAGGGGCCCAGGATAAAAGCCCAAGACGTGAAGGTTGATCTTTAAGGTTGCTGATTGTTCCTTCTAGAAATTAAAAAAAGGGATAAGGTCAGTTTTCAAAAGAAATATAAAATAAAACAAATAAAAAAATAAAGGTGGGAAGAGATCGTGTTTATCCTTGGCAACTCCATTCAGCGGAGAAACTGCTCACTTAGCAAACGTGCTTCCCCAACTGCTGTTCATCTTTTGCCTATAAAAGACATGAACATACAGAGGTTAAAAGGGCGGAAAGAGAGGGAGAGGTGCTGCAGGAAAGGAGGGCCTGCAAGGCCACAAAGGCCGAGGAGGCTCGAAAGGCTGGAGGAAAGAAAAAAAAAAGAAAAAAGACTGAAGCAATGAAAGAGGCATCTGCAACAAAGCTCCTCTCTTGTTTTGAAGAAAAATGTGAACCTCCAAACGTAATTTCACCACCACTAATCAATTAATGCGGTTTTATTATTTTAGGTTCGACGCATTCGAGACGCAAGTCTCTTAATTACAATCCCTAGCTACAAGGGAAAAACCCTTTGATTCCATCATAAAGAAACAGAACGTGTGTGTGTTTGATTTTGCGGCTGCTCCCAAGTCCAACCTCAGGGTGCCTACGTATCCTTTGCGAGAATCAAGCCACTCGTAGTTCAAAGATTCGCAATGAATTAATGACTCATCGCAAAAGGAGGAATTTGAATGAATTTGATTGAGGAGTGTTTGAATGAATGTAGCTGAATAAATCAGGGATTCAACATGGAATTGTGTTTGGGATGGTTGCATCTAGATTGAATATCTAGACTGCCTACGTACCCTTTCAAAGGGATCAAACCAACGTAGTTCGGAAATGATTTGGAAATTAATGAGGAAGTGTGGCCCATTAATTGAGAATTTATGTCTTTGGGACAATTTGGAGATTTTCATAGACAGATGACCTATGAGAAAAATTGGAAATTAATGGGTAAGTATGGCCCACTATTTGAGAATTTGTGTTTGAGATATTTGAATTTAATCTTATTGGGATTTTCATGAGTAGATGACCCATGAGAGAAATTGGAAATTAATGGGTAAGTATGGCCCATTAATTGAGAACTTCTGTTTAAGAGATTTGAAATTAATCTCAATGAAATTTGCATGGGTAGATGACCCATGGGAAAAATTGGATGGTTTTATACCATTCTTCTTTTTGTCAACGTCCAAGAAAAATAATGAGCAATTTTTATGAACTCACTAATTCTCTACAATTGACATTTGCATTTGGGAAAGTGTTTGGATGAATTTAGTTAGGATAAAACCAGGGATTCAAATTTGGTTGCAGTTACGTCTAGTGGGATGCTAGACTGCCTTCGTACCCTTGACAGGATCAAACCGACGTAGTTCCAAATGGATTTGTGTGAAGGTGGATATTTGATTTGTGGGAATTTGGTTGATGTAACCAGTGATTCAAATTTGGTTGCGGTTGCGTCTATTGAGATGTTAGACTGCCTACGTACCCTTCACAGGATCAAACCGACGTAGTTCCAAATGGATTTGTGTGAAGGTGGATATTTGATTTGTGGGAATTTGGTTGATGTAACCAGTGATTCAAATTTGGTTGCGGTTGCGTCTATTGAGATGTTAGACTGCTTACGTACCCATAACAGGATCAAACCAACGTAGTTCCAAATGGATTCGGGAATTAATGAGTAAGTGTGGCCCACTAATTAAGAATTTGTGTCTTTGAGACAATTTGGAGATTCTCATAGGTGAATGACCTATGAGAAAAATTAGAAATTAATGGGTAAGTGTGGCCCACTAATTAAGAATTTGTATCTTTGAGACAATTTGGAGATTCTCATAGGTGGATGACCTATGAGAAAAATTAGAAATTAATGGATAAGTGTGGCCCACTAATTAAGAATTTGTATCTTTGAGACAATTTGGAGATTCTCATAGGTGGATGACCTATGAGAAAAATTAGAAATTAATGGGTAAGTGTGACCCAATAATTTAGATTTGGTGTCTTTGAGACGATTTGAATATTTTCATAGGCATATGACATATGGGAAAAATCAGAAATTAATGGGTAAGTGTGGTCCACTAATTGAGAATTCTACTTGAGAGATTTGAATTTAATCTCAATGAAATTTTCATGGGTAGATGACCCATGGGGATGGTTTTGTACCATTTTTCTTTTTGTCAATGTCCAAGAAAAAATAATGAGCCATTTTGCTTAGCTCACTAATTTTCTAAAATTGACATTTGCATTTAGACCCAAATATAGCTATGAGGATTTCTTTTTTTATACATAAAATTAATCCATTAACCATATAATGGGAAATTTGAGCCTCTGTAAATTTAATGGGTAATTATTTGTATCACCCATTAAATATTTTGGGCTTCAGAAAATTAATGGACAATTATTTTTGACGGTCCATTATTTTATTTCGGGCCTGCAATATTTTGACTGGCCCATCTTTTGGACATGTGAAGAAGAGAGAAAAGAAGGAAATAAAAGAGAGAGCTAAATAAACCCAAAACACAAACTAAGTGGCTGATGCCACGTTCTTTTTTTTTGGTCTTTTGACTTCTTCTTTTTTTCTTTGAATTTCTTCTCCCTTTTTGAAACAAAGTGGCTGACCCACTTCCCTTTTTTTTTTTCTTTTTTTTTTTTATACTCTTCTTCCCTTTGTTTTCTTTTCAGTGGAAGCCTCCTCTCTTTTATTTTGTTACTGCCATACATAACACCAAGCCAATTCCTCTCGTCTTTTTTTTTTGTTTGTTTTGGCTTTTGTTTTCTTTGCTTTTGGTTTGCTGCGCAACCAGAAGTTGCCAACAGGAACGTGGCTTTCCTTTTTCCTTTTTTTTTTAAGGACCTCCATCCTTTGTTTTGATTGTTTGTAAACAATCCCCAGGTGAGGAATTCAAGGGATGGGCTGCACAACGTGGCCTCCGTTTTCAAGCTTTGTTTCTTTCCTTTATGTGCACGCAGCTGATTTTTTTATTTGCTGTGAGATTAATCCCCCAATGATTCTGTTTGTGGGTTTTATACCCAAATTGGATTTGTCATACAGAGAACTCAGTGAATGAGCTTTGTGCCCAAACGGATATATCAGAGAGTGTTTGATTGAGGGTCACACCCATGGTGGATTTTGTATCCAAGATTTGTTTGGGGTATAAAAACCCAAACTTGTTTTGAGGGTGAAAACCCATATTTGTTTTCAAGGTTTATTACCCAGAGATGGAATGAACATTTGAGAAAGTTTGATTCAAGGGTTGCCACCCTACATGGATTGCCATCCATTTGATTGATTAAAAGGGTTGCCACCCAACATGGAGGACTCAGCACTGCCGTGCATCCTCCATATTCCCCACATGGATTGCCATCCATTTGATGGATTAAAGGGTTGCCACCCAACATAAAATTATGTTGAAGAAAAATGTGAACCTCCAAACGTAATTTCACCACCACTAATCAATTAATGGGGTTTTATTATTTTAGGTTCGACCCATTCGAGACACAAGTCTCTTAATTACAATCCCTAGCTACAAGGGAAAAACCCTTTGATTCCATCATAAAGAAACAGAACGTGTGTGTGTTTGATTTTGGGGCTGCTCCCAAGTCCAACCTCAGAGTGCCTACGTATCCTTTTTGCAATGAGTCATCTAACAAAGTCAACAAGGCATAACACTTGATGAGAAAGCAGCAGGTCAAAAGGCAAAAAGAGGAAATATTGCTAACTGCTCAAGGAAAACTAGATCAGAATATTCACCTAACTACAAGATTTGGGTGCATGAGCATGTAACATTTGGTACTCAATTATTTCTTTGGTGAAAGAGTGTGAGAGGAGAGAGGTCAAGGTTCGAGTGATTGAAAATGGACCAACTTGAACCCAGTTGGACATGAAATGCAAACTAATTATGATCCAAGTGTTGTTGGCTAAACGCTTGGTGGTTGTGGTTCCCAATGTGGGTATCCACTAGTTTTCCAACTAAGACACAAACCAAACCAGTGCTCTGCATATTTTTGCACGACTCGAAAGCAAATGCGGCCAATTCACCATATTAATAACAATTTTGTAGGATTGTGGTGTGAGGTTGGCCAAATTGTGCATGCCCCAATTCCACGTCAGTTGAATGGGCAAAAGCAAACTATGATAAGGAAATCAGGTGGACCTATGCCATCCAGACTGTTCATTCCCCCAAACCTTCTACATATTAGATACAAACGTCGTCACCAAGTTTCCACCCACTTAATTCTGCACTACTATAATATCATCATACTATAATATCATCATTATGATGAAATTGTCGACGTAATATTATCACGTGATGTTATTAATTCACTTATTTAATTATGAAATTATCAACGTAATATTGTCATGTAATGTTACTAATTCACTTATTTAATTATTACTAAAGCACTAGTATTTGACAAAAGAAATGTGTTAATCATGTAAAGCATATCTCTTTGAGCTTTGCAAGCAACACATCTGGTCCTGAAAGGCTGCTAGTAGGGGTCCCCTAAGACAAGTTGTGCAAGCCAACTGTACAAAGCCACTTACGATTTCATCTCTCTCTCTCTCTCTCCTCTTCTCTCTCAGTCAATTCTACGAAGTCCCAATTCAAGAGTGACTCATCAAGGAGACTAATTAAAATGGTAACCCTCTTTTTCCAAGCCTGTGCCATGTAAAGATTGCTAATTAATTACCAAGTTGTTGGAGGGTTTACTATTTTGAGATATAGACATTAGAAACTTCTTGGTGAAAAAAACACAAACGAACAAATGAAAGTAGAAAGAGGCAAGAAGCCCCAACCTATAACAGTTTTGATATTAAATATATGTGTTTGGGGACCTCTTTTGAAGGGTGAGCGTGAGATTGAAAGAACTAGAAGACCAACTAGAAAGGCCGATGACAATGAAGTATTGAGCAGCTTGATTAATGGCATTGTAATCTAAACTTGGTAGTGGTATAATAAAGCTGTTGTTTTTCCATATTCAGTTCCACAATTGAGTAGTGTTGTACAAAGCACACTAAGATTTTGTGCCTACATCCTCTTTGATGATCATCTCGAGAAATTTAACTAATAATAAGATTTTTTTGGTGCGCATGCATTTTTGCATTAACAACGCAAAAGGTAATGGGTTAATTTAATTGTTTCGTATAATTGAAACTCAAGAACTAATAATATGGTCAGTACTTGTAGACGCCGGCCTTGTTGATTTTGAGCCTTAAAACTCTGGTCACTTAATTTTATTTGAAAAATGCTTTTGTAGAAAGTATATAGAATATTTGTTTAGGAAGCACTTCTGATAAATATTTTTATTGTAAGCACATGAAAATTTTATTAAAAACTCAAGTGCTTTATCTTTATGATTGAAAAAAGTAATTGGAACTATTTTATAGGCAATTAGCACTTATTTATTTTTATTTTTATGTCAATAAATGCAAAAACGAGCTTTTGTTTGATTATCTAAACGCATTTCGAAACTGGCCATGCTTAGCTAAGACACTTTTCATACATTATGATTTGCTCCAATCGTACCTCCATAGACATCGGGTGAGTGATGATTTGCGCCAATTATGCCTCCGTGACTTACTATTCTGTCTCTACCTTATGCTAGACATCGATGGTATACATTGGAAGAACCATTCAATTTTCCACAAACAAAACAAAATATCAACTTAATAGTATTCGGCTACGTACGTGACTGGAAATTTCGCTGCCTTCCCAATTCCGCTAATAACATGAACACTGTTCACATGCAAACATGCTGATCATCTTCTATATAAACCCACGATCGTATGCTTTGCTTCTTCACAGCTAGCTAAGCTTTCCAATATCACTACTTAAAACCTAAGCCAATATTACTTTGCGAACAATGGCTTTTGAGAAAAACCTTGTTGTCATTGCCATATTCATCGTCTTGGGGACTTTGGCATCTCAAGCCACATCCCGCCACTACAAAAAAAATCAGCAGTAGTCACCTTTTTTTTCGTGACTTTTGAAAGCATTGGTCACCTTTATCGGTGACTAAAAGCCTTTAGTCACCATTCAGTTACAATTTTCGAGAGCGTGAGATTTGTGGCCGTTACTATTGACCTTTTGTCACCATTAATAAAGAAAGTGACAAATAATATGTTGACTTTTCAGCAACCTTTACATTTATATTTTATTATTATTTTCATCTTTAATTAGTTTAATAATTTTCTGAATTATATATGTTTTAAATAATTACAATTTCCTTTTTTTTTTTGGTCAATAATTACAATTTCCTGTTGATATACTTTAATGGCATAATAACAGTAATTCCTTTTTCTTTTCTTTTTTTCTAATAAGATAATAATAATAATTCCTTGGTAATGCACTTCATGTGTAAAAGAGGCCTCTAATATTATTATTTAATTAAATATAAATATTCAATTGATACATAATGGAAATTAAGTAGTACAATATTTTCCTAATGAATAAAAAATTTGTACAATCCTATACAAACAATAATACATACAAGCCTAAGAAGACCTATAGCTAGTACTTTCTAATCCAAGCACTCCTCCGATCTGACCATACAAACGACCGAACGATGAACTGAAGCATCCTCCATCCCTGCAATTGAAGTGTCCACCATCCCTGTAAGTAAATCGAAATGGCAAAGAAAGAAAGAAAACAGTCCCAAATGCTAGAATAGAAAGAAAGACCATCACTGACATTAAAAAAAACTGAAGAATAATTCAATCGCACAAGGACCCGTGGGATAAAACAAATGCACAAGGTATAAGCAGCCAAACTCAGTAAATCAGTAAAGAGATGATGGGATATCCACTCTTGGAGCCCAGCACAAGTTATTAAGATAGGAAAAAAAATAAAAATAAAAAAGATGCAATCCTGTAAGACAAAAAGGAAGAAAAGGCAATACATCAAAGAAGTTCTACCTGTAATTTTGTGATGTCCCACCCAAAAAAGTAATTCAAGCCTGCCATTGGAGATGTACAAAAACATTAAACAGAACTTCATTCAAGCCCATAAACACTGAAGAGAAGGAAAAAAAAAAAACAAAAAAACAGATCTGAACATTTCCATTGATGGCAATAACCTGCAAGGCAGTGCAAAATTAGAAAGAATTACTAAAACCCCTAATTTTCAGTCTAACCTCAGCACTTGATATCACTGTAAGTTTACAAATAATACACTAAGCTCAGATTTAACAGATCTGAAGATAAAGATTCCAACTTTATGAAATCTAAAGCAAACCCATTTGGCATTCATGAAAAACGAGCAGACCCACATCCACAACAAAAAGATTAGCTAAAAGTAGCAAGAGAAAGTGCATAATCTAGAGACAGAATGCAGCTACAGAAGTAGAAAGAGAGAGATATAAGAACTAAGAGGAACATACCTGTTGAGGGACACCCAGAGAAGAAGCAGTGATGTAAACATTTGGATCCAAGCCAAGTCAAAATAGGTGGGCAGCTTTCTGCCAGCAGCTCTTCCCTATGTCACAAAATAGGTGGTAAATATCTGAAGATCTCAGATCTGAGATATAAAATCTCAGCTTTGAGATTTGATCTAAAAGGACCGCCTAGAGCCAAAGAAACGTCCTAGAAAAACTAGGGAGATAACAAACTCTGTCAAAAGCAAGGAGATAGCTAAAAAATGGAGGGATCGGGGTGGAAGCCACCGGATCTAAAAAGAAAATCAGACAAGCAAGGAGTTGGTGGGTTGTTTTGGGAGAGAAGAGCTTTACAAAAGAAAAGGGTTAAGTTTCGATTTGTTTGAGAAGTAGGAGAAGAGAGGTTGAGGAGAGAGAATGAGAGGTGGGAAATCCACCGAATATTTTATTGGATTACAATTATTAGCAAGGCTCTAATCAAATATTAGTCATGAAAAATTACTGTTTCAGTGTTAATCACAATAATTAGTTTTACATTTATTATATTTAAATCAATTGTCACCAAAATATTAAAATGTGAGAAATTAGTCACAAATAATAGTGACAAGTAAACAAAAGCATTGACCAACCACTCAATTGTCACCAATACCAATACGTTAGTAACAAAAGGGTGACTATTGCCCCCTTTTCTAGTAGTGCGCACACTGTCCGAAGCTTCCATTGCTGCAAAACATGATCAATGGATGACAAAGTATGGCCGTGTTTATAAGGACGATGCAGAGAAGGAAAAGCGTTTCGCCATATTCAAGAAGAACGTGCTAAAATATGAATATGGTTTGAATGTATTAGGTTGTTTTTTATTCTTCTCCGTAAGGAGGTATATATAGGAGTTTACATATGAGGGTTTTACATGGAATTAGAAATAGTAAAGAATTAGGAAAGTATCTCCTAATTGTACAATGATTTATCACTTATATAAAAAATAGGAAAGTAAATCTCCTTGATTAATTAGGAGACTCACGTCAACACTCCTCCTCAAGTTGGTGCATATATGTCACAAATGTCCAACTTGGTAAGTGAGTCATGAAAATACTCTTCCACACTCACAGCATATGCAATATCTGATCTTGGATGACGTATGAAGAGTAGAACCTTTGGTGGTGGTGATAGAAGAAGGAGTCTGAGTTGACCGCATGCTTCTGTGAATCTGCAATAAGATGGAAAATCGTATGGGTTCCTGACATCGCAGCGGAAGTAAGATGTGATATGAGAAGGTGAGGAAGGTGATGCGAGAAATTTGATGTAGGAATTGGATTTATGAGATATGTGTATATGGATTTGGATAAGAGGATTTGAGGACTTTAGATTTGAGGGATTTGGATTTGGGGAAAAAATATGAGGAATTTGATTTAGGGTTTAGGATTTGAATATGAGAAATTTGAGATAAGTGTATTTGAAGAAATTTGAGATAAGGGTTTAGGCCCTTTGAATATGAGAAATTTGAGATAAGGGTTTAGGCCCTTTCACTCTTTTTTTTTTTTTTTTTTTTTTTTGGAGAGGAGTTTGCCCCTCCTAGTACCACAACCAATTGGCTTAACAAGAGCTGAGTCAAAAGATGTGTTGAGTGATTTTCCACTATTCTTGCGCGGAGCTTTGGGGTGGTCCCACCAATCCGGGTAACCAATCAATTCGTAACAGCCAGCACGAGTATGTTTGCTTCCACCACAGTGAGTGCATTTGCGGTCCGAACGAGAGTTTGTGACTTGAGTCTGAGAAGCACCAGTGGTAGAAGTCGAAGGACCCTGTGGACGTTGGGTGGCTAGGACAGTAGTGTCTGGAGTACTGGTCATGGTCAGTCGTTGTTGAGCTTCGCTACGGACATATGCAAAGGTTTGGTCAAGGTCTAATTTAGGTTCTTTGCTCAAGATTTCCCCCCGGACTTGATCAAACTGAAGGTTGAGCCCGACAAGAAACAATGTTGAGCGGAAGGATAAAAAATATGTGTTTAGGAATTGAAAGGTATGATGGATATGTGTATGGAGATCTGAATGTGAAGCTATAAATATGAGAAATTATTATCTTTTTCACTCCCCCTCCCCCCCTTGAAGAGGGGGGGGGGGAGGAGAGCACTTAAATTGTAAGAAGAACGCAAGCACAGGTCACAAGGAACCTGGCTCTGATACCATGCTAAAATATGAATATGGTTTGAATGTATTAGGTTGTTTTTTATTCTTCTCCATAAGGAGGTATATATAGGAGTTTACATATGAGGGTTTTACAGGGAATTAGAAATAGTAAAGAATTAGGAAAGTATCTCCTAATTGTACAATGATTTATCACTTATATAAAAAATAGGAAAGTAAATCCCTTAATTAATCAAGGAAGTAAATCTCCTTGATTAATTAGGAGACTCACGTCAACAGAACGTGCAGTTTGTGGAGAAGTTCAACACTGAAGGGAACAAGACTTACAAGTTAGGACTGAATGAACATTCTGATTTGAGCGATGAAGAATTCCTCCGGCAGCGTACTGGATACAAAAAGGCCACTGAATCAACCTCATCCGCAAACATATCTTTCAGGTACAAAGACCTCAGCCCGACTGATGTTCCGCCTAGCATTGACTGGAGGGAGAAAGGAGCTGTCACCCCCATAAAGAATCAATTACACTATGTAAAATAATTTTCTGCGTGTTCTTTTATTTTATGCTCAGCACGTTTCACTGCTGCCAAAGTTTATTTATTTTTTATTGATTATAATTTTAAATTGGCATATTCACCCCCCTCTAGACATTTTTAGTCATCCTACAGGTAATTTCAGTAAACGTATGTAAAACTTTGATGAAAACATATAAACGAACATGGCATCCATGAGAAGAGATTCTATCTAGAAAACACAAAAAGATAAGATATCAGTAGCCTTCTCAGATGTGTCTATTCATCTTCTCCCAACAGAAAATCAAAGAACGTGAAAATCAGGACTAGGAGGGTGAGATTTTTTTTATGGGGTTAGGTATTTATCTCATCCACTCAAAAGTCTCATACAATATAACATTTAATGAAATACCTCAAACTTGGTAAGTAATTGAATACCACCAGATTTTAATTCATTACTTAAGATTCCTAATTGAATACCACTGGACTTTAATTCATTACTTATAAAAAGGTTTTTTAGGTTTTAGCCATAAATTTTTTTTCACTTTTGGAAAAAGCCAAAGCTTTTTTAAAAAAAAAACAGAAAAACCGCTTAACTTTCAAATCAAAGACATGCAAATATATTGGATTCCTTATGATATCTAAAAATAAATAAGGGCATTTTTGTCCATTTTGGCTTCTTTTAAAATTTTTCTCTCCTTTTGCTTTTTCTAAAATGTCCCTAATTGGACTTTTAAGCTTCAAAACAATCTATTAAAATCCTAATTGAATACACCCCTTTAATTTTTTTTAATTAAAATTTATTCTTAATCATTTAGCAGTTGCCAAAAAAGAAACTATTCCTAATCATTAAGCTTGAGTAACCTCATGGAAGAGGTTGCCAAAATAGATGGTAGTGTATGCTTGATTATTTTCAGGGGGGCTCTTAATTGGAGTTCCCCTGACCTCCATATGAAGATCCATTTGTAAGTAAACATTTTGAGTGTCGTTACTTTGCATCTCTTCAATGGAGCCAACACTATTGCATTTTATTTGTCTACTTCCAAGCCATTGAGGATCCTCTTAATGGAGCCTGAGAAGTTTGAAGAAGCTGTGAAGGATGAGTCATGGATGAAGGCAATGAAAGATGAGTTGAACACGATAGAAAAGAATGATACATGGGAGCTTGTTGACAGGCCTATGGATAAACTAGTGATTGGGGTTAAATGGGTGTTTAAAACTAAGCTAAATCTGGATGGTTCAGTTCAGAAAAATAAGGCAAGGTTAGTAGCTAAAGGATACTCTCAGAAACCAGGGGTGGACTACAATGAAACGTTTGCACCTGTGGCTAGATTAGACACAATCCGAACTCTAATTGCACTAGCTGCACAGAAGAGTTGGCAGCTGTACCAATTAGATGTTAAGTTAGCTTTTCTAAATGGTGTCTTAGAGGAAGAAGTGTATGTAGATCAGCCGGAGGGATTTGTGATGAAGGGGAGTGAAAGCAAGGTTTACAAACTGCACAAAGCTCTCTATGGCTTGAAACAGGCGCCAAGAGCTTGGTATAGTGAAATTGATGGTTATTTTGCTGAGTGTGGTTTCACAAAGAGCCAAAGTGAAGCTACTCTTTATGTCAAAGCAAGAGGTGAAGCAAGCATATTGATAGTATCCATTTATGTAGACGATATTGTACACTGGAAATTATCAAGAGATGTTAGAAGACTTCAAAAGGGACATGAAGGAGAAATATGAAATGACTGATTTGGGGCTCTTGCATCATTTCTTGGGCATGGGAGTCATTCAAACACCAACAAGCATATTCATTCATCAGAAGAAATATGCAACAACTCTGTTAAACAGATTTGGTTTGAGTGAGTGTAAACCGGTGTCTATTCCACTAGTTACCTCAGAGAAACTAAGTAAGGATGATGGGAGTGGCTTGGCAAGTGAAGAGCAATATAGAAGGATTGTTGGGAGTCTGCTGTATCTCACAGCTACTAGACCCGACATTATGTTTGCAGCTAGTTTGCTTGCAAGGTTTATGCATTGTCCCACTAGCAAATACCTTGGAACAGCAAAACATGTCCTTAGATATGTAAAAGGAACCTTGGATTATGGTTTGGAGTATGTGAAAGGAAAAGGAGCAGTTCTAATTGGCTATTGTGACAGCGATTGGAGTGGCTCAGTGGATGATAGCAAGAGCACATCTGGATACGCTTTTTCTTTTGGGAGTGGAGTGTTTGCTTGGGCCTCAGTCAAGCAAAATTGTGTTGCACTCTCTACTGCAGAAGCTGAATACATCAGTGCCTCTGAAGCAACAACACAAGCTGTTTGGTTGAGATTTGTCCTAGAAGATTTTGGAGAACTTCAAACAGAAGCTACACCTCTACACTGTGACAACATTTCAGCTATTGCCATTACAAGGAATCCTGTTTTCCATCAGAAAACCAAGCATATTGATCGGAGGTATCATTTTATTAAAGATGCTTTGCAAGAAGGAGTTGTGGATCTGATTTATTGTCCCACAAATGAGCAGTTGGCAGATATCTTTACAAAGGCTTTGGCTAAGGATCGTTTCTGCTATCTCAGAGAGAAACTTGGTGTGAAATCAGCTCACAACTTAAAGGGGAGTGTTGAAATATAAGTGGTGAGCTGATAAGGGCTCCAGAGAAACCTGACGACTAATTGCATGTATTAATTAATGACATTTCCTTATAATATTATTTGCTATTTAGAATATATCTTGCACATGGGATATTAATTTCGTGATGTAGTTGGATATAGGCATTTTCACAGCCATTGATAATACATTCACTTCGATATGGATTCCATAATAGCCTATATCAATATATATAGATTATGCAGTCGGATAGGAAGCATACTGAGCAAGGCCACAGACACCTTCTGGGGCACCAGCATCCCTAAGAATTTTCATATAGCCATTTTCACCCCAGCTCTCACCCCATTGATTCTTGAGTAACCAATACTTAATGCCGTCCTCAGTCGTCCCGTACCCAATGACGGTAACAGCGTGGTTCTGTTCTGTCCCACAATCTGTGGGCGAGAAGACCCCACTTTGGTAATTCATAAACTCCGGCCCGGAACTATCGATGGCTATTGAGACTGGCTGCATGGACACAGCCTTGAGTAGGTCTTCTTCACTATTTTCAGGCACCTTTTCATAACCAGTGATCTGGACAGCAGGCTGATTAGCGTTACATGTTCCCTCCACAGCCTGGTACGGGTAGTTTTCTTCGCTGGCAATTCCTCCGTTTTGTTGGATGTATTCAAAGGAATTAGTCATGTAACCACCACCGCAGCCATTGTTGCCATAGCTGCTGGTACAGTCCAGAAGTTGTTGCTCCGACAGTGAGATCAGTTTCCCAGTTTTGATTTGGATAATCCCTTCCACTGCTGCTACTGCAGAAAATGCCCAGCAACAGCCTACATATATAATACAAAAACAAAAACATCAATACTTAGTAAAGAATATGGATGAGTTAAGGTAATTAATATAAGGAAGGTGGATCTCTTAATTACCACAGCGTAATTGATTCTTTATGGGGGTGACAGCTCCTTTCTCCCTCCAGTCAATGCTAGGCGGAACATCAGTCGGGCTGAGGTCTTTGTACCTGAAAGATATGTTTGCGGATGAGGTTGATTCAGTGGCCCTTTTGTATCCAGTACGCTGCCGGAGGAATTCTTCATCGCTCAAATCAGAATGTTCATTCAGTCCTAACTTGTAAGTCTTGTTCCCTTCAGTGTTGAACTTCTCCACAAACTGCACGTTCTTCTTGAATATGGCGAAACGCTTTTCCTTCTCTGCATCGTCCTTATAAAAACGGCCATACTTTGTCATCCATTGATCATGTTTTGCAGCAATGGAAGCTTCGGACAGTGTGCGGGATGTGGCTTGAGATGCCAAAGTCCCCAAGACGATGAATATGGCAATGACCACAAGGTTTTTCTCAAAAGCCATTGTTCGCAAAGTAATATTGGCTTAGGGTTTAAGTAGTGATATTGGAAAGCTTAGCTAGCTGTGAAGAAGGAAAGCATATGATCGTGGGTTTATATAGAAGATGATCAGCGTGTTTGCATGTGAACACAGTGTTCATGTTATTAGCGGAATTGGGAAGGCAGCGAAATTTCCAGGCACGTACGTAGCCGAATACTATTATGTTGATATTTTGTTTTATTTTGTTTTGTTTTGTTTTGCATGTGAACAAAGTGTTCAATGTTGACCTTTACAACTATTATGTTCTAGATATAAACCCACATACTTTTAAACATTTACTTAAAACTCAAATTTAAGCCAACGTGTCTAACTTAGTGAAAAATGACCTTCATTTGTAAACAAGCGGACATCTCAGGTTTGAATCCTCAGGACATCTTGATTGTGTGTGTATGAGAAATCCCCCTCCTAAAATAGATTTGTCTTACCCTAAATTACATATCCAATAAATAATATACCTATAAAAAAAATAAAGAGATGGATTGTAGTTGAGGAATAATGACTTTGAAGGGATTAAGCTAAATTTACTAATATATTATATTATTTATTGTTGGTTGAGTTTGTGAATTCCCATTCTGGTACTACTAACCCATCCTAACACAGTACCAATTGCTGGAGGAGTTTCAGCCTTAATTTGCGACATGACTGAAACTCCCTCAAGTCTTTCCAGCAGTCTGCAACATCCTTAATTCTCTACCGTGCTCATGTGGAATTGTGGATTGATGTTGGTTGTAAAATTTTGAAAATTGAGCCAGAATAATCCAATCCTTGACGTGAATTTGATGTTCAAGTAAGGATGCTAATTAATATACCGTGTAACTCGGGTTTGCAAGACTAGCAGTTGGGCAGGAATGAAAGATGATCAGCATGCATGCAGCCAAGCATTGGTTACTCCGGAATTGATATGTTGTCTTGTGGAAAATTAAGTCCTCCAACTTGAGCGTGCAGCCAAGTTCTAACAATTTGTATGCGAAGAACTCCAAATCCAGTCCCCAATCCTTAATTCGCTAGGTGGAATCAGTCCGGCCATACTTTTCCACATTAGCCTTCTTTATCCTTTGTTTTTCTTAGTTACTTTCAACAAGAAAAAAGCCGTAACTACCAACATATGCAACATCATCGTACAAAAAAATTGTCATCAAACATTGAATAATGACATGACAATAAGCTCACATATACATAATTCACAAAGCCTGGCTGGTCTGGCCCTGGCCCTAGTCCCGGTCCCTCCTACTACTTAATTCGAGATAATTAAGGACGACTATAGTCCTCTAAGCCCAATGAGCATGATAGGGCAAAGAAGTCTTAACCTAGAATATGACTTAGATGAGTTAAATCAACAGCAAATACAGGCATTTTCACAGCCAATGAATGATATGTACAGTTGCATATATGGATTCTATAGCCTATATCTACTATATAGGTGAAGTTGAGAAGATTACATCTCCTCCTTTGATTTGATCAATATATAGATTATGCAGTCGGATAGGAGCCAGGCCACAAACACCTTCCGGGGTTTATATAGAAGATGATCAGCATATATTTGATGTAATCAGTACAATACCTGCATACTATTTTCTGGAGGAGTTTCAGCCTTAATTTTTGAGATATGACAAAAAACTCTACCAAGTTTTTCCAGTCCCCAATCCTTAATTCGCTACCGTGTTCATCTAGAATTGTGGATTAATTTGGTCATCAAACTTTCACATCGAGCTAGAACAATCCAGTCCTCGATGTGAATTTGATGTTCAAGAATTCTAAATCGTTGCAGTTGCTGTCTAACTCAGATATTCAAAACTAGTGGTGGCGCAATACAAGCTTCCAACGTTCATTTTATTGCAAATGGTAGACTCTAAAGGATGATGATGTGTGTATTTGTGGTTGAGAAATTTTTGATGCCTGCCCTGCCAAATGGGAAAAAACCAGAGAAAAAAGAGACTTGATTTGTTATTTTTTTCTATTCGGCAAAGACCAATGAGACTTTTGAAGTCGTCGGTCCTGTAATCAATCATAATTTATGCATAATAAGACTTTGGGCAGTTTGGCGGAATGAATAGGAGTGCAAGTAGTAACCCATGTTATTAGTTCTTGAGTCTCAATTTCATCAAGTAGAGGAATTATATAGAACATTAAACCATATTACTTCTGGAATTGTTGATTTAAAAATGTATGTTTTATTTATCGCATTACATATTACGTACTATATCAATCTAATGCACTATGTAAGTAGTTTACTACATAAAAGGGCACAAAAACACACTTTCAACAAGGGCTCCAGAGAAACCTGACGACTAATTGCATGTATTAATTAATGACATTTCCTTATAATATTATTTGCTATTTAGAATATATCTTGCACATGGGATATTAATTTCGTGATGTAGTTGGATATAGGCATTTTCACAGCCATTGATAATACATTCACTTCGATATAGATTCCATAATACCCTATATAAATATATATGGATTATGCAGTCGGATAGGAAGCATACTGAGCAAGGCCACAGACACCTTCTGGGGCAACAGCATCCCTAAGAATTTTCATATAGCCATTTTCACCCCAGCTCTCACCCCATTGATTCTTGAGTAACCAATACTTAATGCCGTCCTCAGTCTTCCCGTACCCAATGACGGTAACAGCGTGGTTCTGTTTTGCGGCAGTTGCTTGGGAAGCCCACCCCCCCCCCCCCCCCCAATCCCAACAGTGGAAAACGTGCCTGATTGTATCTTTTTCGTATTCAGTTTATCAGGTAAATGAAATGTAATGATGTCTAATAGCTGGTTCTTGTGAACATTGGCAGAATTTCAAACTTATTTCACATGATATTGTTAGACGTGTAGATGTCTAACCCATTAAAGTGTGGTCTTATAATCATCAAAGGATTCTAAGACTTGATATCAATTAGGAGTTCAAATACAACTAAACCTGCAGCTCTATTAAAGTTAATTTTTTAAGGCTATTATAAGAGCTAGAAGGATTCCTATCTTAATTGTGGATTAGATGTTATAAACCTAATGCAATAAGGACTTCTTAAGAGTTTCTTGATGGGCAAGACTCTTAGGTAGATGCATATAAATACAAGTGCCCCTGCTCAACCGATCAGGCCAACCCACACAAAAGAATTCACCCCATCTAGAATGAGTGTATGAAGGGATCGGATTGAGGAGATATGCTCTTGTATATTCTTGATATTTGACAACTCTAATGGAAGACAAAAGATGTGTGTTCTATCATGTGCAGTCATTATAGTTTACATGTGGTATCAGAGCCTAGGCTACACGTTTTAGAACCAAAAGAAATCGCCCACCTTTTCTGCCGCAACAATTGGGTGATAAACTATCTCCTACCTAAAGATCCATTTCCTCATATATACCTGAACTTGTTTCTTGCCCATGTCGATAGCCAGATGCAAAAGCATGGATCGTGAATGGTGTATGACCTTGGATCAATTCCCTTCCACTGCTTCCTGACTAAGTCTCCATATTTGATTTTGGGGTATGATGTTTCTTGTTGAACATGAATTGATTGCATGAAGATTTCACTGCTTTTCGATTTGGCTTCTTCTGCCTTATGGTGTGTTTTGTTTGAGGGTAAGCATGTGGGCATTGTATGACATGTGGTAGTCTATGAGATATCTTACAATCATAAAATCTGTGGCATGCGGCAAAACCGTGTGGCTTGCATGTTTTCTCAATTTCATCGAAAATTGCTTTTGTCATGATTATTTATTTATTTTATATCTTCATGTTCTACGGCATATTTAAATTGGCATCAAGTTTCAACCTTAGGCATGCTTAATATTATTAATTGCTGCAAAAGAATATATGCACAGATATTTAGAGCTTAAGGCAATGGGATGCCGCACCAGTAAATATTTTAAGATAAAAATTGGGGTTTTAGTTTCAGCTTCAGTTATTGATGACCCAAGCATGTTTCATGGTGATTAAGTAAATGCATCTGTCATGAACTGTTTTGCCGTGATTTATTTGGAGAAATAGTTTAGTGATTCTTTATCAATTATTTAATGCCATGATTAATTAAGCTGAGTTTTAGGTTTTTATACATAAGCATAACAAGTGTGCATATGCGAAAAGGTTTTAAAGTATACCAAACCAGAAAGCTAAAACCTAAAACTGAAAGCTACATAAGCATGTATTGTTTTCTAATCTTTTGTTTCACTAACACATTCTATTGAGCATGTTTTCGATATAAAGTTTTTATCATTCGTGCTTGAAAGGATATTGATTAAAGACTGGAAATCTCAATTGCATAAGCTAAGCAAGCCACAGCGGCTTAGCTGTTACAAGAGTGGTTTTCATTCGACAGTTTGGTCAATAATTGCATCTATATTAGTAGCCTTCTGTATTATTCTCCATCCACATATGGGAATTGTACAGATTGATAACAATATGATGGAACAATCTGGATAACAGATTGCATAATAGCAAGTCTTCTCTACATCCACAGATGTGAGTTTTTCTAGCACAGGAAGTTTGTGCAATTTATTGTCTGGGATTTTGGAATATGGTAATTTACACCCACAGGTATAAATTAACGTATTTAAGTAAAGATTTTGGGGACATTTTATCCATGTATTTTCATGGTGGAGTGATGCAAAAGACAACATATGTGAATTAATAGGAATTTCTCTCTATCCACAGATGTGAGAATTTAACCTTCGAAAGAAATTCGTATATCAACTCTTTTGGTGATCACTAAAAACATGTTTGATTCTCAACCCACAAGTGTGAATCAATAATGTACAGATATTTTTAAGCACTATGGGACAGCTTATTAAGATATGTTTGTGTTTTAAAACTTTTCGGAATGTCACAATGAACCTTAACGCCATTAGGCGCATATACGGTCTTGTTTTGTTATATGGATTGTAACATGATACATGTCCTATTTATCGGTTTTGATAAATCTCACGTGCTTGAGTTGCTGATAATAATTTATTAATAGTGGTCTTAAATAGTCATAAAAGTTGTTTTCATGACTCAAGGAAAGATAAATTTGGTTGATCACATAAAGGGAAACGTGAGCTTTTTTGGAACTTTCTTGCTTGGCTATATTGTTTGTTTATGTATGGACATGTTTGAGACTTGGTTGCCTTTTGTATGCATTTAAGTGAATGTTTTGTAGCATCAATGCAACTTCACATGTAAAAGGATTGATCCGTAGGTGTTTTGGATTAAGCCATGTACAGTTGGACTGATCCACACGTGTTAAAAGTATTAACTCATACGTATTTGATGGATTGAATCATGTAAAGTTGGATTAATCCATAAGGTTGTGTTCATCATAAAATAAATTGGCTGTTTTGTTAAGGTCATGCAATATGAAGCTTAGATCATGTGTAAGAATATTGTATTACTGTTATTTCTTGATTGAATGAGTTGCATGGATCAAACTGCACTTTTGATTAAGGTTCACTGATTTTGTTTTGAATCAAAAGTGGCATATTGCAATATATAAGATACTCAAGATACGAATGATCTTTTGATTGCTCAAGGTGTTTAAACTTGATAAATTGATATTTTATATTTTACTTTTGTGATATGGTATTAATTGTTTTGCACCTACATGGAACTTAATGTTGAATGTTTAGAATGCATAAGGATAAATAAATTTTGAGGTGTACATTTTGAGGTGTATATTGTTAGCATTCATAAACTTACAGTTGACAATTTTCCAGTTTTGAACTACGCTAACATGTCATCTGTTAGGTTGAAGTTATAATTCGAATTAACTAATGACAAAAATTAGGTGAGAAGGATGATTTTCTAAGGTTTCTTAGGTGCTGATTTCATGAAAAAACGTTCAGAATTGAATTTTTGGTGAATTTATAAAGTTGAAACAGATGCACAGGAATTTTCCTGACAGTTTCTGCATTATGTATAAAGATTGTTGAATGACTCACCTAAAGATCTTCAAATGACCTGAAGTTTTGATATGTTAAGCATATACGTGTCTTCATGAATTCTGTAAAGTTTCGTGATTATTGGTTGTATAGTTTATTTGTGAGAATTTTATTAGTGCTCTGTGTTCAGGAAAAGTATGTGCTGACAGATTTTCTGAGTAACTTTGTAGATCAATTTTAGACCTTTTAATTAGCTATAAACGACTCTATAATTTTCATGTATAAAGATTAATGTCTCTAGTTTGTTTTCATGAAATTTGATGCTAATCCAACTTATAAATTATGGTAAATTCTCAAGTAATCACATATCATTGCTGGAAATTTCTTGACAGTTTTGTTCATTTAGGCTTATACTGTGAAGTACATTAGGAGCACGCCTTGAAAGTTATTTTACACCATTTTCACAGTGTTTCTAATTATAAGGTTATTGGTGCACTAGCAAAGTAGTGAGTGTTTGCCCAAGTGGGAGAAGTGATGTAAAGTTTTAGGCTTCACACTCAATACCTTATTATCTTGTATTTTGATAAAGCTCATAAAGGTTTTGGAGCATACTTGGAACTGTTTTCTGGTTGTTGACACATTGAAGTTTTACATCTTAAGTGTTGGTTTTATGCATCTATATGTTTATGACTAATGTTTGGGTGATTGGCTGTTTGTTTTGGCTACTAAAGTTCTTACAATGTTTACAGTTTTTAGTTTGTATTGGTTAAAGAAAATTTAATTGATATTTAAAGTACAAAGTGAATAAATTCTGATGCATTCATTACAGTTTTGTTATTTCCCAAACTAAGTCCAATCTGCATGACATGTTATATGTTTTTCAAGATATGTGCTAATAAAGTGCCTTTTTGAGAAATAAATTGAAGGAATTAAAGTTGAATCCTAAGGAAATGATTTCGGTGAAAATAATATGATCTGTGCTATGCTCATTTCTTGATACATTTTCAGTGCAAAACATGTGTTTAATGAGTGGGAGCATTCAATGATCTTATTTGTTGCATACATTTAGTTTTGACTGTTTATGATTAATCACTTAATGTTCCAGTTCTTCATTAAGGGTTTTAAGGCTAGTACAAACAAAGATTGTTTATGTGTTAATTGTTCTTGTTAATTCATATTTTCAGTTAACAGTGGTTAATCAATGGCACTTTTACCTTTCATTGAATTTATGATTACTAATAAGCATTAAGGTTTTGTTTCAAGCTTGTAAGGTAGAAGGTAAATGAAAGGAAATTGCATTGGTTGATTGATATACTGTATGAGGTTATTCCCAAAAGTATTAATGGGAAATTTGATTCGATTTTGGTTATGCCATTCATTTTCTATATGCAAAATCAGTGGGAGCCGAGTTTTATTCCATTTAATTTCATTATTTTTTTGGAGACAGTTCAGTTATTTTGTTTACTACTGTTTGGTTCAATTCTTTTAATAAATTATGTGACTTCAGTTTTATGTTTATTATTCTTGACAAATGAATCTAGTTACATGTCATAATGCAGTATAGCTTACAGTCATTGCAAAGACATGAATTCATACCAGAGTCATTAAGGAGAGATCTTGGTAATCTCTTAAGGGAGGGCGTATGAATGAAAGTGACCTTTGTAAACACAAATTAAGTTTGGTCATAATCATTCTGCATTCTAATCTTGACGGAAGTCTCATGTGATCTTGAGAGCTCGTATGTGTAATTATAAAGACCTTGAAATATTGAAATGTTCAATAAAGTCTTGATAGTTCCATGCTTGTTCTTTTGATTGACAGGACTTGATTAGGAATTATAGTTGAATTGAATTCCATAGGCCTTACAGTAATTGATATTGAGTTCTTGATGATCATTAGACCAAGTGGGAGAATGTTAGACGTGTAGATGTCTAACCCATTAAAGTGTGGTCTTATAATCATCAAAGGATTCCAAGACTTGATATCAATTAGGAGTTTAAATACAACTAAACCTGCAGCTCTATTAAAGTTAGTTTTTTAAGGCTATTATAAGAGCTAGAAGGATTCCTATTTTAATTGTGGATTAGATGTTATAAACCTAATGCAATAAGGACTTCTTAAGAGTTTCTTGATGGGCAAGACTCTTAGGTAGATGCATATAAATACAAGTGCCCCTGCTCAACCGATCAGGCCAACCCACACAAAAGAATTCACCCCATCTAGAATGAGTGTATGAAGGGATCGGATTGAGGAGATGTGCTCTTGTATATTCTTGATATTTGACAACTCTAATGGAAGACAAAAGATGTGTGTTCTATCATGTGCAGTCATTATAGTTTACAGATATTCCTTCTGTATTGTTTCAATCAGAAAGGCTTTTGTTTGTCCGAGCCCATTTTGCATATTCACTGTGTCCTGTTAATTTTGTTGTCTGAATGCATTCTTAGTTATGCCAAATGTATCAGAACCAAATGGAAGGCTCACTCTTAATAGGGGCTCCAAAAACCTGGTGATTGCTTGTAATACCATATTGTTTTGTTGTTACACTTCACACGTATATGTGCAGATCTTGTCACAGAGTACATTAGCTAGTACAAGATGGGGCATTTTCACAACCAATAATAGTAATTCTGCATAAATATGAAAAAGGAGAATCTGGGAGTCTTGGGTTCGGTCTACAGCTATAGGTGAAGTCGACAAGATTTTATTGTTACATGACAATAAGCATATAATTCAGAAAGCTAGCCTTGTTGATGGGAAGCTTTTTGAGCAAGCCCACAAACACCTTCTGGGGCATCCTTATAAATATCTATATATAGATTATGCAGTGGGATAGCTAGCCAGCCGAGCAAGGCCACAGACACCTTCTGGGGCACCAGCATCCCTAAGAATTTTCATATAGCCATTTTCACCCCAGCTCTCACCCCATTGATTCTTGAGTAACCAATACTTACTGCCGTCCTCAGTCGTCCCGTACCCAACGACGGTAACAGCATGGGTCATTTTCGTCCCACAATCTGTGGGCGAGAAGACCCCACTTTGGTAATTCATAAACTCCGGCCCGGAACTATCGATGGCTATTGAGACTGGCTGCATGGACACAGCCTTGAGTAGGTCTTCTTCACTATTTTCAGGCACCTTTTCATAACCAGTGATCTGGACAGCAGGCTGATTAGCGTTACATGTTCCCTCCACAGCCTGGTACGGGTAGTTTTCTTCGCTGGCAATTCCTCCGTTTTGTTGGATGTATTCAAAGGAATTAGTCATGTAACCACCACCGCAGCCATTGTTGCCATAGCTGCTGGTACAGTCCAGAAGTTGTTGCTCCGACAGTGAGATCAGTTTCCCAGTTTTGATTTGGATAATCCCTTCCACTGCTGCTACTGCAGAAAATGCCCAGCAACAGCCTACATATATAATACAAAAACAAAAACATCAATACTTAGTAAAGAATATGGATGAGTTAAGGTAATTAATATAGGGAAGGTGGATCTCTTAATTACCACAGCGTAATTGATTCTTTATGGGGGTGACAGCTCCTTTCTCCCTCCAGTCAATGCTAGGCGGAACATCAGTCGGGCTGAGGTCTTTGTACCTGAAAGATATGTTTGCGGATGAGGTTGATTCAGTGGCCCTTTTGTATCCAGTACGCTGCCGGAGGAATTCTTCATCGCTCAAATCAGAATGTTCATTCAGTCCTAACTTGTAAGTCTTGTTCCCTTCTTCAGTGTTGAACTTCTCCACAAACTGCACGTTCTTCTTGAATATGGCGAAACGCTTTTCCTTCTCTGCATCGTCCTTATAAAAACGGCCATACTTTGTCATCCATTGATCATGTTTTGCAGCAATGGAAGCTTCGGACAGTGTGTGGGATGTGGCTTGAGATGCCAAAGTCCCCAAGACGATGAATATGGCAATGACCACAAGGTTTTTCTCAAAAGCCATTGTTCGCAAAGTAATATTGGCTTAGGTTTTAAGTAGTGATATTGGAAAGCTTAGCTAGCTGTGAAGAAGGAAAGCATATGATCGTGGGTTTATATAGAAGATGATCAGCGTGTTTGCATGTGAACACAGTGTTCATGTTATTAGCGGAATTGGGAAGGCAGCGAAATTTCCAGGCACGTACGTAGCCGAATACTATTATGTTGATATTTTGTTTTATTTTGTTTTGTTTTGTTTTGCATGTGAACAAAGTGTTCAATGTTGACCTTTACAACTATTATGTTCTAGATATAAACCCACATACTTTTAAACATTTACTTAAAACTCAAATTTAAGCCAACGTGTCTAACTTAGTGAAAAATGACCTTCATTTGTAAACAAGCGGACATCTCAGGTTTGAATCCTCAGGACATCTTGATTGTGTGTGTATGAGAAATCCCCCTCCTAAAATAGATTTGTCTTACCCTAAATTACATATCCAATAAATAATATACCTATAAAAAAAATAAAGAGATGGATTGTAGTTGAGGAATAATGACTTTGAAGGGATTAAGCTAAATTTACTAATATATTATATTATTTATTGTTGGTTGAGTTTGTGAATTCCCATTCTGGTACTACTAACCCATCCTAACACAGTACCAATTGCTGGAGGAGTTTCAGCCTTAATTTGCGACATGACTGAAACTCCCTCAAGTCTTTCCAGCAGTCTCCAACATCCTTAATTCTCTACCGTGCTCATGTGGAATTGTGGATTGATGTTGGTTGTAAAATTTTGAAAATTGAGCCAGAATAATCCAATCCTTGACGTGAATTTGATGTTCAAGTAAGGATGCTAATTAATATACCGTGTAACTCGGGTTTGCAAGACTAGCAGTTGGGCAGGAATGAAAGATGATCAGCATGCATGCAGCCAAGCATTGGTTACTCCGGAATTGATATGTGGTCTTGTGGAAAATTAAGTCCTCCAACTTGAGCGTGCAGCCAAGTTCTAACAATTTGTATGCGAAGAACTCCAAATCCAGTCCCCAATCCTTAATTCGCTAGGTGGAATCAGTCCGGCCATACTTTTCCACATTAGCCTTCTTTATCCTTTGTTTTTCTTAGTTATTTTCAACAAGAAAAAAGCCGTAACTACCAACATATGCAACATCATCGTACAAAAAAATTGTCATCAAACATTGAATAATTAAAAACGTTGCGTCTGGAAATGTAGAGCTTTTTTTGTGGACAGAAATGTAGAGCTTTTTTTTAGACAGAAATGTAGAGCTGTCGGTGCATTAACTGCACTAACCCTACGAATTAATTATACGTAATATTGTCGGGTCTTTATACAATTGACCACTCATTATTTTCCTTATGATTTTTCAAAAGATTAGGTTTGTCATGCAGAACCGGTGCGTTTAACTGTATTTTTTTAATGTGGATAGCATTGCTATCTCCAATCAATAATGCAATTATGCAATTATGCAATTAATTGCTAGTCTTCTTGATTAATAAGTCTATTCTATAAGGGGTCCCTTCATTAATACGAACTGACCTGAGGATGAGACATTGAATTGAATATTCTAGTCAAGGGTGATGTGGATGCAGATGCAGCAAGCGAGGTTGAACCCTTTTACATCAAGCATTAATACCAATATCGACTTTAAAGTCTTAGGCCTTGTTTGGTGGGCTGACTCGGACTGATTAGGATGAGTTTCGAAATATTAGATTTGGTTGGCTTGGATTGTACTGGCTGTTTGGTTAAAGGTTAGGAGCTTGAGAAAAATTGCATTTTTTTGTTTGGTCTATCCAAGTGCACTTGTGGGAATGCAATTTTGCACTTATGGGTACGGACTCCCATATAGGGAAAATTTCATACCCTTAACTTTATTTGAGAATTTTTCCCCCACAGCATGTAATGCAACATTTTAGGATTTGGAACGAACTGTTATAATTCTCTAATACCACTTTTGACCTTTAGAAAAACTTTTTGTATTTCTTTATTTTTTAAACCTACTATTTTCACTGTCTCAAACGGTTATTTTTCGTTGGCGATCTTAGTCATAGTTGCTATGACTTTGTGTTTTTTTTTTTGTTGCTTTTTTATCCGTAACTATTTGCCTGGACAAATATTGTATAATTTTGTTTTATTATTTGCTGTTTGATTTGACTCATCTAAGTCATATTCTAGGTTAAGACTTCTTTGCCCTATCATGCTCACTCGGTTTAGAAGAGTATAGTCGTCCTTAATTATCTCGAATAAGTAGTAGGAGGGACCGGGACTAGGGCCAGGGCCAGACCAGCCAGGCTTTGTGAATTATGTATGTTAGCTTATTGTCATGTCATTATTCAATGTTTGATGACAGTTTTTTAGTACGATGATGTTGCATATGTTGGTAGGTACTGCTTTTTTCTTGTTGAAAATAACTAAGAAAAACAAAGGTTAAAGTATGGCCCGACTGATCCACCTAGCAATGCACTGAAGACAGTTACCCGTACCAGAGTCTGGATGGAACTTCTGGTCATGAAGAGAGGTGCCTCCCAATAGCGAAATCGACCTACTCAAGGCTGTGTCCGCGCAACCTGCAGTTTCTGTTGCCATTGCCGCCACAGGAGAAGCCTCTCGGCATGAGGATGCCCCAGAAGGTGTTTGTGGCCTTGCTCAGAAAGCTTTCCATCAACAAGGCTTTCTGAATTATATGCTTATTGTCATGTAACTATAAAATCTTGTCGACTTCACCTATAGCTGTAGACCGAACCCACGACTACCAGATTCTCCTTTTTCATATTTATGCAGAATTACTATTATTGGTTGTGAAAATGCCCCAATCTTGTACTAGCTAATGTACTCTTGACAAGAGATCTGCACATAAGTGTGAAGTGTAACAACAAAACAATATGGCATTACAAGCAATCACCAGGTTTTTGGAGCCCCTATTAAGAGTGAGCCTTCCATTTGAGTTCTGATACATTTATTGGCATAACTAAGAATGAATTCAGACAACAAAATTAACAGGACACAGTGAATATGCAAAATGGGCTCGGACAAACAAAAGCCTTTCTGATTGAAACAATACAGAAGGGATATCATGTGAAATAAGTTTGAAATTCTGCCAATGTTCACAAGAACCAGCTATTAGACATCATTACATTTCATTTCATTTCATTTACCTGATAAACTGGATGCGAAAAAGACACAATCAGGCACGTTTTCCACTGTTGGGATTGGTCTTCGTGCAGAGGATCTTCTGTCCCTTAGCACGTCGGCGCTTCAACATTGCTCTACCACCAGTGGTTCTCATGCGTCTGCGGAAGCCATGAGTTCGAGCCAAAGATTTCCGGGACCTATTTCTCTTGGTTAGACACAGAGCAGCCTTCCCAGCCCTCACCACTAAGCCCGAGCCTCTTCTTCTTCCAACCCCAATACTAGAACTCAAATCCAACCCAAGAGATAAACCTTCAAGTTGAAAAAAATCAATTTTAGATCAAGGCCTTTCCTAGGAGGAAAATGACATAGTATTATCATTTATAATCACTACATTACAAATGCAATATTGGTATCCTGAGAGACCAACAAAGTACTCATATATTCACCTAGAAAAACCTACCAAAATATCTAACCATTCCTTTCTCTAATTCACTAAGCTGCATGGCATCTTTTGATTGGAAATTGAAGTACTTATGTTGCTTTACTAGGCAAAACTGCTCTAATTTTAAGCCTATAAGCAAGAAACTTACTTTCATGAAGCTTAGAGTGCCTGACCAAACAAAAAATCAACAAAATTTCAAACAAACAAAGGAATGCCAATGTTTGTCCAAATTTATAAACTAAGAAGACCCATCAAATGGGGATGTAGATCAAATGGTAGAGCGCTCGCTTTGCAAGCGAGAGGTATAGGGTTCGATACCCCTGCATCTCCACCTCATCCTTTTTGTATTTTTGCAATTAACAACATTTTTTCTGCTTTTGTTTTTTGACATTTTCAAGTTTGAAGCCCAAGCTAGGCCGACACCATTCCTGGCCCATAACTTTTCTCACAGAGCAACTACAAAGATGGGTATGTAATTTGAGTGCTGATTTCCCCACTTCAATTTTATCCACTTACTAAGTTGAGCTGAAAAAAGGTACCAAGTCATTTTTTCGCATCAACATGGGCAAAAGCAAACTATGATAAGGAAATCAGGTGGACCTATGCCATCCAGACTGTTCATTCCCCCAAACCTTCTACATATTAGATACAAACATCGTCACCAAAGTTTCCACCCACTTAATTCTGCACTACTATAATATCATCATCATGATGAAATTGTCGACGTAATATTGTCACGTGATGTTACTAATTCACTTATTTAATTATGAACTTATCAACATAATATTGTCATATAATATTACTAATTCACTTATTTAATTATTACAAAAGCACTAATATTTGACAAAAGAAATGTGTTAATCATGTAAAGTATATCTCTTTGAGCTTTGCAAGCAACACATTTGGTCCTGAAAGGTTGCTGTTAGGGGTCCCCTAAGACAAGTTATGCAAGCCAACTGTACAAAGCCACTTACGATTTCATGTCTGTCTCTCTCCCCTTCTCTCTCACTCAATTCTACGTAGTCCCAATTCAAGAGTGACTTATCAAAGAGACCAATTAAACTGGTGACCCTCTTTTTCCAAGCCTGTGCCATGTAAAGATTGCTAATTAATTACCAAGTTGTTGGAGGGTTTACCATTTTGAGATATAGACATTAGAAACTTCTTGGTAAAAAAAAACACAAACGAACAAATGAAAGTAGAAAGAGGCAAGAAGCCCCAACCTATAACAGTTTTGATATTAAATATATGTGTTCGGGGACCTCTTTTGAAGGGTGAGCATGAGATTGAAGGAACTAGAAGACCAACTCGAAAGGCCGATGATAATTGTTTCGTTTCATTTCATCTTCAACTCTCTCAACGTAGGAACCCACCACATTGTCTTTGTCTGTGCCTGGAAAAGGTAGACTTCTTTCAGCTTCCAAAAGCAACCAGTTCTGATCCACTTGTGTTATGGTGAGTGGAGCCATTTCTTTTCTCCCATTTTTTTTTATTGGTTAGTGTTGAATGGAATGTAATGGCATTTGTTAGTGCTATTGGTCACTATTGCTTATGAATTATTTTTGGCTTTTGATTTTTGATTTGTTGTGGTTTCAGTGTAGCAGATGGCTTTGTCAATCCTTTACAGATTTTTATTTTTGCATGAAAGAAATCTTATATCAGTGACACAGAATACAATCTTAACCTCAGAAGCACTTTTCCTGATTTTTTAACTTGTCTTAATGGGATATTGTCCACAATATAACCAGAAAGGGAAAAGTCATACCATGGGTTCAGTTCCCTATCACACTGAATTGTATTTTTGCCTACAACCAAAGAAGTAAAAATAAGGCTACAATGGTTGGCAGACAAGAACCTAGTTTGGCATTGCTTATTTGGGGTAATAAGTGATTTTTAAAAAATTTTGAGAAACTCAACCCGTTTGGTAAACTGTGAGAAAATCACTTATTGTTAAAAATTGCTGTGAGAGAAAGCTATAAGGGAAAGCAGCTAATGAGGTGCTTTCATTTTCTGATTATTTAGGAATCAGTTTCGAAGAGGCGCTGGGTTTAATGATTATGCGGCAATCATTTTCTGATTATGCGTAAAATTAATACCAACAACACTTTTAACAAAAATTTTACCAAACGCCAAACTGCTTTCTCTCACAGCTGATTTCTCTCACAGCAAATCTGACAGCGATTATTTTCACAGCACAGCAATGCCAAACTGTCCCTTAATGGTTTGTTTTGGTCACTTGTTCTCCTACCAAAGAGTGGCTCGTTTGGGAATGTTTTGTGACCTAGAAATAGTACCTATATTTTATTTTTATTTTGTAAATAATGTATCTATATTTTATATAAATTATTATGTACCTAATTTTCATTTTTGAAAAATGTATAGAAATTTCAATTACAAAAGTAACTGATTTTTATTTTTTTTATTTTTTGTAAATAATGTATAGGGTTTAGATATAGATTTTTTTTTTTATATAGGTACATTATTTATTGGATATGTAATTTAGGGTAGGACAAATCTATCTTAAGAGGGGGATTTCTCACACACACACACACACAATCAAGATATCCTGAGGATTCAAACTTGAGACGTCCGCTTGTCTACAAATGAATGCCATTTTTCACTAAGTTACCACGTGGGCTTAAATTTGATTTTTAAGTAAATGTTTAAAAGTATGTGGGTTTATATCTAGAATATAATAGTTGTAAGGGTCTACATTGAACACTGTTCACATGCAAAACAAAATAGAACAAAATATCAACTTAACAGTATCCGGCTACGTACGTGACTGGACTGGAAATTTCGCTGCCTTCCCAATTCGACTAATAACATGAACAATGTGTTCACATGCAAACACGCTGATCATCTTCTATATAAACCCACGATAGTATGCTTTGCTTATTCACAGCTAGCTAAGCTTTCCAATATCACTGCTTAAAACCTAAGCCAATTTTACTTCGCGAACAATGGCTTTTGAGAAAAACCTTGTGATCATTGCCATATTCATCGTCTTGGGGACTTTGGCATCTCAAGCCACATCCCGCACACTGTCTGAAGCTTCCATTGCTGCAAAACATGATCAATGGATGACAAAGTATGGCCGTGTTTATGCGGACAATGCAGAGAAGGAAAGGCGTTTCGCCATATTCAAGAAGAACGTGCAGTTTGTGGAGAAGTTCAACACTGAAGGGAACAAGACTTACAAGTTAGGACTGAATGAACATTCTGATTTGAGCGATGAAGAATTCCTCCGGCAGCGTACTGGATACAAAAGGGCCACTGAATTAACCTCATCCGCAAACATATCTTTCAGGTACGAAGACCTCAGCCCGACTGATGTTCCGCCTAGCATTGACTGGAGGGAGAAAGGAGCTGTCGTCCCCATAAAGGATCAAGGAAGCAGCTGTGGTAAGAGATCCACCTTCCTTATATTAATTACCTTCTTAACTCATCCATATTCTTTACTAAGTATTGATGTTTTTGTTTTTGTATTATATATGTAGGCTGTTGCTGGGCATTTTCTGCAGTGGCAGCAGTGGAGGGGATTAACCAAATCAAAACTGGGAATCTGATCTCACTGTCCGAGCAACAACTTCTGGACTGTACCAGTGGCAACAACGGCTGCAATGGTGGTTTCTTGCCTACTACATTTGAATACATCCAACAAAACGGAGGAATTGCCAGCGAAGAAAACTACCCTTACCAGGCTGTGCAGGGAACATGTAACGCTAATCAGCCTGCTGTCCAGATCACTGGTTATGAAAAGGTGCCTGAAAATATTGAAGAAGACCTACTCAAGGCTGTGTCCAAGCAGCCAGTCTCAATAGCCATCGTTGGTTCCGGGAACGAGTTTAGGAATTATCAAAGTGGGGTCTTCTCGGCCACAGATTGTGGGACAACACTGGACCACGCTGTTACCGTCATTGGGTACGGGACGACTGAGGACGGCACTAAGTATTGGTTAATCAAGAATCAATGGGGTGAGAGCTGGGGTGAAAATGGCTATATGAAAATTCTTAGGGATGCTGGTCCCCCAGAAGGTGTCTGCGGCCTTGCTCGGGAGGCTTACTATCCGACTGCATAATCTATATATATTTATATAGCTAGGCTATAGAATCCATATCTAAGTGAGTGTATTATCATTAATGATTGGCTGTGAAAATGCCTGTATTCTTGTGTCCTTTTACGTAGTGAACTACGTATGTAGTGCATTATATTGATATAATATGTAATGGGATCTACTGCATAAGTTGGTATTCAAAAATTGGTGTATAATGTAATAAGTCCACTCCAAATATTTATAAATTCATCAAACGTCAGTCATGATACTAGTTTTTTTTTTTCTTTTCTTTTCAAGGTCATGATATTAGTTCAATATAATTGAAATCCTCCAATTCATTCCGCCAAACTGCCCAAAGTCTTATTATGCATAAATTACGATGGATTACAGGACCGACGACCTCAAAAGTCTCTTTTTTCTCTGGTTTTTCCCCATTTGGCAGGGCAGGCATCAAAAATTTGCTCAACCACAAATACACACATCATCATCCCTTTAGAGCCTACCATTTGCAACAAAATGAACGTTGGAAGCTTGCATTGCAGCACCACTAGTTTTGCAAATCTGAGTTTGACAGCAACTGCAACGATTTAGCATTCTTGAACATCAAATTCACATCAAGGACTGGATTGTGCTAGCTCGATGTGAAAGTTTGATGACCAAATTAATCCACAATTCTAGACGAACACGGTAGCGAATTAAGAATTCACAAATTGTTAGGACTTGGCTGCATGCTCAACTTGGACTTCTTAATTATCTCGAATAAGTAGTAGGAGGGACCGGGACTAGGGCCAGGGCCAGACCAGCCAGGCATTGTGAATTATGTATGTGTTTGATTACAGTTTTTTGGTACGATGATGTTGCATATGTTGGTAGGTACGGCTTTTTTCTTGTTGAAAATAACTAAGAAAAACAAAGGATAAAGAAGGCTAATATGGAAAAGTATGGCTCAACTGATCCACCTAGCAATGCACTGAAGACAGTTACCCATACCAGAGTCTGGATGGAACTTCTGGTCATGAAGAGAGGTGCCTCCCAATAGCGAAATCGACCTACTCAAGGCTGTGTCAGCGCAACCTGCAGTTTCTGTTGCCATTGCCGCCACAGGAGAAGCCTCTCGGCATGAGGATGCCCCAGAAAGGGTTTGTGGCCTTGCTCAGAAAGCTTTCCATAAACAAGGCTTTCTGAATTATATGCTTATTGTCATGTAACTATAAAATCTTGTCGACTTCACCTATAGCTGTAGACAGAACCCAAGCCTACCAGATTCTCCTTTTTCATATTTATGCAGAATTACTATTATCGGTTGTGAAAATGCCCCATCTTGTTCTAGCTAATGTACTCTTGACAAGATCTGCACATACGTGTGAAGTGTAACAACAAAACAATATGGCATTACAAGCGGCACATACGTGTGAAGTGTAACAACAAAACAATATGGCATTACAAGCAATCACCAGGTTTTTGGAGCCCCTATTAAGAGTGAGCCTTCCATTTGGGTTCTGATACATTTATTGGCATAACTAAGAATGCATTCAGACAACAAAATTAACAGGACACAGTGACTATGCAAAATGGGCTCGGACAAACAAAAGCCTTTCTGATTGAAACAATACAGAAGGGATATCATGTGAAATAAGTTTGAAATTCTGCCAATGTTCACAAGAACCAGCTATTAGACATCATTACATTTCATTTCATTACATTTACCTGATAAACTGAATGCGAAAAAGACACAATCAGGCACGTTTTCCACTGTTGGGATTGGTCTTCGTGCAGAGGATCTTCCGTCCCTTAGCACGTCGGCGCTTCAACATTGCTCTACCACCAGTGGTTCTCATGCGTCTGCGAAAGCCATGAGTTCGAGCCAAAGATTTCCGGGACCTATTTCTCTTGGTTAGACACAGAGCAGCCTTCCCAGCCCTCACCACTAAGCCCGAGCCTCTTCTTCTTCCAACCCCAATACTAGAACTCAAACCCAACCCAAGAGATACACCTTCATGTTGAAAAAAAAAATCAATTTTAGATCAAGGCCTTTCCTAGGAGGAAAATGACATAGTGTTATCATTTATAATCACTACATTACAAATGCAATATTGGTATCCTGAGAGACCAACAAAGTACTCATATATTCATCTAGAAAAACCTACCAAAATATCTAACCATTCCTTTCTCTAATTCACTAAGCTGCATGGCATCTTTTGATTGGAAATTGAAGAACTTATGTTGCTTTACTAGGCAAAACTGCTCTAATTTTAAGCCTATAAGCAAGAAACTTACTTTCATGAAGCTTAGAGTGCCTGACCAAACCAAAAATCAACAAAATTTCAAACAAACAAAGGAATACCTATGATTGTCCAAATTCATAAACTAAGAAGACCCATCACAAGTTAGGCCACACAAAATCCCACAATTTGAACTTAAGAGACAAATCTCAACAAAATTTGCATCAATTCACAGTCTTGGGCAAAAAGAGAAACCAAGTAATTCAAGCATCAAACTTTGTTACCTGAAAACGAGGAAGGGAAAGAGAGAGAGGATGAAGGGACGAAGGAGCAGTGAAGCAACGAAGAACGAGGAGTGGCAGCGTTGAGAGACACAGAGTTCTTCCTGGTTCTTGACCCAGTGAGGAATGTGAGAGAAGCAGAAGGTATGGAGGCTTGCTGTATGCCTCTACTTGAAAGGCAAGGTGACAATGACATTGCTGTTATTGAAGCCATTCTTTTGCCGCCTTCTTCTTCTCCTTCTTCGTCTTCAGTTCTTTCTTTCTGTGTTATCCCCAAAGACGAAGATGAGGTTTTTCTGCCTTTTGCCTTATCCAGTGTCCCCCGCACAACTGGTTTGGATTGGACCCTTCCCAGTCGGCCGGTTTTTCAAAACTTGAAACGCTCTGGGCTAGACCGGCCCATTTACTATCAAACATTTAAAAACACTGCCTTTCGAGGCCCAATTCCTGGACGAAATATTAACACATTAATTAATATATATATATATATATACACATTATATTGTCCATGACTTATCAAATGGGGATGTAGCTCAAATGGTAGAGCGCTCGCTTTGCATGCGAGAGGTACAGGGTTCGATACCCTGCGTCTCCACCTCATCCTTTTTTTTATCTTTGCAATTAACAACATTTTTCTGCTTTTGTTTTTTGACATTTTCAAGTTTGAGCCCAAGCTAAGCCAAGACCATTCGTGGCCTGCAGAACTTTTCCAATAGCAACTACAAACCGCACTTTGGATGGGTTATATAATTTATGTCACATATGGACTAGCAGATGCTGTAAAATTTTAATCACATATTGGATCTCAAAACTCCAAAAGTTGAAACTTAAATAGGTATTGTTTTTTTTAGTACAAGCGATAGTGACTTCTTGTTTACAAGTTAAGGCACTTTTCCACTGGGTTAGAACATGTCGACCTTGAATAGATATTGTTTAACAAAGTCAACAAGACGTAACACTTGATGAGAAAGCAGCAGGTCAAAAGGCAAAAAGAGGAAATATTGCTAATTGCTCAAGGAAAACTAGATCAGCTTATTCACCTAACTACAAGATTTGGGTGCATGAGCATGTAACATTTGGTACTCAATTATTGCTTTGGTGAAAGAGTGTGAGAGGAGAAAGGTCAAGGTTCAAGTGATTGAAAATGGACCAACTTGAACCCAGTTGGACATGAAATGCAAACTAATTATGATACAAGTGTTGTTGGCTAAACGCTTGGTGGTTGTGGTTCCCAATGTGGGTATCCACTAGTTTTCCAACTAAGACACAAACCAAACCAGTGCTCTGCATATTTTTGCACGACTTGGAAGCAAATGGAGCCAATTCACCATTAATAACAATTTTGTAGGGTTGTGGTGTGAGGTTGGCCAAAATGTGCATGCCCCAATTCCATGTCAGTTGAATGGGCAAAAGCAAACTATGATAAGGAAATCAGGTGGACCTCTGCCATCCAGACTGTTCATTCCCCCAACCAGTTGCCCACCCAACACCTTCTACATATTGGATACAAACATCGTCACCAAAGTTTCCACCCATTTAATTCTGCACCACTATAAAAATTCAATCATATCATCATCATTATGAAATTGTCAACGTAATATCATCATTATTATGAAATTGTTGACGTAATATTGTCATATGATGTTACTAATTCACTTACTTAATTATGAAATTGTCGACGTAATATTATCAAGTAATGTTACTAATTCACTTATTTAATTATTACGAAATTACTAATTTTTGACAAAAGAAATGTGTTAAATCATGTAAAGTGTATCTCTTTGAGCTTTGCAAGCAACACATCTGGTCCTGAAAGGCTGCTAGTAGGGGTCCCCGAAGACAAGTTGTGCAAGCCAACTGTACAAAGCCACTTATGATTTCATGTCTCTCTCTCTCCCCTTCTCTCTCACTCAATTCTATGAAGTCCCAATTCAAGAGTGACTCATCAAAGAGACTAATTAATCTGATAATAACCCTCTTTTATCAAGCCTGTGCCATGTAAAGATTGTTAATTAATTACCAAGTTGTTGGAGGGTTTACTATTTTGAGATATAGGCATTAGAACTTCTTGGTTAAAAAAACACAAACGAACAAATGAAAGTAGAAAGAGGCAAGAAGCCCCAACCTATAACAGTTTTGATATAAAATATATGTGTTCGGGGACCTCTTTTGAAGGGTGAGCGTGAGATTGAAGGAACTAGAAGACCAACTAGAAAGGCCGATGACAATGAAGGGTTGGAAACTCCATTTCCCAATTGTTTCGTTTCATTTCATCTTCAACTCTCTCAACTTATAGGAACCCACCACATTGTCTTTGTCTGTCCCTGGAAAAGGTAGACTTCTTTCAGCTTCCAAAAGCAACCAGAGTTTTGATCCACTTGTGTTATGGTGAGTATCATTTCTTTTCTCCCATTTTTTTTTATTGGTTAGTGTTGAAAGGAATGTAATGGCATCTGTTAGTGCTATTGGTCACTATTGCTCCTCATGATAACGTTAAGAGGATTTCACTAATAAATCCATTTTAATGTCGGCAAAAAGATCAGGACATCACCATGACCAACTCTTTCATCATCATCATATCATCTTTAGTGTTTGTTCCTTCACTCATTTTAAAATATATATATGAAGATTCCCATCAACTGGAAACAAGACAGGGTTTTTGAAAAAAAATCCAAAGAAAGAAAGATAGAAACCCTTCAACAGCAGCTACCTTACCAAGAAAACTCCAAAAATAGTTTAGTGGTTATGATTTATTTGAGTGATGAGATTCAACGAATGAAGACTTTTAGCTTTTCAAACACTCTAAAATGGAGGTTTAGATAGAGCTTTTGCAAAAGCACTTACCAAATGTGCAAAACGCCTCCCGTGGTTAACTAAAAGCACCAGCACCTAAATGAAGCCTGCTTTTGGTAACCTTCAACAGAGATTCCATTACTAACCATTCCACAATGGACTTTTTACTTACCCCATGCAATGGCTTGAGAACTGAGTTTGGAGAGATAGTCATGGGACTAACCGAAGGTGGGCCCAACTTGAGGAATGGGACTAAGCCTCTCTGAGAACAGAATGTTTTGAACTCTGGCCCTAAAGAAACTCAGATGCAAAGTGTGGTGGTGGGCCTGACTGGGAAGACCAGCCTGATATTTTTTTACTTTAGGGTTTTTAGTTTTCTAAATCCTTGGGGCTTGGGGATAAAGTTAGATGAAATGTCCAAAATAGATAAATCAAACCCACTGTAAGGAAATGAAAGTGACCTGGACAGCCTGTGGAACCCACTCTTTTGGTTCACTCCCCTGTTGGTTTCAAAATTTTCAATTTTCTGCTTATGAATTATTTTTGGCTTTTGATTTTTAATTTGTTGTGGCTTCAGTGTAGCAGATGGCTTTGTCAATCCTTTATAGATTTTTATTTTTGCATGAAAGAAGTCTTATCTCATTGACACATGAACCACACAGACACATAACACAATCCTAACCTCAGAAGAGGCCACATAATTTGGCATCAGAAGCACTTTTCCTGATTTTTTAACTTGTCTAAAATTTGTTTTCTTTCAATTTAATGGAATATTGTCCACAAATATAACCAGAAAGGGAAAAGTCATACCATGGGTTAGTTCCCTATCAAACTGAATTGTATTTTTGCCTACAACCAAAGAAGGGAAAATAAGGCTACAATGGTTGGCAAACAAGAACTTTTAATTTAATGCTTTATTTTAGTCACATGTTCTCCCACCAAAGAGTGGCTTGTTTGGGAATGTTTATGTAGAAATCACTTCTGTTCATAAGCATTTTTTTAGAAGTGCTTCTATCATAAGAAAGTAAAAAAAATTATTGAAAATCTAACTGATTCCTTAAGAAGTATTTGAAGAAACACTTTTGTGACCTAGAAGCATTTATAAGTTTTTCAGTCAATAAACGCTATCAAAAGTGCTTTTAGTTGTCACTAAATGTTTTTAGCCATTCCAGAAGAACTCCCACTCCCACATGCCCAAATATCTTCATCTAGAAATCTTTGTTTTTATCATCTATTATCAAGATGCTATTTTTGTATTGTTTGTAAAGGATGAAATGGACCTAAAAGCAGCAGGCACATCGGATGTGTCTGTCTATTTTATGTATTGGAAAAATCGTATGTATAGATGCATCATGCATGCATGTACATTGACAATTGAAATTAATTTATAATTGGTGCAATGCAAACAACACATGATTTTACCATGTGATGTCAAATTGCAATTTGAGAGAACGAACAGCACAACACAGGTTTTTATGCCTGTGAGTCCGTGACATGCAGACCTAGGAATGTAAGAGAAACTTTTTCTCTTTTTTTGAAATAATAATAATAATTTCCCCATTAAAAAAAAACCTCAGAATTTCAACCCCTCCACTTGATTCACCTTCCCAATTGCACTATTTCCGAATCCTTCCAAGTTTTCCCAACTCACATCAGAAAAAAAGAAATATTTATATCAATTAATTTTCATATCCTCTGGCTCAAACAAAGTCATGTGAACCGCCGAAGCCAAACCTCTCCTTCCTAAATTCCAAATACTTTAAAGCTAGAGAGCTACTATAAAAACCCACATACCACATACATCTTTCTCTCACACTCTTCTTCTTCACAGCTCGTGAATGCATGTGTAAAATCCAAAATGGCTTTTAGGCTCCAAGCTCTGTCATGCCTTGTAGCTCTTCAAGTTCTGGTCTTGTTTTCTGATGAAGCAAGCTCTGCAGGACATGGACATGGCACCAGAATTTCCAGACAAAGAAAGCAAGCGACTGGCTGCAATCTGTTCCAAGGCAATTGGGCTTTTGATGCTTCTTACCCCCTCTATGATTCTTCCAGCTGTCCCTTCATAGATCCTGAGTTTGACTGCATCAAGTACGGCAGACCTGACAAGCAGTTCCTCAAGTATGCTTGGAAGCCTGACTCTTGTGACTTGCCCAGGTACCCTATCAAATGCTTTAATGCTACATTTAATTGTAAAATGTGTCTTGCTTAATTTATAATTAGTAAACTAATTTATCTGTTTATTGTAAAAGGTTTGATGGGTTGGATTTTCTGAGGAGATGGAAGGGGAAGAAAATAATGTTTGTGGGTGACTCACTGAGTCTCAACATGTGGGAATCGTTGTCTTGTATGATCCATGCGTCGGTGCCTAATGCCAGGACCACCTTCAAAAAGGGCTATTCTGTGAACTTTCAGGTGAGTGAGAGAGAGAGAGAGAGGAGAGAGAAAGACAGAGTCAGACTGGCTTTTTTTTTCTTTTGTTTCAAAATTCCATTTCTCTCACTGCATGACTGTGTGCATATTTGTCTGTCTCTTTGTAATTATTTTCTTACCTTATATATTATATTTTATCTTGTTCCCTTTTGTCTCTTTTCCCAACATGTTCTTTTCTTTTTCGTTTTTATAAAGTTTTTGGAAGTTCAAGTCCTCCATACTATGCTGTTCTCCACTGTTATATTAATCTATTTTCTGGCAAATTTGATTTTCTGTTAAGTTATGCCAAACTTGCAAACTATATAATAAATGCTGATAATTGCTTCAATTATTTGTTGAATTTAATTATTTTACATTGCTTTTTTTATACTGGAAGGAAAGCCTGGAGCTTGCTAAATGTAAATGATAAACCCATCATTGTGTAAAAAAATTATGTGTCTTAGCAGAAGGTTCCAGTTGTGGGGTTGGTGGGGAATGAGAAAAATAAATAAATTTTAAAGCCAAACTTTGTCCTATTTTTTTCCCTCTTTAAGTTATTCCATACTCTTTTTGCCTTTTGTTTAGTAGGAGGTAAAGAAAAAGAAAAATATGTAGAAATCAATCAAATCAGCTAATTAGAAACTGCAGGCATAAAAATTCATGTTCCCTCTTGAGATTTTATTCATTTATTGTCTTCCTTTTTCTGGTAGGAGAAATTCCAATGAAGAAAACATTTATTTAGAAGGCCTACCATGTTGGTGATGTCTAGCTTAGAAATGTATGGGTGAAAGCTTATATGATCTTGAGTAGGTTGCGGCCTCTGTGTCTAGAGTAGGTGGTAACTACGTTTGGGCTAAACCCCGGCAGCTCACTTTACTCTTCAATTGGTTTGAACTTGAACCTCTAGTCTATAAATTAAGGTTTTTTTTCACTAGGCTAAATCCTGTCGGCTCACCTTACACTTTAATTGACTTGGCAAATAGAAAGTCAAAAAGATGAGGCTACTCTTACCCAACAAAGAAAAAGAGAAATCATATAAGGCTTCAATTTATTTATTTATGTTCATGTCCTACATTATTAGTTTCAACGTAGATCTTTTAAAGCCATGAACGTTTACAGGCTGTGATCAGCAACCAGCCAACCTGTAGTCTCTTGTAATCATTTGTGGGCCGCCTTCTTCAATCATTATCCTCTAATCGGGGGTTACAATAATTCAATTCAAAAACTGCTCCATGTTGAATTATGCATTTTATCAAAATTTATTCAAAATAATTGCTCATAAACTAAATTTAAAGCATGCATGTGGTTGCTTGTAGTATTTATTTAGTTTCTTTGTGATGATATCCTCTGGAAAATATATAATGATGTAGACAATAAGTGCTTTTGGCGACAGTGCTTTTTGCATACTACCAGCCATTTCATTGTTGCCATATTATTTGGAGGTCTTGTTGATTGAATCTAAAAGGAAGACGGGTTTGTTATATGCAGGACTATGGAGTGACTTTGTTTATGTTCCGCACACCATACCTGGTAGATATAGTCAGAGAAAACGTTGGCCGTGTGTTAAACCTGGGCTCCATCAACGCTGGAAATTCATGGAAAGACATGGACGTGTTGATCTTCAATTCCTGGCATTGGTGGACCCATACAGGCAAATCTCAGCCGTACGATTCTAACCCTTGATCTTTTCTTTTCAATTTTTCAATTGAGGAATGCTAGGCTGTCTTCTCTAATGTGCATCATCGTAAACTACCGCTGATGCATTACGAGTTCCGTTTTTGAATGGCTGTGTTGTGCAGATGGGACTATGTTCGGGATGGGACAAACTTGTACAAAGATATGGATCGTTTGACAGCATTTTATAAGGGGCTCTCCACATGGGCTAAATGGGTTGACTCAAATGTTGATCCTTCAAAGACCAGAGTCTTCTTCCAAGGGATTTCTCCAACCCATTATCAGTAAGTGTAAATCAAAGTGGTAGTGTAAATCAAAATGGTAGATTTGATCACACTACTTTGTGTGACTACAATTAACAACCTCGTTGTTGCATTGAACCAGGGGGCAGGAATGGAATTCTCCGAAGAAGAGTTGCTATGGAGAACTTGGACCTCTATCTGGAACAACATACCCAGCAGGGCCACCTCCAGCTTATGCTGTTGTAAATAAGGTGTTAAGCACGATTAAGAATCCGGTTTACTTGCTCGACATTACAACACTTCACAATTAAGAAAAGATGCTCATCCCTCAACTTATAGCGGCGACCACTCCGGCAACGACTGCAGCCACTGGTGCCTACCTGGGTTGCCGGATACTTGGAACCAACTCCTGTATGCAGCTCTCATCATGTGAAGGTCAACCATACTGAGCAACAGTAGCAACTATTTTAGTTTCCTTTCTTTCTATACATTGCTTGCATAGTCAGGGGGTTTAGAATTTCAGATTCACTTCGATTGGTAAACGACAATAAAGTGCCAAAATCAGTTGTAAATTGATTGGTTTAATTGACCAGAAAAATGGTTTGGAGTTCGTAGATAGACAGAGAAGAGATGGAGAAGTGAGAGTGTATGTGTGATTACAAAAAGCAAAAACACTCGTCTTAGAGTAACTTAAAGTCATTGGCTAGTTTGAACTTTCCTGTTAATTTGCTCTGTGATCTAATTAAAGAAATGTACATGTGGAAATTTCCAGCATTGTGGTCAATACTGGTCTTTTCTTTTAAGCTCTTGAATGTGTGAAGATGCTTCCAATAATGATATACGAGCATTATATTATTGGTCCGCAATTTCAGCCAAAGGCTTAAGTGGTTTCAAGAAAGTTCACTATTTTTCCTTTTTGATAAGAAGATAGGTAACTATGTTTCAAATGGAGATCAGAAAATAGAATGAAACGAGATGACAAGCAAATTATGATGGTTAATATCATTAGAAATTTACGCTGGAAGCAATTGTCTATAGCATTACCTTGAATTTCAATTATTCAATAAGCATAGAAGACCAAGCATATAGAGACACCATGATTGTCAAAATAATCATCAGCCACAAAAGATGTTAGGAAGACAGCTCTTGGTACAAACAAAAAAATCAAAGATACGTTGATGGACGCAGGCATTCCTCTCACTGTTGAAGACTGTGAAGCACCAGCCATGGTCCTCCTAAGAGGGTCTGCAACAATAAGAGATATTGAACTTCGGCTCTCAGTTGAATGGCAATTCACCATAGAATAAACAAAATCCCAGTGCAGGTAGGGAAAAAACAAAAATAAACTATCTGCATCTTATGTGGAAAAGAAAAGTGAAAACAAACCTTAAAAACACTCTGGTGGGGGATTGGAGGAAAGAAGAAGCTAGTAACCAATGTAGACTGCTGCATTCACTATATAACAGTCGTCATTCTTATCTCCCATTTCTTCCACGCACACACCACTTGAGCATATCAGTCCGCCATCCACAACTTCAACTTTCACAATCTTTCCACTGCAATTAAGTTTTAGGGGGAAGATAAGGCAAAAACAATGTCAAAAAATAATGTGTAGACTGTGATTTCAACATCATAGCACTGCATTGTAAAAGAGAGCATTTGCATATCTACGCAGTGGATAAACCCGAACAAACTGGTTTGCTAGCTCAGTGCATCCTTACGATGTTGTCAAGAAGCACTCACAAGTTACTAACAATTGAAGTTTTTGCAAGCAGAAATGTACATGCCGTGACTAGACCAAGTCAAATTTCACAACCAACAAGCACTTGGGCTCATCCCTTAATCTATAGTCAGTAAGCTATGCTCAATGCAAATTGGAGTAGAAGCTGTATAGTAAAGATTAGTTTCCCACATTTCGGGGGGAATAATCCTACTGGACAGTATTGAAATAGATTTGATAGCTTCTTCCAAGGAAGAAAGTTCACCATACTAATTCTCCATCATACTAAACTAGTAGAGCTATTTCAAAGCTCCTTGATATAATTCCTGTTGAACAAGGATTAGCACCAGCAAAGGTCTTAATGCAATATGATTATAGCCACTTAAAAATTTGAACATTAGATTTCACTAACAGGCACAATGGTAAACACCAGTAAGATTGATTGATTCCATATAAGCGAAAGATATGGTTACCCATGAATGCTGCCACATTGTCAATGAATTTGGCAGTGAACAACTTAGTATAAAGAGATTTGGCAAAGTTTCAGCGAATGAAAGTTCACGCATCCAGATTCAAAAAGTGCAAATACTCACTAAGGAAAGACTGATTTGACCCTCTCGACATCCAGTAACGGTTGGAGTAAACGAGGCACACCCAGCTTGATCTCTAGTTTCATCTCCTCAAATGTAACACCAGGTATTGACCCTGCAGCAATTTAACTTTATGACTACTAATGAAACAAACTCCATAAGAATCCTATTAATGTCACTAACATCATCCAACACAAGATAATGTAATAAAATAAATCATCACATAAGGGTTCCTATAGCATCAACTCAAATTTGTCAAAACCGCAGTGCTCATTTACCAACACATAACATGTATTCACAAACAAAATTCAACAGTATTTAGGCTAGCAAATACAGCATAAAAGAAACAGCCAGTATGCTAATAATTTATTTGTCTTGCCACTAAAATTTTAAAAGGTATATGATCATATTACCTCTTCGAAACGCAGGGATTGAATTAGAGGAGATGGCATCTCTGCAAGCCCGCATTGCTGCAGCGGTAACGTCTTGGCTGTAACACAAAATTTCATCAAACTTCATATTTACCAAGCTACTTCCTTGAATTAAAAGCTCAAAATTTTGATACTTCAACGCATGAAATTCTCAAATGGGCAAATCATCAAATGTGGCAAAAAGAGCGAGAAGAGAGTCAAAGGGGCAAAGGAAGCTGACCCATGTTGGTCGTAGCCCACGCCCATCTCCACGAACAAGAGCTTCATAGGTGGGGTTGAGACGCCGGTCTCACTTTGCTGGGCTTCCATGGAAGCTGATGAGGCTTTGATTTGGCGTAAGAACCGAGAGGCTCGAAGAGAGGACTGGTTTGGGGTTAGAGTGAGAAGTAGGTGTGAAGCTAGTGATGGGTAATTCTTATTAGTATGATAAGTAAACGCGGCAGATGAAGAAGAAAGTGGCAGATTTAGAAACAAGCAGGCCGTCATCTTCTTTGCCCAGAGCAAACTAATTTTCGTCGCCCCGACATGATTAGCACCGCCTCTCTCAACGGACAAAGCCGGCCCTTTTCTTTTTTTTTTTTTTTTTTTTTTCAAGCAGGACAGATTATCCAATAATAATATGGTGAACATTTTACCAAATGTAAATAATAATAATAATAAAATTTAAAAAAAAAAAGAAAAAAAGCATTTTCTCTTTTTTATGCAATGAGCTTGTAGCTCAACTGATTAAAAGTAATATCTGGTGCACACGATGTATAGTGTTCGAACTATAATAGGGTTAGCAACAATTAGGTATCAACATCATCATAAATTATATTGTTGTTGCAATTTGAGACCTCATCCAATCTAATAAGGACAACTACCACTTGACCAAAGATTAATTGATAAGTACATTACACTACTGGCATGAACGAACTTTGAAAAGAAATTATTGAATTGGTTACATTAAATATGTGAATATCCCTACATATTTTTAGTAAGAAAGTATCAAAGATGCTAGACCTAAATGATACTAATCTTGACAAGTGAATGAGCTTGAAATTTGAAACCGAGAAAGACTAATCGGTCTTTAGGGGGGCATTTTGGAACGCAAATTTATAGCCTTAAGCTTATTGTTACTAGATGATATGATGCCAAACCTTTCAACCAATATGACAAAGATTGATAACGTGATAAGAAAAGTAAGGTTGATCTTATTCATGATTGAAGGAGAGGAGTCATGAAGTTGTAGCATACAGCATGCATACTACATTCTTTTACAAGCTATATTATACATGTTAGTTCTGGGTAGGAACATTAAAATCGATACCCAAAATCTATCCGAGCAGGCGTAGAAGATGAGTAATAATAATATGAATAAAATTATGAATGTAGGCGCATATGGCGCTACCGCACAATGTTTCTGTCCTTCCTTTACAACAAAAACCCTCAGAGCAGTTTTCTGAAGCTGAGCTTGCTACAGATGGATGATTGTTAGCATGGTGTAGACCTGCATACAATTTTTTGCTGTTGCTGGTTTTGGCATTGTACATGGCATGACCTGACTTTATCTCTCAACACCTGGAATGCTCTCATTGTTTCTGCATCGAAACCCCCGGCAAACTGCAGCGAATAATCACGTCACTACTCGAAAAAATGTGAAATGTCTGGACATGGTAAAAGGACGCTGTTGAAGTGATGAGTATTTTTACCTGATGTACGCGGAAGGCAAATCGAACACCTTGAACTATCAGCTCTTCTTCTTCGGGGCCACCTCCTACAATTTCAAGCTCAGCAGAGACTCTTTTCATGTACTTCATTGCCAATTTCACGGATGCCAGCTTGATCTATGAATTTTTCCCGTCCATACACTATTGTCAGTACAATAACAAGCTAACTAACTAGCATTGTTGGTGCTATAAATTACACCCTTCTGGATTTAAGAGCCTTAAACAATTTTGCATCCGGGAGCTTCACTAAAACACCCAAAATGGGGGCTGAAATTATAAAAAAACTCAAGTACTATTTAAACATATAAACACACCCAAAACCCATCATTACACACACTCAAAACCCATTTATAAACACACCCAAAAAGTTGACTTTGTGGTTGATTTTGGGTATGTTTCTATGTTTAAATAGTGCTTGATTTTTTTTTATAAATATATGTCTAGGATTGAGTTTATTTATAAATTTATAAAAGAAAAAGTTGTAATTCGGATATCATGAACTTAGGATACTACTACCACTAGCAATATACTGTAATAATTTTATTAATTAATTGTACTGAAGTTGGCCGCAGTTCAATTATTCTACTAATTCAATCCAATTTAATTCAATGGTCAGGGGACAGTCTCCAGACAAAACATATTATATGTAGAAAATGGGTGAGAGAGAGTCTTATTTGCTTCTTTACACCTATAAACATAAAGTCAACATAGAATCTTACTTGCGAAATGAAAAAGTGAAGAAGACAAAACATATGTATATCAGAAATCTGGGAATTCACATGTGCGCATGCAGGCGTGGGAATAGAAAATGAAAGGAAATCTTAGCTATACTTTCTTCATCTTGTGACCCCTACTACGCTAGATTACATGGTAGACCGTGTCAAAAAGATTTCTCAATTATCTTACACGTCTGTGATTTTATACCTAAAATCCATAACCGATAAAAAAAATAAAAAATAAAAAGATGGATTTGTGGAATGAATTACCTGGCTTACAAATTCAGTATCGAGCATCCAATTGGTAGGGATTTGGAAAACCTTGTATCTTTGAGTGGCGGATTCTCTGATCCGTGAAAGATTGTAAACACCATGCTCCAATCTGTTCCAAATTTACCGAAAACATTATAACACTAGAATAAATTATGGCATTAGTTTGCAAAGAGACGACCAAAAAGTCGCTTACTTTTCCAGCAAAGCCTGCATCTTCTTGAGGGTTGGACCACAGGGCTGGCGAGAATCGTCGGGAAACGACGAGGCCTCGGTTTCAAGCTTCTTGAGATCACAGTACCCAAATGCAGCCTCGCGCAGAGCATCGGCTTTCTGCTCTGGCCAGTCGAAGTGCTTCAGCACAGCTCTTTCATCCACCTAAACAAAAAGAAAATCAAAGTCAATCCTCAATTAGAGATTTTGTGAAAGTCAACATAAATCATGTAATAATTTGTTGAGTTGGAAAATAGAATGGTACCAAATATGAGAGCTCATCGTCCAGCCATTTGACAAAAGGCACCACATCCTTGATGTCTGTAAACGCTGCGTTCTCAACTTCCTTTATCAAAAACCTTATGAAATCTCCTTGCGTTTCTACATCCGTTTTTATCTGTAGATACAGAAACACATCATTTTCATCGACTAAACTCAAATACAAAATTGCCACTCTACTTTCACCAGAATTACACCTTTTCTATTTAAACAAAAGCAATTCCATTCGAATCTACGCACTGTCGTATCTAACAAGCAAATAAAAAGCTTAGACCCAAACAATAAAGACAAATAGGACGGCCACTTGTCACTGACAACTCACACTACGAAAAAGCCAGTGGCAAAGTCGTAATTTTAATAAGCAAACACGATGCCGGAACTTACCGCGAGCAAGTAAGCCGAACGGTTCTCGATCTCGCCGATCATGTCACGGGCATTTGCGGTTGCCAGCACGTCGGAGCCTCCACTGCCGGAGTCTTTGCGAGAGTCTCTTCTCATCAGAGAGTGGTAAAACTCCACAACCTCCGGCACTCGCCTCACCTTCGCAGGGGCCGGCCTTCTCCCTTTAGGAGGTGGGGGAGGCGGAGGCGGCGCCGCTCTTGATGGCGGAGGTGGCGGTGGAGGTACCGACTTTGCCTGGCTCATTGGCGGTGGCGGAGGTGGTGGAAATGTAACCGCTTGTTCTGTTGAGGCCTTGTTTTCGCCGTTGGATGTGGATGGTCTTGGAGGCGGTTTAGGAACCCTAGGAATGCGAGATCTGATAGTAGACAGAGTCGACTCGGCGAGTTCCTCCGAGTTACACCTCGAGTGTCTCGGTCTCTCCGTTTCTGCTTCCTCCCTCTTCGAATCTGAGCGCTCGAGCTTCTGACTCTCCTGATTTGCATGAACGTCCGCGCATTTGACTCCCTTCTTTAAGTTTTTTATGAGATTGGACCTTCCGGTGACCTCCATGAGCCCCTGGAATCTCTGCGACGACGAAAGCTCGTCGCTCTCCAAGTTTATCTCCGCTTTGCTACGATCCGACGCCGTTTTCTTCAACTCCGAAATCTCAGCCTCCATTGCCTTCACTTTTTTCTCGCTCTCCCTCCTCTCTTCCTCTAACATCAACTTCACTTCCTCCACCTGATTTCTCAACCTCTCGTTCTCGGCCTCCAAGGCCTCCATTTGCTTCGAAGCTCGCTCAATGTCTTCGCTCTTGTTGAGGATCTCGTTTTCCAAAACAGGGACAATGGCGACGGACTCTCTCAAGAGCTTGTTCTCGAGAAGCTCCGTCTTCAACCTCGACTCTCGCTCCCGGAGCTCTTCGACCAGGCGGAGAAGCTCCGTCACGTCCGGCGGCTTAGGCTGGACCTGTGCGGAGGAGCGTGGGAAGTACACTCCAAATGAGCGCGAGAACACCGCCTTCTGGGAGACCTTACCGGAGCTTACCGACGGCGACGGCGACTTCGAAGGAGTCTCCGGTTTCGCATTTGATGGCGATTTTTGCAGCCCCATTGCCGCCCTCACCTTCCCAGCTACCATTGCAAAACTCTCTCTCTCTCACTAACCACGGGTCTCTCTCTCCTCTGGGATTGGGGTCTGTGATTATCAAGTCCTCTTGTTTGCAATCCTCTATAGAGCGAAGGCTTACAAAGACGTCCCTGTCTGTGTGCGTCTGTCTCTGTGTTGGAGAAAGTGAGTGAAGCTCTCTCTGTCGAGCTTGAAGTTTGCGACTGAAATTAAATAATAATTGAAAAAATAAAAACAAATAAGTAGTTCAATTTATAGATAAATTAATTAAAGATAGAGGGAAAAAAAAAAAGCAGAAGGCCCCCTTACCGAGGAACGGTCTTCTTTTCTCGGATCCAATTTTTTTAGAAAAAAAATTTGACGAAGCAGTAGTCCACGCGCGAAGAGGGATTTGGTGGGTAAGATTTTGAAAAATCTGATGAGTTATTGGGGGCGCGTGGGATTTGGGCGGTGGGTGATATGGCTTTGGGGCTATAGTTGAAGGATGGTGAGAGTGCAATGAAATTGATTTAGAAAGAGTGGGAAGTTTTGGAAACTAGAAAGGTCATTCTAACGGTCGGCTTGGTACACTATTTGTCGCGATAATATCGCGAGATCTCGCTTGAGTTTGTGCTTTGACTGGTTTGTTTGCCATGAGAAGTCAATGTGGGTCTTTGGCAAGTGTTGAATTATAATTAGTCTTAATTAATGTATCAGATTGTTGTTAATCATAGTAAACCCTACATCATTATTAATCTCCCCTGGAGCATTGCTCTCTAAACCGACCACTTGTCTTACCTTCAAAGGTTCAAGTGTTGGAACATATAAATCATAATTTGAGGAAAGATTATGTTGTGTAATCCGATATATATATATATATATATCATTGTATATTTACATCTCTCATCACGAGCACTCAGATACAGGAATAACATTCCCAGTTGTATGTAAGAATCTCTGCAATCTTGACACTCCTTTATTTTTGTGCTGAGTGTTGAATTGGGAAATTCATCCCCCTTCTTTTGGTAATTTCCTCACCATGTTTTTGCTACATTATTAGAGAGAGAGAGAGAGAGAGAGAGAGAGAGAGAGAGAGAGCATGGATGTTCATGTTCATTTGAATTGGTAGCTGTGTGATTTTGTTGGTAGCTGTACAGCTGCTTTGAGGATGACATGAGAATGTGTATAATGGAAGAAAGACTTTACGAACCAAAAAAAAAAAAAAAAATTGGAGAAAGATTTCCATGAAATGGGGTTATGACACGCATGATAATACTTTCACGTGACATAACATTATTGGTTGGGGATAGCAAAATAGTGTTATTCCCGTTGCAACTAAGTTTTTTATTGTATAAAGAAGAAAGACTTTCATGAAACGGAAGAATAACACTATTTTGCTATCCTGACCAATAAAGAGATTTGTAGCTTGTGAATATCCTTGCCTTGCTTGCCCATTTTTGTTCAATTTGCGTATGAGTGTGCGTGTGACTAATTATAGTTCAGCTTCAAGTACAAATATCTGGGCCAAAATTATATATAGATACAATTTTGAATGAAAAAAATATTCATAATAATTTCTAAGAGCGTCAAATATGTAAAAGAAAAAAAAATTATCCAAAACTTGAATTTGGATATTATCTCACATGAATTCTGGGGTGGCACCGCTAGTTTGTTTGAAGAACAGAAGAATTGCAAATGTATATTGTATTGTGAATGAGAAAAATAAATGTGAGGAGCGGTTTGTGTAAGAAACCATATGTGAAAGTAATGTAACATGCCCCGGGAGTAAATGTAACGTGATCCAATGTGGTCCTCCAACCACAAGCATATGCTTCAAATTTAATCATCTTAATAGTTTCCCATCAAGAAAAGGAAGACGTTGCAAAAGCCAACCAACGAAGCACGAATTAATAATGCATTTGCATCTTCTCGAACTTATTTAAACTTAATCATCTTAATGAAAGCGGAGTTGAGGAAATACATTTTATGAATTCGAAGATCAAAATGTAAATTGGATCTAAATTTAAGGAGTATGGCAACTTAAAAGTAATTTCACAATTAACCAGACTACTTAGTTAGTGACCAATTAATTGGTTAGTTTGGGAGTGATAAGAAATGGCGGGATATAGTTGCTTGGGAGTTGGGATCTCCAGCTTCAATTGAATGCATCAAGGAAAGAGTTGGTCAACGACCAGCGTCAAATGAAGTCATAGGCGCGTATAGCAATGACCACCATCAATTTTGGGTCCAAATTGTTAAAGCCAGTTAAGTTGAAGCGGTGCTGCAGTCTGATATTATGTTACGAAATTCGTAAATCCAAATACAATTATCTGATTGTAAGTGATTTCAAAGAGACGAAATTGTGTTCCACTAATAACATCGATATTATTTTTAATTTAATTATTTATAAAATTTAATAAGTGATAAGTTTTATCACAAAAGATCTCAATACTACTTGTGAAAGCAAAATATCTTAGATCCCAGGTCAAATAATTAAGTCAATCAATTTGGGAATTATTTGACCTAATTGGGAGTTACTCAATTTAATTGAGAGTTACCTAGTTTAATTGGAATTTATTTTATTCTTACCTTAATTAGAGATTTGATTTAAATCAAATCCCTAATTACACTAATCTCGCCAAATCAGGGAAGAATAATTCATTTCTATATGTGGAATTATTCTTCTGAAACCTTAGCCTCCGATAGATGGCTATGCACAAGGGTTGAGATACCTCTAAAATCCTATATGAAACTCTGCAGAAATTCCCTCTTACAAACCCTAGCCGCCATAATTCTCCCTCTCTCACACACGACTCTACCCACCCGGTTTACACCATACATACATCTCCGTACTCTTTTTAGCTATTGTTTCTTTACAAATCAATTGAACTAACTTAGGTATCAGAGGATCTTTGACCAACACCCCATAAGTGTGGTCCTCTTATTCTAATTTATTTTACAAGAAGAAAGAGACCACGAAGAGGAAGGATGGATCTTAGACAAATATTATTGTGGGACAAAAATTGCTCCCACACTACTCATTATATGTCGTAATTTATTCAGTTAATTTTTCAATGTGAGATTTGACGTTGTTTAACAAAACTTTCACTAAGTTACCATAACATCATGGGTATAAATTATAAATTAAAAGAGAGAGCTTGAAACATAATGGGCACGGCAAATATGCATAGAGATGATAGACAATTTGTCGCAAAGGGAACAAGTCTCGTGAAGATGGAAGCTGGTCACGGGGTGTGATGGGATAGGACGTTGGTGGTGGGACTTGACCATTTTCTTTCTCACGTAACTGTATTATCTGCGGGAGAATAATATCCCCGTAATAAGATTTGAGTTCAAAAAGGCCAACCCTCTTCCAAAAGAAAAGAGAAAAAAGTTAAAAGGACTCTGTTCTCTGAACTGGTCCAAGTAAAACTAGTGAGAACTGGCCAATGGGGTCTTATCTGATTGATAGGGTAGTTTCCGGTTCGATCTTCCATGATATGTGCACGTGAGAATGCTCCATCTTTTTAAACTACAGCAAAAAAAAAAAAACCTAGTGAGAGCTGACAGAGAGCATCACCACTAGTCACCACCACCATTATTATTTTTAAACGTCGAATTTTGAAATTACCAACTTGGTGGATGGTTTGGGATGAGTTGGTTCACTGTTTGAATTAATAGACCCAAACTTTCATCCCTCAATCTTATCTTGATCTCCTTAACCTTACATAAGATTGAAAACCCATGATAATTAGTCCATATATCATGTAAAAACCATGATCCAAGAGAAAAAAAAACCACAAAACGCAATGAATTGATCATTAATTTAGTCTAATGACACTTAGTTTACGCAATGAATCGATGATTTAGTCTAATGACATTTAGTTTTTACTTTATTGAAGAAAGTAAAAGAAAACACAGTGCGTTTGAAACTGCGATTCAACCCAATGGGCTTCAACAAAGTATACCTTTGGGGGCCATAGTGTTGATTTCACCATCCATTGCCTTTATTATAAGATGTGAGTGAGTATATTACGTACCATAAGCTTGTCAAAATCTAGGTATGGGGACATTGCAAAGTGAAGAGTCAAAATCTAAGGCTTTTTAGTAGAAAGCTGCCAACTTAATTATCTATTCCTAGGAGACGTACGCCATTGGTTACATCATGCTTATTCTTCTTCTTATATATCATCCAATATGTATATATATAAATATAACCAAAATGTACAAGGCTTGCCTTGTTTAACTTGCCAACATCATACTTCTACCAAAGATGTATGTTTTCCTTGTAGCAAAAGCAAACGCAAAGGCCATCACCATCATCTCTCTTTCTGTAACCAGAAAAGATGATCCATCTCCATCCATCTCCCTCTTATTGTCAATTGTTAAGTGGACCAATCGTTAAGAAAAAGCTTGTAGAAAACCATCTTGAAGGAGTTTTAGCCCATCCCATGCAGCATGTACATTGGCAAAAGATATGCTTCAATTTTAGAACTAGATGAAGACAAAGTTTTGAACATAATAAAGTTGCCAACCACCAAATTCTCTGTCGAGGAGTAAGCTGATTTTGCTTCATTGCTTGTACTTTCCAAGCCAAGAATAGGGGAATCTAACCTGCCTTAGAGAAATGGGATTTCATCGGATTTGGCATATGCCTAATGTCCAAGATATGCAATCACATTGCTTGCAGCAACAAAATTAACAGAATTTACTTCAAAGTTTCCTATTCTTGGGTTGAACTTGTTTTCTTCATTCCTTTTATACTATGAGACTACGAGACCAATCTCTGGCCACACAGATCAAACATTAGCATCTCAATTTGTCTAAGATTTCAAAACTTCTAAATTGCTGTCACCAATCACAATGTTTTCTTCCAGCCATGATTTCACAGGGAGGAAGAAAGCTACGAAAGTCAAGGTGATGCATTGAATATCTTTTGTTTCTAAATGCATTCTAGAATTTTTCGTGGAGTCTATATAAAGAAGGCAACAACACTCGTCCTCCTCACGAGGATGTTTGGTTTGAAGAAAAAAATGGATAGCAGTCATAGCATAGCCAAAAAATGGAGGCATCTAAGTGGCCAGAACAACTGGCAGGGCCTGTTGGATCCTCTTGACATTGATCTCCGTCGCTACATAATTCACTATGGAGAAATGGCTCAAGCTACTTATGATGCCTTCAACACAGAGAAGGCATCAAAGTATGCTGGAAGCAGCAGATATGCCAGAAAGAATTTTTTCTCTAGAGTTGGTTTAGAGAAAGGCAATGCTTTTAAGTACAATGTGACCAAATTTGTTTATGCAACCTCACAAATTCAAGTCCCTGAGGCCTTTCTCATTAAGTCTCTATCAAGGGAGTCTTGGTGCAAGGAATCCAATTGGATGGGGTACGTTGCTGTGGCTACAGATGAAGGGAAGGCTGCGTTAGGCAGGAGGGACATTGTGATTGCTTGGAGAGGCACTGTGCAGTCATTGGAGTGGGTTAATGACTTGGAATTTAATTTGGTTTCTGCCTCCAAATTACTTGGTGAGGACGGTGATCCTAAGGTGCACGAAGGTTGGTACTCTATCTATACTTCAGATGATTCGCGTTCGCCTTTCAACAGAACCAGTGCCAGATATCAGGTATAATCATATTGACAGTCGGTTAACTTAACATGGAAGACTTGACAAAAGAACGTTACATGCAAATGTAATGTTTTCTGACTTTTTACATTTATATATATCCAGGTTATTGAAGAAGTTAGGAGACTGGTAGAGCAATTCAAGGATGAGGAAATTAGTATCACAATAACAGGGCACAGTTTGGGTGCAGCAATTGCCACACTGAACGCAGTTGACATTGTTGCCAATGGCGTAAACAGGCCAAAGGAGCAGCCAAACAAAGCCTGTCCAGTAACAGCCATTGTCTTTGCCAGCCCTCGAGTTGGAGACTCAAACTTTGAGAAGGTCTTCTCCGGGCACAAAGATGTTCGAGCCTTACGCGTTCGTAATGCTTTAGATGTTGTCCCCAACTACCCAATTCCATTGGGTTACTCGAATGTGGGAGAAGAGCTGGCCATCGACACTCGAAAATCCAAGTACCTGAAGAGCCCTGGAGGGCTGGCAAGTTGGCATAACTTGGAAGGGTACTTGCATGGAGTTGCAGGAACACAAGGGAGCAAAGGAGGGTTCAAGTTGGAAGTTAAGCGTGACATAGCCCTGGTAAATAAGAGTGCTGATGATTTGAAGGAGGAGTATCTTATACCGGCGTCTTGGCGGTGTGAGAAGAACAAGTGCATGACTCAGCTGGACGACGGTTCTTGGGTGCTGAGGGACCATGATGATGCTGATGATGCTGATTTTTAATCTTGATTGTTTTTCTTCTTTTGTTGGGTTACGTTTGATCATGTATTTAGAAGATGATTTCTGTTTTTGTGGTTCTGTCCATAGGTTTTAGGTTGATTATGCAACTGTCTGTGTTTCAGTTGTGCGATATTATAAGAAAAGAAAAGTGAAAATTCTGTACGTTGAAATTTGGGTTGTGTTGTATGAAAAACCTAAATGTGGTAATTAAGTATATTTTGTCCAAAACTTGCCCATATATCAACACAAAGCCCAATTTACAACCTCATAGTGCTAGCCCAAATACCTCAGCTACAGTCTTGTCTAATTTTGAAGTGCCATATTGTTTCTATAATTTTATTAGGGAGGTTCTCCAACGAGTATTTAAGTTAAGAATTTGTTGTGTATTTTTAATTTTGGTCGTTGGATTGTATTTATTAGATGTGTTAGTAAATTTAATATACAACACATATGCAATCCAACAGTCAAAAATAGAAATATGTAACCAATTAATCCTTAACATAAAATACTTATTGAAGAATCTCCCATCTTATTAGTATAGTAATGTTGTATATGAAAAGTAAAAGAGGATGAGGTATCTATATGAAATGGAGACATGATAAACCAATACCACAAGTTTCTTGAACTGGATTCGGGGACAACTGCATTCCAACTAAACCTAATTTTTTTTACTGTGATATATATTAAATGATAAATTACACAAACAATAAGGTTGAAACAAAAGCTAGCAGACACGGTTGGTTTGTGTAGTTGTTGGAATATAATAATATATAGAGGTCACGAACACTACTTCTTTGAAACACTCAATGTCGTAGTAGTTATATACGACATATCCGAAGCCTCTAACAACAAAGGGGATGTAGCTCAGATGGTAGAGCGCTCGCTTAGCATGCGAGAGGTACGGGGATCGATACCCCGCATCTCCACCTTTATCTATTTTATTTTTATTTCTTGAGCTAGACTGAACGACATCTAAAATCCTGTCGTTGGCGGAACCAAGCAATGGCCATTGCATTGGTCTCTCACCAGTTGACTGCCGGAAGCCTAACCTCCTTTCTTGATCATATTATTATTATTATTATTATAAATGTTTCTGGCCACTAGACCCCATGCAATAAATAACAAATATGATGTCATCAAATTTTTATGTAGGGGTTAGGTTATGAGTATTAACCGCCGCATGTCATGAATATGATTGATGTTAGCAAACATTGGTGGTCTTAGTAATTGCTTCAACAACTAGGGGGGTGCGAAATCTCTTAGCTGTTTAATGCTCTACCCACCAGCAAAGAAGGCGTAATCAAATCATCTTGTCTTCCATGCCTACCTTCCCCACGAGAAACCCTTGCCTTTCTGAAGTAGTAGTTGCCAGTGTGTACAAATTAAATTTGAAACAAAACAGATCACAGTTTGAATTCTACTTTCGGATGGCCATTGTCACCTTGTTTGCTTCACAAGTAAGATCTTAAGCATATATTTTGAACAAAATGGTAAATTTATTTCTTCACGGTAATATATTACACGCGCGAGCACACACACCAACAATGGCAATCTATAGAAGGAACCAATCGTAAGACAAAGGCAAAGTAGCTAATGTATTATAAAGCTAGAGCCTAGAGGGGTGTGGTAAAACGGCCATGGATCAAGCCCTTGGCAATGTGCCCATAAGCTGCTTCTGTTAAGTGAATTCCATCCCAGTTTGCATAGGAAGATGGATCTTTACAGGCTGTTGATCCAATGTGCCCACACCTTGCTGAATTATTGAAGTTGTATGGCCCTCCCCCTCCACAACAAGCCCTTAACGTCCCACTTTTGAATCCTTAAAAAACAAATAATATTATGATTTTAATAGACGTGGGTTAGTTTAATTGATCATAATTTATAAATGAAATACAGAGGGAACGGAAGTTCCAATTTATAAAACTTACCATAATGCTGAGGGGCATGGTAAAAAGGCATGGCTGCACCATAGTAGTCAGCATATATAATCCTTGCATGAGGGTATTTTAGTCTAAGTGCCCCCAGGGCACGCTTGAGCTCACTGTTATGGTACTTGGAGAAACCATTGAACGCCTTCAAACACCCATTTCGTTTATCATAAACAGCTTCGTTGGGGCTTCGAAACAGAGTCAGATACACAGCTGAGCACCCAATCGGCAAGTTTCCGGGCACCACCAACTCCACTGCTCCTTCCTCTATCAATGCCTGCCACAATAATTTATTATGTGATCATTTTTGTGTAAAATTACTATTATTTAACTGCAGACATGATTTAGGCGAGTTGGATCCGCCTCCTTACAATATCAAGTTCGAGTCTCCTTTCTCTAAATTAGATTAATTTAGACTATCGCTTGTGTATAAAAAAAAACCTTATTATTTAAGTAATATAAATATTTGTGTATATTACATACACTGGTGGCTTGAGTAATTGCTTCAACAACAAATGGGACAGAGGCTTTGAGCTGTTTAATGTTTCCACCAACAAAGAAGGCATAGTTGTAATCGTTTCCACCTATCTCCCCCACCAGAAACAGAGCCTTTTTGAAGTAGTTGTCACACTCTGTGGAAAAATCAAATTCAAAATGTGAATTAACTTAAGAAACTAGGGTTGTGGGTTAGTTTGATCTCTATAGACTTTGTGATCACCTTGTTTGGTGGTGCAAAGTGAGGGCTTAAGCTTCTTGAACCAACCAAGCTGAGTGCTCAAGGAATCGTTTGTCCACATAACGGATCCGATTTTTCTTTGGTAGAAGAATTGTGGGTCAAGCGCAGTGGCTCCAGCAACAGCAAAGTTCACTCCATGCTTCACATCTTGGCCTTTGCTTAGTGCCAGGTAGGGTGGCAAATGTGGCAACCCAAGTGCCTCAGCTACAACATTATCAAAGTTCATTCAATTCACATCACATGCCAAATTAATCAAATTAATGAGCTCACCCTCTTACACTTAAGTTTGAATTCTCTCCTCGTAAATTAGATTAATTTAGAATGGTTTAGATTATCCATTGTATAAAAAATGAGAGAAGGAGGGGCTTACCAATGAAATCCACGACAAGTCGTCCATCGGAGCACCGGCCGGTTGCACGTCGAAAAAAGGTCTCTCCATAAGGGAGCTTTCCGATGACTGGGAATGCAAGGGCACCAGAGAGGAGGAAATTTCCGGTGTCACTAAGGGAGTCCCCGAAGTTGAAAATTGCCTCGTATGGTTGAAGACTTGAGGAGACTGTGCTCAAAGTCAGGCATAGAGAGGCTACAAGAATAAACAGCTTCATTTTGTAAAGTAATGGAAGAGGGATATGGGTGGTACAAAATACAAAAAATGTTTGGCAATATGGCTTTTGTTTGTGTCTCATTACATATTATTGGTTAAATAACTTTTAGCATAGGCTATGTACTTATTTGTAATTTTATGTCGTGGTTTAGCAGTTTAGTTGAGCTTTAAATATTTTGGGCACGTTTCAACTAGATATTGGTCTTTACCCAATAAACTGATTGAAATAAATACTAGTGATGGTGGTCCTAGTGAGCAAGACCACAAGTTTCCACAATCAAGGACAACTACATTTCAACTAAACTTAAAGGGGCACCTCTTTTGTTTATTTGGTTACATTGGGAGCAAAGAAAATCTTGGAGTTTCAATCCGGTGCAGTGCAGTTTTGGCGGAGAAGACGACGAAGAAGAGAGAGAGAGAGGCAGCCAGAGAATAGAGGAGGAAGGAAGAATAGAGAGAGAGAGAGAGAGAGGTAGCCAGAGAACTGATGGTGGTCAGTCAATTTTTCGCTGCTTCAGATAAATTAAACTGGCTTGAAACCAGTTCAATGCCGGTTCAGCCAGTTATTTTTCCGATTTTTGATTTTTTAAATTAAAAAGCTAAACCAAATCCTCAGAATCGATCGAGTTTGACCCGTCCCTATAAAAAAGTAATAAAATGTAAGTAATTGACTAAAGTTGATTGGATATCATGGCCCAAAAAAAAAGTTTATTAGATATGCTAAGGGCCCCACTGTGCTTTTGTAGCAAATGGAGACAACCAAATTTGCCACGATTGGTGATAAACAAAGATGGCTCTAGAAGGGGTCTCTCTGGCTGTATTGGAGCTGGTGGGGGCTATTCGAGCTTCTAATGGGGATTGGGTGAGTGGGTTTGTTGCGAATCTGGGGAGAGAGTACAGATTTTGGAAGCTGAAGTTTGGGGCCCTTAGGATTCGTTTACGAAAGAAACAGAATTAGATAATATTTTTTGTAATATATTTTTTGATGCAAGTAACATTGAAGGAGGGGAGTTTTATTCTATCACACACAGTATCAATGTACCATGAAGATTCGAACATTAGTCTACTAGTCAAAAGCTTATTATTTGAAATATTAAATGGTAAAACCAAAAATAAATAGAACTTTTTCAGTAGCTAGCTATTGGTAACTGTCTCTCGAGTCCGTTGCACACAAGTATTTCTCCTATATCCCAGTCACATTTGTGAAACACACAAGGAGGCAAGGCGTGGAAAGGTGTAATTTCCTTGTAGTAAAGCCTTGGTCATCAGCCTGTATGCTGCTTCAGTAGAGTGCATGCCATCCCAGTTGATAAACTGTGAAGGGTTCTCACAAGCAGTTGCCCCTGCATTCCCACATTGTACGGATGAGTTGAAGTTGTATGGCCCTCCTCCTCCACAGCATGCTTTGCTAGTCTCCCCAGTAAATCCTGGAATTATTATTATTATTACACATTTTTTTTTATATCATAAATTGTGAAATAGGTGGATATAGAAATTTTAAAGGGGTTGAAGAAGAAGTACCAAACTGGTGCGGAGATTGATATAATTGCAGCAGGGCATTGTAATAATCTGCATAAATGATATTGACCTGAGGATGAAGCCTTCGAATCCGACTTAGTTCTATCTGAAGCTGCTCATTGTGGTACTGAGCAAACTCGTTTAACCATTTTAGGCAGCCAGTCGAAGGGTCATATTGGCTCTTATCTGAACTCTCAAATTTTGATAGATAAGTAGGAAGGCAACCAATTGGATTGTTGCCTGGTACCAAAATTGTTGCTGCCCCGAGCTCGATTAACTCCTGCAAACCATGCAGCCATAGAAAATTAAGTTCATAGCCAATATTGCAAACAGAAAAAAAGATTCCCCAAGTCTTACATTGATGGTAGAAGCAATTGCTTCTATCACTAATGGTAAATATGATCGAACCAGTTCTATACTTTTTCCTCCAAGCAATCCATCGTTGTAATCGTTGCATCCAATCGATCCCATCAGAATTAGAGAAGTTGAAAGAAATTTCTTGCAGTCTGTAATTAATCAGAAATAAAAATTAAACAACTGATCGATGGACCAAGATGAAAATTATTAAAGTTGATATGTATAGAAATGAATTAAAAAGCTTTACATTACCAAGTCCAACTGTTCAAGTTGTCTTATAGTTTTGGTGGTGGATCCAAAGTGTACTAGCCAACCACATATATACAAGTGGACAGGAAACAATTTCAAGGAAATAATGTGTGAAGTTGATATCTATATATAAACTAATGTTCTCTTTCCATATTTTGAAGTGTGCCCACATATTACTTTAGTTTAGGAATGCCTATATTCACAAATGTATTGCAAAGGAACACTATTAACAACAACAACAATATTAGACTTTTGTAAATAAAATAAAAAAATTATATGGTGAAAAAATGTAACATTAAACTTTTTTATTCCGAGAGCAAATATATGTCATCAGTAATAGATATCTATTTCCGATGGCAATTATACGCCCTCACAAATAGACACTCTTTTACGTAAACTAATGATTGCTCACGGATGTACATAATCACTTTTAACAACTAATTACCCTAAAAAATAGAGAATTTACTACCGACGATCATTTTTTGCCCTTGAAAATAGGCTATAATTTCTGAAAACATGAAGATGGCCTCGGCAACACAACAATTACCGATGCGTGCAAGTTTCATTGCAAACAAATATGGCACAAATATTTCCCGTCAGAAATTAGCTATTTCCAATGGCGAGAGAACCCTTATCCAAGGGCATTTTGGGTGTTGAAAATAGTAAGCATATTGTTGCATTATTGATGATGGAGGGTGTTTTGCTCTTGGAAATGGTTTTTTTTCCGAGTGTATTTGGGGTCCCTTGGAAAAAATTTGCCGCAAATGACTACTTTTTTCCCTAGTGATATAATTACCTAAAGATGTGTTGCATAAAGATGGCAGCATTTGTTTGAACCACTCCAGTTGAATTCTTAGAGAGTTGTTGGTACTTGGACTATGAATTTCCATTGTTGCAAGAAAGGATGCATCGAGCCCCGTGGCTCCTATTACTGCAAAATTCACACCCGCTTCAAAGTTTTGGACAGTTTGAGTACTGTTCAGGCGTTGAAGAAAAGGTGGTACTAGAGGAAGCCCCAGAAACTGAGCTGCAAAAATGAAGTGAAAGTTAAATGAGAAGATGAAAAAAGTCAGATATATAGATATACATATAAGTGGATATATGCGTACGTACCAATGAAGTCTATGATTAAACGACCATCCGAGCATCGTCCCGTGGGATGATGAAAGTAGGTCTCCCCATATGGCGGTTGGAAGTAGTGGAGAGATCTGTTAGGGGAGCTGTTGTATAAGTTGCCTGTATCAGTAAGTGAATCTCCAAAGCTGATGACCGAATTGAAGCAACCAAGTACATGCGGGATGATGAAAACTGATACGAGGATGAGGTTCATCAAGTATGCCTGAAAAGACCACCCCATTGAACTCATCTCTCTCTCTCTCTCTCTCTGATATGATGTGTGTGTGTGTTAAATTTTATACACATCTGAACCAAAGTCGAACTACTTTTAAGAACGTTAGATACAGTGGACACCATTAAATGTAGGGGCGGTCCAACACCTAGGGCAAGGTAGGCTGCTGCCTACCCTAAAATTTTCAAAAATAAAAAACACCCATATAGAATAAGCTAACCCAAGTGAAATATAGAAACCAATGCCCACCCATGTGGAACATACAAATCAATGCCCACCTTAAACCCATGTGAAACATACAAACCAATGCCCACCCAAAAAGTAAGCCATATGTATGCATAACCTAAAATTTCACTTCTCTTTAATTTCCTACCCCCAAATTTTAAGATTTGGTATATGACAACATTGAATTTAATATATTCTAAATAGGTTAGAAGTTATGTGTTCTAATCTATTCTAGAGTTTACTTAAAGAATGAATTATAATTTGCTGACTTTGTTGAAATTAATTAGGTCTTTGATTTTTGGAATTTTGTTGAGATGTTTGATTTGATATTGGTATTTTTGAGATGTTTTGATTTGTTGTTGGTATGTTAATGTTTGATTAAAGGCATTGATGTTATTATGTGACTTTATTTGATTTTTTGTTGGGATTTTGGATTAAATAGGTTATCTTTTGTTATGTCAGATCACAATTTGAACCTCAACAAAATAAAGAATTTGTTGGAAATTTTTATTAAGAAAAAGAATAGTTTTTTTTTTCGCTACTTTTATTTGTGTATAGAGATGCATTTGAGAGTAAGGCTCATTATATCCTCCTACTAGGTGTATATTTTTATGTTTATTAATGAGATTCACTCATAACCTCGAGTTTTTAATGTAAGTTTCGCCCAGTTACTGATTAAATGTGTGCCATAAGTAGAATCTACACAGGATATGTGTAGATAATATGGGGAAACTAAATCCACTGGAAATCTTTCCCATTTGTGTAGACCGGTTGGTAGTTGTTGGAATAACAGAGGTCACACACTAGGTACTAATTGGGGGAATGGTGTGATTTCCTTTTAACAAAGCACTGGTTATCCCAGTTGAAAAACTGCCAAGGGTTGTCACAGGCACTTGCCTGTGCAGAACCACTTTGTGCTGATGAGTTGTAATTGTATGGCCTTCCTCCTCCACATCATGCTTTTGGAGTTCACCTGATAAATCCTGCAATGAGACATGAATCAAAGGTTTTATCGTATTTTCAGCATTTCCAAACTCTGCATCTTTAACACTTCAAATATGCCTAATCTAGTGTGCGAAAACAGGATTCATTACACCAACTAGGGCTGGGCATACACACCGAAAACCTGGTCAAACAGCCTAGCATATATTTTTTTCATTGGTTATTGATTTGAAATCAAACCAAACCGATGTCTATGATTCGGTGTTGGTGCTTGATATTGAAAACCATCGGTTAAACCAAACCAAACCGGTGGGTGGTACTCAAAATTACGAAAAAAATATTAAAGCTTGTTAAATAAAGCCCATGCATGCATGTGGAGATCTCTCGGCCTATCTCAGTCCTCTCACCTCCGTGCATCTATTTTTGAATTCTCCATTTTATAAGCACCACTAGGTGAACGTGGGTTCAGAAATCTACATCTGCTATTGTGAATATATTGGGATCGTGGTGAGGTGAGGAGCTTATAAAAATAAGGAAACAATTTCATACCAACAAAGAAGATTCATAAACAGATATGAGTGAGATATATGAAAAATCGTCTGGCTGGCGTGTGTTGTAACCTGGAAGTGCACTGCCCCATAAATAAAATATCCAAAGCATCTGCTTCTTTTTTCTATTCTTCTCACCTAATTTTTATTTTTGTGCACCTGAGCTATCTCCTCTTCTACATCTACCTCTCCCTCTCCCTCTCCCTCTTTCTCTATCGCTTCCCCCTCCCTCTCCCATCCAAAATAAACTGATTTTATTGACTTTTCTGCGATACAACATCAGCCTATAACATTCGCCATTTATAATTACATTTACACCTTTACATAATTACATTTAGATAAACTGAATTTATTAATTTTCTGAGACTATATGAGAAGTTGTATCTTTTAGATATAACTTTTGATATCTAAAAGATACTTCTCATATAGTCAAGGGATACAACTCTTCATAAGAAATCCAAAAGTTCGAATCCGATAATATGACTATAAATGAATTCAAATTTAAATTGAGATATATCTGACCTGAATATGACTCGTTTACAGGTCTAACCCCATTGCACACCAGACAACTACCTTCCCACTAAACTTGGAATTCTTTGCACACCCCTCTATTTGCTTGGAATTCTTCTCATATAAAAATTGCAGCTTCCACGCTCTAATTTAAAGCATCCACGCCCTAAATCCCTAAATTAAAGCTCTTTTTTTTTTTTTGGTTAGAAGAAATAACAAAAAGAAATAAATCATTTATGATTCCCTGAATTATTTTTAACTAAATTTTAACTAAGAAAATAAGGAGCATGATTGTGGATGCTCTAAATAGAATTTTTTGAGTAGTTAGCTATTGGTGTCTGTCTCAGTCACACTGGTGAATCACACAAAGTGGAAAAGCGTGGAACGGTGTAATTTCCTTGTAATATAGCCTTGGTTATCCACCTGTATGCCGCTTCAGTGGAGTGCAGGCCATCCCAGCTGATAAACTGTGCAGGGTTCTCACAAACACTTGCCCCTGCATCCCCACATAGTGCGGATGTGTTGTAGTTGTATGGCCCTCCTCCTCCACAGCATGCTTTGCTAGTCTCCCCAGTAAATCCTGCAACCATCACATTAATCTTCATTATAATTAGTATTACTCTTTTTTTATTTATTTATCATAAATTGTGAAATAGGTAGATAGACAAGTACCAAATTGGTCCGGAGACTGATATAATTGCAGCATGGCATTGTAATAATCTGCATAAATGATAGTGACCTGAGGATGAAGCCTTCGAATCCGACTTAGTGCTATCTGAAGCTGATCATTGTGATACCCAGAAAACTTGTTTAACCAGTTTAGACAGCCAGTTGAAGGGTCATATTGGTCCTTATCTGAACTCTCATATTCTGTTAGATAAGCAGGAACGCAACCAATTGGAAGGTTGCCTGGTACCAAAAGTGTTGCCACCCCGAGCTCGATTAACTCCTGCAGACCATGCAGCCATAGGAAATTAGGCAAGCCTGTAATTCATAGCCAACATTGAAGAAAGCAGACTACCCTTAGTAGCGACTATGGTTCCAACTCTTACATTGATGGTTGAAGCAATTGTTTCTATCACTAATGGTACATACGCTTGAACCATTTCTATTTTTTTTCCTGCAAGCAATGCATTGTTGTAATCGTTGCCTCCAATCTCTCCCATTAGAATTAGAGAAGTTGAAAGGAGTTTGTTGCAGTCTGTAATTAATCAGAAATAAAAATCAAATAACAGATCAATCAACCAAGTCAATTTAGGTCCACCAAGTCCAATTATTAAAGTTATCATCTAGATTTGGTGGGGGCATTGAAAGTGTAGCCAACCACATAAGCAAGTGGACAGGAAATAATTTCAAGTAAGGAAACACAAAAATATAATGAGAAAACGAAATTGGGAACTAATTACCTGAAGATGTGTTGCATAGAGATGGCAGCATTTGTTTGAACCACTCCAGTTGAATGCTTAGAGAGTTGTTGGTAAATGAAGTAGAATCCCCCGTTTCTGCAAGAAAGGCAGCATCTAACGCCGTGGCTCCTACTACTGCAAAATTCACACCCGCTTCAAAGTTCTGGACACTTTGATTACTGTTCTGGCTTTCAAGATAAGGTGGTACTAGTGGAAGTCCCAGAAACTCAGCTGCAAAAAATGAAGTGAAAGTTACATGAGAAGCTGATGAAAAAATTCAGATATATACATATAAGTGAATGAGTACCAATGAAGTCTATGACTAGACGACCATCCGAGCATCGTCCCGTGGGATGATGAAAGTAGGTCTCTCCATATGGCGGGTGGAAGAAGTTGAGAGATTTGTTTGGGTAGCTGTTGTATAAGTTGCCTGTATCAGTAAGTGAATCTCCAAAGGCGATGATTGAATTGTAGCAACCAAACACAAGAGGGGTGATGATAACTGGTATGAGGATGAGGATGAGGATGAGGTTCCTCAAATATGCCTGAAAAGACCACCCCATTGAACTCATCTCTCTCTCCCTCCCTCTCTGTGATATGATGTGTATGTGTGTTAAAGTATACACATCCAAGATACTTGAACTAAAGTCGAACTATTACTTTTTAGAATGTTAGGTACGGTGGACACCATTAGATGTGCGCCATAAGCAGAATCTACCTACGCAAGATATGCGCAGAATCTACCTACGCAGGATATGTGCAGATAATATGGGGAAAATAAATTCCCTGGAAATCTTTGCCATTTGTGTAGACCGGTTGGTAGTTGTTCGAATAACGGAGGTCACACTTCTGAAACACGCAAGGTGCCTATTGGGGGAATGGTGTATTTTCCTTTTAACAAAGCATTGGTTAACCACCTATAAGCTGCCTCAGTGAAGTGTATGCCATCCCAATTGATAAATTGTGAAGGGGCGTCACAGGCACTTGCCTGTGCAGAATTGTAATTGTATGGCCCTCCTCCTGCACAGCATGTTTTTTGAGTTCCCCCGATATTCCTGCAATGACATGAATCGAAAAGTTTTATCGTGTGTACCGCTTCAGCATTTGGAAACTCTGCAATCTTTAACACTTCGAATATGCCTAATCTAGTGTTTGTCCCACAGTAAAACAGATCGACTTTGTAGACGTGTAACAATTGGTTCCAGAAACTCAGCTGCAAAAGATAAATTCAAAGACTGAAAGTCACATAGCTGATAAAAAAAAAAACTCTCAGATATGGTGGTTGACTTGTAATTTAAGATAACAGGTGGATTGATTGAGATTGAGTTCGTGAAACCAAATCATGTCCTTTTTATTTTCTTGAGCTAAACTTTACGACATCTAAAATCATGTCGTTCGTGAAACCAAGCAATGGCAATAATTGTGTTCCGTCCCTTTTAATTTCAGTATTTCCATCAAAGTTAACCCCAGCAAAATCTTAATTCACTTTTTTTTTTTTTTTTTTGGAGTTATGAAAATAAAACTTGACCTCATGCAATAACAAATGTGATGCCATCAAAATTTTTATGTAATACAAATGATATTGAGGGAGGGAAATTCGAACATAGGATCTCTGGTGTAAAATTGAATCGTGAATATGTACGCTTGATATATGATTGGCATATATTGGTGGCATTAGTAATTGCTTCAACAATAAGGGGTAGAAAATCTTTCAGCTGTTCAATGCTCTACACCCACCAATCGAACCATTTTTCATGCCTACCTACCCCACGAGAAAACCTACCAGTCTATGAAAGAAACAGATCATAGTTGAGTGAGTATTATACGATGTAAGTTTGGGTTTAAATAAAAATTTAATACGAGTATAAAGCAAAAGTCGGATGGGAAATTCCGATTTCGACCGAAACCGTTCAAGAGTTTATGATTTAGCATCATACTGGACGGGATTGCCAACATGTCTAAAATCTATCACCCTGTCGAAAAGTAAATTTCCAAACCAACGAAAACCTCCAACTGCATATTGCAAAAGGAACAAATACTGCTCAAATTTATTGAATTGATGTTTGGAGGCAACAAAGCTTAGCTCCAAATAGCTTAGTGGAACAAAAATGTTATAGAACTAAAACCTTGTGCAGTTTTATTCAGGTGAACTAACTTTCTTTAGCAAACTTTATTCCCTTCTCTGTAGAGGCTTTGAGCTCAGGTATTAGACTTTGTAGGCCTTGCTTCTCGTAGTCCGACAAAGGTCCCAATCCAAGAACTTCCTCCACGCCATTCTTTCCTAGCCTTACCTGCACCAGCACCACATGTTACATTGAGCTTAACTTAAGAGAGGCATTCCATCTAACAACATAAAGATTAACTTAAGAGAAGCGTCCGAATCAACTAGTTCACTTACCTTAGAGGCAAAGAAAGGCAATTCTGTAACACTTGATTGCACAAAAGAGCATTCAACAACATCTGGAACCCCGTTTAGGCCCTTCAAGCAAGCATCGGCAAAAATTGCCCCGGCATAACTGCAGAAGATTTGAACCCTCAGCTCCCGAAAGCACACAGACAAAACCAAGGCAAACACAAAGAACATGGGAAGAATAAAAAAGAGAAAGGTGATTCTCTGGTAAACATGTCATGTCCTTTCCACCCTAATCAAATTATTTGGAAACAATAACCAAAGCCACAATTTCCACCGAAAACTATCTTCGTAGTGAAATTCGAACTTCCCCAAGAAACTAAGGGAAGAACCTCGCAAACTTACGCCATTGATAGAGTAGCAGATCCTTTTCCAGCCTTTGCTTCAACAACCTCTGTCCCTCCATCTTGTGTTCTCTTGGTAAGAGCTTTGATCTCTTCATCCGACAAAGTCTTCGACTTTAGGGTCACCTATGAACATTATTCATAAAAAAATCAGCTTTAATCTCGTTAGAAAGAAAACAAAATATTCAGCCGGGTCGAAGGACGAGGCGAAAGCAGGTAGAAAGACGAAAGAATACTTGAGAAAACAGAGGAAGGATGGTTATTCCAGCATGACCACCAACTACAGGAACATCAACTTCTGAAATGCACAACAGAATAAATTCATTTCAAAATTTTATACAGAAAAATGGGAAAAACTGAGAAAGAAAAATCTACCAGAGGCCTCAACGTTAGCTTTGCCAGCATAGAAAGTTTTAGCCCTGACGACATCAAGAGTTGTCACCCCAAACAGCTTCTTCTCATCAAACATCCCTGCCTTCTTGAACACCTCCGCCGCAATCGGGACCGTTGAATTCACCGGATTGCTAATCATATTAACCAACGCCTATTTCAAAATTACAAAAAAAGATTAAATAAATCTTAATTTTCAAACAAAATGTATGAATTTGAGAACAGAGGTTAAGAGAATGCGGGCATCGACTGACATTGGGACAGAACTTGGCAATGGCAGCGCTCAAAGACTTGACGATGCCGGCATTGATGTTGAATAGATCATCGCGCGTCATTCCGGGCTTTCTGGGAACGCCGGCCGGGATGATGACGAGGTCAGATCCCTCAAGCGCTTTGCCGAGCTGCTCTTCGCCGGCGAACCCCGAGACCTGAGCGAGGGTGTTGACGTGGCTGACATCGGCAGCGACGCCGGGAGTGCCGGCTATGTCGTACAGGGAGAGGGAGGAGACGAGAGGGTTGAGCTTCATGAGGAGCGACAATGGCTGGCCTATGCCTCCGGCGGCTCCTAAAATGGTGACTTTGCGCTGCGGCTGAGATGATGACGAGTACGATCGGACGGCTGTTCTGGGAGCAGACCTTAACATGCTCACGGTGGCACTCATTTTTCCGATTTACCGGATGCTTTCACTCTACTTTTTAACGGTTTCAACCTCTTCCTAACAGAAATTTGAATCCGAATGTAATGGAATTTTCTTTCATATTTATTTATTTATTTATGGTTTTTTTTACGAAATAAAAAATAAAAAAACTGGAGTAAATTCCGGTTGGATTTAGAATATTTCAAACTCGTACATATTCAACAAGGTATACACATAATCAAGCCAGCAAAAATTACATTGTTACAACAGAGAGGCCAACCCAGACACCTACGCTGTTCCTCTCTCTTATTTCAAAATACAGTCATTTTTTTTAATCTTCTCTCAGGTCGGCTGTTGGAGCTTTAAAACTCTTTCAGTCTCAGATGTTGCGAGTTTTGACTCGTTCAACTCCCAATCTGCTACTGAGGATTTGGTGGCCTACTGTTGGCGGCTGAAACTCGGGATCCCCATTCCAGCAGCTCTTTGCTAGTGTCGTCCTTGTGCACAAAAACTTCAATGAAGCATAAACTATCCTTGTGCTCCCCTGTTGCTTTCGCGATTGCTTCTGTTAAATCCTCCTCCGTGCGTACCTGTATTTACACCAACTGTCATTTCTCGATTCAAGAGCGGAAAATGTTTACGACAAAAATAAGGTAACATTCAAGCAAGTAAAGTTTATTCTTTTATGCTAACCTTGGTAGTCCAGCATTTGCCTTCGCCATTGTGGATGGCATCAACAAGACCAGTGTAGTTCCAGTTCTTAATCACATTGTATGGACCGTCATGAATCTCTACTTCGATTGTATAGCCTCCATTGTTGACAAGAAATATAATGGTGTTTTGCCCACATCGGATCATTGTTGAAATGTCCTGGGCAGTTACCTGAAAACAAATACTATTAACCATGTGCCACATATCTCTCAAACATACCGTAAACTATTTCGAGAAAAAAGCTCCCCAGAAAAGTGGAGTGTTGGTACAAACTGTTGCTTATCAATCTTATCCTGCATTATTTGTACTTATTTATTGTTTGTTTCTACATTGCAGTTCTGTGTTGTTATATTAATCTGACATATCATACAACTAACCTGGAAACTCCCATCACCAATGAAAGCAATGACACGTTTATCTTTGGCACCCTGAGCATAGCCAAGAGTGGCGCCCACTGACCATCCAATAGATCCATATTGCATCTGGAATTCATACCTGAATAAAATGGAAAGAACCGGTTGCCAGCCTGTTGCTTAATATACATAGTTACACATGGTTGTGCTTAAGAACTACATAAATGAGTCGTGTAAGGAAATTGTGTCTTACCCACAATTCTCAGGGAGGCGGAGCTTCTGACAATTGAACCATGAGTCTCCAGTTTCCGCAATTATAGCAGAGTCTCCAGTGATAATCTCCTGTTACAATTTTCAAATAAAAATTATAAATCTCAATACAAGAACCACAAACAGAACATGGACCAAAACACAAGAAAGAACATTGCTTTACCTGAATGTGCTTAAAGAGAACATTGACTCTCAGAGGTTCATCCCTCTCACTCTTTAGAGGGATGCCATGGGGAACGAAGATCCGATGGTAGTTTTCAACAGCAGTACTGTTTTTCTTCAGCTTCTTGGCCAATGCACTTAAGAAGTCAGCCATGAAAACCCAGCCAAACGATGGACCATCACCAATGGTCACACGGTTCGGCTCCACAATAATCGCTTTCTCCTTCTTGATGAGCAAGGAGTACCCAACAGAGCTATAATCATTGAAAATAGGACCCACAAAAACATAAGCATCAGCAGACTCCACAATCTCACCACAGAAGCTAGAGCTCACAGCACCCCAATAGGTCCCAATGAAATGTGGGTGGTGCTCAGGCACCAGCCCCTTACCAGATGGCATAACAGCTATTGGGTAGCCACTAGCATCTGCAAGCTCCACAAAGGCCTGCCGTGACTTTGTTACTCTTAACTTGGGTCCACCTATAATTACAGGCTTCACAGCCTTGTTTAGAAAAGCAGCAGTGGCTTCAACTGCTGCCTCTAACCCTAGCTGGTTGCTTACTTTTGGAGCAAGGAAGAAGGGGACTGGGTCTCTAGCAAATGTGGGGTGAGGAATTGCGGACAAATTACAGCCTATGCTGATATATACAGGCTTGCTCTCTTTCAATGCTGTTGAGATTGCTGTGTCAATTAGCTCATGTGCATCTTCCAAATTGTTCACCACGGCCTATCCATTACAATTACACCAAATTCAACAAATTTGGTAACACAAAAAATGTAAAAATGTAAACTCTAAGAAAAAAGAAGAGCAATATGAGCTTACCTGGTGGCAGGTGACGGTTTGAAAGCATCGAAGCTCCTGAGAGAAATCGGGTAACCCGATTGTGTGGTGGAGGATCCGATTCGTGCCGTAGTCGTTGGAGTTCGGCCCACCGACTATGCAAATGACCGGCAAGTTCTCACTGTACGCACCAGCGATGGCGTTCAAGACGCTGAGCCCGCCGACTGTAAAGGTAACGACGCACGCGCCGACGCCCCTGGCACGCGCGTAGCCGTCGGCGGCGTAGCCGGCGTTGAGCTCGTTGCAGCAGCCGATGAGGTTGAGGCCGGGCTCGGCAAGTAGGTGGTCGAGGAGGGTTAAGTTGAAGTCGCCGGGGACGGAGAAGACGTCGTGGACGCCGATCTCAACAAGCCGCCGAGCCAGGTGGCGGCCCAGGGTGCCGGTTGAGCTGGCGGGTCGGAACCCTTCCATGTGTATATTTTTGGGTAATATGAAGTTTGAGTGATGATTAATTACCAGTGGATTTTTAGAGAGGTTTGGGTGGTTGTTAGGTATTTTATACACTTGGGTTAGTGCTGCTGGTTTTGTAAACTATCTATGGGCGAGTTATTAAAAATGATAGTTGCAATTAAAGTGGTAAAACCACTCATAATTTGAGTTTTATGTTCGATTCTTTTTTTAATATCACTTTTAAAAGGATAAAATGTTAAAATATTAACACTTCTAAATGGAAAAAATGTTGAAATATTAATTAAAGAAATGTGTATATGTTTGAAGGTGGAATTTGGAAGGCAGGTCTTGTTGGACATTGGCATTTTTGTTGGGTTTCGAGGGGTGGTTGTGGTTTTGGGCTGTAGGTTTGATTATTCTAATCACTATGTGCTGGGAATCTTGGATTTTTTTGGATTTTGAATAGGAAAAAAGGAAGGCAAAAGACCAGACCATCGTTTGGGAAGACCACAAAACCAAAGCTGATTGCTGGTTTTTTCACTTTCAATTCCGACGTCTTTGTTTATTATGGTTTGGTTTGTTTTTGTTTAGGGTTTACTCTTTCCATTAGCCTTTGCCAAATTCCAAAAGACTTGCCAAGGCGTTTTTCTGAAAGTGTTTCAATAGTTTATTTATGTGTTTTCTTTCTTACCAATTACAAATACAACTAATCGAATTCTCTCTTTTCACATATTGAAACGTGGAATAGATTCTGCGAAGAGTTTATTCGTTACCCACTACTTATTGGGCGTGATATTGTGCGCAATCTTGTTAGAAGTTCTAAATTCAAGTTCTTCTCGTATGTGTTTGTTGCTTGGTAACTCATGTTCAAGTGTGAACTAAAATCCTCTTCGTGGAAATTTTGCATAGACATCCCAATATAGAACAAATGGTTGAGGTGATAGAAGAAGAGTTGGAACGTCGCTCACACAAAGGCAAACCCTACAAGTTGCAAGTCTGGCCCCAAGCTCGGATTTGAGCCCATGACCCACATTTTTGAAGGGAATGGCACCACGAGTAAAACGCATCGCTTTGCCATGACGTATGGGCTTTTTCGAGCATTCAAGATCATTTAGCAGCCCAAACAAGAATTTTAATATTTTGCAAGCTTTTGGAAACTTTTGTTAATTTCTCTTTTTAATTCCCTTTTGTTTCCTATGGTTTTCAAGAGTATTTAAACCCACTTTAGCCCATGACTACAATAGTATGTTATCATTCTGAATTCAATAAATGAGAGGTTTTATCATATTTGGTGGATTTCAAGTTTGATTCTTTTAGATTAATCGTTTGATTGCCTTATTACTATGTCACGCTCACTGTAATATGCCATGTCATCATCTAGGCGTTGGAACTAACATGTCACAAGTGTTTCACTCCTTTGATTTTGTGAAGGAGAAAGACATGCACAAAAGAGCATAAACCACATCAGCGGGTAGTTATTTCTCTCCCATAAGGTATCCCCACACACTCATATCTAAAAGGGAGTGGTTGGCTATGTCTCTAAATCAAGGATCTTGCATGTTTAGCAACTCCATGTGAGGTTAGGCACCATTTTTTTTTTAGTTTTGCAGGGCTCGCTCCTCGATCAAAAATTCAAAATTCATGACAATGGGGTTTAGTCCAATGATAAAGGGCAATCCATTGTGGTGAAATTCTACTATAGCGCAGAATTGCATCTAGTAAACCAATAATAGCTTCTAACTGGAACACAAATTTTGATATATTACCCCATAAATTCATTGAATAAATATTCAACAAAAATGAATAGAAAGAGGAAAGATTGAAAGAAACTATGAATGAACAAAGATGGGCTGGGGAACCAAAGGACCCCATGCCTTTTGAAGGTCAACAACCAATGAACAAAAAATACTATTCAAATAGTGAAATCTAACAAGGAATCTTAGATGTGAACCACTTCATGACCGAAAAGGGAGCCTTGATCAACCCCAGTGCAAGCTCAACTACGATCGTCACGCACAAGCAGCATGGACATATGCAAGTCAACGCCAACCTGCAATCATCACACACACCCGAAAAAAAAAAATCAATTTAGTTAGTGGTAGCACTACCATATAAAGAATTTCACTATCTTGACATGAAGAAAGAAAAGTCCTTGAAATTCTGATGAAAAGGAAGAGAGAGAGTGAAACTAACCCAACAATCCAGATGAACACACCCACAACGGAGAGGAGAAGAGAGATGAAGGCAAAGGGCAGGCCAATTAAAAACCCCAAAGGCCTGCATTCGCAATCGTCTCCGCAACAGCAGCTCATAGCTTCTTCTTCTTCTTCTTGCTTTGGTCTTCTTCTTTGGTTTCTTCTTCTGTGTAGTTGTTGATTGTAGAAGACAATAAACTATAGGCAGGTTCTTTGGTTTTTGGTTTCCTTGTTCTGGACGGAGTATATAATATATAATATTAATTGATGACAGAGACAAACAGAGAGAGACCAGTCCTCTGCTGCCGCCTTTACGGGCCAAACCCAAAAGTCCAAACTCCTCTTTTTTTGTGATACGTAATTGAACCAAGATTAACAATCATTGAAAAGACCGGAGGATCAACCAAACCAATAATAGATTTCCACGTCCTCCTCCCACTTTCCTTGACCAACAAACCTCCTTTCTAGAATCCAATTACAATATGAACTTTGCAATTTAATATTTAATATAATTTTCTTTATGTAATTCAATAGCTTCTCAACTTCTTCTTCTTTTTTATATTTCTTTTGGTGAATTCAGTTGTGGTAGATCAGCAGTAGGTAATTTAATTTGACATTCTGAAGATGTATCTGTGATGGCCACAATGCCTATGCCTTTTTATGTACCAGATAAATATTTAATTCTTGATCAACAAATCTTATCATACTGTGGTTTATGATTTAACTTTGACAGTGAAGAAGCTTCAACTATTGACTGGTATACAACAGTACACTATAATCCGATTCTTTCTGCACCAGAACAAAATCTCCTTGTCAAAGATTAGAACAGCTTTAATTACCTCTGAGTCTGAGCTCAGTTACGGTTTGCCAAATTAAGCAGCTTTCTGTTCTCCCCAAAAAGCTGAGTCAGTCCAATTGCCTGAACTGGATTAACCACTGGCTGAGTTTGCAGTATGCAGCAGCTCCCTTTATATGTTCACTAGGTTTAGAAACTAGTAGACTTTCCTTGAGGCTCCCTGCAGCTTCAACATCTCGTGCTCTACCAGTTGGCATATATTGGCTTTAAAGTCCTCAACTGTCAACCTTTTATTTTGTTTTCAGTGAACCAATTCAATTTTAGCATTTGGAGCTACAAAAACAGGGGAAAGGGCTGATCATCAACCACTATCAGTACCAACCCAACTGCAGGCGATGCCTTTAGATATTCCTCTTACCTTCATTTTCTCTCTAAGCTCACTTACATTGTCCCATTTCCCAGCGGCTGCCAAAGTATTAGAGAATGCAACATATGCACCTGGCCGACCATCCGGATTCAACTTAAAAAGTTCCTTGGCAGCTATACTTGCCATCTCAACATCACCATGTAGAGTACTTGAACTAAGAAGAGCAGCCCAAACATCGGAGTTGGGCTTCTCAGGCATCCCCATTGCCAGCTCCCATGCTTGGTGCAAACTTCCTGCGCGCCCCAAGAGATCAACCATGCAAGCATAATGCTCCATTCTTGGTTTTAGTGAGTAGTCCCTATTCATGCTTTCAAATATCTCATGGCCTTTGTCAACCAGACCAGCATGTCCACAAGCTGATAGAGCACTGAGAAATGTGACAAAATTGGGTTCAATTTGGTGTTCTCTTTGCATTATACTAAAGAGCTCAAGTGCTTCATCAGGATATCCATTCTTCCCACAGCCATCGATCATTGAAGTCCACGAAAATACATTTTTTTGAGGCATGTGGTCAAAAATTCTCCGTGCATCCTCAATTCTTCCACATTTTGAATACATGTCTATAAGAGCACTTCCCATCTTTATATCCCAAAATAATTCGGTCTTCATAAGTTGACTTTGGACTTGCTGGCCAACTTCAAATGCTGCCAACACCGAGCAAGCTCCAATAACACTAGCAAACGTGGACATATTAGGTCGGAAATTCAACCGTTGCATGTCAACGTAAACTTCAAGTGATCTCCAAGCATATTCAGTTGATTTGCTGTAACCTTCAATCATTGCGTTAAATACCACAACATCTTTTTCCACCGTTCTCCTGAATATATCTTCAGCATCTTCCACAGAGCCTTGATTCATATACCCGGAAATCATCGATGTTGAACATACAACATTCTTTTCCAACATCGTATCAAACACAGTCCTCGCATAGACGACCTTCCCATTCTTAATGTAAGAGTCAACAAGCACAGTATAAAGAACATCATCAGGCTCAACATCTGATTTTATTATCTGGGCATGCACCACTCCTAAACTCCATGGAAATGCCGCATTACCAGCACAAGTAGAGGCTTTCAAGACCATAGAAAACGTATACCCATCAGGCTTCTCACCAGATAAAACAAGTCTGCGAACCAAGTCAAGCGATTCTTCAACTTTCCCGCGTTTGAGGTATCCACCAATCAAATAATTATAAGCAGACAGAGTTTGTGCAGGCAATTCATCAAACACTTGGCGCGCATATTTCAGTGAACCGCATTTCAGGTGTAGTATAAGCAGTTTAATGGAAACATTGATATTGGGTCTGAATCCAGTTTTGAGAATATGGGTATGAATCTTTTGGCCATGGGAAGGGTTTTCTGAATTGATGTAGTGCTGCAGAGAAGAGGCTAGAGTGGTGGCAATTGGGGAAGCGACATAGCTTGGCGGGAAAACTGGATTTGCTGGGACAGGCGTCGTATGGTTTTGGGGTGAGAAGAACATGGACGGTCTGATTGTGAGTACTTTCCCATTCTTCATTTTCACCCTTTGGATCTGATACCAGCAGTTCAAGTCTTAAATTAAGCATAGAAGGCACTGCAAAAAAATTGGGAAGGATTCGACCCTTTAGTTTCGTTTGGGCCAAAACCCAGTGTCATAATAAGGCGCAGTTCAATTTTTGCACTTGGCCCAATATTGATGCCCATTAGGTATTTCATATTTACATTTTAAAAAGATAAAAATTTATCCCAAAGGACTCATGTTCTCGTTTTGTTTTTTATTTAAATTTTTTTTAATATGGAATTTTTTAAATTTATTATATTATTCTCATTTAATGAATAGTTTCATTTCTTATTAATGGGTTGGATTGCCTCGTGTCTTATTCTTTGGTGTGCACCCAAGTGGTGCTAAATTTAAATCCTCATAGTACTATATGCGAGTTTTCCCCATCGTCCTTCTTAACTTTAACAAAAATAAATAAATAGTTTCATGTCTTAATATTTTTATTAATTAATAACAATTTTGAATATTTTGAATATTTTACCCTTAGACCTCTGCCTTTATATAGATGGATCCAGAAAAAAGGAGGTTCTAGTTATAATCCAGAAACGATTCGTGTATATATTTCACAAAAACGTGAAATCAAAGTAGGTGATAAAGTAGCTGGAAGACATGGAAATAAGGGTATTGTTTCAAAAATTTTACCTAGACAAGATATGCCTTATTTGCAAGATGGAAGACCTGTTGATATGGTCTTCAACCCATTAGGAGTGCCCTCACGAATGAATGTAGGACAGATATTTGAATGCTCGCTCGGGTTAGCGGGGGGTCTGCTAGATAGACATTATCGAATAGCACCTTTTGATGAGAGATATGAACAAGAGGCTTCGAGAAAACTAGTGTTTTCTGAATTATATGAAGCCAGTAAGCAAACAGCTAATCCATGGGTATTTGAACCTGAGTATCCGGGAAAAAGCAGAATATTTGATGGAAGAACGGGAGATCCTTTTGAACAACCTGTTATAATAGGAAAGCCTTATATCTTGAAATATCTATTTATGAAAACTATTTAGCTTTGGTTATTATTTTAAGAAAAGTGACTAGGTTTATAAATAATAATAATAATAATAATAATAATAGAAAAAGGAAAAAAAAAAACAAAGTGAGTACGCATGACGAACTTTTCTTCATTGTGGGGATAGGAAAACACCTTCCAAATGATTTTACAAAGCCTTCACACACACACAACCCCTCATTGAGTGGATTGGTGGAATTCAAATACCTCTTGCTTTCCTCTTCATTGAGTGGTCACCACATTTTGTTAGAAAATTATAATGTAATAACGTTGCATTGCAAAGCTACGTAAATTACAAACTAATTGGTGGCATTTGCTTTGCAAATCCAACTTTTTGCGATTGCACAAATCAATAATTATAGCTTCTCTGATGATTTTTTGGGTAAATAATTGCTTTAGTGGTGGACCTTCTTTCATCAAAACCTAACAAAATTTTGTTGCCTACCATGAAAACGAAAGCCACAAGATCGACCTAATATAATATTAAACACAAAGCTATTAAACCATTAACCCAGCTGTGATTAATTATGAAAGAATTCAACAGAACTGCATATGTGAAGCACTTCTCATGTTTAGGGAGAGAAACTTTCCCATTCTTGTATCATTGTTTCGTTATTGTCTCTATCTCTGCTCAATGAAACGTGAATAGAGAAATATTTCTTCTAATTAACATATGAGAATTGAACTTCATGAAAAAATAAAACTCATTTGATTTTCACACGCTCTCAAATGGACTCTAAATATGGGCGATTGCGATACATTCTATACATTTACTTAGTAATGCATCACAACCATTTCATGTGTGTTTTAATGACTGAGTTATAGGCAAGAAATGAATAAAACCCTATAATAAATCCTGAAGTAGACAATAGGCATTCCTTAATTATATATTATTGTTAAGTATGATGAGAAATGCTTAAGAGGAAAGGAGACTTTACACTCTTTACAAAAAGGTTGTTGATCTCCACACGTTCAACAAATGGTTAGGCTTTCTCTTTCTTTCACCATCCATCATAATTAACAAAGTGCCTCATGGGCCCAACCCCAACCCATGCTTGCGAGGGCATGCATATATGCATTATTGTTTATTTTTTCTCAAGTGTTGTATGTATCATAAATATTCTACATTTTTGTATCACGTCCAAATGAAGTCATTTTGTGTAGGCACATTGATTAGTTTGGCGAGTGTCTATTTCTCTCTCCTCCTTGTTAGATGTAGAGAGTCAAGTAGGAAGTTTGCTGGAAGAAGGAGGTGGTTTGGCGAGCTTCTATTTCTCTCTTCTCCTTGCTAGATGTAGAGAATCAAATAGGAAGTATGCTTCCCTTCTTCTTAGTTGAAGTAATTAGAAATGAGAGGATAATGAGTCTACTTGAGATCTCTAAATATATGCAGGGGACCAGAAAGCAAAGGCAGCATAGCGCGGTTTGACTTGAGGTGTCGCATCGCATGCCACGTGAAACTTGACAAGAAGTTTTTATTTTTTTGGTACGAAATTTGAGAAGTAATAATACCTATTATATTGTATATTTATACATTATAAGATCCCATTGGAAGGTGAAACAAAAACAAAGTTCAGAATTGGTCAGCCACTCACTCGCTCAAATAAAATCGCAGTCCCTGAAACGAGACCAACAACACACACAGCCAGCCGTAGACTCTCTCTCTCTCTCTCTCTCTCTCTCTCTCTCTCTCATCAAATCAAAAGATGAGGCCAAAGATTTACCTTTTTGGTGACTCAATCACCGAGGAGTCTTTCGGTGATGGTGGCTGGGGTGCCTCTCTTGCCCATCATTTCTCTCGCACGGTATGAAATAAAGTCAGAGTCTTTGGTCATCTTTGTGCGATTTGTGATTCTGGGTTTTGATTTTTGATGGGTTGGTGCATAACGGGCTTGACCAGGTTGACGTGGTGCTAAGAGGGTACAGTGGCTACAACACGAGGTGGGCTCTGCAAGTTTTGGAGAGGGTCTTTCCGAGCAGTGAAAACAGAGAAGATGCCCCACTAGCTGTCACCGTCTTCTTTGGCGCTAATGATGCTTGCCTCCCGGATAGGTGCTCTGCTTTTCAACACGTGCCTGTCAACGAGTACAAGCAAAATCTCCACTCCATTGTCTCCTTTCTCAAGGTAAACAATTACACACATAACCAAGGTTCATAATTTCTTAGACAAGAGTCTACTTTGAAGCTGAAATCACCGTATTAGACAATAATAGTTTCATTTTGTTGGGATTAAAGATGTGGGTTTTGTTCAGATATGATTATACTTGCAAAATCAAGCCTTAAGATTTTGCAGAATCAAAAGGCCAACTGTGCACGAACCAAATATTAATGGGTTTGAGAGATGGTATGTTTGCTCTTTTGCTGCTCAGGTGTGCTGGGAAGCGCAGCTAATCAACCATCCATCTTTCTCAGGATGGTCTTCTCTTTTGACTAAAAGCAGCAGGGGTGGCCGCGATTTTATGTCGGTTCGGTTCGGTTTTTATGTCGTATTGAAATTGAAAGTGGTACTATTTAATCGGTGCGGTTTGGTTCAATTTTGGTAAATATATATATATTTTTTAATAAAACCAGTCGGTCCAATTTAAATCAGTTCTAGTGCGATTTTCGGTTTAAAACCTGATATTTTTTAAATTTATTTTTATAAATTCTAACTAAAATTTTATTTTTTGGGCTTAAAAATTCACAAATAAATCAATTTCATACAAAGAGGCATAAAAAAGAAAAGTGCTTTGAAGTTAGGCTTGGAGAAATATTAGTTATGGAATTAGAAATTAAGCATTGGAATTAAATAATTTAAAAATAAATATAAAAAAATACGCAGCGGGTTCAGTCCGTTTTGTAAGGTGTGAAACTGGCACCGAAACCGGTTTAAATAGTTCCTATGCTAATTTATTGACTTTTTAGTCAACATGGTGTTTTTCCCATTTTTTCTATCGGGTGCAGCTTCTTGTTCCGATTTCCTGGTCTCGATGCCCACCCCTAACAAGAGGAGGCCATTGCCACCAGGAGTAGAGCAATGGTGGCCCTTGGCTTAATTTCTGACACGCCTATAAATGTATACATATTGTATAATATATTGGGCGAGTATCTTTCCGTAAATTGGAAGTGGGGATGACCCTTATTATTATTTTCTCTTTCTCTTGCAAATCAATATATTTAAAATATAAAAATAAAGTAGAAACCCAATCCCACTAACCTCCCAAATGTCTCTATCTCTCTCTCCTTCTAGCCAAATTCTCTCTCCTCCTTGCAAGATGTAGAGAGCCAAAAGTTGGTTCTCCGAAATAGAGAGCCAAGTAGGGAGTAGGCTGGAGGAGGATTTTCCTTCTTTTTAGCCAAAGTAGTTAGGGATGAGAGGATAGAGAGTCTGTTGGAGATGCTTTTAAAAGTCCAAAAGTCTATCTTTTATTATTTATTAATTAATTTTGAGTTAGGTTGGGGACCTAAAAGTTGGTTTATATGGCTATCGATGGGATTTTACTGTTACTCTAAGGCCCACGACTTCACAAGTTACGTGGTTGTCAGTTGGGTTTTGCGTGTCTTTGCGTTCCCCTTGTTGGTTTCTTATTTGTTTGCTTCTCAATTCTTGTACCTTGTTGATGTCTCAATTCTTTGACCGCACTTCTGGTCACTTCACTTCCATGAAAATGAAATGATGAAAGTTCTTAGAATCATGGTTTGTTTTAACCTTTTGTTTGGATAAAGACGTGTCAGTCTGTGACAGTGGACATTTGTGAGACGTATGTTTCACATGCTAAGACTGTTCTAGGCAAAAATATATAGTCCAGGAGATATTTTAGATTCGCTGATTCATATTGGTTCTTGCATGTCGTTCATTTGAATCTGATGCCCAATAGGTGTAAATTTTGCAGAAGTCCTGGTAGTAGGTATTGCTTTTGCATTGGAACTTTAGTTTATCCGAAACACGAGAAAAAAAGGAGGGAAAGAAAAGTTATTATTAGAGTTCTATTTCCATCTTTCAAGCCAAAAGGTCTTGTTGATGATAAAAAAATGTTCGGATACTTTGGGGTCCAACTTCATAATGATGTCACCTTCGGCCCTGTGTGGTCTTTGGCAGCGTGGATATTCTGCAAGACAAAAGACGAGCGGTAAGACCTTTGGCACCGGTGTGGTACTGGCAAGAGGCTCTCCAATGCTTAAGTTAGTATCAAGTAAGGAGTGAACAGTGATTCGGACAGAGTGATGGCTAAGTAGCCGAAGGTTCTGTTACCTTGTTTTGGGGACCTTGTGCCCCTTTTTATAAATGTTGGCAGTGCATCTTGAGTGGAATTTTAATGTGGGAATGTGGGCATTGCCTGAGGAGGTGCCACATATCCTTGTGAGAAATCTCTAATGAAGTGTGGTGTTTTTGATACAATTGGCAGTCCATGGTGCCAAAGACTCACATCTTGCCGATGTTACTTTGTGGGGCGCAATTGGTTACCCGTTTAGCGGGTCCTCCTCCTAGGTCCCTTGTTCCATGTGTTGTTCTTTGATTGTCCGGTTAGATATGGTATAAACAGGTCTTGTTTAATATATGATGCATCATGCATGTGGGGAACAATGGTGGTGATTGCCATCATAAAGTGGAAATGGTGGCAGAAATGAAAGCTGCAAAGCCTGTGATTTATGGAGATCTCGTGTACGTTAAGTTCTACAGTGTGGACAGATATAGAGCTGATAAAACAACAGCATTGGGGTGAATCTGGTCCTTCTGTTTAGGTTTCTTTCCTAGTCGCAATAATGAACCTAATATACATATCAGTTTAGGCATCTTTGATTTCCTGTTGTACAAGGCAACTTAAATGGTTGATAGTGATGGTGGAATCAATTTGCTAAGTGTGGTTTGCGTTTGTTTGTAGTGCATTTGAGCCCGTCTATAAGCTTACATCTCTGTTACACCGAAAGCAGACATTTCTTACATACGTACTACGGTCATTTGTACTTGCCAAACAACAAAAATTTATACATTCGCTTTTATGTGAAACAAAAATTGTTTTCAATAGGTGTCTGCATATAAAATTAACTTTTTGTTCAAGTTATGTTTCGATTTTCATTTCGACTTTCTACTTGTTTACGTTTTCTTCTTTTCTATTGGCTTTCAGAAGCGATGGCCTACGACTCGCATTCTCCTTATCACCCCTCCTCCAATCGATGAAGATGGGCGCCTTCGGTATGGTTTTACTATTTATAATTTTTTAGTCCCATTATATCATTTATGTTTCATTTTTGGGTTTCATATTAATTATCTTTGATTCTTGAACCATAATGTAAATTTCTTGCGTATTTTACGTTAAGATATTTGCATCAACTGACAACAAAAAAGTTTGATTTTAGTTATTTATGTTTTGATTCAGACATCCCTATATTGATAATCCATCCAATCTGCCTGAGAGGACAAATAAAGCTGCTGGTGCTTATTCAGAGGCATGTGTTGCTGTAGCTCGAGAAAGTGGGAACCCAGTAATAGATCTTTGGACTAAAATGCAGCAGTTTCCTGACTGGGAAAAAGCTCATCTAAGGTCTCTCTGTCTCTCAGCATGTAATATTTGTCTACTTGCAGTTTTACTGAGCATTGGCATGCACCAATTTCATATATGTTCGCCTTGCATTACCTGTGATCTCTCTAACATTTAATATGCCAACTCAGCTCATCTGATAATCTGATCTTATATGTTTATGTACATGAATGAACTTGTATGTCTGCAGCTAGCATGCATGATTCTATCGAAAACTTGCTCATTTTCTAATTCTGAATCTTGTTGTTCTGTTAATTGGTTAATTATAAATTTACATTGGACTGGGGCATATCAACGGGTTGTTGAATATGTCTGCAGGCTCGCTTTTTGAGTCAATTCCGGCTTCAAAAATGTTTGGTAAACCTTTAAGAACTTGTACTATAAGAATTTGGTTCCATGGGCCTTTTGGCTGGACGGTGCCTTTTGCACTGGCTTTAAGTTTTTGGGTTTCTGTACCTCTTGAGCCACCTTGTTTTCTGCCTATGTAGGCGACAGTGAGTTGTAAGGAAAAGACATAAGCATGTGATATTGTGTTGTTGATTGGAATTGCAGGGATGGCTTGCACCTTACTCCGCAGGGGAACATGGTTGTGATTGAGGAGGTGGTTCTGAAGCTGAAGAACGAAGGCTTGAGTCTAGAATCTTTGCCAGTTGATCTCCCACTTATAAATGACATAGACCCTAAAGACCCTCTTAAGGCTTTTCAAAATTGAAAAAGAATAAAGTTGTGTATGGGTATTCTCTTTGAGGGTTATTTTGCTACCATATGGGGTTATAAATAAACTGATTAGGGACCGTAAGCTGTAAGATGTTGATTTTCGGTTCATTTTGGCGCTGGTTGTTCCATATCTGGTTCTTTTGGTGTAAAAAACTCTCATGTCTAGTTAATATCACTCTCTCTTTCAGTTCTGTTAGTTTTATACAAGTCTCTTTCAGTTCATCTCCTGTGCTTATTTTTATTTTTATCAGGTTTAGTTGAGGTTAATTTAAGGTGCACTCCTTTTTTCTTTTTCTTTTTGGGACAATTTAAGGTGCATGTAGTGAACCCAGAAGAACTGTTTGCCTTGAGTGTTAATCCATGGATGCTCATAAAAGAGGATTGTTTGTTCATTGAGAGGCTTCACAAGGATCTCATTATCATTAATTCATTATACCATATATAGTTTTCTCCAGTTTGAAATCTCAGATACTCATCAATATCACTCCTGGTGTCGTCTTTGTTAGCAAAAAGAACACCCTTACAATCATTTTCTTGAAGAAAAATATCATGCAAGTGCCTCTGCCCTTGCTCATAAAACAGATAAAATTCCCGGTAATGAAATCCTTTGAAGCCCAAATACCCCACACGACCTAACCTCTTTTTCTTTTGATTTTTTTTAAATAAAAAAAAATTATAAAAATGATAAATGATGATAAACGATTTTAGAGCTTGGGCCATGTCGTGGAAAGTATCAGCTCCAAAATGTGGGCACATTGTTGTAAACTTGTAATTTATTGATATCTTAAAACTACAGCTTTTGAGGAACATAGTTAGAGTTGTTATAGCCTTTGGTTTGCTTAGGAGAAAAGTAAAAACAGGAGAGGTCTATACTCTTGAAATACATTAGGAGTGTTCTAAACGTATAGCCGAGCGGCTATACTTCACAAAATGGTTTTTTATTGTTGTTGTAATTAAGTAAAATCTTAGCATTTTTAAATTACTTTAATTAGTAATTATGTTTTAATTATTATAATAATTAGTATTTAAACATTTTAAAATTTTCATAAATTACTTAGTAAACAGTAATAAATTATTTTAAATTATTCTGTGGACTTTGTTTTTTCATTTTTGTATACAAAATTAGTGCTAGTTTAGTATTTACAATTAAGTAATATTCTAAGAGTATAGCCGGGCGGCTATACTCTTGAACTATATTGATATTTAAATAGTATCGCCGGGCGGCTGTACTCTGTAAATACATAGGATTATTCTAACAGTATAGCCGTTCGGCCATACGCTTTAATTTTTAAGAATATTCTAAGAGTATAGCCGCGCGGCTATACTCTTGAACTATATTAATATTTGAAACGTATAGCTGCCCGGCTGTACGCTTTGAATATATAGGATTATTCTAAGAGTATAGCTGCACGGCTATATAATATTCTAATAGTATAGCCGCCCGGCTATACGTTTGAACTATATTAATATTTAAATAGTATAGCCGTACGGCCGTACATTTTATATAAGAATATTCTAGGAGTATAGCCGCCCGGCTATAGGCTTTTAATATATAAAAATACTCTAAGAGTAGCCGTTCGGCTATACGCTTGAACTATATTAATATTTAAATAGTATAGCCGCCCGGCGAGACTCTTGAAATATATTCTAAACGTATAGCCGCACGGCTGTACGCTTTTAATATATAAGAATAGTCTCAAAGTATAGCCGGGCGGCTACACTTCATGTTTTTTTTTTTTTAGGGGTTTTTGACTGATTTTATAGGGGAGTGTGTATATTATATATAGATGGAACTAGTCATAAGAACGAAATTCAGAGCATCTTACTTGGTATGATATCAGTATCAGAGGAGGATTTGTTCTGTTGTGTCGTGGCTGCGACCCCCACGGCCTCTTGGGAGCTCCTTCACTGCTTTTCGGCATGCCAAGAGGCAAGAAACGGCTTATTACGGCAGCCTATTTTTGTTGTGTGTAAACAAGCAAGGTGGGATTGGGCCCTTTTGGGAGAAGCTCAAATCAGTGATGGGGTCATTGGGCTTTGTATAACTGAATATTTTGATTACCAAAAACAAACTTGATATATATGGTGGGCCTAAGCCCAACAAAGCAAAACACTCAACGGAATTTGCAGAGTTCACATAGAATGGAGGAGCAGAGGCAACAACTTATTATTTTTTAAATGTTAGTTGGTGACAGCTGTCGAGAGGTCGTTGGTGGGAATACTTAGCTGGATTGCTTACTCTGACATTCCCGTGCCGTGCAGGGAAGTTTTTCTCGGCACAAAGGCCACAAGATGCGATACAAACAAAGTAGGCAGGGCCATTCCGGGAGCTCTACACTAGATTGAACGGCTGTTAAGAAATCTCTCATTATAACCTCTATGTCTCTGCCCTTACCCAAATTAAGAAAAGAGAATTATGAGATAGAAATTTTAAGTTGAGGGTCATACTGGATTTTGTCAACCTCTAGAGACCACTTGCTTCCCTGAACGCTTTCAAGTTGGAGCAACACCTACCTACATATATGCTGCAATTAACTAGTTTCCTTCTTTCCAAAATTGGATTGAATTGGCCCAATCCTTGCAGACGGAAAAAAAAAAAAAAACCCATAGTTAGGGAAGGTGATTGGAATATTGTTTACCCAATTAAGCTTAAGGTAGGGTTAAAGTATGAAGGTTGTGGTATTTATAGATTTTCTTAGTCCTCCTAATTTGGTATTATTTTTAGTGCTTGAAGTTGTTGTCTTACGTGGAGTGAGTGGGTCGTTTGTGTAGTTGGCCTCATGCACTATCTAAGATTGCCATTACGAGAAAGAAAAAAAAAAGAGTAGCAAGGCAATAAAGTTATTGAGAAATGTTAAAATTGGCCTAATCTTTTCTTTTGTATGCCTGCCAATTAAACTCGTTTCCGAATCCTTTTCTCAACATGCAATTTTGTCTAAGGACTTTCCATCAATGTTGTTGGAATATGTCATCCCTTATGTCATTCTACATGTCTTTTACTAAAAAAATTCATTGTTTTTTGTTGTTGGTCTTGGTGCATGTTAATTAATGTCTAACCTATTTATGTAACCAAGTTGTGCTACTTTCCCTAAACCAAAATGGGGATCAATCTACGAGAGGTTGGATAATGATTATAGCCCAAAAAGCTAGATTACTTTCAATCAAATTTTTTTAATCGTCTAGTATGTTATGTTGTTAAAATTATAAACAGAATCATCAGTTATCAGAATTATATTTGAATGTGTGCAATCTTCAATTGTAATTTGAAGTCGATGAAGGTTTAATTAGTGGATTACTTATTTTGAAGTCTAGCTTATAATGCTAGTGTTAGTGTGCGCTTACCATGCAGGCGTGCTAGCAATGAAATTTGGCATTATGCTCGCACTGATGGTTCTGAAAAGGTTAAAATATTAGCTTCACCATTGTGTGTGTAATGCGTTTGTGTCCCAAAACTTTGGTAACTTCCTAATTTTTAAGTTTCCATTACCTTAACCCGCACTTAATTGGGCTTAAGGTTCACAGAATTTGGGCTTAAACTCAACGGGGAATTTGGTTGTTTTGAGTAGTTGACTTTAGTTTGGTTCTGTTTCTTCATTCATATTGGTTTTTATTTGGCGATTGCTGCCATTTGCCTACATAAGATGATTAAGAGGGTGAGAGCCAAAGATGAGACAAAACTTCAAGGGTTCTGAATCAAAATAATGGGAAACGTGAGGCTCAAGCAGCAAAATCCAATATAATATTTCATGTTTTTCTACGTTGTGTGACTTTTATAACTTATATACATACATATGGATATCTCATTGATTTCCATTTAACAACGTTGTCCTTTAATCAAACGACAAAAAAAGAAAAAAAAAATAGAAGCATTGTTTGTGGGCTTCAGTTTTAGTGCATGGTGTTGTGATTCTCAGTGGTGGGTTATACTAAGCCTCGTACACATAAACATTAAACTAGTCTTGTCAGGTGATTTTGGTTTGGCCATATAAAAGCTTGCTCCTCTTAATGCATTTCCTGTTTGTCATCATGTGGCATGATGGAGACTTAGTTTTGGTTTCTTCCTAGCTCCTCTTAATTCATCTCCTTCTCCATGCCTCTGTCTTATGCATATACTTTGGACATAAGCTTTAAAAAGGAGCAGAAAGCATCTCAGCCACAAGTGTTCTCGTGTATTTATATATGGAAATGGAACTACTTATCATGGCTTCAAAACTCAAACAGATGTGCTGCTTCTTTTTGGTTATTGTGCAGTTATTATATAGTTCAAAAGTACAAAAGAGTGTTTGACTTTGTTAATTTAGCGATGATGGTTGCCTTTTCCCCACTTTGAAAAGCAGCTAAATTGAATATTGAAGGTGCTTCAAGCATAAACACAAATTAAAATGATTACACGAACAAAATAACATAAAGGGTACCTATTTCTACTCGCAATGCAAACTTCATATTGACTGAAAAAGAGAGAGAAAAAAACAACAGATAAACCCTGTAAATGTTATTTTGTATAGCTTATGTAAACTACAAGTTGAAGCTTTGTATGTGGATAATAGAAGAAGACTTTGATCATTGATCAAACCCTGATCATGGGTTTGACTTATTATGATTGTGATGTGAACTGAATACAGTTAGGACATATTTTCTTTAATCCTTAATCACTTGTAAATGGGCGTTAGCTATCGTTTTCGGCTGTTAATTATAAAACTTAAAAGTGCATGTTTTCAGCCAATCAAATATCCTTGTAGTACTTTTCAACCTCATCATATATGAAACAGAAACTTTCTGTTCTTCAGACTTCTTTCCCATCATATCATGATTTTCAGAAAGTGATACTTCTTTACTCTACTCCCCACCATTATATATATAATATACTTGAAAAAGGAACAACATTAAAAACAAACAAAACAAAGATAGATTATATATTATTCAGCTGCTGGCCATCAGCAGTAGTACATTAATTTTATTTCGAAAAAAAGAAAAAGAACATGAGTTCTGCAACACATGATACTTGTCTCTGCCATGATCGATGATCAACGATCGTAACAAGTTCCTCCAAGTTTCGACAGAGTTCAGATTTTTAGCAAATACACTAACACACCTTTCATTTATGCTAAGTTATTGGTAATTTACAACACTTTAGCTCTCTCATTGAAGTTGTATACTACTGAACTTTGGAGTGATGCCGTGGATCAGGACCTCCCGGACTCACTCGCTTGGGTTTGTAACGAGTTTGGTTTGCTTCTTGTTTTCGCAACCAAACCTTGAGTAATTCCCTGGCACTTCCAGCCAATGTGTGACCGGAACTGGTTAAGTTGTTCTTCTTCTCCAATCTCGGATTAAGAGGGCGAGTTTCAGAAGTAGAAAATAAAAGCAGCAGCATTAGTGCAAACCAGACACAAAATCTCCACCTAATATACATTTTTCTAATGGTTTCTTTCACAAAAATGCTAGGCTTGTAGAGACTCCAATGTAAGAGGGTGTGATATATATAGAGCATCAAGGTGTTAATTAAATTTTTGTTATCATAAATAAATATTAAAAGTGGGTGGGAAATAGTGGGGCCTCCAAAAAGCCACATTGTGACTGTAAATTTGTAATGTTTGTTTTGTTGTGTTTTGTAATGGAGTCCTTGTACCTTGTGTTGTTTGTGCCCATCGGAAATAACTATTACCGACCATCATCTCTTCAAGTCTATCAGCCGCAGATAGAATAAAATTTCATCTCTTTGTTTAGGTCTTGAATCTCTCTGCTTTTTAGCTAGTGATCATTTGCCTTCGGCTGGTCTACCCTTTCTATAATGACAAGCTTCCAAAACCTTTTGGAAATCAAAGGAGATTGAGTAGGTTTGGGTTGCTTTCATAATCTTTCCCTTGGTCCGGCCGGCTTAGTCGGCTAAAAACTAAGACATGTGTGGCCGCCGCCGGACTAATTCAAATAAAGAGAGTCCTCCCATGGTGCTTCTTAGTGTTAAGCAAATTGCAATTCATAGGCGCCCCTGTCTATTAATCACGTGGGGATTTAATTAGAAGGAAAGCTATGGTTTTCATATTGGGTTTGAACAACACCACCTTCTCCTTTTATCATATATTATCTGCGCGGCTAACAAACTTCCAACCTCTGTTTCACTTTAATAAATTGAACAAATTATATATACCTACTCGAGCCTGGACTCATTTGCCGGCCAACAGTGCCTTCATGCTTATATATATATATATAATGATGATCATGTTTATAGGTATCACTTGTGTATATATCATTCAGAAACCAGAACATCATACGATCTTTAAGCGTAACTGTTCCGTGAGCATGCACACACATCCACACATGAAAGGTACAAGTTATATACACAATCGATTCTCTAACCTGTTTACATCCTGGTAAGAACAGAGCCAAGGAAAAATATGAAAAGGAGATGCTCAACAACATAGAACACAAACGTGGCCATTGACTAATCATTTACATCGCCGTCATCATTATTTTCACCCCCTATGATCTTAAGAGTCTGAAAATTGACATGCAAGTGAAAAGTTGCAAGTGCAACGCCTGATTCAACTATGAAGCATGACATTTGAGTTTTCAACAATGTTGGCATTGCTAGATTGCTTGGAGTATAAGGACCTTGAAGTCCGAACAAAAGCACGGAAGAGAAAGTGCAACATGATCCTGATATTCAAGTAACATAGTAAGTCATCATTATTACCGAAGTTTTACATGCACAACTTTAAGTGTGAAAGAAAAATAAGGCAAAACAAACCTATATAACAACTGTCGGTGCTCTTGAACATGTCTGAAGCTCCTTGGACACCAGTTTTGCGGCGAATTTCTGAACTTCATGAATGTAGTCAATTATGAAGGAATATGCAACTTTATTTCTGTTAAAAAAATGGAAAACAGGAATAATAACAAATTAACATCTAAGACAGTCTGAAGGATATCTTCGCTTCGTAGATGGGATGGTTAAGCATCAGCAGATTATTGTTGTTCACAACAGCTCTGACGAGCAGTTCTTTAGCTTCCTCGTGTTTCTTTTTCAGCATGTTACATATCTGCAAGGGGGAGGGAGAGGGAGACAGAGAGAGATCATTATATTATGGCCCATGATGTATGTATAAATTTAACTGAATTCATTTTTAAGTGTTTGAATCTCTTAATTATAATGCACATGCAAGCCAATGTAAAAGAAGTAATAGTTTACTCACATCTTCAAGCTCCTTAGTGTATGCTTCAGCCTTTTCAACATTTCCATCATTTTCCATTATTGAATGAATTTCAAGCTCCATTGCATTCGAGCAAGGACTACCAAGCCCAGAGGTTGGATGGTCATCTAAAGTGCTCTTAGTCTTAGTCTTAGTCTCCAAATGACTCTCATGAATGTAAACCTAGCGAAAACACAAAGAATATTGTAGCAGGTAATTTATCCAATATCAAGCTTCCACCTATTTTACTTATACATTTAGCAGTCATTATTAATCATTAATTCTATAGAGTTTGTTGAGACGGAACCTGTTCTTCAACAACTCTTTTTGAAGGTTCTGTGACATTTCTGCAGGTGTTTTGGGATAAAGAATGTGGTATGTCAGCAGAATCCCAGTAAATCATTTTAGAATACATAAATAGTAGTAGTGCTTTATGCGGTTATTTGGGATGACAAATGGCTTCTTTCTTGGACTGAGGATGATAAATGTGAGAGGCTGGAAAAAAAAAATTCAGTATATTAAGTTAAGCACATATCTACTAGACTACTACAAGAGTACCTGATTTCACTTGGTGACTGAGAGAGGCGTTTTAGAGGCTTTAAAGATGCTAAACCTGAGTCTGATCCCTGAAAAAAAGCTTCGTGTAAGAAATTGGGAAAATGCAATAAAGTTTTCATAAAGCTTTTGGACAGAATAGACCAAAGCTACAAATAGAATGTCATAGTCATGATATCGTTTTGAAGAGAACTTCAGGAGTTAAATGGTTAAGACCTCAAATGTTTTTCGCTTCAAGGAAAGGTTTGGTGGCATTTGTTTCTCACTGCGATCAACAATCTGGGCAGTCTTCAATTCCACATTGCCTTGTACTTCCATGTGTTTCTCTGAACTCAGGGATTTTACTTCCTTTTGAGATGCAGCATTAAATGAAACTTTATTGCCACCAATATTCCTACATTTAGAGATATCAAAACATTCAAAATGACAATGAAAACATTTCTGCAAAGGAAACAACTGAAGAAGAGGAATAATTACACCTGCATCATACTTTGAAATGTTCAAGGTAGAAAGTTCAGTTTTCTTCTTGGCAGGTTTATCAGTAAAAAGTTTATTCCCTTCAGCTGTAATGATCTTAGTGTTCCTCATAGACTCCAGGCTCGACAGCATGAATTTTGAATTGACACATGTCTGAGTACTAGGATTACTTGTCTTCTCACTTGAGCTGGAAGGACTAGCCTGACTGGAAGAAATTTCCACATGCCTAGAAAAACTTATACTGGCAATCAGAAATTTCACTAGAAGGTCATGTGGACCATAAATAATGGTGCAGAACAGTATATAAAATAGGTTTCCATGTGCCTGAGAAATGAGCACAATTAAATATGTGAATGATAACGTCAGTCAAAGCGCCATTCTTCAAGGCAAGAAATGCCAAAAAAAAAAAAACTCACAAAATCTGGCAATTTGATGTCATCTGAAATAAATTTATTTAACATAACGAAGATTGAAATATTGAAGGAACACCACAATAATGGGAAACATAGACAATCCATATTATTAAACATTCTTAAAAAGTGAAGACTTGGTTGGGTACATTGGTGAACAATTAAATTTAAATCTATCAAAGAAGAGATCATAGTGAAAACCCTGCATATAGAAAAGTCGAACTTCAAACAGTCAAAGTAAATTTTAAGATAGAACAAGGTCATTTAGAGATGTGTTACCTACCTGAGATCATTAATACTTTTTCTCTGTCCACTTCCTAGGACAGGTTCCCTTTCTGTTACTTCTTTATTACACAAGAGTGAATTCCCAACCAGTTTGGCCTTATTTGGTACACCAGCAGAATTGAAGTCCTCCCTGTCAATGATTACAAGGGACACTTCTATTTAACATCAACAACAGCTTTATTGTATTTTCTATTTAATAAAATGATGTCATCCAATTTTGAGTGATTCAATTCAAAGTATATAATGTCAACGTAGAAGCTTCTAGAATTTATTTATTTTTTTCAAAAACGAAAAAGAAAAGAAAAGAAGATTATGGGAAGATTCTACCTCGTGTCCTATACTGATATTACTGAATGTTAGCATTCTTTACCTTCCAGGTATTACATGTTTGACTTTGGTTTCTCTATCAACTAATATAGGAGCAGCGAGCAATTTGCTTCCAATTTGTGCATCATTAGCAATACCACCCACCCTGTTGAAGATTATATGAAACAGTTTATAAACTTAAATGCCAACTATGCAATTGTTATGGAAAACTATGACTCACCCTTGCTCAATTGCAGGATGTAGATGCATGCTACCAATTCTTTTGATTCCAGAGAGAGATTTTGCTTCTTTTAATGATGGCTGACACAATTGAGATCCAGCTTCCTCCAATCTCTTAGAAACATTTGAGTGGAAGTGTCCGGTTTTTATTTCATTTGTCAGTGTAACTTCATCAACTGCAGATTCACTGTCAAGCAAAGAGGGGAAAAGATAAATAACACTTTGATACTGAAGCTCACATGTTTGCTCCCCTATCAGAGCTATCTACTCAATTCAAGAACATACATGCTAAAAAGAGTATACAGTCTGTTCATCATAAGCATTTTAATGATAATTAGACCATGACACATGCATAAACTCATACATTAAGTGGTTCTACTCATTCTTTATAGTTTTAATAACAGATGCACCTGAATGTTTTCTGATTATTGTCAGTTTCCATATTCAAAACCATCTTGACTATGACATCAGTTTCTAGTTCTTATAGTTCAAAATTAAGTCATGGACAGAAGGATGGAATCAAATAAACAAAGGTAGCAGCTAAGAAGATGTTCACAGATTTCCTGACCTGCCCTGCATGGATAAGGGAAGCTTTCCAGTTGAATTTTGGTCTTCCTTCATACTTTTGATGTTATGTGGTGTCTCCTTTGAGACCAATGTATTGGAATTGTCTTCAAGATCTGAATCATCTATAGCTGGTTCAAAGTTTTCTGTCAAGACATCACTGCCTGACTTGCTCCTACCACCGTTATTACTCCACGAACCAGCGATATTCATTGGAGATGAATCCTTCAAAGGCGAGTCTTCATGATCAGGACTGTCTCTTGTTGGCATTTTCTCATTAACATCCTTTTTTCCACTTGAAAAGGTATTTACGTTTGTGATATGAGAATAGTCATCATTTTTTCCTTCAAAAACAGTATCTCCATTTGAATCAACTCCTCCTACAAGTTGATGAGGCAAATCATGTGTTGCCTGATTAGCACATGGTTCAGTTGGCATTGCCTTCTCAGATAAATGAATTTCTTGATCTGATTCTTCTACCCTCTTATTCATTACTTCTTCAGGAGACGTTGGACCATATGGCAGTTCCAGATTTTCTGAGGTCTCAGATTTTGATGCACAATCATCATTCATAGAATTACCGTTGCCTGAAACAAGTAATGTAGTATCAACCTTTGAAGTGGCCACTCTCTCAGAATCACCATCAAGTGTACTAATCTCTTCAGCCAGGTCAATTTTAGAGTTTTGAGACCCACTTCTATCAGAAACAACCTCTTTGCTGCTATCTCGATTCTTATTAGAACTATTTTCACTTTTCTTTAAGCTTGAATCAAAATCGAAATTATCCAACCTACTTCCAAGAAAGAATGTCAGGCAACCAGTTGTAAAATTCAGAGTACAAGTACACTTGCATTGCCTATGTAATTCAAAATATCAGCACAACAAGAAGATACAGAGCTCACTCATTGAAATCAAAAGAGAATTTGAAACGGTCTTGTTTCCCTTGACGATTTCCTCTGGAAGGTTCTTCTTCAGATCTCTCCTTGGTTTTTGCAGCTTTCTTGGGTGGGCTTGAGAAATCAAGGTCTGGCATGTCCATTTTGAAAGATGATAACTTGTTAAAGTCGCCATCTAGATTGAAATCCATATCCCTGAACAGGATTGGGGAAAAAGAGCTTTATAAGTGGCCTGGAATTTGTAGACTCACACTGACTTACATATATTGGAGCTATATCTGTAAAACTGGAATAAGCATTTCTGGAATGACTTGATTCCTTTGAATCCCAAATTCTATCCTCCTTTTCAAAACAATTTTTCGCACATTACACAAATACCAGATACACCAACTAAACACATAATGGTAGCCAATTTACCCATAATACACAGAAGTGATAAAAAGTAACTGTCACGCAAATATTTAAGAACTAAATAAAGGAGCCGGTTAAATATTTAGCAAACATGGTTCTATAATTTAGTAACAAACTTTTATGGCAGTACTTACAGCTTCTCAAAATCAAACACTTTCTTCTTGCCTTTGGAAACCGTATCAAAGCTAAAATCCATTCCATCGTCTTCCATTACCGACATTGATTTCCAGGAGCTGAGAAATTCATTACCAATTTCCTCATCTGTTATAAAAGGAACACACAATTTGATTACATTGTTCAAGTCAAATGAAAAATTCCAAGCTGAAAACTCTTACTTCGACATTCTTGTGGCATCTGATCTGATGACTTATACAGCAAAGATAAAGGTAAGGGAAACCAAGAGAATACCTAGAAGTGAACTTTTTTCTTTTGGATTAACAGAGGAAGATGTCGCCTTCTTTGATTCTGCCATATGAACAGACTTGTAGATCTTATTATACTCTGCAAACAGATAGTACCTGTCAACATTACAAATTTCAGTCCTTATCCCCATTACAAACTTTTCATGCGACCCAACCAAAATTGTTAGAATAACAATTATAAGATAAGAAAAAGAAAACTATGAACCTCAGTTTACAAAAACGTATACTTACCAGTATAGCACAAATCAAAGCTAATAAAGACAGGACTAAATCTGCCTCAAATTAGTGTAAGAAAATGTTAAATGCTGTACATTTTTCTTAAGCAGCGAAAACTTGATCATTAAGGGCAAAATCAAAACAATGACCGATGGAACCAACCCAAACATAACCTCTCCTCTAATTTGACTTTAAAAAACGATAAGCCATAGGAACGAAAATATGAAATTTAAAGCAAGCTCAACAAACAAGGGAATTGATAAATTCTACTTTCCAGGAAAATCTCGAATCGATCAAGAAATGCGCGAAAGGAACAGCTCGTGAATCCGAAAGCCTATAAGAAACGAGAGCACGATCAGGGATTGAGAACTCACAGATTTCAAAGTCGTATATGAGAGAGCGAGAGAGATTGCAGAGGTGCGAGCGAGTTGTGAGAGAGAGCTCGTCGCTTGGTACAGTGGTATGAGGCACACTGTGTATTTGAATATTATTTATAGATTTCCAAGTTTGAAGAGGCGGGGGGAGGACGTTAATGACAGATTAGCGCGCTCTTTCAACTTGGAAGGCTATAAATAAACCCGGTTCATTTTCCAAGTGTGATGTACTGCATTTATTAAGGCTTCAGCTCATTGGGCCCAACTAAAATGGCTTCAAGGATTCGGCCCAATTAAAAGGGCCATACAATAATAAGTCAGAGAATTTGGAGCCCCAACTCAACTTTGGCGGGGGTTGTTGGGAATGGAAGTCTCTATTTTTGTTTTATTATTTTTTTTAATGGTCTGTGGTTGGAAGGTCTTTTCACTCAGAAAAGGCATGCAATAATGCATGAGGCCATTTGGCGGTGCCGCATGCTCCACGTCGCTCCACACTGTTGTCAAAGTTTTCACTCGGTCTCTATTATAAACCTCCACACTGTAAAACAAAAGAATGAAGAATCCAAAGCACCATCCAACCAACTACTAAACTAAGTGACGAAAAATGCACGTTAAAATCATAGAAACCGCTCTCATCGTTCCATCTGCACCTCCATTTAACGACGATCACGTCCTCTCTCTCTCCCACCTCGACAACGACCCCAACCTCCGCGTCAGCTTCCGTTATGTCCGCGCCTACCACAACACCAACCCATCCGCTCCCTCCTCCAACCCCCGCCACGTGATCTCCGCAGCCCTCTCCGCCGCTCTCTTCCATTACTACCCTCTCGCCGCCACTCTCCGCCGCCGCCCCGACCACCGCTTCGAGCTATTCTGCTCCAACGGCCAGGGCGTCCCCCTTATTTTTGCCTCTTCGGACGCCACTCTCGACTCCGTCAGCTACCTCGATGACCCGGCTGCGGATTTCATCGAACAGTTGGTGCCCGACCCGAACCCCGACGAGGCCATGGTCCACCCGTGCGTGCTGCAAGTCACGGTGTTCGAGTGCGGCGGGTTCACCCTCGGAGCCGCCATTAACCACGCGCTGTGCGACGGAATGGGCGCCACCCAGTTTTTCAATGCCGTGGCTGAGTTGGCTCGCGGGGCTACCCGGGTGTCGGTTGAGCCCGTATGGGACCGGGCGAGCTTGCTGGGACCCAGAGACCCTCCCCGAATTGGTGCACCGGTACTGCATGAGTGCTTGAGTTTGGAGAGGGGGTTCTCACCGTACGGACAGGCAAAGATGGTGGGCCCAGTTGCGAGGGAGTGCTTTCATGTGAGGGACGAGTCTCTGGAGCGATTCAAGAGCGAGCTGTTGGAGCAGTCCGGGCTGAGCTTCACCACTTTTGAAGCTTTAGGCGCTTTTATATGGCGCGCCAAGTAAGTTGCTGTTAATAAAATAAAATTCTTTGCGCCATTCTTTAATTCTTTAATTCTTTAATAAAATTGAACATTTAAGCATGGTGGGATCAGACCTCCAATTCAGGTTTTTAGTTGATAAAAAATTTGATTGCAATTATGAATACTATTATTTGAGCCGTCATGTTTTGAAGTTATAAACAAGTGTCACAACGTCAAAAACTTATTCGCAAAATTGAAATTTACTCCCTTTTTTTGTTGTTGAAATGATGGGATGAAATAGGATTAAAGCCTTGAAGCTTCCAAGTAATGAGAAGGTAACATTTGCATACTCAATCAACGTACGAAAACTAGTGAGCCCTCCATTACCAGCTGGGCATTGGGGCAACGGATGCGTTGCAATGTACGTGAAGCTGAGCGCCGAAGACTTAACAGAGAAACCCATTTGGGCAGTGGCCGAGCAGATTAAGAAGAGCAAAAGCAACACCACGGATGAGTACGTGCGGTCCTTCATCGATTTTCAGGAGCTTCATTACGAGGAAGGGATCACGGCAGGAAAAGAGGTGAGTGGGTTCACAGACTGGAGGCACCTGCGCCACTCCACAGTTGATTTTGGCTGGGGAGGTCCTGTGACCGTTTTGCCCCTCTCAAGGAACTTGCTTGGCAGCGTTGAGCCTTGCTTTTTCTTGCCTCCTCTTCGTCTGCGAGAGAAGGGAAGAAAGATGGGTTCAGGGTTTTGGTGAATCTGAGGGAGAGTGCTATGCCTGTTTTTAGAGAGGAGATGGAGAAGTTTAGCTGCAATGAATTTGGATTGCCTTGATGTTTTGCAAGACCACATTACTTGTAAGTATAGTATATAGTATAATAATGGAATGTAATTTACGCATTATCTATCGCATCATATGATTGGTTTCCCCCTTATTTTGTCATGAAAAAGCGGAAGAAATAAGTTTGATCCAAAACTTGTCACTTGAAGTGATATTAATGCTAGTGATGATTTCCCCCTTATTTTGTCATGAGAAAGCGGAAGAAATAAGTTTGATCCAAAACTTGTCACTTGAAGCGATATTAATGCTAGTGACACCAAATTTTGTGCACCAAATTTATGAGAGAAGCTCCCGTTCAAGTGCAACGTGTTGTATACAAATTCGGAGGAGAGATAGAGACAGTGCAAATTATTTCTCAAATGTGGATTCAATTTGTCACATCACCTCAAAATTTATCAAAAGGGCCGAGCTTTCCAAAAAAATTTAAAAATTATTTATTATTTCAAATAAGCAATGTCAAACAGCACTTAGAAGCATAAATGCTTCTCATAAACACAATCCCAAAATATAATTATATGCTATTAGAGCATCCACAGTGGGGAGATGTATTTTCGGGGGTGTAAAACACTTTTACATCCTCTTTACATATCCGGGGGATGTAAATACGTTTTTTGCTCCAATGGGAAACGATGTAAATCTAAAGATGTATAATTGATTTGTTTGTCTTAATTTGGTTTTGTGCTAAATTTGTATTTTGTGTTTACTTTATCAAATTAATTTTTTTTTGTATTAGGTTAATTTTATTTTTTCAAACAAATATACCTAAAAATATTTAAATTCGGGGAAGATATGATTTCATCCCAAAATTGCTCATCATGTGAATTTTTTTCAGCGATTACTGTAACAGCGGTCCCACTCTTTTATGATGACTTTTCTCCACTTTTCCTCTTTTTTTGGGTGGTTCCCACTTGCAAGAGATGTAAAAATATATGTAAATATACATTTTATTTTATATCCATATAATGATGATGTATATTTACATCCATTTACATCTCCCAATTGGAGACGATTCCAATGACTCTACACCCTACTGTGGATGCTCTTATTACTTTAAATTTAAGAAACTTTTCAAAATTAATTAATAATAAAATGTATTAATGGCCACCACTTTTTTCTCTTCTTCTTTTTGGTATACGACAAAGCAGAGCAAGTAACATACAATACAAGATACGACTGAAAATCTATCCACTTATCCTCAGCCTCACAAACCAATAGAAAGTTAAAATCCATGTCAAGCTCTCAAGCTCAAGAAATATACTCACACTCGAACACAGACCGCTTTTCATAAACACTTTTACATGGCTTCCATACTCGGAAGCTGCTCAACGGCAGCTTTGGCCTCTCGACCTCTCTCATCTCGCACTTCCAGGGCTTCAATTCCCTCCCTCTCTTTAACCCCAGGTACATTTCCCGCTAGATAAAAGAAAAACCCACTTCTTTTTCCGGCAACAGAACCATGATTGAGGCTTGTTTTCTGTAATTTGGTTGAAGATATGAAAAACCCAGTTCATATTTGGTGTTTGTTTGTGTTTTAAAGGGATATAAGATGTGGGTTTAGCTGGCTGGCTAGTGGATTGTTATTACTGTGAATGACTTTGATTTTTTGCATTGCAGGGAAGAGTTATGGGAAGAAGTTTTATGGAGGGATTGGGATTCATGGAAAGAAGAGGCCTCAATTTCATGTGGCAGTGACCAATGTTGCCACTGAAATCAGCCCTGCTGAGCAGGTCTGAACCCTCTTTATCTAATTGTCTTCCCTCACTCTATTTGACAACAAATTTTGATTAAAAAATTTCATTGTTAATATTATTGGCTGAAGTGCATAGGTTATAGTTAAATTTGGATGTTGAAATTTTCTGTAATTGGAGAAAGATTTTGTTGAACCCAAAATTTCTTCCCTTAACTGAGTAAATAATCAAAGTTTCAATTTCAAGAAAAAGTTTTTAAGTTTATTTTTGGGAATTCAGTTGCTATATAAAGTTTAGGTTCTTCAATGTATGTGTGATTAATTGTGGTCAGCCTGATCATATTCAGGCACAGAGAGCTGCTGCTAAGGAAAACCAGAGGCCAGTGTATCCTTTCGCTGCTATAGTGGGGCAAGATGAGATGAAACTGTGCCTTCTGCTGAATGTGATTGATCCCAAGATTGGGGGTGTCATGATCATGGGGGATAGGGGAACTGGAAAATCCACAACTGTTAGGTCCTTGGTTGACTTGCTTCCCGAAATCAAGGTAGTTTATGGTGACCCTTACAATTCGGATCCCGAAGATCCAGAGTCCATGGGAGCGGAAGTTAGAGAGAGCATTGTGAAAGGGGAGCAACTTCCTGTCACCATGACTAAGATCAACATGGTTGATTTACCCTTGGGTGCTACAGAAGATAGAGTCTGTGGGACAATTGATATTGAGAAAGCTCTAACTGAGGGAGTCAAGGCATTTGAGCCTGGCCTTCTTGCAAAAGCTAACAGAGGAATTCTTTATGTGGACGAAGTTAATCTCTGGATGATCATTTAGTGGATGTTTTATTGGATTCTGCTGCCTCCGGATGGAACACAGTGGAGAGAGAGGGTATTTCGATTTCACATCCTGCCCGGTTTATTTTGATTGGCTCGGGCAATCCAGAAGAAGGGGAGCTGAGGCCACAGTTGCTTGACCGTTTTGGATGCATGCACAAGTTGGGACTGTAAGGGATGCAGAGCTCAGAGTGAAGATTGTGGAGAGAGAGCTCGGTTTGACAAAAACCCCAAAGAATTTCGGGGTTCGTACCAAGCTGAGCAAGAAAAGCTTCAACAACAAATTGGCTCAGCTAGAAGTTACCTTCCATCTGTTCAGATTGATCAGGATCTCAAGGTGAAAATCTCTAAGGTTTGTGCAGAGTTGAATGTCGATGGATTGAGAGGAGACATAGTGACTAACAGGGCTGCAAAAGCTTTGGCTGCTCTAAAGGGAAGAGATAAGGTGACTCCAGAGGATATTGCTACCGTCATCCCTAACTGCTTAAGACATCGTCTTCGGAAGGATCCTTTAGAGTCAATTGACTCAGGCTTACTTGTCATTGAGAAGTTCTACGAGGTGTTTAGCTGAAGGAGGTACTGAAAGTGTTCTTTTATTTTTGTTGTAAGATTGTTATTTTGTTTAATTATTTTTTTCTGGATATTAATCCCATACTGCTTTTACACGGGAACATTTAGATTTTTGGCCATCCATATGTTCTGACTACTATGTTATATAACTAAAAAGCTTTATGGTCTATAATTTTGCCAAGCTTGAAGCTCGGTTGAACTATCTATGTGGATCCAATTTCGTTGCCAATGGTTTCTCCCAATTTATTGATTGAAATGTGCTGTTATCTTGTGTATAATAAATTCTTGTTTTGAGGGTTACAATGATCTTTGGATTCATGGCACGGAAATATTTCCAAGACTAAGAACTATGCATAAACTTGATCATTACTTTGTCATTATAACATGTGAGAAAGTAGTGAAGAGAAACTGCTATAGAGAAGGTTTTCGTCTCTGCCGGAGATGTGCATAGGAAAATCTCTTAACACTCTGCATTAACACTTTGAAGTCTAAGCTCAAAGTCGATAGATATTGACTCAAGCAATGCTGGTTGTGAATACGATGACATAAAAACCTATGGCATGGCGGCAGTGTTCGAGCAACATCACTCCAGAATTTCGGCCTCTGCTCAGGAAATGGTGGCTGCCTTTGGTACACAATTGATGCAGTCCTTATCAGAATGCCAGCAGTTAAAGCCCAGATGACATACTCTTTACCATCTGCTTCATAGTTAAAATAATGTAACAGATACTTGGCTCCCATCCATTCTCTCTCCTCTGCTCTCCTATTCTCATCCTTGAGAAACATTTCTAAGGGAGCGTAGAACATTGCTTCCACTTCTGCAGCATTTGGAGCTGGACTAAATGCTTTTATGTCTGAAAGTAGGCCAATTACAGGAACCACAGCCATACCACGCTGCGCATATATAGCAAACACAAAGCTTACCATGAAAAGTTGAAAATTTAATATGATCATTCAAGAAGCTCGCATTTAACGATGCATGATTTGTAATTTTTTTTATTTATTCAAATGCTTCAATTGTAGATTTAAAAAACTAATTACATTTGTTAAAAAGTCATAAGCTAACCTTGGTTACAATGGGTTGAAGAACGGTGATAACGTTGACTAGGGAAGGGTCCAAGCCGATCTCCTCCTTGGCCTCCCGAAGGGCAGTGTCCACGTCATCAGCATCCCCTTCCTCTCTTTTCCCGCCGGGGAGCGCAACATCGCCTGCAAGTTTGCAACCAAACACACCCTATCTCTAATTAGTCTTTACAATGCTTATACTGGTAGGTGGGTAGGTGGGTAGGTGAGGCCGATCATGACCATTTGACCACTCACCGGGGTTAGAAGAGAGAGTTGAGGCTCGCTTTGTGAGAATGACGTGCAGATCGCCATCTTCCCCTTTGAACAAACACACCAGAACCGCTGCTCGTTTGCTCGAACCGGCGGCGGTGCTTGCAGGAGCCGCTGGACCCGGTTTCACTGCTTTCTCGGCAATAAAATGTTGTGCTAAGGCTTGGAGCCTTTGTTCAACGCTGCCTGAATGCATTACTTTCTATGTTTTCTTTTTCTAAGACAAAAACAACGTGGGGTTATGTATAGCACTTGGCTTCGCTTCCCAACTACTTAAGGCAGGCACCAACCCTATTTTTATTTGGGAAATTTGCATAATTATCACCTAGACTAGATATTACGGGTGTGTGCTTTTACCACCCAATAAAGATAATTTAATTATTTACCACCTCAACTTCACTTTTAGTGCTATTCTAACACCTCCATCAGCTTCTGTTAAATTTTCTGTAAAATATGGGATTGTTTTTAATTTTCTTGACATTTAATATCTATTTAAAAATTAAATAAATACTAAAAATTCCTAAAAGAATGAAAAATTGAAAACAAATTTAACAATTGGTTCATCGCTTATCTCCTCCTCCACCCACGACATCATCCCCTTTGGTTCATCCCTAACTGCTTAAAACATTCGGAAGCTTTTACGAAATGCTACGAGGTATTTAGCTGAAGGAGATACTGAGAGTGTCCAAATTTTTGTTGGCAAGATTGTTGTTTTGTTTTTTTTTCTCGGCTATTAATCCCATACTGCTTTTACACGGGAACATTTACACTAAAAGCTCTATGGTCTATTGTTGGAGCATAGAAGTTCGGTTCCTTCAACATGTAATGTTGTAATCAATGTTGAGAAGCCGGACATCATCTTCAATTGCCAACAATGAGAGGGTACCTGCAAAAAAACACTTCAACGCTCAAGTCAGTAGAAGTATAATCACAAGAGAGTTGGAGTAAAATTGCACTCCATCCATGGTCTCCCCATGATCCACGGTCTCTCCATGATCCACAATCACTCCATCATGGGCATGGTAGTGGGTGATATTGTGGGCTTTGCCATGTGATATAAAACATGCTAGCTTTTTATCATGGGCATATCACTTGTTTGTCTTGGTAGGCCATGACCATCAAGTCCCACTAATCCCATGATTTTACTCGTGTGATCATGGATAGACAATCAAACATGTTGCTTAATTGTATCTCCACTTCTCCAAGTTTAAGGTGCTAATGGATTGATTTCTTGGGGAGTAATTTTTGCTCCCACAAAATTTTGAAGAAGCTCGAAGCTCAGTTGAACTATTATATATGGATGCAATTTGGTTGTCTATGGATTCTCCTAATTATTTTGATTGAAATGTGCAGTCATCTTGTGTCTAATAGATTATTGCTTTATGTGTTGCACTGATCTTTGGGTTCATGGCATGACAATATTTGCGAAGACTAATACTATGAACTATGCACAAATTGGATCATTGTCTAAGCTCAAAGTTGATAAATATTGACTCAAGCAATGCCGGTTGACATTAAAACCTAATTCCAGAATTTTGGCCTCTGTTCGAGAAATGCCGGCTGCCTTTGGTACACAATTGAAGCAACCCTTATCAGAATGCCAGCAGTGAAAGCCCAGATGACATACTCTTTACCATCTGCTTCATAGTTAAAGTAATGTAACAGATACTTGTGTCCCATCCATTCTTTCTCCTCTGCTCTTCTGTTCTCATCCTTGAGAAACATTTCTAAGGGAGCATAAAAAATTGCTACCACTTCTGCAGCATTTGGAGCCGGACTAAATGCTTTTATGTCTAAAAGTAGGCCAATTACAGGAACCACAGTCATACCATTCTGCACATAAACATAGCAAACACAAAGCTAGCTTTACTTACTTCCCAAAGAGGGAGAAGAAAAATACAACTAAAAGAGTTTCTATTTTCACAATCTGTCAACCACCATGAAAAATTGAAAATCTTGTCAACCACCATGAAAAATTGAAAATCTTAAATATTTCTTCACTGTATTTTTGGTGCAGTGCAAATAGAAGCTCCCATTTAAAGATGCAAAAGTTGTAATTTCTTTTATTATTTTATTTTTTGTTCAATGCATGCATAATACAGTAATGATAGATTAACATAACTGGTTACATTTATCAAAAATTATATTTACGTACAGTAATGTACACAATTGTACAGCTATGATGAGTTATGAGCTAACCTTGGTTAAACTGGGTTGAAAAACGGTGATAACCTTGACTAGGGAAGGGTCCAAGCCGATCTCCTCCTTGGCCTCCCGGAGGGCAGTGTCCACGTCATCAGCATCCCCTTCCTCTCTTTTCCCACCGGGGAGCGCAACGTCGCCTGCAACCAAACACACACTATTTCATGCTTATGCTGGTAGGTTGGTAGGTGAGGCTTAACCATTTTATTTATTTAATTATTTTGACTGTTTTATTTTATTTATTGTGGGGGTTATAAATATTTAATATTCAGGTTTTATTTCTGGTTGGTGAATGCCTTAATTTTTTGGTTGGTGAACTTTTATGGTTGGTGAAGGTTACATAGTTTTGGATGCCTATAAAAGGCCACTCCTCCTTCACACAAGATATACACAATATATACACAATATAACCACAATACACTATCAGAATATCACATACACATTCTAATTCTCTCCTTTTCTACTTTTACATATATTATCTACTTTATATTATTATTATTTTGGGCAATGGTTATGTGACTTGGATACCTATATCTGTCTATGAACGTGCTCATAGCGGATCTTGAGTTTGTGTACAAGGGATTGTTGGAATTTTAAAAGGTTTTAAAAATTTAACCATTTTATTTATTTAATTATTTTGACTGTTTTATTTTATTTATTGTGGGGGTTATAAATATTTAATATTCAGGTTTTATTTCTGGTTGGTGAATGCCTTAATTTTTTGGTTGGTGAACTTTTATGGTTGGTGAAGGTTACATAGTTTTGGATGCCTATAAAAGGCCACTCCTCCTTCACACAAGATATACACAATATATACACAATATAACCACAATACACTATCAGAATATCACATACACATTCTAATTCTCTCCTTTTCTACTTTTACATATATTATCTACTTTATATTATTATTATTTTGGGCAATGGTTATGTGACTTGGATACCTATATCTGTCTATGAACGTGCTCATAGCGGATCTTGAGTTTGTGTACAAGGGGTCGTATCTTGGAGTCTTGTAGACCGTCAGTACCTGCACGTAGGGAGGCTACAAAGGCTTTAGGACAGCGTTTTTGACGTGCTTCACCGTACCAAACTCACCTTCTTACTTATTATTTATTTTGTTTTACTTACCTATTATTTTGTTTTCTTCAATTTCATTATACCTTCAAAGCTTTCCAATTTGTTTATATGTTATTTATAATATAAATATTTTGTATTTGGCTTTACGGAAAGAGGAAAACTATTATTTTTCATAACAATCTAAAGCCTTTGTAAGTTAAAGTTGTTTTCTTCCCGTACTGCTATGCCTAATATCTTTTAACTCTTTGACTAAAGCTTTTGCATTTGTATTGGATTTTCAAAATGAAAATTACGATTTATTTTGGGTAGATGCAGTTTGAAGCTTTCATGTTGTCTATACAATTTCAACTGCTTTAAATATTGTTGGTACTTTTATATTTTATAATTTGTTGCTAACGTGTGGGAAATTACTCCTAGTGTTTGAAAAATAAAAAACCTACATACTAATTTATGTGGTATTATTATTATAGCTCAATGTATTATTATTTTATGTGGTGTGTCCGTTTTCTACAGCACAATTTTTTTTAAAATACATTTCAGAATCTTAATAATGTTAATAGTATTCAAAAGCCAATTAATTACCTTTGAAATAAAAACATATTCAAGTGAGCTATGTTTTTCTAAGTTACTGTTTGTTTTAAATAGCTTGTATTGTTCCATTACCGATTACTTAATTATTACTCATTAATAAATTTACGGTGAAACATCCAATGTTGAACGGTTGAAGTTTTCAAAAAACCGAAACGTTGAAGTTTTCCAAAATCTTTGGTTTTTTTTTAATTGAAATTTCACGGCAAGTATATATATATATATATATATATATGATTTTATTGTGTTGGGTCCTTTTACATTTGCCTTCATTCATTTTGGTTGCCATCAATCTTCCTTTATATAATGGTCCTTTATAATCGTTTTCTTAATATCGTTTTATTGTTCTCAATTGCCAAAAAGGTCTGCTTTACTTTTGGAAATCCTTCATATCAACGTGAGAAGCAATTATAATATATTCTTGGCCGTAAAGTTTATTGTTTGCAATTATAGTTTTTAATGTTGGGTTTCTATACATTATCTTTATAGTTTTTCGTCAGTTTTAGTTCTGGTCTATCTGTGTATTCAATTTTATATTGATTCTTTATTTTCATTTATAGCTATCAATTTTTGCGAAAACGTGCAGAGAGTTTATGTGATTTTATTGAAACTTTTATTGAGCCTAATTATTCTTTATTTTGCTGGCTGTCATTGCTTTAAATTTAGAAGAAAAACGAGCTGTTTTTTTTATGGCATAAATGCATTAGCTAGTTGGTTGATACATCAATGTTGAGAATTAGAATTTTTACGTTTATGAAGAAATTAATTTTGACTATTCTATTTTGTGCATATGCATATATTTTCAAAATTTTCATTACTTCCATATAATGTGCTATATTGAAATCCATTGTTGGTACAATTTATTTTGGACGTTAATTAGTTTTGAGATCCATTGTTGCCATTAACTTTAATTAGAAGCTTTGCAACGGCCATTTCTTTGACATAACTGTTTTGTACCTTGGTATTACTTTCAATCATTATTTTGGTTGCTGTTAATTTCTTTTTATGACTTCATTTCGACTGGTCTTTCAAATAAGGCAATTTCTTATTGTGATGGTTATTTTTAATTGCAGAAGGTTTTATTACAAAATCCTTTTTGCTGAATCAAAGTATTCATTAATATTTTTTTCAAACCGTGTAATCAAACCACATAAAACTAATATATATAATATCAGTTTTATTTTATTTTATGTATTTAGTGGTTTTACTATTATATTTATTATGCTTATTAAGATGACATTGAATTGGCATCAGAGTACCAGCCGTTAGATTAGCTTTATGTGATATCAAACTTGAAATTGTAAGCATGAAGTTATTATTTTATTTCGATTGATTCGTTTTATTTGTAATGGAAAATATAATTTGAATTTAGTGATTTTGGACGTTAGCTCCTTTTGGTTACAAAATTAGTTAATTGCTATTAACTTCTTTTGAAGATTTTGCATTGCACATTCAATTACGAGATTATTTATTTATTTATGCAGCTTTAGTTTCAGAACCTTAATGTCAATTTGATGACGTTTATAGCTTTTATTTTGGCAGTAAAATTGTTGATATTGTTAGGTGATTATTGCCTTTAATGTTCTGAACATTTATGCAATTTAATTACATCTTTGTTTTAATGCCTTGGATTCTTTTTAAAGTTGCCAATGCTTATATATTTCGATTGTGCAATCCTTCGTATTAGTTACTTGAGTTAATCATGATACAAATATATTGAGTGAAGTAATGTCTTTCTGATTGTGAAATCTTGACAGCTGTCACATTGAGGTAATTTCCAAGAAGTGTACATTGTGAAACCTTCTTGAGAAAACTGAAAGGAAATAATAAATTATATCACTGTAAGTGGCATTAATTTTGAGTTTTGGAGTAAGGCTTTCAAATTCTAAATTTTTTGAGGCATTTTTTTCTTTTGAGGCTTTCGATGGTTTCACTGTTATATTTACAATGACTATCAAGATGACTGTGAGTATATATCTTATGAATTTAAAATTAAATAAATTTTGGTATAATCTTCATATATTTTGAGAATTCCCTAATTTGTGGGGGTTGAGTTTTCCTTAACTATGTGGGTAATTGTTTGAATTTTTGTGGGTATTTTAAACACAACATTAATCTCAATACTTATTTTATGTTGAATGTAATTTTCCAAATTTTGAGTGGTTTTGATTAACTCTTTAAAACTGAAGTTATGTTGTACATTTATTATATGAGTTTTGATATCTCTTTTATTGGGATATATCTTATTATGTTTTAATTAGCCATGAAATGTTTACGTTATTTTCTTTTGTTGATAATAATAATAATTATTATTTATTTTAAAACCGTGTAGACAATTTGTGGAAGTTGAATTTTCCTAAATGGGAACTTTAGTACTGTAATTTCATTTGTTACTAACATTAAGCAATTTTGCTTTTATACTGAAAAATATTAGATTCATTTATGTAGGCTTTCCTTTTCTCTTTCCCATAATTTTTTTGCGTGTTTTTAATTTCTTTATGCTCTAATGGGAAAGATTCATTATATTCATTTAGTGATATAATAATTTTTATATTTTATTGGCAAACATATTGTGTCTGTATGAAATTTGTTTCATTATGCCAGTTTATTATGAGACTAATTTATCTTCAATTTGATACGAAAATATTTGCAACTAATGATGATTTTGGTATACAATTTTGGTAGAAACTTCTTATTGTCTTATAGGTTCATATTAAGAATCAACAAGATACAATTTCAACTTGGATATGTGATCATGATTTCAGCCATTTGGAGTGCACAAAAGGGAATAAGGGTATCTTGAAATACTCAGTGTTTATAGTTAAATTTATTTAATGAATTAATTGTTATATTGTTGTTCATAAGTGGTAGCAGGTGTACTCAAAGTTTTATGGACTTGAGAGGTACTCTTGATCATAAGATTTAATATATGACGTATTTCTGTTATACTTAAATGTATACCAATGCGTATTTAATTTCCAATTATACTGAGGTGAAATCCACTAATTATCTGTGTGCAAGATTGTGTAGGAAATATTTTAATAACATGCAGGTTTAAAGCGCGCTAAAGTGGAGAACAAAGACATGACCTACATTATATATGCCTTGTGAAGGCTAGTTTTGATATGCATGCCTCGTGGAGGAGGCTATTAATGCAAAATGTCGAGGGGGATGTGCTTAAGCCCATAAGGGAGTCACCTAGGGAGGTAACCCAACTTCTGTGATTGGAGATCCCATGAAGGAAGTTCAATGTGGTAGAAACAATCCATATTGCGTGACTCATATAGCACTCATAAAACTATGGAGATATCCTTGAGATATTCTTCTGCTCATCCCTAAGGCAAAAGTGCTATTTTATGTGACGTCAGGAAGGGATTTATCCCTGAATGAGTTTCGAGGCGGGCAAACTCCCGCAGGGTGCAGGTCACATGTACTCTTGGAGAACTCACCTAAGTGAGAGACGTCGTGAGGCCGCGACTATGAGAATTGGGCTATTCTCTAGTAACTCTCACGAGAATCAAGATTAGCGCATGGCCATAAATAGCGCTACCCCGCATCCAAGTCTCAACTAATACTATGTGTGTGATATGTCAAAGTTTGGTCAAAGGTGCCGAGTTCAATACTGTGTACACTCAGGTTCCTCAAATGGAGACTATCATCACTAAGTGAAGGTTCAAGCCCGGAAGGCACCTACACCTATTACATAGTATTATATTGCCCATATATATTATATATTTTTCACTGGTTTTTCGTCATGGTAAAATTTTGAAAACCTTGTGGGGGATTGTTGGAATTTTAAAAGGTTTTAAAAATTTAACCATTTTATTTATTTAATTATTTTGACTGTTTTATTTTATTTATTGTGGGGGTTATAAATATTTAATATTCAGGTTTTATTTCTGGTTGGTGAATGCCTTAATTTTTTGGTTGGTGAACTTTTATGGTTGGTGAAGGTTACATAGTTTTGGATGCCTATAAAAGGCCACTCCTCCTTCACACAAGATATACACAATATATACACAATATAACCACAATACACTATCAGAATATCACATACACATTCTAATTCTCTCCTTTTCTACTTTTACATATATTATCTACTTTATATTATTATTATTTTGGGCAATGGTTATGTGACTTGGATACCTATATCTGTCTATGAACGTGCTCATAGCGGATCTTGAGTTTGTGTACAAGGGGTCGTATCTTGGAGTCTTGTAGACCGTCAGTACCTGCACGTAGGGAGGCTACAAAGGCTTTAGGACAGCGTTTTTGACGTGCTTCACCGTACCAAACTCACCTTCTTACTTATTATTTATTTTGTTTTACTTACCTATTATTTTGTTTTCTTCAATTTCATTATACCTTCAAAGCTTTCCAATTTGTTTATATGTTATTTATAATATAAATATTTTGTATTTGGCTTTACGGAAAGAGGAAAACTATTATTTTTCATAACAGATTCATGACCATTTGACCACTCACCAGGGTTAGAAGAGAGAGTTGAGGCTCGCTTTGTGAGAATGACGTGCAGGTCGCCCTCTTCCCCTTTAAACAAACACACCAGAACCGCCGCTCGTTTGCTCGAACAGGCGGTGCTGGCAGTAGCTTCTGGACCCGGTTTGACCGATTTCTCGGCGATAAAATGTTGTGCTAAAGTGTGGAGCCTTCGTTCAACGCTGCCTGAATCCATTTACTTTTCTATGCTATCTCTTTCTGAAACGACGTGGGGTGGGGTATGTATAGCACTTGGCTTCGCTTTTAAACATTTATCTTCAACAAAATAATAAATAAATTAATAAATAACAGTGCATAAAAAGTTATTTGGAAGGATCCTTCAAAATAAGGCCGAGGCGCAGCTGAACAATATTAAAGTCTCAGCTCAAAGTAGATAGATGAGTAACAATAACATGACGACGTTAAACCTATGGCGTGGTGTGGTGCCATCCAATCCAGAATTTTGGCCTCCGCTTGAAGCACCGGCTATCAGAACGCCAGCAGTTAAGGCCCCGATGACTGATTTCTCGAGTCTGAAATATTGGGCTGAAGTTTGGAGTCTTTGTTCAACGCTGCATGCCACCTATTTTCTGTGTCCTCTCCTCAGTCTCTCCCAGACAAATGTGGTGGGAAAAGCGCTTACCTTCCCTACTAATATGGTGGGTGGGGCGCCGACAAAACCGTTGCCGTTCCCATAATTAGTTTTTCAATTTCGGCAGGAAACTGCACGAAATCAGGGTGAACTGGTCCCGTAAATTGGACTGCCGACTGTGCTAGAAAACCGGCCGACCGGATCAACGTTGGCTAAATTGGCCAACCTACCTACTTCTGAAGGCTGGCACACAATAAAAGAAAATAATTTAACCTATTCCTTCACCACTACATTTGTTTTGTATATTATTGATCTTGTAGAAAGGTATGTGCTTCAATCATAACTATAAGAAGAGTTCAGATTGATGAGGCTGAAAATTTGAGAATCATAGGGCCATTTCGCACCGCCACAATATGAAAACAAAGTTTAGAGGGAAAGAAAAACGCCTGCCCTGACTTAAATGTTCCTATTATTGAACAGATAGTGCATATTGAGGTAAATATTATTGCAGGAAAGATGATAATTTCAAATACAACCCAATACACAGTTTGTTAAAAAAAATTACGGAATCGTGGTATTTATGTCTACAACTCTAGGAACCTTGTAAATGGGATTCTGCTCCACAAAAGGTGGTGAGCGTTTGAATACAATTGATGCAGCCCTAATCAAGATACCAGCAGTTAAGCCCCATATTATGTACTTCTTGTTCTTGGTTTCATAGTCAAAGAAATGAATCAGATACTTGTTTCCCATCCACTCACTCTCCTCTGACCTCCGGTTTTCATCCTGAAGCAAAATGTATACAAAATGATCCTTTAAACAGAAATAACAGAAAATTGTATTGCTTTAACTCGGAGAGCAATGAAACTAAAGGGACAAACCTTGATGAACATTTCCAATGGAGCATCGAATATGGCTTCCACTTCAGCAGGATTTGGAGCAGCCTTGAATGCTTCCTTTTCATTGAGTATGCCAATAACAGGGACAACTCTCAGTAGGTGCTGCGCAGAAGCCAATGGTAGCTATATCAAGTTCCTCATATATCCAGAAAGCATTTCCAAGTTGCAAACCCTACACCGAAATTTGCAGTGCCTCATATGAGGCCAGGTCATAATGCCAATATGGTCATCCTGCTCTTCCTCTAGGTACCCTATCTTTGTAAGTCAATCCAAAGCATTTAACCAACAAATCACACTAACCACCCTGCTCTTCCCCTAGACTAACCTCCAAAATTTTCGAATACCTTCATCTTTGTATGTAAATTTTCGAATGCCGAAATTAAATAGCTGTCTCAGCCAGACAAATTCTTAGAGCTCCTCCAATCTACCAATGTAACTGCTCATTTTTCTGGAATTTAAGACCCTAAGCCTTACATTCAAACTCATTTCAGTTGCAAACACAAAGTATAAGATATGTCGGGCCTTTCTTTCTAGTCTTAACTGAAGTTCCCAACTTTCAACTTCCACTATAGAGAAACTCAGGCATTAATTTGTAATTTCCCAAACAACAGAGTCTCAATTGTACAAATTTCAGTTCAATGAAGCGAAAATTCATAACAAATAATAACCACATAACAATAATGAAATTAACAATCGAACAATCAATAAAGAAAAACTTGATACCTTAGACAAGAATGGTTCGAGAACAGTAACAACATTGACAAGCGAAGGATCCAAACCAATCTCTTCTTTTGCCTCCCTTGTTGCCGTGTCCCTATCATCTTTGTCCCCCTCCTCTGTTTTCCCGCCTGGCAAAGCAACTTCACCTGCCAAAAAACAAAAACGAAAAAAAGAAATGAACCCCAAAAACCAATCTTTCAGTTTTCTCAGGAACCAAACAAAGGGTACCCAAAACTCCACAAACCCGAGTGAGTGGACAGCTTTGATGACCTCTTAGTGAGAATGACACGCAGATCCCCAGCATCCCCTTCAAAGAGACAGAGCAAAACAGCGGCTCTCTTGGGTCTGAACCTTTCTGGGTCTTGTGCAATTGGGGTATTAGATTCAGCAAAACCCACCTGCGACACAACCTTGTGAGCAATTTCTTCGATTCTCTGCTCCTCAATATCATCGTCGGAGGAGAAAGGAGGTGACTTGTAGAGACGGAGCTGTTGGGCCAAGGCCAAAAGTCTCTGTGACCCTACACAAGAATTGGCCGGCTCCATGAGTAGTGGACGTGATGTCGATAGCCTTCTCAGGAGTGAGATCATGGGCTGTAGCTCTGCATAGTAAATAGTAGTAGAGGACAAAGACTAGTTATTGGGGTTTGTTGGTTGTTTCACTCAGCAAATTCAGCAATGGTTATGGAAACACTTGCACAGTACGGTTGATTATTATTTACGGTTGAACCCTAAATTATTATTTTTATTTATTTTAGAAAATCGATATTATATTATTATTTATGTAAGTACATTCAATGATTCGAACCAAGATCAAGAGGACTTTTGTCCCAAAAAGAAAGAAAAAAAAAGAAAGATCAAGAGGACTAGCTAAATATCCTACTCTCTTCTCACAAAATGACCGGAAGAATCCTTATCCCTCATAGAGCATCCTCTCCTCTATATTCCATAGTAATAGATAAAATAAAAATTAAGAATTACAATCCTCAAAATACATGTTGCAATTCATTTTTAATAACAACACAGCTAATTCCGTTGATTTGTGGTATTTACATAGTCGTTTTTGGCAGTGCTTGCTTAGCAAAAAAAGTGAACAACGTTTAATTTTTCTCGTAATGTATTTTCTTTGAAATTTGTAGGATATTAATGAATTAATTTTGTCAAGTACATATTAATAAGTGGATCGGACGAGTAGGCTTTAAAGTGCAATAATATCAAGTGGGGTCGTGGCACATGTGACATGCCATTATATCGTCTTCTTAAGTTGTACGACAGACAGAGTACCATGGTTGCACAAGTTGTTTTCTTTTTCTTTACAACGATTCTCTGCGCAGCTGCGCATGCTGTCCTCCTTTGGCACGGGAAGAAGGTATCAGCCCAACAAACAAACTGTCAACATTTTGTAGTTTGAAACCTCACTTAGATCAAAACAGCTTAATGGCATGTTTACTATCCGTAATCCGATGAGAATGAATTGAACATATGATTACTAATCCGTAATCGGATGAGAATGAATTGAACATATGATTACTAATCCGTAATCGGATGAGGATGTTGAACACATAAGTCATCCGTAATAGGAATTCAACTCCTTATTTGATTTCAATTGTGGATTAGTAAATATACCATAAATTTAATAGGGTGCATTGATATTAATGATATTATATGCTCTTCTTCTTAGTTCTTACCATAAAATTGTCCTTGCCATCAGTTCAAAATTAAGCCCCTAAAGTCTAGGAGGGTCCCCAAGAAAAAAGGTAATGTGTCCAGTTGACTAGCTTTTGAGGACAAGAGCTAGCTGATTAGAATGTACATGAACTCCTTCCAAGAAAACCAGACTCACCAACACATATGATTGAAAGTGTCCCTGTCGTTTGAGGAATCTTTACTATATAGTCTGCCTTAGCACCAAACATATCACTGTTGGGTTTTGGCTTTTGGCTCTGTGACTCAAAACCCAACAAGAAAAAGAGACTATACAAGTAAACTAGGAAGAAGGGGCTGAAGAAAGAAGCCTGCTTTTTCTGCATTAATGCCATGCAGCCTGTGCTTAGCTTATAACAGGTGATCTTTATGATCTCTTCTGCTTGAGCAGATTTTGTCATGCCATCTCTGTCAAAGATACCTCTCATTTCCTTGAGTTCCAGTCAGCTCTGATCATAATTCATAGCTTTTGTCCTCGTTTCTAATTCTATCATTAACTATATTGCTAAACTATTTGCACCACTATCTTCCATAAACTTGAGAGGAAGAGAGAGAGGAGAGAGAATCCATGAGTCACCTGCAAGACATTCTGCGTCAGCAAATGTTACAACAGAGAGGATCAAAGAATGAAGATCAAGATCAACCAGAAGATGTTCAAGAAGAAGAACAACAATCACAGAAGAGACTAATTGGTCAATATCAGCATGTTCAAGAACCACCAAACTATGGACCATTAAATGGCAAGATGTTGAATACCCACATAGCAAAATCCTCCAGGAAAAGTTGTTACTTAATGTCTTCTTCTTCTTCACATTTGGCATCTGAACAAGCGGAAATCAACAATGCGAGATATGGGAAGATTGTAAAAGTTCATGGAGGCCACATTGTCCGATCCACTGCAAGAAAAGAAAGGCACAGCAAGGTGTACACTTCCAAAGGTCCTAGAGACCGGAGGTTCCGGCTGTCAGCTCCAACTGCTATACAGTTCTATGATGTCCAAGACCGCCTTGGCTACGACCGGCCAAGTAAGGCCATTGATTGGCTCATTGAGAAGGCCAAGGCAGCAATTGAGGCTCTCTCTGAGCCTGAACTATCTGGAAAAGAGTATGACTGTACTAATATCAACAACTCTGCTCAACAGACAGAGCAAGACATTGGAGAAGAGAGTACGCGTCAGTTTCAGCATCACCAGAGAAGCTATGGTGGTGAACCAGAAAAACTGAACAATGTGAACAGTTTTAAAGAACCAGTTCTTGATCACCACCAGTTAAGTTCAATGAACTATGCTGAAGAAGCCCTCAATTCTGCCTCAAGTTTAACAGATTCCAAAATGGAGGTGGCTTGGTTTCAAAGTTTGATGGCTTGGAATTATAATGCAGGTGATGGAGGAGAAGGCTGTCCTTTCAATTCATCCCATGTATATCTGCAATAGCCATATTTCTTAGCCAAATCCAGTTCCTTCCTCACATTAGTTCTATTCCTGCATAGGACTTTGCCTCGGGTAGATTACATGTTCAGAATGTACTAGAAGAATCTGGTTACTTGATCTAACAAGTCTTTTGATTGTATTTTCAGTCTTACAAAATTGTTTCCCATCTGCTACTAAATTTTCCTGTTATGTGTCTCTGTCAAAACTATTCGATCCCATATCATAATGCTGGTGAGAAAACCTCTCATGTGTTTTAGGTGCCAACAAGGCAAAAAGTCAGCAACCTAGTCCTACAAAAACAAAAGGAGACTAAAGTTGCAATTATAAGAACATGAAAAGCCTCTTGGGTTTTCCATTTTCTTAGTGGATAGAGATAGTCATGTCATGTCAACTAGGCAAGCATTATTAAGTTCATCCTCTTTTGTAGGTGAAGGACAGCTACCCTTTTGAACCTACTCGTTTGTGCAGAGCACCTAAAAGCTTAGACTTTGATTTAATGATCGTTCTTGTGGCCTCGATGCTCATCTTTTTTTTCTTCGAATTTTACCCTTCACACAAAATCTGGTTGACTGAAGAAAAAGCTAAATCATATATGATACTGAATTCAATAGTCAATCAATTGAATAATGATGTAACACAAAGTAATTCAAAGATCAACACTTGCAGCAGCATAAATCACTTCAGCCTGCTGGTGGAAAATGTGAAGAACAACCGTAGTAATTACTAATTACAATGCGCAAAAGCCCAGTATAATCACCCATCAACAAATAGATTGTCTATTTACACCATAAATATAATATTTTCCTTCTTTAACAATATACATCAAAATGAAGAATAGGGAGCAAAACATCAAAGAAGGATGCTCTGGTCAGTCCCAAATCCAGGTCCTGTTCGATAGTCCTTTACTGCACGCCCAAGCATATAACTTCCACACCACTCCATGTACAAGAATAAAAAATGACGGCCTATATTAAAAAATGGATCCTCCCTCAAATTTCTGCAGTTTGAACTGATAACATACGGAAGACATTCTTATTTAGTCTCTACCGTTGGCCCAGAACCAGCAAGTCAATGTTTATTTCTGAGTGTTCCTCTCTTCAGTTTTAATGCCCTCTGCACGTGCAACTGGTTTTACTTCATCCGCCGTGTAAGACAATCTCCGAGCCCTTGTAGTTCCCTTACCATTTGATGAAGGGAGCTTGACTGAAACTGGAGTTTTTGGCGTTGGTGAATTTGTGTTTTTACCAACCTTGCTAGCTTGCTTACTCGGTACTTTCTTTGGGCTAGGTGACTGCACACGGCTTTCCCATGGACGAGCAGCAATCCATCGTTCTTTCCAGCTCCAACCCCAATTAGCTTTGCCAAGTTCATAATTACCCAATCCTTGGCTCTGACTACAGTTGGCCCTCCACTACAAATCATGGAAATGTGTTTTCATTCTCAAGTGATTCTGGGGTCAACCCAAAGGATAAAGTGCGTACAAGAAAACAGTATACCTGATGAGAAAAGGCATATGCCATAGCCCGCTCACGCTTAACTGCTGCTTCTTCTCTTTGATATATCCTTGCAAGAATTTCATCCATTGTTTCAGATCCACCACACCATTCCGCCTGTCATCCATTGAGACAATTACTCAGAAGCGTAAATTGAGTTCAAAAGGCATTCATAAAGTGAATTTATCTAAGGACAACAAGGTATAAAAAACAATCCTCATATGGTTGTTCTCATGCATCTGATCTTTAAGAGAAAACCACATAACAGATCTCAGGCAACATATGCAGAGATTTGGAATAACAAAGCACAAATGCCAAAAGCTTGTCATCTTGTATTATGTACTATCTGATGCATTTCATAAAAAAAGTCAGTTATTAAGCAATCAACTTTACAAATAGATGGACTAGACTGAAATAACCTTAAGGCAACTAAGTAATTAAATGATAATAGACTTTTAACAATGAAAAATAATGTTGTGCAAATGCTGTGTGAGTGTGATCATGAGGGCTTGAGGCTGATTATGAGGCGATGATTCTGTGCACAAGTGCACCACGATTAATGAAGAAACTTGCAGAATCTTATTGTACATTTTAAATCTGACATGTTCTTAGATGTGGGAGCTGGCGGTCTCACCTCTATGTCATGAAGCTTCGCCTCAAGTTTATGTTGATTCTCTAATTTCTTCTGTTTGATCCGTCCTTCCGTTACCATATAGAGTCGACGAGCTCTAATCTCATCCTGTATTCTGCTCCATGAATGAAGATAGCTCAATGTAGTTGTGGCTTGCTTTGTAACAGGATAAGCTTGGGTCAGTATTTGCAATCGAACAATCCCTTTCAAGCGGCGTAAAGCTTTTCTAGCCTGCAATGGGTGAGAGAAAGTCTTAGGAAAACAAAATCCAGCATAACAAAAAGTGCTCCTTCATGCATAAATGCCTTCAGATAAGTTTGAATTTTCATCTGAAGCAAGAAAGGACCAAACTGCTACATAATTCAACAAAATTACCAAATCCTCATTACTGATGAAACAAGAAACTGTTCACCAAATAAGCAGAGCCAAACTAGAGACATAGAAACAAAATTCCAAAGGATCATCTGGGAACAAACATAACCGGTGTTGACTTTTTTAATTACATAACCTGTAATTAAACATACCACATATGCACGGAAAGCAGTCTGAATTCGAATTGCAGCTATTTCCTCATTTGGCAATCCAAGATTTTTACCATTTGCAGAACTAGACTTTTTCAATTTTATGGAATTTGATTTTCCATTAACTGAAGGTCCCTGTCAGAAAAATGTAATGACGGGTGAGAAATTACAATTACATACCAACATCAATTTTGAGATATTACATATAAATTCCTGGTAGCAACCATACCACTAAATCATAAACCATGCATTCACTTATAGGACTAGGTTTAGTTTAAAAAGTTTTTATTCATGATGCAAACTGGTAATATAACTCGTGTGTATTGTGACAGCAACAGAGAATGTAATACCTTCAAGTATGTGTTAGATAAGCAATAATTGCAAGATAGTTATAGCATAAATTAGAAACCTAAACCTTCATGGACTTGCTGAGTGATATGTAAGATGGACGTGCTCAAGAACAACATTTCAAATTTGGATTCAAAATAACGAATAATGATAATTAGAGTAAAATTTAAGTTTCAAATTGCATTTTCCTTAACAAAAGCTAAACCATGTATAACAATTTGAAGGCTCTATACCTTCAATCGTTTTGAACTGCCATCCTTGGATTTCTTTAAGCCGATTAATGCCTTAAACCAATATCCAGAACCCATACCTGATAGTGAGAGTCTGTCTCCAATTTAACATAACCCTGAGAATTAAATATGATCACCATCAGCATTAAGCAACTAACAATGAATTAACTTTAAGCATGCAAAAATGGTACTTTTATTTTCTCTTTCCTTGGAAATCAATCCAACAGTTAACAAACAGATACGAATCAAAGTAAACTAAACTGTTGACCGAAGAAAACCAATTGAAGTCAAATGCAAGATAAAATCTTTCAAAGAATGTGTCACAAACATTGTAAACTGACTTCCATACCTATATGCTTTCTCTAAATTCCTTATATATTTAGCAACCAGATCCCACCCACGTCTCCCAAATGCACAAATGGGTATCCCCAAATCCCACTTGCCAACTCCCAAAGGAAGGCAAACAATGCAAAACCAAACAAAACAGCATCTGGGTAAGACTCACATACCAGAGAAGCAGCTTGAAAAAGTCCCAGAAGACACTCGTTTTAGGAAATGGGTACTCAAGATTTTGGAGGAAAAAGGTTGTGGCAATTGTAATAGAAGCAGTAAGGAAGAAGCAAAGCCCCTGAGAAGGTGGGAGAGAATAAAAGGTAGGTGTGGTGTAGATTGCCATGGCCCCTCATCACCAGCCTTTTTCTCACCAAATAAAAAATAAGAAATATACATTTGTGGAATTTATAATTATTTTGTCATATAATATCATATAGAAATCTTTCTTTTTGGTTTTTTTTAGTTCTCTCTCCTTAATCATAGGCTCAACCAACGCTAATACAACTCATGAAAGGTTAACGTGTTTGTGTACGTGTGGTTGAGGTGGTGGTCATTTGGTGGTTGGGTTTTTGTCATTTTGAGAAATCAACAAAAGCAGGCTACAGCGATAGCAGAACAAATCAATATCACTGTCTGATGCAGATGGGTTGCCTTTCTATTTATCTGAATCTTGTTTTTGCAGATTTCTACATATTCAATCAAAATCCTCTGTCTTGCTTCAATAATTTTGTAAGTTAGAAAAACAACTTACTTTTTTAATTAAAAATAAAAATGATGTACTTTAATTAATCAAATCCCTCCACAAGCAAAAAAACTTATATGAAATAAGCTATCCCCGGCCAATCACGTTATGTCAAGTGAAAAGATTATCACGCGTGGCATAACGTGACGGGATGGGATAACAAAAAAGTGATATCCCTTGCACAAGACTTCAAACCCATCCAACGCATAATTACACACGTTTTTCACCTCTTAAAAGTGTTGGTAATTTGGTAATTTTATTGTAAAGTCAGTCCAGATGTGGGTTGAATGAATTCCAAATGTAATTTTTACTCCAAAAGGGAAAAAAAACAAATATCTCCAAATGATTAAAAGAATTATACGTGCAATAATGCATGTAAGCATATCAATACACGGAATCATCATTGTGCCTTAACAGCAATTCCACTATTTAAAAGTTAAAACATGATCTGTATTTTATCTGGATGAATAAATCATTTATTCCAAAATCATATATATATATATATATATATATTTCTTTAACAACACATTTGAAATTTATTAAGAAAGCCATTGACTTGCCTAAATACTAAAACCAGAGAGAAGCTCAAAAACTTTTAAGAACTACGAAAGCAATCCTCTGCACCAAAAAACAGCTTGTAGCTTTTTGTGTCGTAGATGAAACGGTAATTTGTCTGCTGGTATGCTCCGATAGCATTTAGACCTCTAGGATCATTTTCAGGAATAATAGCCAAATAGAATTGCATAGTTCCAGAAGTACTTTTTCCAATAAGAAAAGCAGATTCAGCTTCCAAGATAATGTCAGCATTGTTTTGGAGATGAAATGTGATCACCGGGAAGCCTTGAAAGGCTTCTTGCTTCAACACCTCATAGCAAAGCTCAAAAGGTACATCCCCACTTGGCACCCTTTTCACTGTGTCCCCATATCCTGCAAAGACAGCTTCTAAAGCTCTGAGTAAACTGTCATGAGCTGCCCTTCTAATATGACTAAACGCAGCACCAGAATCAATTATGCTGCCCCAACTTCCATCTTTTTTAATTTCAAATTCTTGCTCTGGTATGTTGAGCCTGTAGCCATTGACACTTATTCCTATTAAGTTTATGTAGTAGAGTACAATGTTGTTGTTTCTCCTTAATTCTGTCACGCTTAGGTCGGGCCTTTGCTCTATATCTGCACCAAATCGAATAAATGAACTGGTGGCCCCCATTGTTCTTTCTCGTCTGAGGCAGTACGAGAATCGACCATTATTGCTTTGACCTTGAGTGTCTATTTGGTTAACAAACGTTTTGGGACCAAATCCAAGACCCATGCAGCAAAGGACACCTGAAATCAAAGAATACAAAATTAATCCCCATATTGTATAACTAACAGCTTCAACTTTTAGGATGAAATATTCAATATAGTACCGAAGTGGCCAAGTGTGTAGGTTTACCCTAAATAGATCGAGACCCCACGTAATAAGTATGAAAGAGGAATTACAATTTGTCTACGATTAAGTGAAGAACCATGTAACGCACAAAAAATTTCTGATATTATAACATGCTAGATAATTATTACCCGAAATATTAAGGTGTCACAAAATGAGCCCAACAATATATATTAAGCTAACATAGGCTTATTTTAAGTTTCAATTTTTTTTGGACAGCAAACTTTACCAACAAGTCACGTACTGGGGCCAGTACTGCTATCGAAACTGAAAGTTTCAGATGCAAGAAAGCCAGCCACATAGCTCTGGTCTGCGTAGCCTCTCTCAAAAGCACACGAGCCTTCAATGCAAGGGCCCTCGCAAAGAGGATGTCCATTACATGGCAGAAGCTTGTAAAAAGTTGAACTAGTACATGGAAATGGTTCATCTTCCACGGCAAAGCAGTGGTGCCTTCTACAATATTCACATTGGAGCCAAGTGAGATCGCTGCCAGTGTCGAAAACAAGGTTGTAAGATTTGTATGGTGGAGAGGAGGTTAGGATGGTGCCGAGCCCGATTTTAACTCTGTAGAGTGCGAGGCCTAGCATAGTGTTCACGAGAACACGAACTGTTTCAGGAGTATAGGAAAATGTTTGATTTTTTGTCTTGTTTTTGAGGTATTGAGCTCGAGTTGTGCTGCTATTAAGGCCATCTCCAGCAGTGGGCTAAATCCCAAATATAGCCCTAAATTAATGCAAAACCCATCTCCAGCAGTGGGCTAAATAAAATTTTGGCCAAATTTGGAGGGCTACATTTAGCCCTTTAGCCCTCCAACCGGGCTAAATGTAGCCAAGCTTTGGCCTAGGCCAAATTCATTGTGGACCCCACCATATGCTTTTCAACTACCAAATATTATATTTTAGTTTCCACTTGCCTTTTAAAAGCTAGATATATATAGAGTTTTAAATAATAAATGTATAGAGTTTTAAAAGCTAGACAAAATCTTATCATAAATATTGTTCTTAATACGTGTCATATGTGGAATATTATCTCTAAATAGTAGTTTAATTAAATTAAACAATTTATAGTTGTTGAATGTATGAGTATTGTACCATAGTTTTTGTCAAAATAATAAAATATGAATGACTCAAAAATATAGCCCTGCATTGCTGGAGATGGAAAAATTTAGCCCTGCACTATTCTTTAAAAAATTAATATTTTGGGGGGCTAAATTTTTAGCCCTGGACTACATTTAGCCCCACTGCTGGAGATGGCCTAACAAGGTTGAGAGTAGGCAGAGAAAGAAAGGGCTAATTCTTTCTGCCATGGCGCACTTCAATTAGAGACAAGACAATGCTGAATGGCTAGTACTACTAGTACTGCCTGAAATGATAGACTGATTTTATAATGGAAGAGTTAATTTGAATGCATATATATATGAAATAATTAATCCATTTTAGTTGAGTTTCATTTAAGTCTTGTCATAAAGAAGAATCTTTGGTGCATGAGTGTCATTTGGCCGAATGCAAGGTAATTCAAATTTGATATGTTTAGTGTAACAAACAAATTGTTTTTGTTTATTTATTTTTGTTAGTAGTTATATATATGACTAAATAATTTTCGATTTAGTTGATAGTTTTTCGCATGAATGATCCTTGAAGGTGACATAAAGTGATGTGGAGAAATTAAAGAGAGACAGAAGTAAAACTAAGAGCTTGAGTTGCGGAAAGGGAGGGATAGTTTAGAAAGGGAGACCTATCCCAGTGAATTTTTTGTCCAATGAAATTTTAGCTTGAGTTGTATGCACACACAATATGGGATTACGTTGATTAAAAGGAGGAGAATATTTATAAAAAATAAAAAAAAAAAAAAAAAGTTCAGATTAACTGGTCCCGGCGAGGCTCGAACTCGCGACCTCCGGCTCATAAGACCAGCGCTCTAACCAACTGAGCTACGGGACCAGTTGTTTGCTTAATTTTTATGATCCGTATTTACCATAAATTATTTGCTAATAATTTATTCATTAACAGCTGTTCTATTGTGTCACAAAGTTCAACTTATAATGATACAATTATGTTTAAATATTTGATTTGCAGTCTAAGCTATCTCAATACCTTCCATGTTTCATCCTTCTGTAATATTCAGACATTGCTTATAGTGAGAAGCAGATTTTCATCCTTCTGGGATTCAAATACACCGTTTTCATCTACTTTAGCAAATTATAACCCCTCCTTCATCTTGGACTTTGCAACTCAATATTGGAGTAATGGATTAACCACAAAACAAAACTGCTGGCTTAAGTTAAGACCATCCAAAAAAGGAAGTGAGGACATAAACCAGCAGCAGTGATACAGGGTACAGAATGTAAGCAGTGATACTTGTCCAAAATGGGAATTTTCTGCTGAAGCTGGTAGAAAGTCCCATGACTGTGCAAATAATCAAGACAACTAAACATTCTGCAGAGACTTCCCACGATAAATTTCGTATGTAAACAAGTGCCAAGAAGATGATCAAACCCATGATGTTGTTCATGAACACTCCATTGTAAATCTGCAGACAACATTTCATCAAACATTAGTAAACTCATGTCATTGCTGTATAAAAAACCAATCATCAAGGCTTTCTTGAGTAAGAAGATAGATTTGAGCTTATGAGAGAAACAGACCTCAGAAAGTGTTAAAGATATGGCATTATCTGTCTTCTCTCTGGCAGAAGTTACTGATCTCAGTGCTAGTCTGTAGTTTGTGGCCCAGGGTATCAAAATATACGAGGTAAAGAATGAAGGGATGCTTGCAGCAGTAGAGAATTCTTTCATAGTTTGCATGAGGGGCACTGCAAGCAAAACTGTTATGCCAGTACCTAAAATCAATAGATAAGCAGCCTTCACGAGATTTGTCCAAGATTTATCAGCACCCGTAGCCTTCTTTTTCTTCGCCATGGGCCTCTTCTGGTCTTCCTCAGTTTTCTCATTCTGCAATTGCAATTTAATGATCTTGATGAGACTGTAGTTTTCTTTTAGCATTGGAATATATCCCTACCATATATGGCTGAGTTTATACCTTGGGATTTCTTCTAAAAAACCATTTATGTTCATGACTGTTACCGTTGGCAGAGGGCTTAGGTCGATTAATCCATTTTGAGATTCCATTGACAAACTCTGTCTCAACTATTTGAGAATCACCAGAGATATCAAATTCCTCCATCACTTTTGCTGCATAATCATTGTCATCCAGACCTACTTCTTCTATTTGTATTCCTAGGATCAATGCTCTCAGCTCATGTGATGATATGAATGTGTTATTATTCTGGTCTAATTTATGAAACAGCCTGCAAATAAAATCAGGAAACGACTAAATAATGAGATCATGGCACATTTCAACAATTCAGGCAGACTAGACTAAAGATGGAAACCTGGAACTTACCCTTGTATAATGGATACATTGGGGTTGCCTCCAATAGTCAGAAGACTTTGTAGTAAGTTTTTTTGTACATATTTACGCATCACAAAGTCAAGTCTTCTTTTCTGAATCCATGGTTGCATGATCTGCATTGTTGTTTATCTTTTTTTCAGTTAAGAAGTACATAACAGTATCTGCAAACTATAGTGCTGCTTATAATGAAGATCATCCTAATTGCACGACTACAAACATCCTCATTTGATTCTTATATTTCAACTTCTACAAAGCTCAGATTTGCTTAAATATTCAAGTCTTCTTTTGAATCTTATATCTGCAACTTGTTATTTCCTCTTTTCATACACAAAATAAATTGGACTTGCATGTATCTAATCATTTGGGAAGCAGATTCTGTGCTCTTCTTGAGCTTTTTTTTTGTTACCTGATAGATGCAGTAAATGACAAGGAATGCAAATGCAATAAGTAGAGAGACTAATATCACAACTCGAATCCCCGAAGAAGAACTGAGCATTTTTGCCACTTGAAGAACAAGAAAGGGGATCAATGAGACCATCATGATCCTTGCAGTAGCTTTGGTTTCAACATCAGTTGTTACACCATAACCTGAAAGGGCATGCATACTAAAACATCTAAATTATCATATTTTTAGACCTCTCTCTCTCTGAGAGTGTGTTGTTCATTGTTTATGAAGATAAGAGAAGAAGTAAACCAGTTAAACTGAAGGATTTCTTATTTTCTGTATTTGATGAAGTTTGAGACACCGAGAGGTCATGGCTTCCAAAAGCAACAACAGAACCCCAAACTAGTGTCAGAAGCATGATTGCTGATCCTGCAAGTAGGCCCATGTTCATTTCTGCCATTGCCTCTGCAGTTTCTGTACTTCCTGTCACTCCAGTTACTGGGAAAAAAATGTGAATTTTGTAAGGAATTTACAAGACATCTCACATCCATCTGCATGTGTAATCCAAAAAAAGACATGACTTCTAATAATCTAGGGAGATTATGGCTAACTTTTCTTAATCCTCTCCTTTCTACCTGCTCTTCAACCAACCAATAGCTTAATAATGTAGGCCACATTGAATGAAAAGTCCATATACAACCAAACAATAGCATAATGAATGCAACAGAAGAGAGGAAGAAGAACTAGACCAAAATCTCATGGACCATATCTCTAATTATAAACATACATACATACATAAATGCTGAGGCCTGAGAAGAAGATAGAAAGGAGCTTACCAAGTACCAATCCTACTTGTGGTATCATGCCAAGAATATGGAAAGCACTAGCACCAAAGATACCAGTCCCAAACAATTCAAAGAAGAGTTCAGACCCTGCTGAAACATACTGATCTGCAAGGGACAGCAAGACCTCATACACGATTATCAGGAAAAGCAGCCCCCAGACTGAAGTTGCACAGGGCAAGAAGCCATAAATTGGTTCACAAGTCACAGTATCTGCTTGAAGATCCACTACTTCTAGGATTGAAGATTGGCTTATTTTGACGTCTATTATGCCGCCATCGGATATAAGATCAGAGTCTCTAACAAACCGGCTGCTTCCAAAATGGACTAATTGGAGGATCAGAAAAATGGTAAGCAAAGCTGGTCTTGACATATCCAGAGACTCTTAGCTTGTGGGTGCAAAAATGAGAATGAGAAGTGACTTTGTGCTTTTTGAGGTTTAAATGGACAAGATCATGCAAGTTGAGGTTTAAAATGAACAAAATCAAGCAAGTTGTGGTGACATTAGCAATCCCTGGTTAGCCCTGTGCTATATTTTTGAACAAGTAAGAACAAAGGCTAGTTGTATAATAGAATGAGGCAGGTTGCAGCAAAGCTACCTACCTATTTGGATTAATAATTTGACTGAATCTATTCCTCTATACTTGCTCCACAAATCCATTGCATAGTTTTGGATATAAATAATAAAAAATACTTGGACAAAGACACATCGAATAGTCATCGAATTATTGGTAACATTTTCTAATTAAGAAGCCTCTGAACTTTGAATAATGCAAGTGATCAAGCAAGCACTAAAAGATTTTAAATTGATGACATTAAGTTGGATTGAAGAAGACTAATTGAAGCATAACAACCATCTCCCCGAGAAGAAGACTAGCATGCTAACGTCATGATTCAATACATATGATATAGGCAGTATAGGTGTAGATTCATCAATGAGCTGTACAGTATATACTAACATTTACAGGTCTCTTTCATTATCTTATTATAATCTGGGATCTGAATTATTGAAAGAAAAGAGGTTTTTTAATACAAATTTTTTTCTTCTGAAAAATGCTTAAAGATCCAAACGTGGGCTGCAGTATTTGTTAGTGAAGCAAAAGCTTGCTGGTTTTTTTCCCTCTCTTCTTTCTATTCCATGCATGACAAGGGGTAGAATCATTTCATCTACTCCGAGATCCTGCCGTGAGTGCAATGCAACCTTCTCTATATCTCTCGTCACGTAATTCTCTCCTTACCAGGAGCCCCATTGGAATAGAACAGGGAGCCCGAGTCTTGGGGCCAACTAGTGCTTATCTAGAGTACGAGTTTGACTTGGTCTGAAGCATTTGGCCCTGGTTATTTTATCACACCATTGTCAACTGAGATATTTAAACCATTGTCAACTGAGATATTTAAATTAAAACGTATTGAGACATTTTGTAATAAGAAAGCAAATTTTTCTACCCCAGATAATAGTTATAACAAGTACAATATTGAAAAAATAAAAAAGAAAGAAAGAATGCAACCTAACCCTGACCCTGACGATGCAAGTGGGGGTTATATATCACTCCACCTCAACCTAATCCATCAGTCAACGGGTTTGATTCAAATGGGTGAAACTTGTAAAAGATGATGTCAATAGACAAACTTTTGAATAAATTAGGTCATATACTAGCGACGTTTTTCGTTAAAGTTTACTAATAAGAACATAACCACGTTTTATGTTGAGGAGAGGACAAATAAACTGAAGAATTAAGCAACCAGCCATTTTTAATAACAATCATTAGGCAGAAGAAGAAGAAAAAACATCTTCTGGATAGTTATCAAGGCCACGGTGATTGCTTTCCTCTTTTGTTCCATATATGTTCTTATAAGCAATGCTGAAGGCAGGGCTAGTGAACCATTGACTTGAGTGGCTGGTGTTGGTAAAAATGTGGAGCTGCCTCTGTGAGCCAAGAAGGATCTATGGAAATCACATTCCGCATGTATTGCTTATCAGTTGAGACAAGAGAATGGTATAATACCCACTTGGGATTAACTCTGCGAGAAAAATGAATTAACACGGATTACGATTGTCTACAACTCAGTTCAAACAAATCCATTCTAATAAAACCAACACAAAAAAGGACGCAGGAGGCGGGAATCAAATGATGAATATTAACAGTAAGCAGTCCCTGAGAAACGAAATCTTTACTAACCTGAATAAGACAGATGATGGGTGAATATAAACTTCTTGAGAACCTCTAATAGTCTTGTACTTCCCATCGTGACTTGATGCCTACAAACCATTAGGAGTATAAATGAATGAAGTTTCTCTAATAACAAGAGAGAAGATGAACAATAAATGATTCGGTAACAATTCCCGCCAATAGTAAAGATTTGGTAATTAGAAATAAAGATATTTGTTGAAATGTCACCTGAACTTATACCTTAGTTTCAATTTGTCACCTAAAAAAATAATTTAAGTGAAATGTCACCTGAATTTTTCAAAATCCATGATTTGTCACCTCACTTTAACATCATCCAATTTTCCAACTATTTTCAAGGGTATTTTAGTCTTTTTATTTTCATGAGTATTTTAAAAATGGAAAAATCATTATAAAAAAATTATGAGAAGACCCTTGAAAATTATAAAAATTATATATCTTTTCACATTTAATCCCCAGCCATTTTTACATTTAAGCTTTATGTTTTTAATAATAATTTTTTCCATTTTTAAAATATCCTTGAAAATGAAAAGACTAAAATACCCTTGAAAATAGATGGAAAATCAGATGATGTTAAACTCAGGTGACAAATCATGGATTTTGAAAAATTCAGGTGACATTTCACTTAAAATTTTTTTTTCAAGTGACAAATTAAAACTAAGGTATAAGTTTAGGTGACATTTCAATGAATATCCCTTAGAAATACACAAAAGTAACTACGAAACTCACTTCTAAACGACATGCATTAGCAAAAAACCCATTAGTAATTGCCTTCCTCACTACCTGCAAGATTTAAAAAGTAGCAGCATTCAGAATACCAAAGAGAAAAGAAGGGCTTCATCAACCCCAAGAATTCAACAAAAACTCCAGTTTCTAGAAAAGTATGTTTAGACCCCAAAGAAAACTGATGGAAGCATTTATATGCTTTCTGAGGAAGGTTCTAGCTTGCAGCCATTTGGATTGTTGTTTTTGCCTCTTGATTTTGTTTACATACAAAAATGTTATGGTCTGAATCTTGGAGACTTGAGACCCACAAGACCTACAGACTAGGATGTGTTCCCCTCTCATCCTATGCATCCCCCTCCCCCTTCATCCCTCAGTGAAGGTGAGATTTGATTTTGATCCCAACTCCCTATAATGCCACTAAAAAATGCACATTCTATATGTGAAATGTATCAACTTCTTATTCTTCAATGCTTTTCCTCCATTTTTTAAGAAGTCATAATTATTGGTAGAGAAGAAGAAAAGTGGAGATTATTTTATATCTCAGAGATACAAATTTGATACATCATGCATAGACTTACCACCGTGTCTCTTTCACAAGATTTCAAGACAATGCCTATTCTCTGAGCCGTTCTTCTGAGTTGTTCTCTAATTTCCAGAACCTTTTTCTGCACAACAATCAACTCACTCAAAAAGGTGCAAAGACACCATCTGTTAAATTGATCAAACCAGCTAATTACTGATACACACCATGGCTTGGTAGTTTACAAAGTTCTTATGACACCACTGCGAAGATTTACCAGACTGAAGAAATCCTTTGTAGACATTTAAGAAACTCACGTGGTCACCCTGCATGGAATCAAGAAAATCAAACAGGACAGCCCATTAGGTTAGTGAGCCTAGAAAGATAGGGGAAAGATATATGCATACCATTGAAAATTCAAATTTGGTACCTCAGCAGCAGCAAAATTCAACTTGGCTTCATCCAGTTCCTTCTGTGATCCCCAACCAGAAACCCAGATAGACTGCAAGACCAACATCTTAATTGTGAATTACTCAACGGAAGATTTCTATTCAAGGAGTTTCTTTTCTTCTAGAAATTGAGATATCTTCTGTAAATATAAAAAAGGCTTATTGTACTAAATATACAACCTAAATACGTATATGTATATTTAGGTTGTTCTTTAATATTCAGATTCCAAGATTTCCAATGGAGAGTGGGAGAGAGAAAATTATACAAGTATTTATTAACAGTAAGAGAATTAATAGGATTTACTTGAATGGAGAGAGTGGCAGCAATAGTAATCATCTCTTCTGAACACCCCAGTTGACCTGACGCTAAGATCATTTTTGAGATCATTGGATCCTACGAATCAATAAACTTCAACAAATGAGTCTAACTTCTAAGTTATACACCATGACAAAATGTTAAAGAATATAAACAATTTCTAAAGACAAAAACGACATATTGACACAATAGGAAATTACTTTCACAATTACTTGAAAACAATGTTTTCGGGAGGGGGGGCTAGCTCTAGTAAACACATTAGTGCACGGTATAGAAAACAAATGTAACTGTACTGTTGCATTCCACTGATTCTAACATGCATATCCAATACAGCAACAAACTAAATATCTAGTGCAGAGCGACAAGGACTGTAGTCCCAAAGCAACCAATTAATTTCGTAGCAGATAAGGAAAACACAAATACTTTAGGGAATAGATACAAGCCAGAAATACACCGATGATAAAAAAAAATTTCATTTGCAACATACCAATGGAATCTCAGCAATTTGAAATCCAGTGGGTGAAGTGAGTTTGGCATCATCATCTAGGACTCCAAGTGAATAAAGCACTTCAAGCGCTCGAACCATTGCTTCAGAAGATGGAGATGCTGGCCAATCAAAGCCCAAGATATTATCTATTCCCAAGGCTTTTAACTAGAAAGTAAGAGCACATTATTAGCATCTACACACCAGAAAAATATATCTCAGCTTTAAACATCAAATTATTGCACACGAAGAATCACAAAGCCAGCATGGAAATATACAGACTTATGTTGCTAAGGAATTTACAATGTTATTGATGATAAGCACGAGAAGCTCATGGAAAATTTGATTGATTTGATACTGGCAGTCTGATATTATGTTCATAGTGACTATCATGTAACTCCTGAAAACTAGTGGGATGGAAGTATGCCATATTTGAGACATACAATGGGAGTTCCAGATGGAGGCCTATTAGCCATGGAAAGCACTGTGTTGCAATATAATATCATACCTGAATCACACAGGGAACAAGATTTGACCTTTGTATCTCTGGGATCCCCTCAGCAGACATTTCCTTTGCAAAATACTCTTCAGTATATAGCCTGGTCGCAGCCATGGAATTTCAGGCAATTAAGTAAACTTATTTGACTCAGAATTAGCTTGAAGAGCAATGGGCATTAGTATATAAATATCTATCATAAAAAGTCTCATCACACCTTATTCTGTTACATAATCGCTTCTTATTGGAAGTATATCTCTATCAGCCTATATACCTTGTAGGTACATTTGTTTGATGACTTGTCCTTAACTCACACAAGTGAATTTTTATTATCTTCTAACAGTAATAAAGGTGGTCTGACTGTAGAATTCCTTACCACTAACTGAAGATCTTTGTCACAATAAAGATGCCACAAGTTCAGGGAAGAGAAAAGTGAAGTAAATAACCACAAAGAATTGCAGACCTGTAACATTTCCCAGGCCGAACTCTTCCAGCCCTACCGGTCCTTTGTCGAGCAGATGCCTTGGATATTGGCGCCACTACCAGATTTTCAATATCTGTTATCTATGTAAAGTAGATACAGAGTGTGCAAAATAAGAAGACAGATATTCACTAAACTAAGATGATATTATTAGATAGAAACTTTTGGCTCCAATATCAGCAAGAATCACAAGATCAAAGATTCTCATTACACCAAGCAATGAACAAACTCAGTTTAATAAATGTTTGTGTGTGTGTGTGTGTGTGTACACATGTATGTGACTGAGTGAGTTAGTGAGTGAGAGAAAGAGAATGAATATACCGGGTTGTAGAAACGCTGCTTTGAGAACCCACTGTCAACAACATAGACAACACCCTGTACGAATCAAAGGAATATGGCTCAATGATGATGCAGTGCCTTATTGCTCAAAGTGCAAAGTTAAGTCTTATGAATATTACTAGCATAGGGTTACCTCCAAAGTTATGGATGTCTCTGCTATATTGGTCGATATCACAACTTTCCTCTTCCCTCTAGGAGTAGGAGTGAACACCAACTCCTAAAAAGCAGAAAATAGAGTCCAAAATCAGCTCATGAAAGAAAATTCTAAAGCTGGCCAAAATAGTGGTACACAGAAAGCATAACAAACCTGCTCAGAACGTGGAAGTCCTGAGTAGAGGGGCAAAACCATCAATCCTGAAACATGAAGATATGACCATATAAAAACTAACATGTAAAAGAATCTTTAAAATTCCACTGTAAAAAAACACTTCAATCCAGAACAACACAATAACTGCTATATTCCAGATAATGCGAGTCATTTTAAGGTGACTCTTGAAGAATTCTGTACTTGAACTGAAAAAAATAATGGATTAGCTATGTGAAATCATCTATGGACTCTGTACCCCAATGCTAGAAGTTCTAGAACACACTACATACACACATAACAATAGCATGAACAAATGCATAAAACTCTTCCAAATTGCAATAGTTTGGAACTTGATTATTAAAATAAAATTTTAGTATTGGTAAAGCTGCAACATCTTCTGCACCTGATGACTTTCTTCCACGGTTTTGATCTTCTTCAGTAATCAGCTGGACAGCAGCATCAATATCATCTTGACCAGTAAGAAATACCAGAATATCTCCCATTGGTTCCTATAAAACAAAATCAGTAAGGTTTTGTATAACTGGTAGAAATGAAAATATCTGCATGTGCGTATGCAGATTTTCTATGAATAATAAAATAGAAAACCTGACATAAGTTTGGTCATTCGTTATACAAGGAAAACCAAGCATCATCCAAATATCATTTACCTTCTCATGAATTAATAATACTGTTGAAACAGCAGCCCGAAGATAGTCCGGGACAGGCTCCTCCACATAATGAATTTGTACATTAAACCCTCTACCCTGAAAATCAAGAAGATTTACTGATGCCTCAATGTTTCTTCTATATGAGCGAGAGAACCATTTTTTAGGGGAACTTACCTCAACTGATAGGACAGCAGGCTCCATATTTGGTCCAAGCTCCTCTCCTTCCGGTCTGCGACGCCTTTTGCTGTTTATAATAAAACAAAATTAGATATCAACATCAACATTCCACTTCATATTTCTTAGATAACAGTATTATCAACAGTACACAAATGCTCACTATATACAGAGGCAAATGTAATGGTGGAAATCTGTGGAAGTTGTTTATCTTATCCTCTGGCTTACCAAAACCTTGTAAACATTTGTGCTTTTTATAATTTCCAAGTGCAAAATGTGGACATGGTAAAAAAACAATTCTTGTCTATTTCTCTAGAGACGTGTATAGATGTTTTTTGCCCCTACAATAAACCAATCTATCATTTATTATTATTACTGAAAAGAACAGTACAAACACAAGTTTGTCAATTTTTCAGGGCAGTGATTGCAACTCTCATGCCTTGAATAACACTTTTCAAGGAAAACTAAGTAATCACAAGCATGGCAATAGTATATTATAAACCAAAGAACAAAAGAATAGACAGAAACTCATAAAATGCTTAAAACATACCTGGTCTGAAAGAAAGCAGACATTGATTTTGCTTGAATTGTGGCGGATGAGATGATCAGACGCAGCTCAGGTCGGCGTCGTTGGATCTAGAGTTGTAGAATTCAACAGATATATCATATGAATCCCAAAAGACAAGAATAAAGACCCAAACTCTTTTTTGTTTTGTAAAGTATCATCATATGATGTAAAGCTGATACCTTTTTTAGGAGACCCAATAAAATGTCAGTTGAGATAGACCTTTCATGAGCCTCATCTATCATTATGACACTGGAAATCACATCAAAAGAGATTGCGAGGAAAAAAACAGAAAGTGCAGAAATGAAGGTCAATAGAGAGATAGTAATAAGAACAATTCTTTTCATGCATAATATAATCCTTCCCCTTCCCCTCCTCTTCTAAAAACAGAAAAAAGCAAGAAAGAAATCCTAGTTAATTGTCGACCAACCACAACCTGTCTATGCAAAAAGACGTGCAAGGTTATTTTGTATGCAGAAACACTGACCAGAAAGTATGTCATATCTCTTTATTAATAGGAACATGTGGTTTTAAACAGGATCAATTCTAGAATGCTCGAAACTTTGGAAGTACATAGAGTCAGATGATATGCTTCAAAAAGGAGGAAAGCAGCAAAAAATTTACTGAAATCATAGCTAGTACCTATATTTTGTCAAAAGAGGATCATTCATCATTTCCCTGAGTAACACACCATCAGTCAAAAACTTTATCATAGTGACACCCTGTGCTGCCAGAACAGGAAAACCGTCATTCATGGCATGGAACTACAAACACATTAACATTGAATAAACAGATTCATTCTTATCATCTAGGATTTGCCAAATGATACTATGCCCATATGGAAGGGAAAAGATAATCAAATAAGAGAAAGTTCAGATCTTAAAATGATGAATAAATGGGTCTCACTGTATTTGTAACATCTTCGAATCGTATAGTGTAGCCAACTTCCTCCCCAAGCTTGACCCCCATCTCTTCAGCCACCCTTGAAGCAACTGACTACAGAGCAGTACCACCATTTATTTATAAAAAGAAAATGTATTTTTCAAATGAAACCAACAGGAATCAGCCATCAATGTAGGCCACCGAGATTAGTCTATAACATTTCACCAAAAAACAAACCACCATTTCTGTATATTCCTAGAAAGTTTTCATCTTTATTGCAATGTCTGCTGGGTTAAAAAGTACAAATAAATAAGCATATAAAGAGGCCAAAAGTTCTCCTTTTTCTTCAGGAGAGAGGAATCGCTTTCTAATGAACCAATAGTATTAGATAGAGCTGCTAGGGGACATCTCTTATTCCATTTTGAAAAAAAGCATTTACAATCTAAAAGCCACATAACAAGAAAAATAAAGAGAGTTCAGTGCAACATTCAATTCCAATCCACAAGCAATGAGCGATCATCAAGAGAACATTTTCAAGCATGGTTTGTATATGCGTCACTCATACCACAACTTTCAGATGACTTAGAACACTTTAGTAAAGTTTGGAATAGCTAACTGATGTAATTAAAGAAACATAATATACAAGTAATACTTAATAAAATGGCACATAAATAAAATCAATGAATAACCTGGACAGCCAGTCTTCTTGGCTGGGTGCATGCTATTACACGCCCACCATCAGCCCAACCTGCTTCTTTGAGGTACTGCAATTTCAGCAGACAAAATAAACATTTTGAACTCAAATCAATTAACTAACTTCAATGAATTTCATAGAAATTTCGATTTCAAAACCCACAGGAAAGATTGAAAATTCATTTGGGTTGTTGAAAGGTATGAAACAAGTTCTTGGCTTTTTTCCCACAAAACAAAACCGACCCGTTTAAGCACACAGCAAAAGAAGCGAACCTGAGGAATTTGAGTGGTTTTTCCGCTGCCCGTTTCGCCAACTATGATAGTAGTGGCGTGAGTCTCCACTAAATAGAGAATGGATGTGCGGTACTTGTACACGGGAAGCCTCTGCCTCTGCCTCTCAATATTTGCATACCCAGAAGGGGAAGAGAAGAAAAGGACTCCTCCCTCTTCGTCGTCGACGAGGCGAGGCTTCTCGGCCCCTGGTTTCCAGAACTGCGACATTGTTGTGGCTCTTGCTGTAGTGCTCTTCTTGATTTTCGTCAGCGATTGCTTGCGGCGTTGGGTTTTAGAGCTTAACAGCTGCTAGTGCTAGGCGCGCAGGACAGTCGAACACCCGGGACATGTCGTGTACCCGTTTGGTTATTTTTGCCTTTGGTAGGGCTATTAGGAGAATTCACTAAATTTTAAAGATAACACCGTCAAGTGCTATTATTTTATTTTAGAACAAAAATTATATTTTAAATTATCGGGAGTGAATTCCAACTTGGATGCAAAGGGCCAAGCATACTGTCTTGATTAATTGACCTAATCCATATATACACATGCAATTATTAAATCACGTAAACGAACAATATAATTAAGTATAATACCATCACGTGCTATTGTTAATTCATAAGAACGAAAAACATGATTGATATTTAATGAATCGAGGAATAATCTTTACAAGAAGAACTATCAAGAAAAATGTCACAATCAAATGAGTATCAAAAAAGCTTGGGGTTACCCTACCAATGTCGAACACGAGCCTTTTTAATTTCTTTTTTTTTTCTCAATCAATTGGTAGTATAGTCATCTATACAGAAGACAACTATATATGGCCAGATGGTAATGTAGTGTAGTTCCTTGATATTGCTTCGAAGTACAAATTAAGTAGTTTAGTTTTATGCATATTTAAATAGCAGAGATGTTGCCTCCAAAGTGATTGATGTCTCTGCGACGTACCTCAAAACCAATTGGCAATGGGGGGAGTAGCCCAACTCCTTATAAGCCCTTGCTAGGTTTCTCAACTTTCCAATGTGGGACTCTTTACCTTCACATTCTCACACGCCCCTGCACGTGTGGCAAATTTTCAAGCCTAACACATGGACAACAAATTTTGGGTGACGTGGAGCACGTGTGGTCGTTGAGCTTTCACACGTGGGCTAACCCACTCTGATACCATGAAGGAAGTTGAGGTTCCACCCCAAAACCAATTGGCAATGGGTGGAGTAGCCCAACTCCTTATAAGCCCTTGCTAGGTTTCTCAATTTTCCAATGTGGGACTCTTTACCTTCACATTCTCACAAGATCACTACTTTTCCTCTTCCCTCTAGATAGGAACAACTCTGACGTATCTTTTCTTTCATCCATGACAGTTGACTTTTGTAACTTGAATCAATGTTCTCCCCTTTTTGAATATTTGAAGTAAGAGACTTGACCCAGATTATTGAAGATTGATGAATTATATACCTTTCATACCCAAAAGCAAAATTTAAATAGCAAGGTCAGCTATGTCAAATATTTCCAAGTGAAAGTTTTACCCAGCCCTAGCAAATTCATCCATGCTAGTACTGTACTTTCTTTCTCAAGGGTTTAACTTGGAATTTAAGAGTGAAAACAGACAATCGTCAGCAATGGGGGCTACAGAACACAATAAGACTATCAGAGAGGTACATCAACATCCAACTGTATTGTTCGCATTAGGCATAAGAGGCAGAAAAAGGATATTCATATGATGTCGACGAATCTAGTCAAGCGAAAAAGGGCATTGACTTGACTTGTAGACTCATGGTCTCAAGTTCGAACTATATCATTGCACCTTGATAGTAGTGTGTTGGAGACCCTCCTCCCCTTCCTACCTTCGGGTAAATTAGGAAGTGTTCTTGTGATAGGAAAAAAAAAAGAAAAGGATAGAGGCGTATGCATGTAGCTTAGAGAAACTTACAAACTATGGTTCTTTTAATCCCCAAGTAAAATTTTGCTGCATAGAAGACCAGGTCGCTTTTTTTATATGGTATTGCCTCAGGTAACTCTGCCTCCGTATCAGTATTTCTTAATACCAGACCAAGTCAAGGATAATAATTCCACACTGAATTGCCTGGAAATAGCGTGTTTTCTCTAACACACAATCACAAAATTTCCGTAGCATATACGCATCCTTGAATAAATCAAAACAGTGTTCTTATATAAACAAGTGTGGTTAAGATTGTGTCATTTGTTCTACAATATCAAAACGCAATGTCTCTTTCTCTTGCCACAGCTAATACCGTCCAAAGGCTCTGGCTTTTGTTTCCTGCGCTCATCATCTACTTTCTAATCATTCTCTCGTGTGGAGTTGGAGCTCAAAACAGTAGCAATGTCACCAACGTTGGAGCAATCATTAACAGTAATTCTCGTATTGGGAAAGAACAGAAAACTGCCATGGAAATTGCAGCTGAAACCTTCAACAACCGCTCAAAGACTCATAAGCTCATCCTTCATTTTCGAGACTCCGGCACAGACCCCTTTCTTGCTGCTTCTGCTGGTAAGTGGTAACTAAACCCATGATGCTATTTATAACTCTATGATATGTAAAAGTACTCATGAAGTTTTTCTTTTTATGTTCTGAATTTGTTGCTGCAGCTGAAGAGTTGATAAAGGAAAAAAAAGTAGAAGCCATAGTTGGCATGGAGACTTGGCAGGAAGCAGCTCAGGTAGCTGATCTTGTGGGAAACCAAGCTCAAATTCCAGTGATCTCATTTGCAGCACCCTCTATAACCCCGCCACTAATGCAACGCCGTTGGCCATTTTTGATACGAATGGCAGCTGACGGTTCTGCTCAAATGAAATGCATTGCAGATATTGTTTCTGCCTACCATTGGAAAAGGGTGGTTGTGATATACGAAGATGATGGGTATGGCGGTGATGTTGGGATGCTAGCTCTTTTATCTGAGGCTCTTCAAGATGTTGGTTCAAAGATTGAGCACCGTTTGGTTCTTCCACGAGTTTCGTCTCTGTCTAATCCGAATTGGGTTGAGCTGGAAGAGCTGTTGAAGCTTCCCACCATGCAGTCTCGGGTATATATTGTGTTCCAGTCATCTTTACCAACAGTGGCTCATCTATTCAGAGTGGCTGAGAAGATGGGACTTGTAGGAAAAGAATCAGCTTGGATAATCACAGAGAGTATCACTAGTTTGCTTGACCCTCATGAAACTTCTGATATATCATCCACCATGAAAGGCACTCTGGGAATCAAGACCTACTATGCCAAAAATACTAATTCTTTTGCCACGTTCCAGAAGCAATTCCAAACAAAGTATCCAGAAGAAGGCAACCCCGAGCCAGGAATTTACGCTCTTCGAGCATACGATGCTATTAGAATCATTGCACAGGCCATAGGAAGAATGACTAGTAATAACTCTACTAGTCTTCAGCTGTTGTTAAATACATTATTTAGCAATTATACCGGTTTAAGTGGGAAAATGCGGTTCGAAGCAGGTGAGATATTGTACTCTCCGGTACTCAGAATCATAAATATTGTGGATGGGAAGAGATTCAAAGAACTCAACTTTTGGACACCAGATGTTGGTTTCTCATTAGAAGAAACAGGCAAGATCAGAGATGGTGATGCTGGTGGAGTAATTTGGCCTGGTAACCTCACGCATGCCCCCAGAGGCTGGGCAATGCCTACTGCTGAGAAGCCAATGAAAATTGGGGTACCTGGTAAAACATCCTTCAGCAAATTTGTAAAGGTTGATCCATCCCGGGACAATTCAGATAAGAAGAAATATGTCGGTTTCTGCATTGCAATTTTCGATATGGTGATAGAGAGATTGAATTATTCTTTGCCATATGAATTTGAAGCCTTTGATGGCCTCTATGATGATCTGGTAGAACGAGTCCATAACAAGGTAGCAACCTCATTTGTTTTTCTTTTGTCATTAAGATGACTTAACTAATTTCTATTTGATTTGATTCTGATGCAACGTTTGTATATATGCTTGTATCAACGGAAGGTTTATGACGCTGTGGTTGGCGATATAACAGTACTAGCTGACCGACTGGATAAAGTGGAGTTCACTCAGCCATATATGGAGTCTGGTTTGTCCATGATAGTTCCAGCAAAACCTGAGAAGCCAACATGGATGTTCATGAAACCTTTCACATGGCAAATGTGGGTGGTGAGTGGTGCCATTTTAATCTACACAATGTTTGTAGTATGGTTCCTGGAGCGCCCATCCAATCCAGAATTTGGTGGCCCATTGAAGAACCAGATTGGCACAGCAACCTGGTTTACCTTCTCCTCTCTGTTCTTTTCTCACAGTAAGTAGAGTACCAATTTCCATACATCTTAGATAGATAATCTAAAAGGCTCGGTTCAAAATTATAAACCTTGGTTTGGTTTCATTTGATTTTGCAGGAGAGAAAATTTACAGCAATTTAACTCGACTGGTTGTTGTGGTGTGGCTCTTTGTTGTATTGATCCTAACCTCAAGCTACACTGCTAATCTGTCTTCCATGCTTACCATCCAACGGCTCAAACCAAATGTGACAGATATCGAAATTCTGAAGAGAACCAACTCGAAAATTGGTTGCGATGGGGACTCGTTTGTCATGGACTACCTGCAGACTGTTCTTGGGTTCAAAATAGAGAACATCGTCAAAGTAAGCAGCGAATACAACTACACGAAAGAATTCAAAAGCAAAACCATATCTGCCGCCTTTCTTGAACTCCCATATGCCCAAGTGTTCATGAACGAGTACTGTGAGGGATATACGTCCACGGCGCCTAACTACAGATTTGGAGGCTTGAGCTTTGTGAGTAGTGACCAAATATTTCTTGTGATAGAAGGAACCATCTCTGAAAGTGAAACTAATAAAATTGTTTTTATGTCTCCTTGCAGATATTCCAAAGAGGCTCTCCAATAGCCAGGGATTTCACCAAGGCAATTCTAGAGCTATTGGAGAATGGAGAGCTGAAAAAACTTCAAAATGACTGGTTGACCCCCAATGAGTGTCCAAACAATGTAACTTCCAATGGACCAGAAAGCTTGAGCCTCAACAGTTTTAAAGCCCTCTATGTGATATCTGGTGTTACTTCTAGCTTTTGTTTCCTACTATCTCTTGCTGTCTGGGGGAGGAGGTTTCAGCAGCAAGAAGCAGACCAAGGCAATGCAAGCCCAAGTCCAAGTGAAGAAACTCTTTGGAACAAGACAGTTAGAATAGCAAAATTCTTCTACAGCAGAAAGCTTAATATCCCAACCAGAGCTCCAACTTTTGCTAATTACGCAGAAGAATGGCATTCTTCAAGGTGGGATTACTCCACTGCTTCAAATACTCCTGAGCATCCAAGGACCATAAGGCCAACAGAAATCGAATGCGTTCAACAAGAATAAATTCAAAGAATGGCATAGGGATATCTAAAACCAAATCCAATCCGCCTAAACCGACCAATCCAGACTTTTATGGCATTTCGAAGCCAAGTGTTAGATCATACATTCAATTCCAATCCGCAAGCAATGAGCGATCATCAAGAGAACATTTTCAATATTTTCATACCCAGAAGAGGAAGAGAAGAAAAGGACGCCTCCCTCTTCATCGTCGACGAGGCGAGGCTTCTCGGCCCCTGGTTTCCAGAACTGTGACATTGTTGTGGCTCTTGCTGTAGTGCTCTTCTTGATTTTCGTCAGCAATTGCTTGTGTTGTTGGGCTTTAGAGCTTAACAGCTGCTAGTGCTAGGCCCGCAGGGGAGTCCAATCCAACACCCGGGACCTGTCGTGTCCCCGTTTGGTTATTTTTGCCTTTGGTAGGGCTATTAGGGGAATTCATTAAATTTTAAAGATAACACGCTATTATTTTATTTTAGAACAAAAACTATATTTTAAATTGGATTCGAACTTAAGTGCAAAGAGCCGAGTATATTGTCTTCATCAATTAACATAACCCACATCTGCACATGCTATTATTAATTCACAAAAAATAACAACATGGTTGATATTTGATGAATCTAGAAATGATCTTTACAATAAGAACTATCAAGAAAAATGTCACAATCAAATGAGCATAAAAAAAGCAAGGGGTTGACCTACCAATGTCGAACACAAGCCTTTTTAATTTCTTTGTTCTTCTCCAATGAATTGTAGTATACTCATCTATACAGAAGACACAACTAATGTAGTTACGTTTTCAATTGATTTCAAATCAAACTGGTTTTTTCCCTGGAAATCAGTTCCCACACCACACATAGTCTATACATGGCCGGATGGTAATGTAGTGTAGTTCCTTAATATTGCTTCAAAGTACAAATTAAGTAGTTTAGTTTTATGCATATTTAAATAGCAGAGATGTTGCCTCCAAAGTTATTGACACTACTTTTCCTCTTTCCTGTAGATAGGAGCAACTCTGACGTATCTTTTCTTTCATCCATGACAGTTGACTTTTGTAACTTGAATCAATGTTCTCTCCTTTTTGAATGTTTGAAGTAAGAGACTTGACCCAGATTGGTGAAGTATATACCTTTCATAGCAAGGTCAGCTATGTCAAATATTTCCAAGTAAAAGTTTTACCCAACCCTAGCTAGGTAATTCATCCACGCTAGTACTGTACTTTCTTTCTCAAGGGTTTAACTTGGAATTTGAGAGAAGTGAAAACAGACAATGGTCAGCAATGGGGGCTACAGAACACAATAAGACTATCAAAGAGGTACATCAACATCCAAGTGTATATTGTTCGCATTAGGCCATTTAATTTAAGAGGCAGAAAAAGGAGACTCAAATGATGCCAATATGGAAGTATTAGTGTGAGCCAACCGGTGTAGTCAAGTGAAAAAGGGCCTTTACTTGACTTGTAAACCGTGGTCTCAGGTTCGAACTATATCATGGCACCTTGATAGTAGTGTGTTGGAGAAAACCCTCCCCTTCCTAACTTTGGCAAAAAAAAGAAAGTGTTATTGTGATAGAAAAAAAATTGAAAAAAAGTATATAGAGGCGTATGCATGTAGCTTAGAGAAACTTACAAACTCTGGTTCTCTTGATCCCCCCAAGTAAAATTTTGCTTCATAGAAGACCAGGTCATTATTTTATATGGTATTGCCTCAGTTAACTCTGCCTCCATATTATATTTCTTAATACCTTTCCAAGTCAAGATAATAATTCCTCACTGAATTGCCTGGAAATAGCGTGTTTTCTTTCTCTAACACACAATCACAAAATTTCCGTAGCATATATGTGTCCTTGAATAAATCAGTGTTCTTATATAAACAAGTTGTGTGAAGGTTGTGTCATTTGTTCTACAATATCAAAACGCAATGTCTCTTTCTCTTGCCGCATCTAATACTGTCCACGGGCTCCGGCTTTTGTTTCCTGCGCTCATCATCTACTTTCTAATCATTCTCTCGTATGGAGTTGGAGCTCAAAACAGTAGCAATGTCACCAACGTTGGAGCAATCATTAACAGTAATTCTCGTATTGGGAAAGAACAGAAAACTGCCATGGAAATTGCAGCTGACACCTTCAACAACCGTTCTAAGACTCATAAGCTCATCCTTCATTTTCGAAACTCCAGCACAGATCCCTTTCTTGCTGCTTCTGCTGGCAAGTGGTAACTAACCCCATGATGCTATTTATAACTCTATGATATGTAAAAGTACTCATGGAGTTTTTCTTTTTATGTTCTGAATTTGTTGCTGCAGCTGAAGAGTTGATAAAGGAAAAAAAAGTAGAAGCCATAGTTGGCATGGAGACTTGGCAGGAAGCAGCTCAGGTAGCTGATCTTGTGGGAAACCAAGCTCAAATTCCAGTGATCTCATTTGCAGCACCCTCTATAACCCCGCCACTAATGCAACGCCGTTGGCCATTTTTGATACGAATGGCAGCTGACGGTTCTGCTCAAATGAAATGCATTGCAGATATTGTTTCTGCCTACCATTGGAAAAGGGTGGTTGTGATATACGAAGATGATGGGTATGGCGGTGATGTTGGGATGCTAGCTCTTTTATCTGAGGCTCTTCAAGATGTTGGTTCAAAGATTGAGCACCGTTTGGTTCTTCCACGAGTTTCGTCTCTGTCTAATCCGAATTGGTTTGAGCTGGAAGAGCTGTTGAAGCTTCCCACCATGCAGTCTCGGGTATATATTGTGTTCCAGTCATCTTTACCAACAGTGGCTCATCTATTCAGAGTGGAAGATGGGACTTGTAGGAAAAGAATCAGCTTGGATAATCACAGAGAGTATCACTAGTTTGCTTGACCCTCATGAAACTTCTGATATATCATCCACCATGAAAGGCACTCTGGGAATGAAGACCTACTATGCCAAAAATACTAATTCTTTTGCCACGTTTCAGAAGCAATTCCAAACAAAGTATCCAGAAGAAGGCAACCCCGAGCCAGGAATTTACGCTCTTCGAGCATACGATGCTATTAGAATCATTGCACAGGCCATAGGAAGAATGACTAGTAATAACTCTACTAGTCTTCAGCTGTTGTTAAATACATTATTTAGCAATTATACCGGTTTAAGTGGGAAAATGCGGTTCGAAGCAGGTGAGATATTGTACTCTCCGGTACTCAGGATCATAAATATTGTGGATGGGAAGAGATTCAAAGAACTCAACTTTTGGACACCAGATGTTGGTTTCTCATTAGAAGAAACAGGCAAGATCAGAGATGGTGATGCTGGTGGAGTAATTTGGCCCGGTAACCTCACGCATGTCCCCAAAGGCTGGGCAATGCCTACTGTTGCGAAGCCAATGAAAATTGGGGTACCTGGTAAAACATCCTTCAGCAAATTTGTAAAGGTTGATCCATCCCGAGACAATTCAGATAAGAAGAAATATGTCGGTTTCTGCATTGCAATTTTCGATATGGTGATAGAGAGATTGAATTATTCTTTGCCATATGAATTTGAAGCCTTTGATGGCCTCTATGATGATCTGGTAGATCGAGTCCATGACAAGGTAGCAACCTCATTTGTTTTTCTTTTTTCATTAAGATGACTTGAGTAATTTCTATTTGATTTGATTCTGATATATGCTTGTATCAACGGAAGGTTTATGACGCTGCGGTTGGCGATATAACAGTACTAGCTGACCGACTGGAGAAAGTGGAGTTCACTCAGCCATATATGGGGTCTGGTTTGTCCATGATAGTTCCAGCAAAACCTGAGAAGTCAACATGGATGTTCATGAAACCTTTCACATGGCAAATGTGGGTGGTGACTTGTGCCATTTTAATCTACACAATGTTTATAGTATGGTTCCTGGAGCGCTCATCCAATCCAGAATTTGGTGGCCCATTGAAGAACCAGATTGGCACAGCAACCTGGTTCACCTTCTCCTCTCTGTTCTTTTCTCACAGTAAGTAGAGTACCAATTTCCATACATCTTAGATAGATAATCTAAAAGGATCGGTTCAAAATTATAAACCTATGGTTTGGTTTCATTTGATTTGGCAGGAGAGAAAATTTACAGCAATTTAACTCGACTGGTTGTTGTGGTGTGGCTCTTTGTTGTATTGATCCTAACCTCAAGCTACACTGCTAATCTGTCTTCCATGCTTACCATCCAACGGCTCAAACCGAATGTGACAGATATCGAAATTCTGAAGAGAACCAACTCGAAAATTGGTTGCGATGGGGACTCGTTTGTCATAGAATACCTGCAGACTGTTCTTGAGTTCAAAATAGAGAACATCGTCAAAGTAAGCAGCGAATACGACTACCCGGAAGAATTCAAAAGCAAAACCATATCTGCTGCCTTTCTTGAACTCCCATATGCCCAAGTGTTCATGAACGAGTTCTGTGAGGGATATACGTCCACAGAGCCTACGTACAGATTTGGAGGCTTGAGCTTTGTGAGTAGTGACCAAATATTTCTTGTGATAGAAGGAACCATCTCTGAAAGTGAAACTAATAAAATTGTTTTTATGTCTCCTTGCAGATATTCCAAAGAGGCTCTCCAATAGCCAGGGATTTCACCAAGGCAATTCTAGAGCTATTGGAGAATGGAGAGCTGAAGAAACTTCAAAATAACTGGTTGACCCCCAATGAGTGTCCAAACAATGTAACTTCCAATGGACCAGAAAGCTTGAGCCTCAACAGTTTTACAGCCCTCTATGTGATATCTGGTGTTACCTCCTCCTTTTGTTTTCTACTATCTCTTGCCGTCTTGGGGAGGAGGTTTCAGCAGCAAGAAGCAGACCAAGGCAATGCAAGCCCAAGTCCAAGTGAAGAAAGTCTTTGGAACAAGACAGTTAGAATAGCAAGATTCTTCTACAGCAGAGAGCTTAATATCCCAACCAGAGCTCCAACTTTTGCTGATTATGCAGAAGAATGGCATTCTCCAAGGTGGGATTACTCCACTGCTTCAAATACTCCTGAGCATCCTAGGACCATAAGGCCAACAGAAATCGAATGCGTTCAACAGGGATTCGAAGCCAAGTGTTAGATCATACATTTTAGTACATTTGTTACATTTTTCCTAATTGTACACTGCTGATTAATTGCACATAGTTAGACTAATGTTTAGGCCTTTGTCTATACTTTATTTTTCTTTATACAATTGACTAATTCATGAACTCTGTGTACAATATAGCTCCTTGAGAGATGAATAAAATACATACACCATACACGTTACATGATGACGGTGATGATTATGATGGGATTAGTTGACATTGATGAGGACTTTCAATAATTCAATATTCAGAGACAAGTAAGTCATTCTAGGGGTCTAAAAATCTGTGTGCTTACAAAGATAAGTGCACGAAACGTGGCTCCACAAGAAAGGGAAGTCAAAGGACACATGGCAGCAGTTGCTATTGCCGCAAAAACAAAGGAATCTTTTGTTTGCGAATATAAGAACTGACTTTAGGGCCCAAAAGGAAGAAATGTGGGATTAAATTCTGTCTTGGCCTGGGACTAGAAAACCTTTCAACATAGAGCCACAGTGAAGTGTTTGGCTTTAACTAATTTAGTCAAAGTCCAAATTGTGGAATGATATACTGAATATTTATTCCATTCAAATTGCAATTTAAATTCCTTGGACATCCAATCCTTCTTAATCATTGATGAAACCCTATTAGACACAAATAATATTTTTAATCAGGATTAACACCTTTTGTCTTTATTTATTCAAAACGTAAAGACAAACTGAAACCGTTATGACAGAAGAAATAAGAATAAAAACGTTAGACGGAGTATCAAACAGGCACCAGTGGTCTAGTGGTAGAATAGTACCCTGCCACGGTACAGACCCGGGTTCGATTCCCGGCTGGTGCAAATTTTTTAGACCTTTCACGTAATTGCCCCTTTATTTGAACTGGTTTTTTTATTTTTATAATTTTATAAATCATTGGTACACATTCAACTGGCTTATATGTATCGTGTCACTTGGATAGCCTAGCCATTGATGGAAGCGAAACTATTTTTGTAAATTTAAGTTAAAAGGGAGGGCTATATTACATTAAAAACTTTTCTTTATTAGATATTACATAAATGCCTCCCAACATAAAGAACTCAATATACATGCTAACACTTTTTTTTTGTCGGAATACATGCTAACTTTTTTTTTTGTCGGAATACATGCTAACACTCTTTTTTTTCTGTCGGAATACATGCTAACACTCTAGGCAGTGAAGATGAAGCATCAACAAAGCCGACCATGAAGCCGCATCTGGATTCTCGTGGAATGGAACCCAGCAACTGGAGAAATCTTCGTGGTGTACACTCTATGTACATAGGAGCAGGACATAAAATTTGGTCACAGCTGTTACACAGAACTTGCTTTTTATACCTCTTCACTGCCACTTTGGCTGACAGACTTCAAAATGTTGAACTTGCAGAGTGGACAGGTGGCATTGATCTGTAGCCATTTGTCTATGCAGGTGCAGTGGAAATGGTGATGGCAAGGAAGTTCACGCAGTTCAGTTCCATCATCATAGGCACAAAGGCAGATGCAACATTCCTAAGATTTACCACAACGGTTCATGTTATGAGCACATCTATTCATAGAATTCTCCTTTATGTAAGGTTACTTGGCAATGAAAAATTTAAAACCAGTCTAGTGTCCCAGACTTCATACACGTGACTTGCAAATGGAAAGGCGAAGCCCTGGGAAATAGATGGGCAATTGACAGACTCAATTGTCGATCATGTACATGGTATGAATTCCAGGTGGTAATACGATAGCTGATTTCACCATGTCACTTAAAGAAAAGAAAAAAGACTATGTTATGAGACTTTTTAGTGTAAAGAAAGTATCATGAAACTTACAGCATCCTCCTGGGAGAGAACATGTTCAGTGGGCGTACTAGTATCACATTCAGTCATTATTCCTCCAAAAGATTCTTGGATCTCACCATTAACTTTCTCAAAATCAGATATCGTGCGGAACTTGTACTTTGGCAAATGGTCAATCTCTTCCTTTGTTGCTCCTTCCTGTTCGGAAATAAAATGTGACCAGGACATTAGGCACAGACAAATATTTAACAGCATATAAGTTACTCACACAGGTTTGTTGATGAAATTCATTAAAGAACCTAAAAGTGCACTAGTGATGTAAATAGTCCATACACACAGACCATGATCAAAATTTGACAAGGAAGAGCGAACTCCCTACAAAAATATCCTCAAAAGCATCCAGCATGATATCTTAGCATGGCATGTTTAGACCTTATTTCAGAATCCTAGTAACAATTCGACATAATTTTCTATCCAAAAGTTTTACTGCACAATATAATCATAATTTGCTGTATACATAGCCTAGAGAAGATCAGTTGCTTTATACTGCAAAATAGTCATGTTGACCAATCAAACTAGAGCTTATGTCCATAATACAAGCAACAAATAACAAATTCATTAGTTTCAAGTGCACCAGAATATCCCTGAATAGTATCAAGCACCTCAATGTAATATCTGGAATCAACTCAAACATTTCCTATGAGCACCTACCTGATCTGTCACAACATACAAGATAGCAATGATGCAGGGGAGACAGAAGCAAACGGCAATGCCAATGAGAGATGCAACGGCAATGCAGATCACAACAAAAACCACATCCAAAGCAAGAAAAGTGATACAAATCCTGCAAAATAACCCACATTTTATAAGCACAAGATAACAGCATGCACACAAATGGCTTGAAAGAAAACAGATATAAAAGGGCCAGTTAGCTCAAACGAACCAGTACAATTGAGGGGAGTCTCTTATCAAACTTTCACCACCAGCAGTCACCCAGTAGAACCCAAGGATCCACCAGATGAACGAAAACACCGTATTTGCTGACTCCAAATGTTTTGCAACACTGCCACATCAAACAGTCAGAAGATTCTTCCATACATACACATACACCATGAGCTAGAATACTACAAAAGGATTGTTGCTCTACTCCTCAAGCTCGGTCACAATCTTTATTTGAGAAATGGAGGTTCAAATCCAACCCAAAAACTCAAAATTATTCAAAGTACACATCTTTTGCCTAAAAACAATATTGCAACAGCTAAATTACAACAAACAGTAACTGTAAGACGTAAGAGTTAAGACCCCGTTCAAATTTTGATAAAAACAGAAATGAAAAGTGAGTTTTTGTATAAGCCTCTCTCAGAAGCGAAACCCAAAAATTAAAACTTTTAAAACATTATAAGAAAAAGAAAAAGACCTGGTGCCAGCATAGTCCACGCTCTGTTCAATTCCATAGTCCTCACCATCATCACTCCCAGACCCAGAAGAATTTTCCCAACGAGGACTCTCTTCCGCCACTGCAATATCACCCACTCGCCTCCGCCGCATGCACTCCACGCCTACGCAGGCCATGTGGACCAGGCACTGAAACGCGTATCCAACAATCCACGTCCTCAAAGGCACCAAGGGGCTCTCTTCACGGCTCAGCCACAGCACCCCAATGGCAATCCCCAGAAGCCCAGCGTTCCACAAGAGGTCCAATACGATAATTGGCCGCGAGTAGGCCCAGTCGCTTTGTCGATCCTCCAGCTGCTCCGCCGCTGCCTCGCGGACTCGGACCGACGGCTCGCGCAGCATCATACGGCGGCTGCTGGCTCGCCGTAGGAAGCGAGCTGCTCCGCGGAGAGGCCTCGGCGGGCGCCGGATGAGCCGCCGGCTCCGCACGAGGTTGTCGGCGATCGGGTGGCTTAGAAGTGGTGATGCGGCATCGGAGGAAGATGGGGGTTGGAGGTTTGAGCCCAACATCTTTTTCTTTTTGTGTTTTGAATTATTGTTTGAAAAGCTAATTGCTTTGGGGTTTGTACATTTGATTTGGATGAAGTAAAGATGTGTTGATTTGGGTCTGAAAGGAATCGAATTTTGGTTTGAGAGTGGGGATTGAAAGGGTGAGATTTCAGGGATGGTTTGATCGGAGAATTGGACGAGAAAATTTGGCGAAGTTTGGATCGTCGTGAAGAAGAAGAAACACTGGAGGCCTACTTATGACGACGGAGTTGACATACCCGCGGGACAAACGAAGCGTGTTTGTTTTTTTCCTTTTTGTAAATAGGAAAAGATAAAAGAAGTATTTATTTGTTTTCTTAATCAAGGTTCCAATAAACAAACAAAAATGAAAAGAAAGACAAAAGAGGTAGAGAAAATCAAATGTTTAATGATTCATGGACATGAGGCTCCGATGAAGATGATTAAGTCATAATGACAATTAACATTTCTTTAATCAGTATGATAAGTTGGTCCACAATTTCTTTTCCACATAGGACGTAACCCCTTTAAGCTTTACCTAGTTTAGAGTCTGATTTTTTAATACGGAAATTCCAACAATGTACCCACAAACCATCCAAAACGTGTTATGAATCCATCACTCTTTATTTTTTGACACAAGCAAAATTGGAACACAAGAGCTCGAGTGTTACGAATCCATCACATTTTTAATACATGTAAGTTGTATTGCAAACATAATTTACTGAATGCTATCGTAGAAGAACCCCCTTTCTTAGTTTACAAACTTTAAGCGGCATGGCATATGACGTCCTCCTCAAATTTCTTTCATTCCAAGTTTCCAACATTTTCATCCCATCCACACCACAACTGCCAAAAATACATTCAAAAAGCAAAAGGGACGGCCATGGCTAAATGCTTCCAAAAAGTTCCGCCAAGTAGCTTAAAAAATGGCCATGTCCTTAATTCCTTAACATGAGACCCCAGCTGCCAGGATTGAAACTTCAAAGTTAAGATGCAACCAGGCCCACCCATTTGGCCTTTACCACTTTCTGTCCCCTATCGGTTAAGGACCGTTGATAAATAATGTGCAACAGTACGAGGTTTTGCAACAGTTAGGGGTCTTTGATTAAAAATACAGATGAGAACAAATCAGTATCTATCAGTCTGAGGTCTCTGTCATAATCTGAAAGCCATAATAACAAAGTGATACACTAATTATCAGTATTATAAGTATTCCCCTGAAAGCAATCTTCACTGGAACAAACACAACATGGATGCACTAAAAAGTATGGACAGATTCCTGGAATAGTCACGGGCTGCTGCATAATTTTTTTCTTAGGGGACTGACAACTCAGAGGCACTAATCCAGTAGCCGTTCTTCTTGGACAGGGCTCCAGAGGAACACAATAAGTACTGTTAATCCACAATGAATCTATAACTAATCAGCTTCCTCAATGAAACAAAACTCATTCCTAAGAGACGAATTCAATACATCACGTACTCATATACGTATTCCTGTGGCGCATCTCTCACCATCCTGATTTCCAAGAATTTTCTCACCGCGAAGCTACCTGTAACCCCTTCCCCTTCCACGTCCACCCCACCCCCTGCCTCTGCTCCTTCCCCCACCCCCGCTTCTTCCACCATGAGATAAACCTTCAAATGCTCTATTGACAAGCTGATTTTGTAAACCGCCACCTCCACGGCCTTTCTTTGAAGTCATATTCCCAGGTCCATTGCCAGGATTAGCAGGTCGTTTTGTTCTGCACCAATACGTTTAAACAAAATAAAACTGGATCTTTTCAAGTATGCATACTTTCATTAGGATAAAAAATCTTGTTTCCACAAGCTTATTAGATAGGAGCAAGAAAATTTATATTACCCTGTGGCAGGTGTGTTAGAGGGCACAACAGGTTTTGTCACTTCTTTCCAAGATAGGTTGATGCTCTTGTCTCCAATAAACGAGGGCGTTTTTGAATGAAGAGTCTGCATTTGTTAAGAATCATTTAAAGATTAGTTAAAGCTCATGAATTAATTATCGTGCATTCATAATTCTCAAACAATTCATTCACCTTTGTCATTGCCAATATGTTATTGCAGGTTCGCAACCCAGTTGTAGTATTCTGCTTTTCCGTTTTCTGCACATCATAAAAATATTGTTTTTAAGATCAGAAAAGGTCCACAAGATACTGTGAAATCTTATTAGAATCAACTCACAATGCTATCCTTCGCTTCGTCAGATTTTGCAGCTGCCATAGCTTTGTTCTTTTCAGCCATTCCCTGGGTTAATTTCTTCATGGTGGCCCTAGTTAACTCCTCAACATAACTCAACCTGTGGCAATCAATCAAAACACTTTCAGTTATAAAGGTGCAGCAACTTGATAATCCTCCATGTAAGATATCAGTAACTTGCATAACCCCCAAACTTTCAACCATGGGATTCTCCTCAATTGGGGGCAACTACCCTCATCATAAATAATAATAAAAAGACTAAAACTTGCTATTGTGTGGATAGGCTGGGCCTTTTCAATTGAATGCAGTTTCCATTTGTTCCTTTTTTGGAATAAAAAAGGGGAAGACTGAACCTGAAAACTTGACCCAATCTTATTGCGTGCAAACAGCCATGCCGCCCCCTACCACCCCCACTCCCCAAAACAGAAAAGGACACCCACTCACCAGGAAAAAATAAAACCATAATTCACCACCACCTGAGCTAGGGCCCAATTATATTGGATGCAAAATGACAAAGAAATAATATAAACTATAATAAGCAATAAAAGATAGATGAAGAAGAAAAACCACCTCTCAGTAAATTCCTTATACTGCTCCGAAAAGTCCTCCCCAAGCCTATCTGATGGTTGTCCAGTCACTATCTTGTAACCGCATAGACTGTTAGTAGCATTTGGAACCTATTTCATAAAACAGTCAAGTAAGCACTACACAATGTTGATTCACAGTAGTATTAACAAGGGAGGTTGATTAGAAGCCAAACAAACCTTGTGAGAAAGATGATGAAATGTGTACAACAAGCATTCTACATAAGTGAAGTTAAACTCCTCTCCAGTCTTCCTCCGAGGCATGTTTTTCTGTAAAAGAAAAAAGAAATAGATGATAGTTATTTTGCGACAAGACAATATACAAAAAAATGATTCAGGAAATGGTATTGTTATCCAGCCCTGGAACCAATTAAAAAATTATATTGATACTGCTATCCAAAGAGTGAATGCAAATATATCAATCCTAATCAGTGTTTTTAGAGGCGCAATTGAGGCACACCTGATAGCAAGGCAGCAGAGGATCACCTTGAGGCGCTCTCTGCTAATAATTGGATATTATTCTGAGATTGTTTATTATGGTTGAACTATAACTAATACAAGAGTACCTATTTTAAATTTATTCTGATCATAATAATTTGAATCCCAAAAGGCTTGTGCCTTGTCTTTCGGGTAATAAAATGCCTTGTGGTATGCATTGGCTTTGAAAACATTGATTCCAATTGTGGAGAGTGGTCTAAAGGTTGGATCTTCACACTACATAGTCCATTTCCTAATAATTGTTAGTATACGAAATGGTACCTTTAACAGCTGAACAACAGAAGGAAGAATCTGACGTGAATCTTGTGGAGTTGTGTAAGGTGAAACTTCTGCAAGGGCTTTGAGCAAATCTAGCCTTCGTTCGTCAGGAAGCTGACAGATAAAATATTGTTTGAATAAATATATTTTACAAGGTTTCCCATTTGAACAAAACACCATAAAGACAGCATCATCATCATCAAAGAAATATTGTCAAATATTATAGTAAAGATACTATTAACATTGAGATGTATTTTCACTTTTTTTTTTATATCACTAAAATGCTAGCAAGTACCGTATTCCCATGTAATTTTCCTAGTGCTATTTATCAGAATCTAGTCATCATTTCTCAGGGTCCTTGTAATTAATAGTATAGACGAGTAAGAAGACAGCATGACTACTTATAGACCTATTAAAAATTCTCGCATAATATGGATAATAAAGGAATCGACTATTTGGTCTAAACGCTACTTAAGTTATTGAGTATTTGATTCAAGAAAAAGTAAAATAAAAGATGACAAAACAAGATTAGAAGACCAATGCCAGTTCTTCCCCACTTCTTTTGTTTTTCTAACACGAGTAATACAAGCTCTCATTCTTATACCTAGTTGATGGAAGAACATAATCACTAGTAAATATGATATATCATCCCAAATTCTGATAACAAATTTATTTATTTATTTTGGGTAAGAGATAACACATTTCACACATAAATCAATAAAGTCAGAGAAATAGTTATTCTATCCCAAATTTCAATTATATATATACCACTTTTTTTAAGGCTGTCCTTACTCAATTTTATTTGGGGCAATACTGACTCAATTTATGAAAACAAGAATATAGAAATAACACTCTCTAAATTACCAAGAAACTTGGTGCCCATACTGGAAGAGTATACCAGAACATTAAAAGTATAGATGTTACCTTATCTGAAACAGGAAGGATGTGTTTGTTCAAATAGTTGAGGAATTTGCTGCTTGACGCACCCCTCTGTATAAACAAAATAATATGAATAAACAGGGCTGCTACTTGATTGCCAAAAAAAAAATTACACAGCAAAAAATGCAAGGAATAAAGCTATAATATGAGAGGGCATACCACAACAAATGGCAGAGCCATGAACAAGCAAGATATCAACCTGTCAATATGATCTGCATCTGAAACCTGCATTCCAACAGTTTCGCAGAAAAGTTATTAAAAGCACCATAGTGATTAAAAATAATATATTTGATACCCACCTACATTCTTAAGCAGTAATATCACAAAGGAATAATTCCATATTCATTTCCAGCATATTTTGCATAGTATACTTGCTCAAAGCTGCTATTTCATTATCCTTAAAATCAACACAATAAAACAAACACTTACATTGAATTGGGCATCTAAATCAGCTTGTCCTTCAATAATACCAATTAGTTCTTTCATGCGTTCAGGAGGAGCTTTCTCCCCAAATATGCTCAAACTTTTTAAGAAGTCCATAAACATTCTAAATTCTGCCCCAGTTACATCTTCTAAACTCTGCAATTGGACTCAATCATATTAGTTATACATCTTGCTACCTTACAACAGAATAGTAAAATAAAATTGATGAGATCATAACTTCCAAAAGTTTTTTTAAAATTAACTGTAGCATGAGGGGAAGAGGACCGCATATCAATCAACAATAGAGGTAACGAAGCAATGCAGAAGACTAGCAGAGCAACCCAACTCCAAAAGAATACTTATAGAGGTACTTTAAGGACGGGTTTAAGCCTCTAAACATACACATGAAAACAGTTGAAACATCACTTATAACCACACCTTTTTTATCAAGTCAGTAATATGCCTTTCCATTTCCTCCTGAGGCTTCAAAAGTTCAGATTTAATTGGAAACACCTGCAACAGCAATCATTTAAACTCCAGTTATGATAATAAAAGAGAGTCATGATAATAACTGTATTGGGGATTACACATAATGGTTTTACCTTCTCTCGAATAAAGGTTAAAACCTTCTCACGAATAAACTCATCTGTGCTTGGTTCATCAACACTCCCAATGTGCTTGAATAAGGCTGTCAAAGAAACTACACATACAAGAAAATAATGTATATTATGAAAGAGTTAGATTTTACATGGATCCGAGATGTATCAGGTGCTGAAATGAAAGCTAGAAAGAATATAGCTTATACCAAAATCCTTCCATAAAATAATTTGTAATCTTAATCACAGCATTTCAGTTTATAAGTCCACACATTTACCTTTCACATCTTGCCTCAAAAGGGACATAAGTGCTTTATGCACAGCATCACGCTCCACAAATTCCTCTAAAAGCATCAACAAATCCCAACATCAGACTCAAATAACACATTCAACAGACTCCCAAAATTAGAATCGCAAAAACAATGACAAATAATAAGAATTTACCAGCAGCAAGGAGTTGCACAAGAATGTCTACAATTTTTGCAATCTGCTCAGGTGTATCCTTGCAGAAAAGGGGAAGGCCCCGAATAGCTTGAACTCGAACCTACACATTTCATAAATGATGAAAATTAAAACTTTGAGCTGATTAACAAAACCCCCATACAAGAATAACATAGAGCTACCGCTGTACATTGCTTTGACTATGTCAAATCAAACTAAACAATTTTGAATAGGAATCAATTTTTATTTTAGAAAAAATCCCTCAATTTTCCAGTTACCAAATATAGCATAAGATGCAATAAATGCATAGACCTCCAGTTACTGGATCTAATCCTCCACGAAAAGTAAGAAATGCCTCATATTTTCCGAAATCTTCCTACTCAAACAAGAAGTCCTATAGTTTACAACTCTTCTCTATATAGTAATTCAACCTATTGCTAAGCATCCCCCTATGATTAACTCTGAAGAGAAGAATACAAATGATTGAAATACACATGTATTTATGAGTGGGTATACAAATATAAACTGACCCCAAGCTCTTCTTCCTCAATCAAATCAATGTGGGTATAGATGGCAGACTCCGAAAGGTCGGGGAAGAACTTGAAGAACCTAGGAATAAGCTGCGCAGCCAACTGTTTGGCCTTGATGCTCGTCTTGGCCGCATCAATAATCCCCTGGTAGTCAGCCACATTCTGAAACGACAAAGAAAAACCCCAAACTATTAAAACCCAAAACCCTAGAAATAAAATTTCGACAAAAAAAAAAACCCCAAATATGAGAGAATGGGCGGGGGACCTGGGACTTGTCCTTGGACTCATTGAGTCGCTCGCCGAACTCGTAGAGCTTCTCGATGTTCTTGGCCTCGTCGGAGGGGTCTGTCATTGGGGCTCTTCTGGCTCTGAAGCTGAGCGAAATTTGGAACAAAAAATTGAATTATTATTATACAAAGGTATTCGAAAATATTTCATAGTTATTATTTTTGGAAATTGAAACTAGGGTTTCGGTGGGCGTACAGGTTTTATTTACTTACAGGCTTTTTGGCTTTAGGAGTGTGAAGGAGAGAGAGAGAGAGAGTTACTGAAGAACAAGAAGAAGCCGAGAGAGGGTTTGATCGGCAAGATAAAAAGTGGAAGCTTCTCTACGGATACGCCTTTACTTTATCATGTCTTCTTTAACGACGACGTGTCGTCGGGCCTTTGGGCTTTGTCTTAAGTCTTTACCAAGAAACCGAGACACGTTTCTCTTCGACCTTAAAACGCACCGTGTTTGGGCTCGTCAATCAGGACCCAGTAAAGTTATATTACATCTGTTCCTAATGATCCAATAATTCAACAAATATTCCACAAACGGTCGTGTCAATTTATTACATGATAACTATCAAATTATTGCAACAAGAAAGTCAGTCATGACCATTGACATGAATTTATCATATAATAGATGCCTTAATGTTAGGAATGCACTAGATTGGATAAGAGAAAATTAATAACATGTAATATTTGGCATAACATATGCTCTTTGGGTTGGATTTTGGTATTCTGAATTCTATCTTGGACGCCAGGATTCGGGATTGCATTGTTGTTAAGGGATTGAATTAGATTGGACTACACAACATTGAATGCAATAATTTCAATGCATAACAATGACATAGGGTTAAAAATAATGCTATTTGTGTTCGATTTCAGTATTTCAGATCCAGTTCTTGGGCACCAGGGTCCCAAACACCGGGTCTCGAAATCTCGGGTTGAAGGTCACTGAGTCAGAGTAGTGTGTTTTATCCCAAGGAATAGTTAAATCCTCAAGAATGCAAACGATGGGCTTACTGGGGGATTTGCTTTTAGGAGTTTAAATATCAGATTTTCTTTTCTTCTCTGAATCTCGAGGAGTTAGACCACATACATTTTAGTCGAAATTATATTAACGTTGGATCATGATCCTGCTTAATGGAAGATCCAAAATTAGTACAGCGAGTTATATTGCCAAAGAGGTTCCCATTAAGAAATGGAGAATGCAACGCTGAACGAGAACTTAAATCTAAAAGAGGGATGAAAGAACTCATCATCGTCTCAAGCTTACTCTTTATAACACTAAAGAATTGGTCAACAAGAAAATAAAAATGGACACTCAGAAACTTCAGGGCACAAGTCAGTATGAAATATGCTACCTCATATGAGACTCTCTCCTCCTGCATTTCATTTGCTGTGTGCATTAAACATGGTGTAGGATGATGACACTCTCACAAGTACAACGCCCCCTTGCAAAACTAATGAAGTTAATTCTCCTTTATTGACAAAGCTGCTTCTATCACTGCTACTAAGATGAATTCCTCTCTGTTGGAGAAATCACAGATTGGGTATTTCCAACGCTTGCAAGACATCCTTGAACTCAAAATCGTGTGTTTGTCTGTTGAACCGTTCAACCAGCTTATACCTCGTATCGTTCACATAAAATGTTTGGGTGGTCTCCAGAAGCCATTTTGCCTCTGAGTCACTGAGTTTGCTGGGCATCACGACATCGCCACGGATAAGCACCATGTCTTTGCTTTCTGCAAATTCATTATAGTAAGTTACAGCGAAGTAGGGAGCAGCTTGAGTTCCCCTTGCCTTGTAATCTTCAAGACCAGTGAAAAGCATGTGTGGCGTCTGCACTGCAAGAAAGTTTTGAATGAAAAATTGAGTTCACTTAGACACAATAAGGGCCATAATCTATTTTTTTAATTCTTATAGTCAGAAAAGTTTGTTCAGACTCTTTAGTTTTGTACTCTAATGAGAAAATTCTCTACTGATTTGCAACATTGCAAAATGCCCCTCCTCCTGAGGGGTCCCATCAGCTGGCCTTTACCTGCTCTTTGACAAAATCAAAGAAGATCATAGATAACTCTGACATATTAATGGCATAAACCAAGAAAAGCAAGTTTACCCCACATTTGAGCTTCTACACAAAATTTACACTGCTCAGTAGTAAATGCAAGATGCGCCAACTACAAAGAGTAGTACATACAGTGATAAAAGAAAGCGACTAGAGACCAAACCTTGAGCAAACATTGTGGTATAACCACCTCCTCTCCACAAGGGAATGACAAAATACCGGCTGCCAGGATAGACAAGTTTAAAGTTAATATAACAAAAAGAGGAAAGAAAACAACTGAAAACAAGCGTCATGTAAACAGGTTACCATTCTGCTGCTCTATGCTCCAGCAGGTGATATAGGTTTGCTTTCATGGATGCACCAATATGACCTCTTCCCAGGTGAAACTGATATAACACAACCCATCCCAAAAGTAAATAACACTAGACAATAATAAGTATGGTCTCACGAAGGAAGTCAATTCACTGAGTAACACTCTAACGAAATGATAAGCGAGACCATTCCGAAATCCACATGCAAAATAGCTAAAGATACAACTTTTCAGTTTCAATGCACAGTTCAGGCAAAAGATATTCAAAGGTATGAGAGACTGGCAATGAAATTTTCTACACATGGTGCTTATTCAATCTGCTGTTCAGAAATATTTGCCTCAGTTTACAAAACACGCTTCAAACTGTGGCCAATGGAGTTAAAGAGGCTCATACATACACATGCTGTGGACAAATAAAGGAAAGTATCCTTACTTTCTCAGCATGGTAATAGTAAATTTTAGTTCTTGAGGAGATCATGAAAATTGGGGAAGAACAACACTGAGGCCTCAAGCAGCAGACAGCTCAAATTGGCACATAAATGTCATAGGCAAGGAAGCATCAAGAAATATGCAAAAGCTCATTACCAAAGCAAACTTCCATTTTCTGATACATATTCGATTCATATCAATATCAAGGGACATGATGGATACAAGACTGGCTCAACTATCAGAAAGTGTGAGCTTGAAATCTTCGAAATGTGAAACTTAAAGCTATAACAAAATTAGACCTTATATTGACAAGATGGATACAAGACTGTGGCAAATGAAACAAGCTTCTGCAAAAATCTTATAATTCAAAACAAAATCGAACAAATCTACCAAAAACCATTTCAAAACATGACAAAGGGATAAACTTGCGCAGTGAAATGTACATTTAGAGGCGTAGAGAAGTAAGGAACTGAGGCTTACATCGTCCCAAGCTGAAGCGATGTCCTCGGCTGAGCGATCCTTAACCCTCTCAACATCAATAATGGACCCCAACGGCTTAGGCTTCAAGGGCGCGAACCCAGTCGCAAAGCTCGACGTCCTAAAGAAACCAAGCAAACCCCATTTCAGAAAATCTCCCGGAAACGATTGCTGGTGCTGGTTGTGATGATTTTGTTGCGCAGTCAACGTAGTGAAGGAGTGTTTGTTTACAGTGCAAGTAGAAGAAGAAGCATGGGCGATGAAATTCGAAGCTGGTAGTGAAATGATCCTTGAGGCTCTTCGCATTTTGGAAAATATTGGCGTGTTTGAAGAAGTAAGGTGGTAATTGGGATTGTGACTCGCTGCTGCAAAGCTAGCTGCTAAGGAGGGAGGAGGACATTCAGGAATATTATCAAACAACTTCCGAACGAGAAACCCAAAGATTAGGAAAAGTGAAGGAACATGTTACGATGGACTTTTTGTTAAAAAAGCGGAATTTTTACCAAGCCAAATAAGTTTTTTATTTTATTTTTATTCATAACAATTTAGTAATTCTTTGTTAATGTTTCAAAATACTTTGTAAACAAGATTGTTTACCTCCTTGCACTCATTTCATACAATTGACAGAGCCAAATCTGGCCTGAGGGTATTTATCAAAACCAAATTAAAATAAAAGAATAAAAACAAAATCTGGTATGGAGTTAATTTTCACTAATATACATATACTATTGCCTTTGTTCTATAGATTCCTGTGGAATGAATTCAATTTGTGCTGGCTCCATAAAGGCCTGTGGATGCTCAGGAGTGTTGGAAGTGGAGGTATAATCCCACCTTAATGGAGAACTCCATTCCTCTACATTAGCAAAAGATGGAGCTCCCTTTGGAATGCTAAGACTTCGATTAATAAATCCTGCTATTTTAACAGTTCTGTTCCAAAGACTTTCATCACTTGGACTTGGACTTGCATTGCCTTGGTCTGCTTCTTGCCGCTGAAACTTCCTCATCAAGATAACAAGAGATAGGAGCAAACAAAGGGTGGAAGTAACGCTGGTTATTACAAAGAGGCCGGAGAAATTCTTGAGGCTCAAGCTTTCTGGTGTGTTTGAAGTTGCATTGCTTGAACACTCCCCCTTGGGTGTGGTCAGCCAATGTGTTTGAAGTTTCTTCAGTTCTCCATTCTCCAATAGCTCTAGAATGGCCTTAGTGAAATCCCTGGCTATTGGAGAGCCTTGCTGGAATGCCTGCATTGAATGGTGAACATGAAAACAATTTGATTAGTTTCGCAAATCGAATTCATTCGAATACCAAGATGACATCTTTTATGCATATGTAGTCACATTACTACTCACAAAGCTGAATCCTCCAAATCTGTAGTTTGGTGCAGTGGAAGTATACCCCTTGCAGTTCTGGTTGATGAACACTTCTGCATATGGGAGTTCAAGAAAGGCAGCAGATATACGTTTGCTCTTGAAGTCGTCCACATTGTATTGGGGGCCTACCTCGATGATGTTGCTGTTTTTGAATCCAAGAACAACCTCCAGGTAATTCAGGATAAAAGAATCTGCATCAGAACCAATTTTTGCGTCGGTTCTCTTCAGCATTTCAATGTCTGTTACATCCGGGTCCAGTTGTTTGATGGTAAGCATTGAGGACAGATTAGCAGTGTAGCTTGAGCTTAGGATCAATACAACAAACAGCCACTCTATAACAACTACTCGAGTCAAGTTGCTGTAGATTTTCTCTCCTGCAAGATGAATAATTCATGGATTTATATTAGTTCTCTAACAATTTTGGACCAACCCTTTTCATAGTTAGGCACTTAGGCTTATACTAATGTCTGAAATTGGTTACTTACTGTGAGCAAAGAACAAAGACGAGAAGGTGAACCAAGTTGCTGTGCGAATTTGATCCTTAAAAGGGCCACCAAATTCTGGATTGGATGGGCGCTCCAGGAACCACACTATCAACGTTGTGTAGATCAAAATGCCACCGGTCACCACCCACATTTGCCAAGTAAAAGGCTTCAGAAATAACCACGTTGACTCCTCATAGTTTTCTGGAACAATCATTGACAAACCAGACTCCAGATATGGCTGAGTGAAATCCACTTTCTCCAATCGTTCCGATAGTACGGTTATATCACCAACCACAGCATCATAAGTCTTCCGTTGATTAGTATTTGGATGAAACAAGACAAACATACATTTCTCTATCAGAAACAAATCAAATGCAACAGAAAGTAGATATGAAATTTCAGCATGGAGCAAATGGACTAATTAGAAAGAAAAAAAAATATAAATAAAGCTCTTACCTTATCTTGGACCAGATTTAGCAGACTATCATAGGAGCCATTTCTTGCTTCAATTTCATATGGCAGAGAATAACTCAAATTACTAACTATCATTTTGAAAAGCGCAATGCAAAAACCATCAAATTTCTTCTCATCTGAGTCCTGCCTGGACCAATCAACCTTCACAAATTTGTAGAAGGAAGTTACACCTGGAACCAGAATTCTCATTTTCTTCTCATCAGTAGGCATATCCCAGCCCTTGGGAGCCCTTGTTACGTTCCCGGGCCAAATTATGCCAACACCATTACTGCTGTTTGTGCCTTGGTTGACAAGGCTTGGTGAGAACCCAACCTCTGGTGTCCAAGAGATTAATTCTTTGTCTGTCTTCCCATCCACAATATTTATGATCCTGAACTTAGAAGAATACAACAGCACCCCACCTTCTTTAAAGTACATTTTCCCACTTAGACCGGTATAGTTGTTGAACAATGTGTTTAACAGCTCCTGAAGGTTACTAGTAGAACTGTTACTAGTCATTCTTCTTAGGGCCTGTGTAATGATTGTCATCGTATCGAATGCTCGAAGAGCATAAATTCCTGGCTTGGAGTTATCTTCTTCTGAAAACTTTGTTCGGAATTCATTCTGGAACTTGGCATAAGAATTAGTATTTTTGGCATAATAGGTCTTGGTTCCTAAAGTGCCTTCCATAGTGGACATATCAGAGCTGTCAAGAGAGTCAAGCAAACTAACAATACTCTCTGTGATTATCCAAGCTGAATCTCTTCCTACAAGTCCCATCTCCTTAGCCACCCTGAACAGATGAGTAACTGTAGGTAAAGATGACTGAAGAACAATAAATACCCGAGACTGTATGAGGGGAAGCTTCAATAGCTCTTCTAGCTCAACCCAATTTGGGTTAGACAGAGAAGAAACTCGTGGGAGAATCAAACGGTGCTCAATCTTCGAACCAACGTCTCGAAGAGCCTCAGATAAAACAGCTAGCGTCCCTACAGCACCACCATAGCCATCGTCTTCGTATATTACAACAACCCTTTTCCAATGGTAGGCAGAAACTAAATCAGCAATGCATTTCATTTGAGCAAAAGCATCTGTTGCCATTCGTATCAAATGCGGCCAGCGGCGTTGCATTAGGGGCGGGGTTATAGTTGGTGCTGCAAATGAAATCACTGGAACTTTAGATTGGTTTCCTGCTTGATCAGCTACTTGAGCTGCTTCCTGCCAAGTCTCCATGCCAACTATCGCTTCTACCTTCTTTTCCTTTATCAGCTCTTCAGCTGCAACAAAAATTTAAATAAAGAGAAAATTCCATAAGTACTTTATGTTCAAGCTAATTACAATTTACATGGTTATGACTGTTATAATTACCATCATATGTTTACTAACCAGCAGAAGCAGCACGAAAGGGATCTCTGCCGGAGTCTCGAAAATGAAGGATTAGCTTATGAGTCTTTGAACGGTTGTTGAAGTCCTCAGCTGCAACTTCCATGGCAGCTTTCTGTTCTTTCCCAATACGGGAGTTGAAATTAATGATTGCGCCAACGTTGGTGACATCGCTGCTATTTTGCGCTCCAACTCCATAACCATAGGAGAGAATGATGAGCACAGGAAACAAGATCCAAAGTCTATGGACTGTATTGGCTGTGGTGAAAGGAAAAGACATTGGGTTTTGAAACTTTGATTGTGTAAAGTAGATGGCAGAACCTTTCCCACATAGCTTGTTTATATATGACATGCTAGGTAAAATTTGTGATTGTGATTGTGTGGCAAAAGAAAACGCCGTATTTTTCAGAAAAATGAGTGTAGATTCTCATCCTTGACTGGGTCTGCAATGAAAGAAGACTAGTCATATGGGAGATCAATCAATGCAACTCGGTCTGCAAGATTAAGAGAAACATAAGAATGTAAGTTTCATTTTCCTCAGGTTTTAAACCTTACGATTTAGTGATTGAGGAACCAATTCTCATATCAGAGTTGGAGGCAGTGTCTAAGGCCGTGTAAGCTACATGCCGTGCATCTCATCTTTTTCAGCTTTCAACGTTGTCATTTTTTTTTCACGCCTTGTTCATATTGGCATATTCAGATTGGAGGTTCCGTGGTGCAACATTACACTTGGATGTAGACGTTGCCTCTCTTATAGTCTTATTGAATGAACATGTTCTGTAGCCCCTATTGCTGACCATTTGTTTTGTATTCTTCTTCCCTTTTAACACCAGCCCACTCCTATCAGATTTCAAGTTAAACCTTTCAAAAGTAATTATTAGCATGGTTGAATTTCGTAGGTAGATTCTTTCTGTGTGTAACAAGTTGACCTTGATATTTAGTTGGGCTTGGGAGTATTTATTTTTTGTAGGAAAGGTATATTCAAGAACCGTGATTTATTATTCAAATTGGTCAAGTCTCTACTTCAAACATTCAAGAAGGTGAAAACTCAAACTGAAATAAGTCAATAGATTGATATGGATTTAGACATAAAATCCTAACCGCACTCTGATCCCCTTTCTCTTTGCAACAGCCAACCGCAAGGAAGCTAAGGGGGGAGGTGGCCACTGCCCCTCCTCCCTTCCGCCCATCTTCCTCTTCCTCTCCTTATCTCCAATTCTTTTTCTCCCATCTTTTCCCTTCCTCTTATCCCCTCTTCTCCTCCCCTTCCCCTCCCCAAATAGTCTAGATTTGTTTGTCTCTTTGTTTTGTTGATTGTTTTTGCAGTGTCCTAGGTGGTTGGTGTTGTCTTTATCTCGACAGCGGCGACAGTAATGACGCTGGATTGTGTATCTCCTCAAGAGAATTGTGATATTTGGTGCCTAATGTTTTGTCTATGTTTCAACGGTAACGGTAGAGTCAGCGGCAGCAGCAACACTAGTGGTAGTTTTTGGGATGTGGTACTCTTCTCTACTCTGCGCAACCAAATAACTATGCTTGGTCATAGGACGTTTTCTTTGTCTGGTTCTGAGTTGAAGTGGAGTGTTTCTCATGAGTCCTTTTACTGTTATTTATGTGTTCCTCTTGCGTGTTCTCTTTTGATTTTTTCTATGGTATACCTTGCAGTTTTTGTGGGTTTCAAAGGACTATGATTTTGCTCATAAAAGGCTTCTTATGACGGTTGGGATGTTCTGCAGTCCTCTCATGTGAGTCTATTGTTTTGGGCTATATTTGTGGTTCTCGTCGGAGGTCTATACGTTACTTTTCGTTTTTGATTTGTTCTTTTATTGTAATGGTCCAAAGTGACCTGAATCGGACTCTCGTTAGTTCATGACATGTGTGGTACTTTCTCCTCCCTTGGAGTTTGTCCCATGAGATTGTCCTAAGAATGTTTCAACAATGCCACTGTATCATGTCGTTCATTGTACGTCTTTTCTCCAAAAAAAAAATGGATTTAAAAAAAGAAAAGAAAATAATAATAATAACATCACAGCATTTTGTCTCATTTGTGGCCTTAGCTTCGACTTGATTGCAATTGAGTCCAAATCAATCCTTATGAGTCTCATCCCTAAATAAAGGGAGGCACCTCGTCGGTTCAATATATTTGCAACATAACAATAGAAAAGGACTCACCATCAACCATGTGGACCAGCAGGTCATAAGCTAGAGCTGTTTGTCTCTTAAGCAGTAGAAAGAAAGAGATGACATGGGAAAAGTTATTCTTTAGAGAAATAATTTTTATTTATTCCTTTCTTAAAAGTAACATTGGCATATAAAAAATGCAAAGGAAAAAAGCTGCTATAACTAAGTTGCCATTGTCTTCTTCCATAAATCACAAGCTTCACATTTTGTTTAATCCTCTGTTTAACAGATTATATAAATTTGTACTTGATGTGCAACTCAGAGTCTCTGCCAGCCGCTACCCACCACACCATGTTCCTTATTTTAAGATCCTCACTGGAAAACTGATGTGTTTTAGAGTTTGACTTCAAAGGCTGCACATTTTTTGTCTCTTTTTTGGCCTTGAAAAAAAGAGCCTGCAGGTTTCAAGCAAATCATTTTTCTGTTAAAAAGCTGAAACAAAACAGATGACCTAGTGAATGAAAATATGCAAAGCATTATAAGCATTAGGTTGTGGGCTCCTGCCAATTTCACAAAATAAGTAATAATATTTATCCAATAACATAATAACTAATAAGCATTTGTTATGTAAAACCCAATTTACCATCATTAATCTGCTTTTAGGGGTGGGGGGCCTGGGCTCCCACCTTTCATTTAACCTTTTTATTTTGCCTTTGGCTGCTTTCTCTTCTCTTTTTCTGGTCCATACATCAGATGGTCCACAGCTTTTACTGCACTCACAACAAAAAGCTTACACTTAGTGAGACAAGCATAAATGGGCAACTGAATAAGCTACTGTTAACTTCTCAGACTGTAAATGAAAATAAATGGATCAGACCAAAGAGCTTTAAAAGCGATGTATGTAAGAAGGAGTTTATGATCTGATAAGGTCCCTCCTTGCGCATGCTCTGCAATAAAAGAATTCATCAGGTTTGGATGGTCAGTGGGTTGGGGTCCTCTCCCGAATAACTTACTTACATCGGGATGCCACTGTGATGGTATTCCAAACCAATCACGCATTGAAACACCCACCGCAAATAACACTGCTGTTACAAAATGATTAAGTTACCTTATCTAAACAGAATCAAAAGAGAAAAAAGAGGTGGTAAGACAATAATTGGCTACTTTGTTGTTCAATCAAGAATGATTGAGGATCACAAATAGGCATACCCGTGAATGATTGATTCTCTATAAACGTGACATTTAAGCATTCTCTATAAACGTGACATTTAAGCATCTAGACCTCCTTATAAATATATATTTAGTTTGATTCAAATGACATAAATAACTAACAGCCAGTCCACTTGTGTAATTTTATAACTTTGAAAGCCTCAAAGGGGCTGCTCTGCTGCTTCCTTTTTGGCTTTTTATAAATTAGACTTTCATGTGTTTCCACTTCACTTGGCTTCACGGGTCCTGTTTCTCTTTTATTTTTCAACCGAAGGGTAATTTGTCCCAAACAAACTTCCTCTCCCAACTTCTTCACTTTTATATTCTGCTCCACTATTGGCATTGGTTCTTTCCTTGTCCTAAGCTGCACCATAATCCAAAGTTACAAAACATGCCTGTCCTTACCTCTTCTTCTTCTTCTTCTTTTACATCCATTTCTTTGTCCATGTTCTTGCTGCTCATTCTGCACAACACTACTGTCATTTGTTCAGCTACAACCAGGACCAATACGACTCACCCAAACCGCCAACTCTCTGTTAATTACTATGCCAAATCATGTCCTCAAGTTGAGCAGCTCATCGGCTCCATCACATCCCAACAGTTCAAAGAATCACCTGTTTCCGGCCCGGCAACCATTCGCCTTTTCTTCCATGACTGCTTTGTTGAAGTAATCACAACTCCATCTAACAATGCACATTGGTTTGGTTTAAATTTTCCGCATGCATGTGCATTTTAATGTATTAATTTTTGTCAGTCCGTCTCTTTTGACAATTTTGGATTCGAATATATTGAAGGGTTGTGATGCATCGATAATCATAAGCTCAAAGCAGCAGGGGAACAAAATGTTGGCAGAGAAGGATGCACCTGATAACAAGGACCTGAGAGAAGAAGGCTTTGAAAGTGTGAGGAAGGCCAAAGCTGTTGTGGAGAGCAAGTGTCCTGGTGTTGTGTCTTGTGCAGACATACTTGCAATTTCAGCCAGAGATTATGTCCACTTGGTAAGTGCCAAAGATTCTCTGCCTTTGCCTTCTAATCTATAATGCTGCAATGTGGACCTGTGGTTGCTACCAGCTCTTCTGTGAAATGACATAATGCCATGATTTTGACACTCCCAATTTAGCTTCCGGCACTCCTCCAAATCAAGTATTTTATTATTTTTATGTACGCACATTATGCCAGAAGCTAAAGCAAGAGAGTGGGAGTGTCAAAATCGGTACCCTTTTAATTTTACGTGCATATTGACAATTTCTTTCTAATTTTAATTTCAATGGGGGCGGGGCAGGCAGGGGGTCCATACTATCAAGTCAAGAAAGGGAGGTGGGATGGGAAAATATCAATGGCCTCAAAAGTGGCCTCAAATATTCCCCAAGCAAATTTCACAGTGGATCAGCTACTCAAACTCTTCAGTTCAAAAGGCCTAACACTTGAAGACCTGGTTGTTCTTTCTGGTGCACATACATTCGGCTTTGCTCATTGCCAGAACTTTGTAAGCAGGCTCTATGACTACAGGGGATCCAAGCAGCCCGACCCGGTTATTGACCCGAGACTCCTAAGGGCCCTAAGAATGTCATGCCCGCATTATGGTGGAAATGCTGACATTGTTGCACCATTTGATGTCACTACACCGTTCGTGTTTGACCATGCCTATTATGGGAACCTAGAGGCAAAGTTGGGCTTGCTAGCATCAGACCAAGCTTTATCTTTGGACCCAAGAACCAAGCCGATTGTCCAGGCGTTGGCAAAAGATAAGCAAAAGTTCTTTCAAGCTTTTGCTGCAGCAATGGAGAAAATGGGCTCAATAGGTGTGAAAAGAGGAAGAAAACATGGGGAGAAAAGGAAAGACTGTGGTATGCATATGTTATGATAATTTTTTGGTTCTTTTTCGTTCCTTGTGAATCGTGATGGGTCAGTTTAGACATTTTCCCTGTCCTAGTTCATTCTTGTGTTCGGGGTGTGTTGTATGTATAAGGCTTTTGTGAATGTTTGAAGAATTCAAACAGTTGATGAGCAGCTTCACTTCTTACAACACCCAAATTCCCGAGTTCAATTCTCCTTTCCGGCAATCGTTTGTTTCAAAATTTATAATGCAAACATATTAATTTTGATTTTTCACGAACGCGAAATACATGATTTACCTGATTACATTAGAACCTTTTGAAAAAAAAAACAAAAAACAAAAAAAGATTTGCTTGTACCCGATGAAGAGTAGGTTTTGCTGTTTTCTTGGTTTTATATTGGGGCATTTTCTACCTTAAACAGTGAATTGTTTTGTAAAGAGCACTTAAAGATGATAATAGCTGATGTGTCAAATATCATGTGACACTGAGTAAAAATCTGAATTTTGAAATTTATACAAAAGAAAATATTAAACTTTAAATTAGAAACGCCTTTTCTTCCCTTTTTAATTCTTCTGTTTGACTTCAGGGGCCTGTTTGTTCTTGAAAGGTAGGAAGGTCTTCCCGCCCATATAATTTTGTAAAGCTTTCGGTATCTCAACACCATCTTCCCTCTGGTAGTTCTCAACAATGCAGCAAATGGTTCTTGTAATGGCTGTAAGAGTGGAGTTCAGTAAGTGAACATATTGCTTTGTCTGAAGCTGATCATTGCTCTTTCCCTGCTCACCATATCGAATTTCTAGTTTTCTCGACTGGTAGTCTGTGCAGTTTGAACACGAGACCAGTTCTCTGTATGTCTTTGATGCAGGAAACCAGCCTTCAAGATCATACTTCTTTGCTGCTGCACCATTCAAAGCACCCGAAACAATGGCCACAACACGATAGGGGAGGTTCAGCGCCTTATAGAAGTCCTCCGAATTTTTGATCATTTCCTCATGCCTGTCCCAAGAGTCATTGCCCTCTGGGCTTGTAATGCAAAACTGTTCAACTTTCGTAAACACGTGGGTCCTAAATAGTCCCAAAGTATCTCTACCGTGCGAACCAGCTTCTTTACGGAAGCAATCCGAAAGTCCAACGTATCTCATTGGCAGCTGGGATGGATGGATCCACTCACCTGCATGATATGCACAAAGTGGCTGTTCAGATGTAGCAATCAGATACTTGTCTTCCCCTACAGGGTAAAGTTCCTCATCAAATTCTTGCAACTGAGCACACTTTGCCATCATATCCTTTGTCATAAATGGTAGAGGCCGCAATCCCTCATATCCCCTTTCCACAAGAAAATCGACAGCAAAGTGGGTCAGAGCTCGATCCAGGAGCATGCCAACATGTTTCAGGTAAAAACCTCTGCTGCCAGCCACTTCAGCACCTCTTGCAAACTCTGCAATCTCAGCAAGCTTAACGAGCTCAACATGATTTTTTAGTGTTGGCTCCTGCAATCGCTTCTCACCCCACGATCTAATCACAGCATTGTTTGCCTCATCATCGCTGACGGGAACTGAATCATGCACAATGTTTCCAATTTCTTCCAACTTTGCATTCAACAGTTTTAAAGCTTCTCCAACTTCAGCTTCTTTCTCTGCCACCAACCTCCTATTTTCCTCTGTGCTGTTAATCAACTCAGTCGCATCGCCACCCGCCTATAAATCAACTCAAACTTTCAGTTATATAAACAACAACAACAACAACAACAAGAAGCCAAGATTTCGATATAGAAACAAATGTATATACAAATTAATTCATAAATGGTTCATTGAAACTGCATTTGGTGGCACGAAAAGAATCTGTTTCAGTTTGTAAGAGCAGGAGGGAGTGAAATATGATATTACTGGAATTTCTAATGACCTGAGATTCTCTGTTTTACTCAAACATAATCTGTGTAGGGTTAGGAATCTAGGATCCAAAAATTAATTGAAGTTTCTACACACTGCAAGCCTACAAAATCACCACTCACTCACTCCAATTTCAAGACTACAACAATTCCATACAAAAACAATTAAACAGACAATCCCATTAAATAATTTTCTCAATCTTGCTATTTATTCAAATTGATGATTTGAGAACATTTGAAAGTTTTAGATTTTCCACTAGCAGCAGACAATAAAGGCCAACAGAAATAAGAATATAATCAAAGAAAAATCTAAGATAAAGATAGAGAGATGAAACACTGACAATTCTCAGTTGAGCAACTCGTTTGTTGATGCTGTTCAAGTCTTTGCGACGATGGTCGAGCTCGAACTTACGCTGACGCCAGTCTTCGTCGAGCTGGATGACCTGATCGACGAGGTCAACGTTTTTGAAACGACGACGTTGAGACTCACGAATGATTTCGGGGTTACCGCCCCTCTTTTCTCTAAACAGATTGATATCCAACATCTCTTTCCTCTCTTTGTGACTCAGCGAGCAGTAAACCAAACCGATCTTAAGAAAAGAATGAATGGTATGAATACAAATTGTAGAGTTGTTAAATGATATTACAACACATATGTAAAATGATATACATATATATATATATATATTGGCTGGAATATCCTTGGCGTACAAGGCAAGGATCAGATCAACAATAAGACATACAAAAAGAAGAAAAAAAACCTACTTTATGACAGAAATATTGTACAAATTTCTTTTTATTTTTAATACAAGTCATAAACAAAACTACAATAAGTGGAGAGGAATTTCTCGCACACACAACAATAAGGTGTCATGAAGGTTGGAATCTACAACTTCTGCAAATCAAGGCGCTTTTAAGGTTTGAATCTACGACTTGTGCAATCATGGTGTCTATGCTTGGTTGGGTTGGGTGGAATCTACGACTTGGTAAATTATAGTGTATGTGATTAGTCGGAGATAGCAAATAGTGTTATTTCCGTTTCATACAAGTTTTTTTTGTTATAGACGCAGATGGTCTTCAGGGACAGATTCAACAAGTTGACTGGTTTCTGTTTGTATTATTTCCATGCAGAATAAAAACGATAAAAAAATGTTTATTTATTCATTTATTTAGGGGCATAATAAAATAAGAAAAATATAAGAAAAACATGTACTGCCTGTGATTGGTTGGGTGGAATCTACGACTTGTGTAAATCATGGTGTCTGTGATTGGTCAGATATAACAAAATAGTATTATTTCCATTTCATACAAGTTTTTCTGGTTATAGAGGCGGATGGTCTTCAGGGATACATTCAACAAGTTGACAAGTTGACTGGTTTCTGTTTTTATAATTTCCACACGGAATAAAAACAATAAAAAAGGATGTATATATTTATTTATTTATTTAGGGGCATAATAAAATAAGAAAAACATGTACTGCCTGCCATTGGCATTGCTAGCGCCTCTCCAAGTCCAAGCCCACAACAACTTCCGCTTCCAATCGAAACCCAAACCAATCAGAGCGATGAGAGCCGTGGTCCAGCGAGTCGCCTCCGCAAGCGTCGAGGTCAGTCCGTACACATTTATATTCACAGACATTTTCGCTCTTTATTTTCTTTTTCTTCATTATCGAACGCCTCAGCGGTGTAAGATAGCAAATTGCTCGCATTTGCAGGTAGAAGGGCGCACGGTGTCGGAGATTGGGCCGGGTTTGCTGGTCCTGGTGGGCCTCCACGAGTCCGATTCCAACTCCGATGCAGACTACATGTACTCTCTATCTTGACTCTTGAGCTTCTCTCTTTTTTGTTTGATTTCAATTTCAAAATTAAACCGACAGAAGTTAATTAAAATTTTCAGATGCCGGAAGGTGTTGAATATGAGGCTGTTCCCAAATGAAAGCTCCGGCAGAGGATGGGACCAAAACGTAATTTCCCCTCTTTCCCCTTTCTAACTTCAACTGTATTAACGGCTTTTATATTTACTTGAACAAATTTGTATTTATCTTTCAGGTAATGCAGAGAAATTATGAAGTCTTACTGGGTAAATTTTATATATTTTTGTGGTGGTTATTGGATTTGTATACTTGGAAGAAGTAAAGTCTAATGCTATGAGAATGTGAATGGCAGTGAGCCAGTTTACATTGTACGGAGTGTTGAAGGGTAACAAGCCAGACTTCCACGTGGCAATGCCGCCCCAGAATGCAAAGCCCTTTTATGCTTCTTTGGTGGATAGCTTCAGAAAATCTTACAAACCAGATGCAGTCAAAGGTGTGATATTGCTTGCTTTGCTTCATGAACTACCAAATCTTTTGTTCAGAATCAGATGTTGTCAATTTTAGCTTCTTTCATTTCGTTTCGAAATGCATTTGATCTCTTTTACGGGTTGTGTGCATGCAGATGGTGTGTTTGGAGCAATGATGAAGGTAAAGAGTTTATTTTGCTCTTTCTGCGTTATCCTGAGAAATCTCTCTAAGTCTTGGATCATTTATATATAAATAATGGTGTAATAAACAGGTCAACTTGGTCAATGATGGACCAGTCACAATGCAGATTGACTCGCAATCCCCCAAGTAAATAAATAATACTCCCCTGGTGTCTGCAGTTTGTTCCATCTTAGTGTTTGCTTTCGACTTAATTTTTTATTTTGTTAACAATCCTCTCAGGAACTCAAATGATGTGATAGAAGAACAATCATAATTTTCGTCGGTTGGCTTGACGGAAGATTTAGCAATGGACTGGAATTTGAATCTGGATTTGTGGGATGTAATATTCAACATTCTTGATTGATCATGTGAATTTAAGGTAGCATGTATGGATGCATCAAGTTCAAGTTATGTTTTTGGAAAGATGGCATTGTTCATAAATATTTATACATTTTGGGGTTTTTTTCTTCTTAAATATATAGCCAAAGCAATACGCATTAACAAAAACATTTCCAACAGTCTTCTACAGATTTATCCTAAAACAAAGATAAATGAGCTGCATGAAGGTTTAGGACCTGCCAAAATAAAGCATGCAGCACATTCCTTAATGCTTGTCAAGCTTCCACAAGATGCTATTTGCACCTGACCTGAAAAAAAAAACAGAAACGAGAAGAGCAGTTCTTCAGATCAAAATACAATTGTTGTAGCTTAGGATAAAAATCAATCCCTGGCAATCTAACATGATCAAGATCCAAGTCAAAGTCAATTATTTTAGCGGGCATTTTTTATATCCATCCATGAATGTGCAGTTCGTTGCATACATGAGCCAATTCCTACTATATAATTACATACAAGAGCTTTGAATCAAGTTACCTGAAACATACTATGACTTCGCTGATATGATAGTAGCGGCTGTAAATAGTGCTTCCTTTCCAAGTGACAAAATCTCCATCTGCCTGAACCATGTAATGTAATAATATGAGGTTAAAAAGAAGAAAAAACAAAAGATACTGAAATTGACGATAGACATTTCAATTGTCAAGAGTACATGTAAGAAATGAATGAAAAAGTATTAAGAAAAAACGATAAACCGCATGGATATTATGTTCCATTAATGGATTTGGACATTAGCAAATTCATGACAACATTACTGGTTTCATGGTCACTGTTTGAACAAGCTCAAGTTTGCATGTCTTATGCCTAACCTTTGTTAGTTAAAAACAATGTTAGGAGTACCGAGCCAAATACTACAAGGCATGAACATGTGCAGAGAAAACATGAAGCATTGGTTCTGATTCTGATCTTACTTGTCTGCTGTCTTCATATTTTTAAATGCAGATATTATATTCTTGCATATCTCAATAAGCGAGCTGCAACTTCTTTCTTCATTGGAAGCAGAGGTGTCTTCAACAGGATGGTGCTCACTTGGTAGCGACAAATGAGCCTGAAAAATCAACACACAACCACAATAATCAAGAATGTTACGGAAAATTGACTTTCCATCCTTTGAAGAATCAACCAACACATCACCCCATAAAACTAATTTTATTAGAAGAATACTACTAGTATGTATGAATAGCAAGAATAATCACCTGAAAGCCATGTGCTAACAACAACTGAACTACTTCTGTCCTAATCTTTTTTAAGGTACTTTTTGTGCTGGTGATATTTGAAAAGCACTTCAATGCTCCACTGAATGATGCATCGTCCGTAGGACTGTTTGACCTACGAGTGCGAACAGAAGGCTACAACAAGTATAATATAATAAATTAAATGAGGATATTATCAATAACACAAAATTGTGCTTCAACTACCTTCATAACCATATCAAACGCACTCAGGAAAAAGTAAGCAGACAACAGATAACACCAAAAATAAAAAGCATTTCAGGACAATAAAAACACAGATAAAAGAAGAAGAAAAAAAGGGAAATACCAACAGAAGTACCTTGGTTGGCTGACTTTAAAACATAATAGTTTTATTACCGCACTATGAAAGCTTACCTTACCAATGTATTTCCACAAGTACTGCACAACTACCTCAAGCTTCCATTTAGGTTCATTGAAAACCTGCAATGCATCCTCATAAAGAACTGGCAGAAGACATAGTGGCCAACTTATCATAAATAGTCAAATTTCTCATTCTTAAACATTAGGAATGAAGCATAAGAAATTCCAAAAACTCAAAAAATTTGCTAGTCATACTCCAAGTGCATATGAACCCAGATATATCGTCAAACTTTAAGAGAGATATGAAACTTGTTCCATGTGAGGTGTGCTGGCACACAGATTATATATGGATACAGAAACATGGCAAACCACAAGCGAAAAAGGGATAGCGATTAAAAGAAATATGAACCTGAAGAAATGGGGAAATAATATCTCTATTGTATGTTAGCTCGTCCAGAATTATCTCCACCAGAGGAGTTCTGCACCAACCCAAAAAGTGCATCTACCTCAACAAATAGAAGATGGTACATGAGAGAGAGAGAGAGAGAGAACAACTTTAACTCTACCAAGAAAGAGAAACAAATACCTGACACCATCAGCTCGGGTAGTAGAACCTTGCATCTCTGCACTCTTCTTGGACACATCAAGCTCCATTATCTGAACAGGACCAAAATCAGTGCCAATGCAGAAACTGATTCTACAAATATTAAAACATTGATAAGGGGCTTACCATTATTAGAAACTTCTGCATGGCTATGCAGGTATGCTTTCCTACCTCAAGTAAAGAAATTGCAGCAGCAGTATCAAAATTGTCAGCTGGTTGTGCCGCAGAATTCTCTGAACATATCAGATCGTCGGTGAATCCAGCATAGTTTTGATACAGTTTACACATAATGGTCAAGCAATCCTTCATCAAGCTTTTGTAGTTTACTTTTCTTGACACCTTCAAAAGATAACTTAATTTTGAGGGCAAGATTCATGGTATAAAAATCACTTAATAACCAGATAATCAACAATGGAAAACGGGCTCTTCAGTATTCATGGCTTGAAAGAGAAAGGGATACCAGAAGCATGTTCAGTAAAGACTCTCTCAGAACTACCCAGTTCATGGTATCTGCAAACAATAACGAGCAAATTGAAACTTCCAGAAAGTTAGAGGCATAAAATAACCGATAATTAGATATCAATTTACCTTCATAGACACTGTTACGTGGTCGAAAATCTCCTTCAAAAACGTTAACTAGGTATTGAAACAATAGCATGTTTGCTAAGGACTGCAACAAAAGAAGATCAAGTAAGACCAAAAAAGATGGTGAAATTCCGCTTATCCAAAAAAAGCAGGACAAGTTAAGTAATTATATGGCATAAAACTACCAGAACAAAACACTCAGTCAAAACTCATAACCACAAATTGAAAGACAGCTTTTTTACAATACAACGATGAGATTAGCTAGCACGAATTGAATGGAACATTTTCTATTTTCTTACTGCCAGTGAACTAACCTTTGTTTCTGATGCTCGTAAGTTTCCTTCATCGGTTGCGTCAGCAACGTCTTGTATCAAAAGTTGGAAACCCTGCAGTTGGCAAGAGAACACTTAAGCAAGGTGAAATTGCAACAGATAAGCTACTGAAAATCAAGTTCCAATTAGAGTTCCAAACAAAATAAAAAATGAACTGGAAATTGAAGTAGCTCGTCACACTACAACAACGTCTCAAGTGGTGATCTATTACCCTTTGTCTATGCATCATGACTCTTTCCAAATAGAAATAGAAAAAGCAAATTAAACAAACTAATTACTGTTATACTAATGGTTAAGAACTCCAAAATAATGCAAACTGCCAGTCCACATCAAATCCAACTCACTGATGAGTCAACTGGTCCCTCTGAGTTATTAGCAGCTCCCCTCTCACGGCTAGCATTTTCGGAGCTGAAAATGAATGGAAACCAAACCTAACAAGCACAGAGAAATGACATCAATTATGATACAATATGAGCCAGTTACAACAGAAATTGATATCAAATAGACGGAGGTAAAAAACCTTAGTACCTCTTGAACCATGATTAGTTCAGGCACACTGCTTGATGAATTTGATTTATCCACATCAGAAGAATTTACCCGAGGGAAACGCTACAAAATAAGGCAAAAAGAATTAGTGAGAAAACTTTTCACCATCTGAATATAAATTGAAGTTTTAATGGAGCGTCTGGGTACCTTATCTAACTCATTCAAAAGCTGAAAACTTGCCATAGTCAATTCTAGAGACTTTCCAATCCTCAAGATGGAGAAGATTGCCTCATACATTTTACTGTGTAACAAGATTGATATAAACAGATGGGTATTAGGGCAGACATACATTGTAATTATCAATTTACCGTATGCCTATAACACGGAGAGAGATATATACTAGGTAGGTGGAGTTCCATTTTTTGCTACAATGGAAGCAGCACGAACAGCTTCGATAAAAGCGACTCCTGTTCATCAATTACCAAATAAATTATAAAAATGTTGGAAGTAAAGATACAGATGAAACGGTGCAATTCTACTGTGAGACAGAACTGAGTTGAAATTTTCGTTTTCCTAGCACCAAAACAACTAAGACGTGAACTAATTTTAGCTCGCTCACTTCCTTTTCTAGCAAATTTTCTTGGCAGACAAACAGAAAATTAGCAACAAAAGCCAATAACAGAGCTAGACTTACTATCCTCGAAGGCGTCCAGAGTGTCTTTAGCTTCAGAAGAGTCGAGGATTGCCAATATGTTCTCTTCGATCCCTCCTCCCACGGTTCTCATACTGCCAGGCTTCTCCATCTCTCCCTCTGCCAAAATTTCGAAACCCTAATCCGTCTTTTGGAGTCTTTGGACTGAGGAGAGACAATAGAAGAGGCAAAAATAATTAAAATAAAAATGTTTTTCTGTTCCCGCCAAAAACGAACGCAGACGGGACTGACGCCGTTTGTGCTTGGAAAATGATTTTGAAGGTTTAAAGTTCAAACTTAAAAATTAAAAAGTTCCGTTGCTGGAATTGAAACCGGGTCTTTCGAGTGAGAGCCAACTAGGCTACACCGAAATCTTGGTAAATTTTAGGGATGTACGGGATCCAAATTAATCTGCCAAAATCCACCAATTCAATTCAATTTTTTTAATTTCGATAATATTAACGAATTGACTGGATTCAAAAATTAAAAAACGGATTGGATTTGGTTAGCAGATTCAAAGTTTGAAATCCAATTCAAATTCAAAAGATCCAACCTTATATGCAAATATTTGCATTTTCTAGTGTTCAAACCTAAACCACCTTTCACGTTCCATTTACACTAACGCACCAACACAACTTTGTTGACATTCTTTAGAAAAATTATATTAATATAGCATAAAAATTATAGATTTCTAAGTTTTTGTGTTGACTAAAGCTTTTTTTTAAGGAATTGACGTAACTTGAACTCTAAATGTCGAATTTCGTGTTGTAGTGTTGTTTTCTAAAATTTATTTATGTCTATTTAGTACATACTTAATGGTATTTTCTATTGGATTGAATTCTATACGATTATTTTTGCGATTATCACATTTTCGTGCAAACCGATCATCCAAACCAATCCAATTCAATGTACATTGGATTGGATTGGATTGGATTGGATCCTGACATCTGAACACATGGGATCGAATCGTAAAATCTCAAATTCAATAAAAAATTAGATTCAATTGGATTGATAAAAATTCATTGGTTTCAAACCAGTATACACCCCTAGTAAATTTGCTCAAATGACTAAAGTTAAATGTTACCCTTTAATCAATGCATATTTTAATCCATTTCATGAAAATTAGTTTTTTTTAGTACAAGTGATAGTCTAAACTACAAGATGAGGATTTCTCACACACACACAAAATTATGATGCCGTGAGGATTCGAACTTGAGACTTCTAGTCTATAAGTCAATGCAAAGAATAGTCAATGTAAGTCAATATATAGAATTTGAGAAGAATGAAGTGTTTCTGTATTGTATTTTCAATCAACTAACTATTACAAAGCATAGCACACTCTTATATAATCAGAGTAGAGAGCAGCTTAACAGAATAACAATACAGATTAGCTGTCTAACTAATACACGTGCTAAGCACTTGACTTGTAACTAATCTCTTACCTAACTTGCTAACTTACTAATTACAGTTAACAAATTCATTTTTTTCACTCGGATAGACCTCATTTGCTTCATAAAAACTAATTAAAATAATAAAAACCTGCATCATATGAGCGAATAATAGTTATGTATTGAAACACTCCTCATTTATGTTCAAATAATACAATATTTATTTGATTATGAATAGAAGTAGTAGAACCCAAATCTTTATGATCAAATGACATTCACGTGTACCTTAATAATAGTAGGATTCTGACACAAAATGACATTACTACATGCAGCATGTATCACGCAAATCAGTAAATTGTGCGGGTCAAATCGATCAATGAATGCTTGTACATTTTCAGAAAAAAATATTTTCTGATGCTAACCTACTTGCTCTTCAAACAACAAATGTGGTATTCCCCAATCCAATATCATAAATCAACACAAGAAAAAAGCCAGCCAGATCATCACCATCTCAACATGTAAACTCAGACCCAAATTTCGTTTCAAATAATTGGGCAACCAATTTGTTGACTTGCCATGAAAGATAAGCAGAAATTTGTTGGAGCATTCAATTCTGTCCAGCGACCATGCAAATGCACTGCAATTCCACCACACAAAAAAGCTTCACTGTGGAACCTGAATGTTTAGCATTAACTATCACTACATATGCTATAGAAAAATCTCCCAGTTTGCTTTATGTAGCTATGCGCATATGTATAGTATTGCTACTTTATATGAATAAAAACCAGGGGAATAAAAACTTAAAAATGGTCCTTGCAATATTCGACTTGTTAGCTGGCCAACAGCTGGTAGTGTTCATACCAGAGACATGAATTTATTGCTTAATAATCACACACCTGGTCACTGGATCCTTCTTATTGATATCTTATTGATATCTCATATGTACTGATATCATTTTAGTTCGTGAAGTTAAGAGAATATTTTTGCTCGTCACCTTTAACCAGAGTTTAGCATTATCATTCCACAACGACTTTTATGTGCATCTAACGGGCTCTAGAGTCTACTGCATTTATGTGACATATCTGCTCGAGTAGGTAGCATTAAATTCACTGTCCCAAAATGACAATCCAAGCTATTTACAACATCAGCACATTAAAGAGGAGGTGAGGGAGGCCAAGCTCAACACAAAACAATATCCAAAGTTTTTCCACTGTGTCATGCATCAAACTTGGCCAATAATGGTGGAGAAGAAGGGGACACTTGTGATCGTGGAATTGGCTTTGCTGCTGCTGCTGCCTTTGCTCTCAGGAGCTCTAGTCATTGGTCAAGTGAAGGAAATTGCTGCTCGCAATAATGTGACATGTATCTTGGTCTTTGGAGATTCAAGTGTAGATTCTGGGAACAACAATTTTATAGTGACCACCATAAAGAGCAATTTCCTTCCTTATGGCAAAGACTTCTTCAATGGCCGCCCAACTGGAAGGTTCAGCAATGGAAGGCTTGCCACAGATTTCATTGGTAAGCATGATTAATTAGTCACATTAATAAATGTAATCTTGTACGCAGTTTAATTAACTTGAAAATGTCCCCTTTATGAATTACCAGCGGATGCTGTTGGCTACACAAAAACAATCCCAGCATTTCTTGACCCCAATCTGAAGCTGGAAGATCTGCCTCATGGAGCTAGTTTTGCATCAGCTGCTTCGGGTTACGATGATTTCACCGCTAATATTTCGGTAAATTCTTGGGATTAAGTACTTAATTAGATGTTACTTAAGTAAATGCAACATGTCAACTAATACATGTCACATTTTGATTTTAAACTTTCTTGTTATGGTTCAACAGAGTGTTCTGTCTCTTCCCCGCCAGCTGAAGTATTTGATGCATTATAAAGTCAAACTAGGAAAACTGGTTGGTCAGAAGAGAGCTGAGGATATCATTAGAACTGCCGTCTTCGTCATGAGTATGGGCACAAATGACTTTCTCCAAGACTACTACTTGGACCCAACTCGCCCCAAGCAATTCACTGTGGAAGAGTATCAAAATTACTTGGTCTCTTGCATGGCTAATGCCATTCAGGTGCTCTTCATCTCTAAATTAATCTCATAGTTTTTGGCCATACTGCCCTTCGTGCCCTATCCAATTTACATTTTGTACCCTTCTCTGGTTGAAACTTTTTTTTTTGCCATTAATTTTCTTGCAGAAAATGCATAGGCTAGGAGGCACAAGATTGGTTGTTGTTGGGGTCCCTCCTTTGGGATGCATGCCACTTGTCAAAACGATAATGGGCGCGACGACATGTGCCGAAAATTACAACAAAGTGGCATTCTCATTGAATTCCAAGATACAAGAGAAATTGGAGACCATAAGCACAACATCTAGAATGAAAACTGCCTTTGTTGATGCTTATGGTATTATCCAAAATGTCATAAACAACCCAGCATTGTACGGTAAGTTTAATTTCTCTGCTTTCTTTCTATACATTAATATCAGAAAGACTGAGGATTTAAGTTTTGTGAAAACTGGCAGGTTTGTCTGAGACTTCAAAAGGGTGTTGCGGGACTGGAACCACAGAGTTTGGAGATTCATGCAGGGGCTTAGAGACATGCACTGATCCAGAAAAATACGTATTCTGGGATGCTGTTCATCCAACAGAAAAAATGTATGAAATCCTTGCTGAGGAGGCTATCAAAACTCTTGCTCAAAAGCTCCTTGCCTGAAATAAGGATTTTGGCTGGGGGTACTAATAAGTAATATATGTAACAAAATCACTTATTCTTGAATTAATTTCACCGAAATCGAATTTTCAGATTTTTAAATACCGATTAAAGAGTTTCGACTAATTCTGTGCCTATAATTATTTCATACATCCGCCCTATTGTGTCAAACTATAATGAAAGCAAATTTCAATTCACTATCCTTAACTACAATTCTTCGAGCTCCTTTGCCCACAAACCCTGTAATTAATTATTTAAATGCTATCAAGATCATCAGAGTTAAATCTTTTTTGTTATGTTGTTTACCTCTTATCAATTTTAAGGGGTAAATTATTAATATCAGTTTACATATTTAACTAATTAAATTAAAAAACATAAACGAAAATTAAAAAAATTAAATTAAATAAGTATATGTTTTGCTTCCAATGTAACATCTCTGTTAACTATATCTTTCCCAAGCAGAAGGGTACTTGCAATACACTTATAGTGGGACCTAAGAGGGGCAAAATAAAGGTTTATTAGTCTAATGATTTCCGAAATCACATCAATTTCGAGTAAAAATACCCTTGTATAAAATGAGTCCTAAAACTCTAATAGCCAATGTTATTGCAAAAGGAACTGTCAAGGATTGATCAGGTTGTGCAATAGTGCTTTTCATGCTGTATTGGGGCAGGGTATTTTTATTTTTATTTTTAAATAAATTGTATAGCCGCACTGCTATATTCCTAGCAGCTCTGTGGTTTTTTTTTTTTTAAATAAATAGTACCTCCACACGGCTATATTTGGGTCTATTTTTCTTAATTTTTCCTAATAAATAGTATAATTTATTCAACTATAATATACTATATCCAAATAGTATAGCCGCGCGGCTATACTTTTTTTTTTTTTTTTTTTTTGGGTTCTTGAATTTTTAGCACTCCTTTGTGTAAACACCGGTACAAGACAAGTACAAAAAAACACAAACACCTAATATTCCAAGTCTACCTTATTCATATAAGACCATTCCAACCCCTCTAACCAATTATAGCCTAAACCAAGCTACTGTTTTTTTCTTTTTCTTTTTTTTGGTTACAATGGAGGCCAAAGGCCGAACAACAAAGGAAACAGATAATGCATAACTCGGTGAATTAGATTTAATGTGAAAAAGGGGCCAAAGAAAAAAAAAAGGCAAAAGATCAGATAAATAATTTAATAAAAGTCCAAAATATCTGACCAAAAAGAAGAGGTAAAAGGCCCAAATGGTAACCTAGTTAGTTTTCGCTCAAGGGCTGTGTATATTATATATATGCTATTATGCTATGCTTGTACATCAGCTGCTTCTTTTGAAACTGAAATGAAGTGATAGCCGCCATCTCTTCTTCTTTCTTTTGGCCCAGAGTTAATTTCCATGTCAAGTGGAAAGAAAATTATAATATTTATATTTAATTTTTTAATAATTGAATGAAAATTAAATTGTGGGATCAGTGACTTTAATTACATGATTTTTACAAATTGGTATATATCAATTGGGAATAGTCAATTGATAGTCATGTCTTTAACCAAGGAAAAATAAAGTATTATTTATTTTGTTTGGAAATAGAATAATAATACTTTATGTAAAAAGTTATTTCATAAAAATTGAAATATTGTACTTCTTGGCTTAAATTACATTGTTTCATATGTGAAAAGTTGCATTGTTTCATAGAAATTGAAACATTGCACTTTTTGGCTTATGGTTGTAACAGGGAAATACAGATTTGTTGATATTTTTCAATCTCATCTTTTCTGAACAAAGGCCCTTTTGCCTATAAATAGAGATGGTCCTACAACATTTCATTTATTAAATTGTCATTCAACAATAGTAGTTTTTAAAAGCATTCATGGCATTTTGTTTTCAAAAATATAGTGAGTTAGTAAGAGAGAATTCATATACAAGTTTGAGTTCGCTTTTCTTAGGGATTGTAGTATTACTTCAATAAGAATTCCATCATTGTATCCTGAGAGACGTTTGCCAAGCAAATCCTAAAAGCACATGTGAGGAGGCAATTTCGTCTTAAAGAGATAGAACCAAGTTATAGACTCAATCATCTGTAAAGTATTCTTAATTTTCCTTGTCATTATTTTCTTATATTTATTTTAAATTATAGTGAAGGTTTATTTTCGAAATTCTGTAAATATAGCAATTATCTTTATATATTTTACCAATAGTTATCACGTGTGACATAACGTGATTGGCCTAGGATAGCAAAATAATGTTATCTTTATTGTACACAAGTGTTTCTCTTATTTAACACCTCCTTGCGAAAATTCTCAACCCAAATACACATATCCACATAAGTATGTCCTTTATTATCTAAAATGTCCACCACTTGATTGGTTTCAGGATAGGAATGTGATAAAAATAATGTTGAAAACCCTATAGAATTTGTCAAATGTAAGGGTGCAATTTGGATTCGAAATTTTGATTCTGACCCAAAATTTTCTGGTGTTGACGAGTTCAATTCAATTCCGAAATTCAAAAATTTCAGAAAAATTTATATTGGAATTGGAATGTATCTCAAGGTTACGACACTTCCGAATTCTGAAGTATAGCGGGGTTTTCCACGTGGACTACACATACTAATTTTATGTTGAACTAAATATGACTTAATAGTTTTTGAGCTTTTCATATGATTTTTCAATTTTTAGCTGATTTTAACATTTCAAATCATTGGACATGTATTAAATTTTCAACTATTTTTTGAATTTTTCTAAAAAAATCTGAAATATGTAAGTTCCGAAATCTTCCGAAAACTCCGAGTATTCCGAATTGAAATGGATGTTGAAATTCCAATTTTTTTGGAGCATAATTTTTATTCCGAATTTTTTTGAATTGGAATTAAAATCCTCTTATTCTGATCTGATCCATTCGAAAACCAACCCTAGTCAAATGTCTTGAACAATTGTTCAAATTTGCTATAGCTTGAGATGAAAAGCCCATATCCAAGTATCCTTGAAACCTTAACTTCAGACTGCAAAACAGAAGAGAATCAATAAGATTAAAAATGGCATCATGCTATTGAAGCTGTATATTTTATATCTAAATATAGTTTTATTAACTGTGATTTCAAATTTTATATTTGACAACCTTTTGTTTAACAAATTTTTTTAAACAAAAAAACCATATGCCTTTTTTTTGTTCCAGCCCACAGGTTCCATGCGAAATTCTATACTGAGAGTTCCATTGCAACAAACTCAAAACATTAAAGCCCAATCACTGAGCAGCCCAAACTCCCAAATACAGCAAAGCAGCCACGTCACCGATCCTCGATCCGCGGCCATACCACCCGAAACACTAAATCAACTACACTCGTTGATTACCATGGAATCAGCGGCGCTAGTCTCTTCTATATCCGCGCCATAAATTTCAAACTCGCGCTCAGACACAACCCAAAAACCTTCCACGTCATCGATCCGCAACTAAATTAGCCCACCAAACCAAGCACAGCCGTTGATAACGCCAAATGAATCAACAGCCACGATTAGTCCTCTCCCATCTCCATTTTTTAAAGGAAAATATTAGAGGCATCAACTTTGGGCACCAATTTGGGCACCAACTCTCTAATAGAGCGCAGGATCCGTTGTGCTGGAGGGCTCCATCTCTATTAGAGAGTTGGTGCCCAAGTTGGTGCCCAAAGTTGGTGCCTCTAGCACCACCCTTTTTTAAAACCCCCCATGCCCCAATTCGAATTCAATCGGCATCCCTAATTCTCTGCAAAACCTAATCGTCTCTCGATCTTCCATTCAATTCATCAATGGCTCGTACCAAGCAAACCGCCCTCAAGTCCACCATCATCCAAATTAACTTCCTCTCTCGTGACTTTGCAGTGGAGAGTATTAGAACAAGCTCTCTTGATAGAGCTGTGAAGAAATATGGCATTTTAAATACAGAATCTCATTTTAAAATTCCGTATTTCTTGACGGCTCTCATCAAGAGATTTTGATGCTTTTGAGTCCTCTTCGCTAAAGTCAGCGAGGGTTACCAAACAGATTTTAATCTTGCAAAGAATATGTGCTGATTTGACCACCAATGGAAGCAAAGAATGGTGAGATCAAAGTCAAACCCCTTTGGCTCTGCTGCATACATTTCTTTCTAACACGGCTCTTTCAAATGCACCCTTCGATTTTTGAGATCCCTTGCTGCACAAGTTTCTCCACTCCAAAAAAACAAACAATAAAACATGTTAATACGCCGCATCTGTGTAACAACAACATCCCTTGCTTTGATCTTCAGCAATCAAACCTCCCCTTTTGTCCTCTCACCCCTTATTATTTTCATTATCTTTTCTTTCTTTCTTTGTTTTTTGGTTCAAATTATTTTTATTAATTAATATTCTAAGGTGAAGCGTGCGGCTTCTTTCTGACATTGATAGCTTTATTAATGCACCTTCTTCTTAATCAAAGCTGGCAATTCGTGTGCTCTAAGATATGCCAGCTTATTGGATACCGTGTTCGATCACCTGCTTCTGCTCTGCCCTTCTGGGTCTCTTGGCTAAGGCCTAAGGGTCTGATTGTTTGCTTAGCAGAGAGTTTTCGATTTCGTCATTTCTCCCGATTTTTCTAGAACCAAATAAGTATATGCAGATGTATTAGCAGAAAGGATCACCATAAGTCAAAACTTAAACCACTTTATAATGTCCTTTGAAGAAAGGGTGGCACTTTTCAACTTTAAAACTAGCAATCTCTTGGGGAAGAAAGATTTTTTTAAAAATGAAATCAATGAGAATTAGGATTGTTTAATAGGATTGTTCAAGATTTAAAATTCCACTTATTATACTCTAGCCAGCTTTCAATTCTTCTTCTGCTCTGTTTCTTATGCAATCTTCATGAATTTGAGGGAGGTTTGAAAAATATAAAATGCCAAGTACATAGAATCTACAATCTACATCGATAAAGCCGCACAAATGATTAGAACAACCGCACAAGTCGATGTGGGAGACTTTAAAAATTAATCCCACTTCTTATTTTAAGCAATTAAGTCCTAAAATCCTGCATGAATTTAGCAGCTGGATTGAGCCACAAGTTTGCAGCTGAGTTCCCATTCATAATTTAGAGCACAAAAGCATGTATATCTTAGCTGTTCACGCGTCTATTTTTAGTGCTTTATATTCCCCAATCCTCAATCTTCTCTCTCCCCTCATATCTACTTTGTGTGAAAGTTAGAGAGAGAGAGTTGGTTTTGAGATTTGGTAACATGGCTGTACATAGTGATCCTCATGCAGCAGAGGTTGCATCTGAAGCTATTCTAGAGAACGTGTGGGCGAGCTTTATCGGTGTGGATGGAGTGAAAGAAGAAGGAAAAAAGACAACAGAGTTGTCTAAACCCTGGAAAGAACTGCCTCCTCTTGATGGGAGAGAAGGGTCAATGGAAATTCTAGAAAGGCTACCAAGTCTAGGTAGGTGGATATCAATGGGAACTGAGGCCTGGCAAGAGCTTCTTGACAGTTGTGTTGTTCCTGGACACAATATGGAAGTGTCAAGCAATGTCAAGTTAGAAGGCAGTGGGGCTACAAACTCAGAATTTGAAGCAAAGGTTGAGAAGAGAAGGGAGAAAGTGGAAATTATGAAGCACTACCGCGGAGTTAGGAGACGGCCATGGGGTAAGTATGCAGCAGAAATTAGAGACTCAACAAGAAAAGGAGCTAGAGTTTGGCTTGGGACTTTTGAGACTGCAGAGGAGGCAGCTTTGGCTTATGACAAGGCTGCTTTGAGAATTAGAGGCTCAAAAGCCAATCTCAACTTCCCCCTTGAAACAGTTGCAAAGGCTATGGGATTGGATTGCTTCAACATCTGCTCATCCACAAATGTTTCGAATTCGCGGAAGAGAGCATTGAGGGAGTGGGAAGAAAGTGTTGAGGCAATGACTAATGGAAAACCTGCATTGGAAAGGAAGGCAAGCATGAAAAACATGTTGGGGGATGAATTTGATGTGTTCGAGTTCCAAGACCTGGGAAGTGAACATTTGGACAGTTTGCTGTCTTCTTTTTGACAAAAATATTGTACATGAATGCTTCTGTCTGTCTCTAAACATTCTTTGTAGTTGCTAGTCAAGGAGATGCTGTATAAGGTATTTTTTTCTCTTTCAAACTAGCCTTAGAGGAAGAGTTAGCAAAACATCATATAAATCACCAAATTTCCCATGTATTTTGCAACATAGATCAACAAGGTGCTAAGTTAAGGTAGCACGATTTGTTCAGATGGAGAGGGAGATAAAAAGAAAAAAAGTTGGAAAATGTTATAACATATCAGAACAGATTCTAGACAGAGACATAAAGGTTTCCATGTAATAGTTCAATTCAATTATTTGTCAAATCTCTCTTCTAAAGAAGAGATGCCAAGTTCAAATTCGCCATCTCTATCTAAAGTCTATCTATTTTCACAGGCTCAACCATCTTTTCATAATTAAAAGGAAAAAATAAAGCAAAGCCACCGACTACAAACCGACCTTAATTTTTTGTAATTACTTTTTTTTGTCTCCCTATTCAAGGTCAACCCTACCATACCTTCAACTTATCTAATTACTTTTTTTTCCCCTTTTTTAATAAGAAAATTTTAAAATGTATTGTCGAAGTTTAGTCTATTATGAATTACCATTCTCCTACTTTAAGTAAAATGGAGGTTGATTGGCCATTAGAATTTTCGCCTCTGCAAGGGATATTATATTTACTTTGAATATGAGATTAGATAGCTCTCCCAAGTTATTCCTGGTCAAGATGGAGGTTTAGGGTTCAACTTCTAATAGAATAGAACAAAAGGAAAAAAAAAAAGGGGATTAGGTAGGTCTTAATTAACGAAACTAGTAATTAATTGTATATCAATTAAACACGGGAAACGTATGCATTTTGCAAGTCTAATCCTACTAACAAAAAAGGCCAAAATTTTTATATATTGTATACCCACCAACCAAATATTGGCCCGTTTGACAAGTATACCAGGTAAAAAATGACTGTCAAATGTGAACAGGTTGAAGATTGGTTGTGTTCCCATTCTGTGGAACCATATGCTTATTGGTTCTCATCAATTTCATATTTTTCTCATGAAGTTAGTTTCCACAAACAGATTACCTTCATTCCCAAAACCAGAAAATAAAAGATGGCATTAACACAAAAATTCCAACTGATTCAATCTTATAGGTCTTTCTTCTTCACCCATAACTCTGCATCTTTCTGGCCTTACTGGCCCTCTTATTACAATACAAACCAATAAAATTCACTTCTTGCGGCAGTACATTTCTGTACCTCTTTTTTTTTTCTTTTGCTGTGAATTACGTTTGTGTGTTTGTGAGTGTTGGCAAAGCAACAGAGCATACACAAACCATGCAAAACTAATATACACAGGCTATGACAAGAAACTGGCTAATTAGAAAAGAAGAAAAAAAAACTTACACACCTTCCCACACACCTTCAGCTCTGCAACTTACTATATGAGATGAAATTTAATGTCCTAATGCTTGGTAGACAGAAATGAAAAAAGACAGAACCTTTCTAGATGATAGGACCCTGCGTATTTTGTGCCTCCACATTACTTGTGTTGCTCTGAGATTCTGATCTTGGTGTCCCAATTGAAAGCAAACTAGAGCTGCCACTTGAGTCTGAAGTTGTGCTATTACTATTTGAGCTGCAGGGTACACTAAAACTTGGCCTAACTCTATGAATTGAAGACGATGGCGAAGATGATGCAGCCACTACATCAGGTGGGAAATTAAGCAGGGCCTTAGTACCTCTCATTCTAAAAGCTGCTCGATCGTATGCCAAGGCAGCTTCTTCGGCTGTGCTAAATGTTCCTAACCATACACGAGCACCGTGTCGCGCAGAGTCACGGATTTCAGCAGCATATTTGCCCCAAGGGCGCCGCCTCACGCCTCTATAGTGCTTCTTTCCAATGTTCTTAGAGGGTTCGAGGCCATTTGGTTGGTGGTTCATTTGGTGTCTTTGTGGCAAGCATGAGGGGTTGATAACCATGGCTTCATTTAGGACTTGGTATATGACCATGTCTTGTGAGTCATTCTCATTCAATGGTAGCTCATTTTGCGTGGAGGCTGAAACCATGGCTTCCTAGTTCTTCCTAAGTTTTCTTCTTCTTCTTCTTCTCCTCCCTTATAAGGAGCCTTTTGAATTGGAAAAAGAAAAGCTTTCAAGATTGTGACATATGGCTCTACACTTGTATTTAACTTTGGACTAAAATACGGGACAAACGTGGGGTCAGAGAATTTTTATTGGCACGACGGAGGTGATAGACACCAACAAAGATAGAATTAGGACTAATTTTCCACCACTTGATTGTTAGGTGGTGAACGACTTTTGCCCTTGGCTTCCCTTGATAATACACATTCCCCAACTCCTATAATTCTTTTTTTCTCCCAAAATAATCATTCCAAGCATTAACTGAAAATGGAAAATTTTGAAATTCAGAGGTTTTTTTTTGGTATAGGCTCTTCGGGTGATTTTGGGGTTAAAGGATCGATGTCCCAGAGATGGGTTGAAGAGGTGATATATTGCTACTCAAAAGATTGTCTTCATAACATAACTTTAATCCAACATGTTCTAATGTGCGGACAAATATTATTTATGTATCTAAAATTAGAAACACGTTACGAAAACGATAAATAATATACATATATAATTATTTTTCTATAAAAATAATTTGGCAATTCAGATGCAATACAATGGAAAAGTATGAACTAGCTTCTTCACATGATATGGGGTAATGGGTTGGTAAAGTCAACAAGGTGTGTGACTCTATGCAAAGAGTGCATGAAGACGTTTCTTGGTGGATTTGGGATGACCATAAAATTGGTCATATATATTATCCCATTTTTTCAACTTTTTGTGTATATGACGTAATCATGGTCGTACATTGATTATACTTTTCAAAGTTGGTAGGTCCTTTTGAAATTGACCCTAATTCGATCACACCTTGACTTTTCAACCATTTGTTTAAGAACGATGAAAAGACTTCAAATCAAAAGCAAGCAACAACAACAGAGTCCTAAAATTTTCGTGAACATTGAAGAAGATGGGGGACAATTAAAGACTAATGATAGCTCACGTGCGTTGAATTGAATGAACATGAAGACTATCTTTGTTTGTTTTTTAGAGTAAAGCGATAATTGTATTCATACCTTAGGCACCAAGATCATTAGTTATAAAGGCATAACTACCCAAAAAATATTAATAAAAATGTGAAAGCACAGTAACTATGCAGAGAAATACACCACAAGGTATATCTCCACTCATAGTGACTTAAATTATGCCAATAAAACAGAATTAGTTAATGAGTTACCTTTAATAATAGATGACTAATTTTTCTTTTTTTTTTTATCAAATTGTTGGTAAACACGTCAAAGCTAGGTTCGAGAACCTCTTATGTGTGAATTGACCTTGCACACACATAAGCTATGAAATATTTCTTGTTAAGATGGGATCAAATCCAAAAATCAAACCGACTGAAGATTAATGACTATTACAGTTAAACAATAGAATTTAAAAAAGTTATGATTAATATGAAGGAGATGATCCTCGTAAGTAATGAGGATGAAATAATTTCACCAAAAAAGTATATAGATGCTATAACTAAAGGACTCACTTTGCATCTTTCATCGCCTTTCACTTTTCACTTGATTGAAGTGCTCTACATCTACAATCACAATAAACAAGTCTTAGTCAAGAAATTAGTAATAAAATAATTATTCATCACACTCTCACTATTGTTACAAACTTTGCAAAATGTACATAATCATACCAAAATTGCATTCCTAAACGAACAAGACATTTACCTTGACCAGTTTCGTAACTCTGGTGATTGTTGAAAGAGTATTGTTGAAAACTATGGTGATTTTGAGCTTGGCTCATCCCCTGTCTTTGCATATGAATTGGCTGATGATGAAGAAGATGATGATGATGATGATAAGGTAAAAACCCAGCATCCTGTACTTGGGTGATAGCTCTCATGTGGCCTGGAAAACCCTCACTAAATTTTGGGCCAATCTGAGCTGCACCCACTTGCCCAAATTGTCTCTGAGAAGGGTCAAAAGCTACATGGCCTCTAATTTGCCCATATATGTTTGGCCCCATAGGAGAATTTGTTGCACAATCCAATCCTGCAATTCCTCTGCCTTGTCCTTGAAATCGCATAGGCCTTCCATTGCCTCCTTGAATTGTTGGGTCAAATGGCATTAATGGAGGACCAAATCCAATCACTCTTTGTGTCTCTTGTCTCCCTTGCCCTAATGCTTGTTGCCCCCCTTGTGAAATAGCTGCTGGCTGATAATTAGAACCTGTAACACAATTATTATCCACTAATCCCTTTCTCACTGTGACCTCTTGCCCTTGTAACAGAGAACTATAAGTACCATTAGCAGGTGCTAAATTTTGATTAGCATAACCATAAGTCATGTCACTACCATTATTGCTCCCTTGGTCCAAGGCAATTGACTCTTGCTCCACTGTGGACGATGGCAAAGCCAAACAATCCTTTTCTTGTTCTTCTTCTTGTTCTTGTTCTTGTTGTCGTTGCAGTGCGTCTCTAAGCAGAGCAATCTCTCTTTCTAATTGTCTATACTTACCTAGAGGTCCATTGACAGGGTCTTGCTTCCACGTACAGGCTTCCCATATGAAAGACTCCGCAGCCCTACCCCTATGGTTCTTATCCTCTAGTTTTTTTAGCAACTTTGACGTGTTGCTAACTCCGAAAATCTTGTGCACTGCTCTGAAAGCTTCTTCCTTCTCTGCTGTGAAGTATGGAGCCATCACACAATCATCGTCACACTTCTTCCTTTGGTGCCGGCACGCCGCGCACGCATGGCGGCTGTTGAGCTCCCCACCATTGCCGCTACCCATTGACATGCTTGTACAATATAAATCTATACAAGTATTAGGTTATCTATGAAGTTAATATATTATACAAGGAGAAAAAAATAAGAAGAAGAAGAACAACAAAGAAAAGCACTAAAAGAGAAATACCAGGGTGAAGGTATATAGGGGAGGAAGAAGACGGATGAAGAGGGTGTTGTAGTGAAAGAAGGAATCAAAGAAGGCAGTGGTGATATTAGGTTAAGCTTTTATATTTTTACTTTAACCCAAAGTCTATCTCTGATTATGTTCCAAAAAATCTACCCGTAATTATAATTAATTTATGCCCGCTTCCTATTAAGTATCAACTGTAAGATTGCATGAAATCTTACCGACCACATTCCTTAGATATCAAGTTAATCATAGTCATTGTTTGATCTATAATGCACATATGATTCTGCAAGATCGAACTAATCGTAATCGTCAATGATATCGACCTACAAATTTATTGATTTATGATCAACGGGGCTACCCTTGTGGACTAGAGTAAGTGATCCACATCACGTAGAATTGTATGTGAATGTATAATCATAATATCAGGATTTACTTAACATAAAGGAGACAATGTGTATATTAATTAATTAGGGCTCATTTGGGAGTGCTTCTTCTAATCCAATTTTATTAGGTTGGTGTGATTATTAACTTGTCATCGATTTTAGATTATATAATCTAATAAAATTAACAATTATCTAAAAAGGATCTTCATATTCTTAAGTTCAAAATCATGAAAATAAATAAATATCAAAATTTTCATTATACACGTTTTTTGATACGCAACTCAGGCCTTCTAATCCCGAGATTAGCATAAAGTGGGCCTGCTTAGCTTGGTTAAGCAGAGACCAACCCAAGTACCAAAGGCTAGCTACTACTAGTATTTGGGCTATTGGAAACAGCCCAATTTCTAAATCTCTGTTTTTTTATTTTTTATTTTCTTGGTAAATAAATAACAAATTGGTATATAAGTTCATGTGACATTTTGAAAAAAATTCATGGGTATGTATATTCTCCCGTCACTTGGAACATATGCTAAAACTTCTTATGATCCCAAAACATTTGTCTTCCTCAGCTCTATATTCCCAAACTATGAATATCAGCAGAATCATTGACAGTCTTAGTTTAATATAATCTATTAAGTTTAATTTATCTTATCCTTAATCGGTTTATGCATATGAAAATCTGCCAACATGGTAAGGGCTGCCATGAGCTTTTGGCCTAGGTGGAGCATATTTAATTTAACAAATCTAATTAATTAATGAGAGAAACTGCATCGATATGATGTTTTTCTGATCAATTTTAAATCTAATATTATTACTTACATAATTAATTTTTATATATTGCATGAATCTTTTCTCAAGATTAATTGTTTGTTCTGATCTGAAAATAAAGATGCTGCTGCTGTGTGTACGTGGTGGGAATTGCAAAGATGAGTTCTTTACAATTCAAATTCTGACTATTTCTGTTGCTTTTTAGTATCCCAAAACAATAAAATGTAGTACGTACGACTCGTCCAAGAAGAAGAAAAATGACAATCTCCTTATCATCACCTCTCCATTTAAAAATTATTTATGTAAGAAATCAATCAAATTCGAGATTAATCATCTATATCTATTAGCTAAATCCAGCGGGAGTTCGTCATGTAGAGATGATATTTAAATCGCACTTTTAAAAATGAACTATTACGATTATGACATGTATATGGTGAAAATTCGTTAATCACAACATATTAAACGAATATACACTCAAAGGGTATATCTAAGATCTATCCAAAACTAGGTCAATGCAAAACTAATCAAATTTAGGTAGGTGCTCTTCAATTCCCAACGAGGATGTAGCCATGATTCGCGGATTAGTTATAAGTCATTTTATTTATAAACTTTGTTATTAAAGTCTCTTCAAGGTCTTCCAAGCGAGAATGTCCAGCCGCTTTTAGATAGGTAATCCTATCTTATATCTAGTTGATTGTATTAATATGGCTAGGTAACTTCATATACTGTCAATTTTATAGTTGGTAACATGATTACATCTCTCACATATATATGTACGGTTTACGTGAAATTATTTATTTATATACGAAATCTTACTTAAGTTTCACAATGAGTTTTATCTCTTTAAAGATGTGATCGAGCAAGTAAATATAGTACATTTCTGATTAACTCTTGATACAGGACAGCACCAAAACACATAATAAGGTAGGTCTCCAAAACTCGAAAAAGTTTCAAGCAACATTCGAATTCAAAGGCAATTTCACTCTCGAACTCCAAAATTTCTGTGCCAAACATATATTTTAAGCATGTTTTGATCTTCAAACTTGAAACAGACTTAAAATTGTACGTATATATGGATATATAATATGTTGGTGGTGGCATGGCATGTGCAACTAGTTGAAGCATTTAAGCTTATCATGTTGTGTATTTACTACATGCACGTTAGCATTTAGTGAAGGCTGTTGGCGCAATCTTTGCTAAGACACACATACCTATTTCATGTTGCGCATATTATTAGACTAATACCCTATTTATTGTAATCATGTGCAAGTGCGACATTTTTAAAGGACTTACTCAGAAGACTTTGCTTCCAATTGGGGTGGAAGGTGATGACTAACTGAGTCACTGAGTGGTATAAAGTTGGTAAATTATTAAATTGGGAAGTATTTTCTTGTTAAACTATGAATATGAATTGTTAATTAGGTTAACGGATACGAATGTGTGGCCAGATTCACAGTAGATCTACTGATAAAAGCGTTTTTCTGGCACATGAGTATGCTAATTAGAACGATCATGTTTAGTTAATTGTTCTTAGGCCATGGTTCATATGAGCTGCAGGTTATGTGTGATGGCATGCTGTAATGATCATCGTGATGATATATATATATATATATATAATTGTCTAATGGCAAGTAAAGGACAAAGGCTCGACGATGGAGTTAATTGTTCCAAATCTGGTGCAGACAGATTGGTGAGAAGGAAAAAGCAATCTGATTGAAAAGGGAAAGCAAGAACACAAGCATAGAAATTGAATCAATAAATACAATACACACGTACACATACATACAGTGGGAGCAGAAGTTGAAGTTCCAAAACCCAGCAGAGCCAAACTGCCAAAGATATATAATTTAAAGCGAGGGATGGGGCATTGGACGCAGAGGATTCGCCATAATTAAGCCAAAGTGCCAAAGCTGCTAGAAAACTAGTGTCCAGGTCCACTTCCAGTTGCTATAAATATGCGATGCCTTCTTCTTTCCTAGTTTCTGCATACTTTTCTGTCTGTCTCCCCCAAACACTTATATGCAGTCACACTCAAACACACTCGCAGAGGCCGTGGTCCCATTTTGATCTAATGTCGTTATGGGCATGGGAAATATATAGATCAAACGTGGTTTTGAATTTTCATTTTTGGGTCAGTCAAGTTGTTTTGATTTGATGGTTAGGTTTTGCATGTATCCAACCATTTAGGGTTTTCGATTGAAATTCAAAAGGACTTGAAGCTTGAAACATTCTGCATATCATTCAATATACATGATATTTTAATAGGAAACATTCTAATTAGCTACTGCCATGGTCCATGGTCTAATTAGATACTACATATATGTAGTCCCTTTCAGACATATATATCCACCTTTACTATTATCAACTTTGACAGCTCCCTTTCCACTCCACCCTTCCAAAATCCAAACCATAGTTCCCCACTCAACTTAGCTGAACTCTGCTCCGATGACTTTGAGCTTGTTGGGAACATAAAAATTTAAATTGTGCAAAGAATTTGCAACTCAAGCGGTTAAAAACAGTTATCTCTGCATTCGAAGTCATGTATTCGAATTCCCTCTCACTTGCTTGTATTAAAAAAATAATCTGAATTATGCATTAATTTTAAGTCTAATTGCATCTTATTATAAGGAATTCTTAATGTTTAATTATTATAAGGAATTCTTATGTTTACCTTAATTGTCATATAATTTTAAGTCATATGCTTGGTATTGTTAATTACCACCACCCAAGTCCCAGGGGTTACAGAAGATAGCTTAGCCTTAGAAAAGGGGTGGGGTGTGGACATTGGACAAAGAGGCCAAAGAGGGATTTGGACTTTGTTATTTGTATAGTAACTGATGAGTTGGGAGTGAGCTTTGCATGTCGGAATCGAACCGACACAGCTTAGACCAAATCTTTACACCCTTTCCTCTCTCTCTCTCTCTCTCTCTCTCTCTCTCGGACACGCATAGCATAGTCCACACACAGTAACATAGATCTGCTGCATGCTTTGATCATCTCCCCCCAAGACCTCATGTGAAACTTTGCTGCTGCAATATTATATGTATATATATACAGGGGCTATAGGGAAACTTTTTTGAACCATTGGATTAACATCCAACGGTGGATTATCACAATCTCTTAAATCCCTGTAATCTAATAAATCAGGGCTCTATATATATATATATGTCTCTGTCTGACTCTTATTTCCAAGCTATATATATATACATGCACATAATATATATCGAACACCCTTCCATATTTTTTTATATGGAATTCTGATTCAAAATTCCAGTGTAATTACTCAATATTAAGCATCAGACTATAATAAATGTGTGCTCTTGATGTTCACATAAATGGATCGAGTTCTCAATACACATAAACAGCTCAGTCCCCAACAAAATTCAAATCACTCCAATTCAGCAAATCGAGTTAGGATTGAGTAATTTTCTCCCTCAGCATGCTCTACTTATCTTTTTGCCTGTTTCACTGCCTAACTCTCGACAAACAAATGGCAGCACAGACTTAATATTGCATTTAATCGTGTAGACCAAAGTGTGAACCCTAATCTCTGCGTATCTTAGGAATTTGATTCATTACCACTAAAATTAATTCCTAAGTAGTTTTATCTTATCTTCGTCCCATTCATATTTCAACACGAGCCAGGACTAGAGGTCAACTCTATATCTCCCCGTGGGTCCGTTGCCTCAGATCTTTGTCAACGTTATTGTCTACCATACCAGATACCACAGTCAAGTCTACAAATAAGATGTTGCGCATGAGATTAAAAAGTAAATCCTAGCCAATCAGGGAAGTGGTCTTGTTTAATTAATTGTTAAGTCAAAGTTGAATTATCTAACTCAAACTTAATTGATAAGTAGTTAAGAGGTTCTAAATGGATAAGGTTTAGAATGTCTCCCGATGTGAGATTTTATATTCTCAATACGCTCTTTACTCCCACATCTGAATTGTGCTAATCTAAACGTATATGAATTTGTTTATATTAAAGTATATGAAACATATGATGATCAACTAGGTTAAGTTGAAATATCTAACTCAAAATCAAATTCGCAATGAACATGTCTTGTTTTTTTTTTTTAAAGATGAATTAATTAGCACTGTTCAAAATTTCTTTTTATAAAGAAATGATGTTTACATGCATTCATGTAAATGTTACTCAAATTGCCTTTTAACTTTTCTAGGCAGCAGAAGCAAAATGATTGTTGAGGAAGAAGTTTTGTGATCAGTCGACTGACCCATCAGCTGATGAAAGCTATCTATCTACTATCAAACTAAAAGCAGAAAGAGCAGGGCAAGCACCATTGTCACGTCCCACAACTACAACCTTCCATTGCCTCCAGAAATTTTCTTCCTTTGAATTTGAACTGCCACTTCTACTGTATCTGTATTTGTTGCGTGCAAGCTTTTCAAGTGTCATGTCGTTTCATCCTATACGACGAGATCAATCAAAGTGCTTCATCTCCTCCTTGAATAAATTAGAAGAACCTATAGGAAGAAGATTTCCAATTAATTTCAAAAAGTATAATAAATAAATGCCCTCGAGTCAATCCAAACTTTTGCTCAAAATAAACCCAAATATGAAATATGCAATTACTCTACCACGACTCCCACCACCGCTTTCCAATTAAACCCTACAAATTACATGCCCCATGGCCTTGGCCTTGACTTTCAAACCATCTCCCCCACCCTCACATTGCCCCTATTTATTCCACTACAACAACCTTTTCCATTAGAATAATCCCAAAAACCTCACTTCATCTCTCCCTCACCATTAATATCCACTCACTACAAGCGAAACCCAAACTGATCACTCTCTTTACAAATCTGAAAAGAAAAATTGTATATGAAAGAGAAGGAGACAAACTTATCAGAACAGCCCTCACTTTTCTATACCTCTCTCTCTCTCTCTCTCTCTCTCTCTCTCTCTCTCTCTCTCTCTCTCCTTTGCATTAAGAGCTTGGTCTGTCATCTCTGATGAAGATTCTAATTAAGCCCCCAGCAGGTATTCTTTTCTATGTTCCCTTTGCTTCTCGTCCGGGGGGAGATTGGGTTGTACTTTGAGTATTGAGTAGAGAACAAGCATTCCATTCCATTTCATCATCAATATATTAAAGCAAAAGCTCTCTAAAAAGAAGAGGGATGGGTTGAGACTACTCGCTCTTTTAATTTCTTCAGTACACATCCTACCTTTTTATTTATTTCCATTTCCTTTCTTGTTTATCTTTCTCGCAGGCGATTCCTGTTGTGGGTTTTGCCCATTTTATCCATCAAATTAAATTTCTTTATTTAAATATATATATAATTTCTTTCTCATCATCAATAGACATGTTCCATTTTTATAATTTCTTTGGGAGATGGGAAGGACTGGTGTTGATTAATTAAATGCAAAATATATTCAACTCACACAGGAGAAAGGAGTAGGTGATGATGAGACTATAAGAAGTGATGTTATGCTGGGCTAGAGAGGATATATCCATCCAGTAGTGCCAGAAAAACAAAACAAGAGCTAGCCTTTGCAGCAAAAAGGGTTTCTCTTTTGGCTGGCTATAGCTATAGCTCCTTTAATATCTACTAGCTCTCTCTCTCTTTCTCTGTCTTTATATCCCTTTGGTCATCATCATCATGGCTTCATCAAACAGACACTGGCCTAGCATGTTCAAGTCCAAGCCTGCAAACTGCAGCACCCACCACCAATGGCAGCATGACATCAACCCTTCTCTCGTTTCAAATGGATGTCACCGACCATCTTACTCCTCAGGTAACCGTCCTAAACACTCATTTATACCAAACCCTTTCCAATTGATATTAATTTCAAAGAAAATTCTTTAGTTTTTCATAATTTGTTAGCTAGGTTACAAATTCATATACATTTAATCTTATGTGCAAGTAGATGTTTGATTTTAATTATGTGAATGCAACAGTCGCTGGGTGTGAAGAAAGAAGTCCGGAGCCAAAGCCTAGATGGAACCCAAAACCAGAGCAAATTCGCATCCTCGAAGCCATCTTCAACTCTGGGATGGTGAACCCTCCGAGGGATGAGATTAGGAAGATCAGGGCTCAGCTGCAAGAGTATGGCCAAGTTGGGGACGCCAACGTTTTCTACTGGTTCCAGAACAGGAAATCACGAAGCAAGCACAAGCTTCGCCACCTCCACAACTCATCCAAACAACAACAAACCCATCACCGCACCCACCTTCCTCTCACCACACCCGTCTCCACAAGCACTCTCAACATCATCAATGCTGCTGCCCCTTCTTCCTCCTCATCCTCCTCTGAAAAATCATCTCCCAAATCAGCACCAAACAACAAGGCCTTCTCCATGGGGTTCTCCTCCAACGTTGCTGCTCATGACGTTTCAATTAACTCTCCAACTGCTTCTGTGAACCAGCAGAGCAGCTTCTTTCAGCCTCATCATCAGCATCACAGCGAGGTCTTGCCCGAACCCTTCTTTTTTCCGATGCATCCGAATCCGAATTGCAATTTCACGCAAGGGTTTTGCTTCTCTGAGCTGTCTAATGTGGTTGATGTTCCCAACCATGGAACTCATGAGCAAACTAATAACAACACCGGGCCTTGCACAAGCCTGTTGCTGAGTGAGATCATGAGCCATGGGGCAGCAATGTCAAGGAAAGAATACCATCAAGAAGATGAGATGAAGGTCATGAACATGAAGAACATGGACCCACACCACCTCAATTACAGTCTCAATGTCACCACCACATCTCCAACAAGCCATACTAATATGGTTGCTTCTCACACCACTGGCCCCACTACTAGTGTTGCTGTTCCATCCCCCATGATTCACAACATTCAAGGTAAAAACAACAATTTACTCAATTTCACTTCATATTTTGTTCATTTAAATCTGCATTCACCCAAATCTCGCATAAGAAAATTGACAATGTGGGATGAGCTTGTTATTGATTATACCAAGTTCATATTGAGTACGAAACAAGGGTAGTTTAGTCTTTTGAAGCAATGGATCGAGCTATATATAGCTAGCTAGGTTTTGCATTTGACATAAATATTATGATATGAAATGAGATGAGATGGTACTTTAGATGGAAGGACGTGTGCATGGGTTCGATTGACTGGTCTGGTCTGTTCTGCTGGGTTCGGGTCGGGGTCGGGTTTGGGTTTGAAAGGACAGTGGTCACATTCCATACACACACTGTACATATTTGATGAGAGAGATTGATAGAAGATGATGAAACTATTGTAGGTTGGTGGTAGCTATACTGTGTGAGTGACTGTGTATGGTAATGAACAGGTGGTGTTGGGGAAGCGGGTGCAATGGGCGCGGGAGGTGCGGAGAAATCAACGGTGTTCATAAACGACGTCGCATTCGAGGTGGGTGCGGGTCCCTTCAACGTGCGTGAGGCTTTCGGGGATGACGCCGTCCTCATTCACTCCTCTGGTCACCCCGTTCTCACCAATGAGTGGGGTCTCACCCTCCACTCTCTCCACCACGGCGCTTTCTATTACCTCGTAATTAATTTTAATTAATTTTATTTCTATTAATCACACTTTTTTAATTGCTTTAATTACCCTCTTATTTTCTTCTTATTCCATGACATTGCAGATTTAGAAGAGTGGAAGCAAGCAAGCAAGCTAGAAGAGACGGCTCTGGTTTCGGCGTTGCCTTTTCTCCATATATGTCTTCTCTAATTAGCGCTCGCTAGGGTTTACTGTATTAGCTAGGGCTTCCATAGGTTAATTAGTGGGTGTCTAGAGTAATTTCTAAGTTTGTGTGGACCTACATATGTATTATTATTATGTCATCTGTTTCTGGTTTAAGTATTATATATAAATATTTATTTATTTATTTACCTGTGGGATATGGATGTGGTTTTTTTTTTCGTTTCTTTTTAAAGGCCGGTTTATAACCACATCATGCTCATGTGCAGATGTAAATGCAGGTAACTCACATCCAAATGAGGTGATATCATCCTCATAATTTCTGCCAGTTTTCGATTTACTTGCTTATTTTTGAAGGAAGCCAGACATTGCATGATCTGGCTTTTCAATTTTGTAAGCATTTGTGTTAAACTGCTTCCACCAGCCAAAATTTCTACCAAACAACTGTCCAAGATCTAGTATTGCTAGCCACTCACGTAAAATATAGAAAAAAGGAAGGAAGAATAGATCATATTAAAGAGGCAAACAATACACTTTTTGAAGCAACATACTGATCATAATGTAAATTATGGGTGATGCTTTCCCACCCATTCCTATCTTTATCATGAATTAATATAGTATATAAATATAGTATGATTAGAATTTTAGGTATATAAATATGTACATTAATTGGAATAGATATCAAAAGGGAAAAAAATTTAAGTTGTACATAGGAAGCAATATAGGAAGAGATCGACAAATAGTTTTCTTGGTTGCATGAAAATATTTAGGAACAACATTCACCTAGCTAACATCGTGCTCGGTGTGCACTGTAATTTGCCAAATTTTATTACTTTTGGTGCATTATTTTGTCCATATATACACACATCATAAATTAGGGCATTCGAGTGGACCCACATACACATATATGCCATATATCTGATTTGATAGAAGGTGTATATAGAAACTGAGCAGGGTGCCTTTCAGTTTCAGCAGTATTTGATAAGATAGACCATTAGAAAAAAAGGTACCTTGCTTGGACAAATCAGAGAGCCTGACCAGAAACGGAAAGGTGTTAATGTTTGACGAACACCCGGCATACAGTGCGCACTTAGTTTTTTAACCTGATCATCGTCATCAGATCAGATCAGATAACATCAGCCAATCAGTCACTATGCTATGCTTGCAGTTGGTGATCATCAGAAGGGAAGGGGAAAATTGTAAGAGAGAGAGAGAGAGAGGCAGGCAGGGAGTGGTTATTGACGAGGGGGTGGGGTGGTCAACTTAGTTGAGTGGTGCAGATTTGTAACGTGTAAGTTGCAATCTGGTGCCCGACAGTGTTCTTCTACTTATTGCTGTGGATTTGATTGAGTGATTTTGATATATCAAAGAAAACAAGACTTGGTTGCCCTACCAAAATTCCTTCCCTATAGCTACCTAAGCTACACTATATGCTACTGTATTTTGCATGAACTATCCCACGTATGATACTCTCTCTCTCTCTCTCTCTCTCTCTCTCTCTCTCACACACACACACGAGGTGCAGGGTGGAAAAGAAGCATGTGGTGGTGGAAGATATTTGATTTGAGGTGTGCTTTGTAAATCAATTAATACGTATCTGAGGGTTTGTTTTGCAGGATGGTTGGTTGGTATAAACTCCACGTGGCATGTGCACAGTGGTTGATGATCATCAGATCAGATCATATGCGTCTACCCCTGCAATAATCTGCAATCTGCATATGCCCCACGAGTGGATTAGGTGAAGTGTGAAGACTGGAGTGAACAGTCACCTAGCTCGATGGGATAGTTCTTGTTCTTGCCCCGCTTATGTGATTTGTACGTTTTTGTTCTTCTTGTATATGTTATTTAATTTGGAAATTGATGTGAAAGGACAAAGGAGAGACCCTTTCATATAAATTTTATTTATTTATTTAGGTTGGTAACTTTTATACATAGCATTTTAGTTTGTACATCAGCTGAGGAGAGCTTGTCGGTCTAGCTCTTGTATTATTTTTTAAGACAATATGGGCCTCATTGTATCAACCCATTAAAAGTTTACAAGCAATTCATGAGGCAGTCCATCAAACTGGGCCATTTATGGGCTCTACCTCATCCTCTGCATACATATAGAATTTTATAGTGATGATTTTATTTAAGGCCATTAGATGAAGTTTTATATCTTCCTCATTGGATCAAATTAGTTAGTCGTTGGATCAAATTAATTAGCTTGATCCCACAGTTAAGAAATAGGGTCTTATCTCCTGCATACATATAACAATGTCTCAAATATATAAGAATTCTACAGTGAGGCCAGGGGTATAGAATGACTCCTCAAATGTACGCGTAAGCCTGTGAAGTATAACTTAATTAGTTGAGCTCTTCCATCTCTATTTATGTTGATAGAGGTTCGAAATCCCAAAGCACTCAATGAATATTTGTATAAACCCCCTCGTCAATCCTTTGTACTAAAAGAAAATATATAGTGTCATGCATGATGTTGTGAATATATCTGACTCTGAAATGGAACACAAAATTGGAGGACATATGGCTTGCCATACAAAATACAACTTAAATAAATTTGAAATTGTTATGATAAACCTCAAATCAATCAAGTGGGTTTTTGAAAAGCAACAAACTTTTTTGTTTTGTCTAATCTCAGAAAGCAAAATCCAGTAGGTATCTCATTTGATATCGTCTTTCAAATTTCAAACGAGTCTCACTCGTACAAACAAACAGATTTCACAGGTGTTATGGTAAAAGTTGGAGTCTTGCTATTCTTCCTTGTAAAACTCATTTGGCTTTTAGTTATAGTGGTAAGAGCTTTGACTTTCGCTGCTCTTTCCTTTTTTAAATAAAAGAAACAAAATTCCAAAAATACGGTATTGAATCCAAATAATAAAGTTTGTGTTTCCACAAGAATTTGGGTGCTCCTTTGTCAATTTTCTTTGCTGTGACCAAAAGGGAAAAAGGTTAAGAAATATGTTTGGGACCGGAGTCTTTAATCATAACCACAATTTTGCCAACTAAGAAACCCCACAATTCCAGCTTGCTTCCTGTCTTCAACCTCCATTTTGCTATTTCTCTCGAAATCAAACAAAACCCATTCACCACCATAACTCATATACAGACGTAGACCGCCATGCTTCTTAGTATTTATACAACATAATTCCAAAACCCATTTACCCATCAATCCAACTTGTTTGATTTCTCTCAGAAACAAAGAAAAAGACAAAGACAATAAAAAAGAGAAGACAAAAAAATTCACCAGGTGAAAATTAAAATATATTTTCTGCAAGGAGATGGGGGCGTACAGAGCAGACGACGATTATGATTACTTGTTCAAGGTGGTTTTGATCGGTGACTCAGGGGTCGGAAAATCGAACCTTTTGTCCAGGTTCACGAGGAACGAGTTCAGCCTTGAATCAAAGTCCACCATTGGCGTCGAGTTCGCTACCAGAAGCATTCGGGTAGATGATAAGGTCGTCAAGGCTCAGATTTGGGACACCGCCGGCCAAGAAAGGTTTGGATCCACATTCTCTGTTTCTTTTAAATTTTGGGTTTTTTTGGATCTTGGAATCGCATTTTCATTTCTTTTTCTGGGTTCTCTTGGCTGCCTGAGAAATTTAGCTACATGGGTACTATACAGATTTGATTATCTAAGTCTGGATCGGAAAAGGATCATTTTTTATGCCTCTGTTTGGTTAATGTGTATTCTTTGACCCTTTGTTTGGTTGCTTAGAATGCTGAGGAAGAAAACATGAAATTGCAAATGAAAATTTGTGATTTTAATTCTCTTATTGAACTTCTGAAAAACTGACTGGTTAGTGGACTTTATTTATAATGTTAAGCTGAAATTCTATACAGTTTCTGGCCTTATAACTTTTTTTTTTTTGTTGCTGATTTAGCTCTGGTGCATTTTGTAGTGTTCTATAAGTAATTAGGTGCCTTTCAGCAACTGCATTTTCAGATAGCTATGTTCTTTCTCTACCTTCAAACTAAATCCGAAGTTGATATGTCATTAATATTGTTATTAATCATACATGTTCGAACATTTTGTCATTCTTTCGATTTCAAAGTGGCATGTTGTTTCATTTGATAGATCATATGACTTAATACACCACTGCAACTCCGTGAAAAGACACCTTTGCATTCTTCCAGTCCTCTTTATGTCTATTGGTGGTGCTGTGTAAACTAGTCCTGGCAATAATGGTAATGAATCAGAATGCATCTTGTTTTGAAGCTCTGAAATGTCTAATAACAAGGAAATGCTGCAACAATAAATGGAAAAGAAGGGTCTCCTACAAATCTAGCAAATTATCTTCCTTCCTCTGTTTCCGCCCCTAACAGGGATGGTTTGTAAATATCCATCTCACTTTTCCTTTTCTTTTGTTTAAGGTATCGTGCAATCACAAGTGCGTACTATCGAGGTGCCGTTGGTGCTTTACTAGTCTATGATGTTACTCGTCATGTTACATTTGAGAATGTGGAAAGATGGCTGAAGGAGCTAAGGGATCATACAGATGCCAACATTGTGATCATGCTAGTCGGAAACAAGGGAGATCTGCGTCACCTGCGAGCCGTTTCCACCGAGGATGCTAAGGCTTTTGCTGAACGAGAGAACACATTTTTCATGGAAACATCTGCCCTCGAGTCGATGAATGTCGACAATGCTTTCACAGAAGTGCTGTCCCAGATCTATCGTGTTGTGAGCAGGAAGGCCCTTGACATTGGGGATGATCCAGCAGCCTTGCCCAAAGGACAGACGATCAACGTTGGGGGCAAGGATGATGTATCAGCTGTGAAGAAAGTAGGATGCTGCTCTGCTTAAATTTTGAGGAATGGTTCAAGTGGCTTTCAAGGTTCTATCCCGAGGTCATGTCTATACAGAGGTTGACCTGACTCGACGAAATTGCTTTCTGAACAGAACATGAACTCTTTGAAACATTATGCTTTGGATACTCGAAAGCTTGCCTATGTTAGCCAAAACTTTAGGATGTTAAGAATATGTTACTGTTCTTTCCTTTGATTCAATTTGAACTACTTGCTTCCCCTTGTGTATTATTATCCTTCCTCGGTTGAGTTTTATATAAAGTTCGGTTGTTTGATCTAAAATTGAGCCAAGTGATACCATTTTTGTTGTTCGGCAAAGCTCCATAAGCAGACCAGATAACCTTTGAACAAGCTTCATATGGCATTGATTAGAAATTCCATGCACAAGGAATAGATTTCGTATTGAATTTGTCGATAAAGCGATAACATGTGTGTGTTTTATTGAGTCCACTGGGTTTATCTTTTGGTTCAGAAAGATTAGAACTCTAATTACAACAAACCAAAACAGACACCAAACTGGTGACGTAAATATTTATCAATTATCACCTGCTTAACCATCGTCAAATGAAATGATTCTCACAAGATTATATAATTCACAGCCCTAAATTATGTAGTAACATTCTCCAGGATGCTCAAGCCACATTGATAAACCCTGTTTTCAACACTGTTGAGGCTGGCGCTGTACAGAAAGTTAAGAGTCTTGACACCGGTGAACCAACCAGCTTGTCCTCCCTCCCTAAACCCTAGAAATGTGGCATCTGCATTCATCAGTATATAGCGAATCAGCAACACAACAAGATCATACGTACGGAAAATATGACATCTAATGTTTCAGAAACAGCAAATGTCCAATTTACTAATGTTAGAGCATGAAACATTAGGAAGTTTTACAAAACTCACCATAAACAAGATGATTTTCAGTCCATTTTACTCTAAATGCTTCACAACCAGACAATTCAAAATCCTGAATTTTCCAATAACATCAATCCAATCCGACCTATTCAAAATTGGAACATTCTTTTTTTCCAATTGCAGAAAATAGTAGCAAATTTTGACTCAGAGCACAATGAAATCCAAACCCAGTAGTCACAGTAAAGCCAACATAAATTCAAGTTGAAGAGGACCTATAATTTTGTTTTAAATTGTTTCTTTTTAAAAAGTAAAAGCGAAAGCCTTAAATTGAAAACCCAGAAGAAAGCAGACTCACTGGGAATCGGAGAACAGAGTGATCAGCGTGGAGCTTCATCGGCTTTGTCGGAAGGAGGAGGAGAATCGTCATGGCGGCCAAAAGAGGGCAGAGGATTGGAGCCCTTGATGACCCAACCGAGGGCAAAAAAGGAAACTCCAGCGAGAATGGCGGTGCCCCAGGCGTGGGAGTACCATTTGCTATACTGCCTGATGGCGAACTTCCATTGCTCTCTGAGCGTTGCCGGGTCAGGGTTTGATGCGTCGGGCGGGTTCGGGTAGTGGATCTTTTGGCCCGAGAAACTTTTGTTGGTGTTGTTGGCGTGGCCATTGTTCATGTCAGCTGGAACTTTAGCTGAAGAAGAAGAAGAAGGAGGAGGAACATTTTGAGGTGTATTGGGTTCAGCCATGTCTGCGTCTTAAGCTCTCTCTCGGTGCCTCAGTTTCGTTTGCGCTTCTGGTTTTGCCGAAGAGTTTGTTGTTATGTTGTATATATTTCCTTCGCCTGCCACCTGTCTTAAAGGAGACATATGGGTCTCTCACCATGTTTTGACATATGGCCCTCCACAGTGTTCTGCATTTTTCTTTTTGATAAAGACGAATTTCTACACTAGTCTTATTATGAAGAGAGAGTTTGAAATCGGATGCAATGCGACAAACACACTACCTCTATCAACTGATCTAAACCACATTTGCGTTTTTACTTTTTGTTTAAAATATGTTTTCATTTGATTCATAAAAGAAAATTTACAAAAATATATACTGTTATCCAAATATAAAACAGCATAATTTCAATCTCATGTAGGCATTCTAATTGGTAAATTGCTAAGTCCATGTTCTGACATAAATGAAACCTCTTTTATACAGTAAATATTATAAAAGATTCTAACAAGTTTAAAAATCTAATTGGTTTTGAATACATAATAATATGGTAAATTTCTATGGCAAACAACAAAATGGGAAAAAGTTTATTGTTTTCTCAATCACCAATTTGGAATACTGGTGTTCAATAATATATTAAACTAATACTTTAAAGTGTAGAGATCACAATAGTTCTGGTACTATCAGCAGCATAACTTGTTTTGATTCAAACAGATCATTTGCGGGCTGCCACCTTCTTCTGTTCTTTGGCTGAAATAATTGGAGTAAAGAATTACAAATCATGTAAATCTAGAAAAGAAAAATGGAACAAGCAATTAGTGGTGGTCTCAGACTCAGAACATTACCAGCTCTTTCTTCTTCTCTCTTTTTAGCAGCTTCGGCCCTTTGTTCTCTTATAAGGGCTAAACGCTCTGCATAAACATGAAGAGGAGATCAATAAAATTTTTGAAACTATAAAGAACTCAGCTATTGTTTTTAGTCTAAAGAACTCAGCTAACAAGAGTTTTGAGCATTAGCCATTAATTATAATGTGAAACAAAAAATAGGCGAGGTAACAACAATTACGAATGTTAACACAGAGATTCTAACTTCATGACAGAAATTATAAGGCAAGCCAATCCTTACGTGACACGTCAGTCAGCTAACATCAGTGTCCTGACTAACACTAATCAATGACACTTACCTAAATCTTTCCTTGCTTCCTCAGTTTTTCCTTGTTCTTGCAACCTCATATATCTCTCACGGGCTCTCTGTTTCTCTATCTCTTCTCTGAAAACAAAAGCACAAAAATTGAGGATGTATAAAACTGATTAAGATAAAAAAGATATTCATACAACTCAAGTTTCACCCAACAAACCTTTCACGCCTTGAGAGTTCAGTTGTTTTTCCAATCTGTTCAAAATACATAAATAAATAAGCCAAATATTACTTCGACATAAAATTCACTATCAGAAGAACTAAGTTCAAAGAAATTTGCAAAACTTACATCAATGTCTCTAGCTTTCAAGGTTTTTGGCTTTACCAAATTAGGATTTTCAATCTCAATAATACCTTGAATTCCCTTCTTCTTCTGCAAACATTATTCGACAACATGACAAGTGATTTCACATTATTACTTACACATTTAAAAAGTAGAAAACAACAAGAAGAAAAAACCTTCTACATATATAGCAGTTCATGTTTACTCACTTCATCTTGTCCTTCCGATTCATCTCCAGACTCCTCTTCAGAACTTTCTACAATTTCTTCTTCAACTTCGTCATATTCAGCTTCTTTCTGATAGAAACAAACAAAATAACTTGCTTACTCCAAAAAATTGATAATTTTGTATCACCATATAATATGTGAGAGAGAGGCAGCCAGACATACCTTTGAAAAAGTGCGAGGACGAGTAGAGGTACCAGCAACTGCAAACGTATATTAGAACGCACATGAGAACTATACCAAAACTAAACAGAAATTCGTACTACAAATTTATAGGCACTACTAACAAATACTCATTCTCCTTCCATCTCTCTAACTCACACAGAAAGCTTTTGACAAAATGTAGTAGGCCATAAGAGATCGATGTCGTGCCCATACTTCTTTATCTCACATCATCCCACCTTCTCTTCCATATCAATAGTAAAAGGAAGATGGGAATCAAATTTGCCCACCTTTTACAAGTTCTATTGGTATCTTTTTGCTCATAACACTATTAATTGAAATCTCATTTAAAGCGAGTCAATAACTCAATATCGACAAACAATAGTGAAACACCACGCCTGAAATTGATTTAATTTTCTTATTTAAGGGACCAATAAACTATAATTATTTTCTGGGTTATTCAGCCAATATAGCATAATTATAACTTCCAGTTACATAGAACAAATAGCCAAAATATTCAATCTCCCAAAACTTCACAACATCTTTTTTTCTTCTTCCCTCTTTTAACCAATAATAACAACGTAAATTCGTTTGCATGATCTCCTAATTGTAATATCAAACAAACCAACAATCAACATTGGAATCAATGCAATCACTCATAAAATAGAACCTGAAACAAATTGATCAAACAACAACAATAGAATTTGTCGATTACTAACTACAAAACACACCCCAATCACACAATATCTAACGAGCCAGCAGGCCTTAATCCTCTGTTTGGTTACCGAGAAACACCAGAAAGTGGGAGTGAAAACAAAATAATTCAACTAACTAGTTTTGAAACCAAACCAAAAAAAAAAATCTGTAAATAAGAAAGAGAGAAAATTAAGAATTGTTTGGCTTACGAAGATCTTCGGGAGTGGAGAACTGGCGATGACCGGTGGGCTTGCTCTTGAACTTCCCCCTTCCCATCGTTTCAATACAAAAAAGAAGATGAAGCAGAAGCTGCAAATTTGGGTTCAAAGGCGATCAAATTGAGAATCAGTTTTCGATTATATAAAACAATCCAAAAAACTTGGTTGATTATCTATGGGCACTAGGGTTCGATTATATTTCACTGTGATTTCTAAAACCCTAGTCGTCCCGGGAAAGATCAAAGAAGTTGTGAGAGTCGTGTTGTGGAGGGAAATCCTTTTTTGTGAAGGCTTCGGTTTTATTGACTCTCCGATGCTATGGGTCTAGTGGTCAATTGACTGTAATACCCCTTTAAATTTGAAAAGACTGACTGAGTAAACAAGGACCCAATTATTTGGAACTCAATTTGTAGCCCATTATTATTATGGGCTGACTAACAAGGACCCAATTCCATAAATTTAAATCCATCTGGTCCACTTTGCAATCCACCCACAAAATTTGAAGTGTACATATATTTAATCCACCCATTAGAAAAACAAAAGAAAAGAAAGCTGGATCGCCTAAAAACGACCACGTCTTCCTCATATTTGTTGTGATCGAATACAAAGTATCTAATCCAACCACCAGTTTAGTTAATTTCTGCAAGAAGTTCGTGATTTGTTGTTGGGCATGCAAGACTCATTTCCAAGCGTGACGTTATTCATCTTCATCTCTCTCTCTCTCTCTCTAGGAATCTAGGAACATTTTATTTTTAATTTTGGTTACAACAGCAGAGCTCCTGATTTGTGTTTGCGAAAACTCATTATTTCCAATCTGTTCTAGGAACATTTGATTTCCTTGATTTCAGCTAATTTACTTGCTGCAAATATGACTGACCAAACCCTTCACATTGCCATGTACCCTTGGTTTGCCATGGGGCACCTGACCTCATTTCTGCACATCTCCAACAAACTTGCTGAAAGAGGCCACAGAATCTCCTTCTTTTCACCATCCAAAGTACAACAAAAATTGGAGGCTTTTAATCTCCACTCTCATCGCATTTCCTTCATCCCAATCGACGTCCCACATGTCGATGGCCTTCCTCCCGGCACCGAAACCACAGCCGACGTTCCTTTCCCCTTGCACTCTCTCCTCGTGACCGCCATGGACCTCACACGCCCTGCCATTGAACAAGCACTTTGTGAGCTCAGGCCCAACTTTGTTTTCTTCGACTTCACACATTGGCTGCCCGAGTTGTTGCATAAGCTGGATATAGGCATCAAGTCTGTGCATTACTGCACAATTAGTCCTGCAACTGTTGGGTTTCTGATAAGCCCGGAAAGAAAACTTTTCGAAAAATCATTGACAGAAGCTGATCTTATGGAGCCTCCACCATCTTTCCCTGCATCATCAATCAAGCTACAAACCCACGAAGCTCGAGCGCTGGTAGGCTCCACATTGATGGAGTATGGGCGTGGGGTTACATTCCTGGAACGCCAAATGGGCTCTTTTATCAACTGTGATGCCATTGCTTTCAAAACTTGCAGAGAAATGGAAGGGCCTTATTGTGATTATGTTGAAAACCAGTTTGGAAAGCCAGTGATTCTTGCAGGGCCGGTGGTGCCAGAGTCCCCAACTACAGAGTTAGATGAGAAATGGGCAAAATGGTTTGATGGGTTCGAAGCCAAAACCGTGATATACTGTGCGTTTGGCAGTGAATGCATTCTGAACAAGGCTCAGTTCCAGGAATTGCTATTGGGCTTTGAGCTTACCGGTCTGCCGTTCTTCGCCGCCCTGAAGCCACCCATGGGAGTCGAATCGATTGAGGCAGCATTGCCAGAAGGGTTTAAAGAGAGGGTGCAAGGAAGAGGAATTGTTCATGGGGGTTGGGTTCAGCAGCCATTGATATTGAAGCACCCTTGTGTGGGGTGCTTTGTGACCCACTGCGGTTCGGGGTCTTTATCGGAGGCTCTGATGAATGAGTGCCGATTGGTGCTGCTGCCAAATGTGGGAGATCAGATGATCAATGCAAGAATGATGAGCAGGGATTTGAAGGTGGGAGTGGAGGTCGAGAAAGGAGATGAAGATGGGGTGTTTACAACGGAGGGTGTCTGCAAGGCTGTGAAAACTGTGATGGATGATGAGAGTGAGGTAGCCAAGGAGGTGAGGACCAACCATGCTAAGTGGAGGGAGTTTTTCACCGGCAAAGGGCTTGAGAACTCTTGCTTAGATGGCTTTGAACAGAAGCTGCATCAACTGCTTCAATGAATTTTCTGTGTGTAACTTTAAAGGTCCCCTGAATGCTTTAATTCACACACACAGGCACATTTGTATAATTTTGCCAATCTTATAATTGGGTCTTGTTCTTTGACAAACAGACAATACTTTAATTCACCAATTTCTTTTGTTATGTGTGACAAACGATCTTCTTAATCAAATGCTTTTTTTTCAAGTTCGTAAACATATATTGAGAAGGAATTGAGCATTGCACCGATTTCAAATTCATTATCCAATCTGAACTCAATTGATCAAAGGGTCCCAGACATACCTGCAGCAATTGCAATCTGGGTTGAGAACGGATCTAATAACAAAATTTACCACATGATAGTTGCTTATCCGGCATTGTGTAAAGATCTTCGTAATACATATCTATTATGTCCGCCAATCCAACCTACAAATTGTGTAAACGCCATTAGTGAGTTTGAGCTCTGAACACGGCTTTAGGGGTTTTGAACGTTGAGGTTGAGAGGTTAGGGATAGTGATTTCTTTTCTTCTTTTTAATTTGAAAATGGGCTATATTGGGCCGGGTTTAATTTAATCAAATCCTAAGCACGAAACGGCACGACGTCGTTTCGGTTCCCGCTTGATCCGCTTCGTTCTCCCCGGCATATTTTAAAGCGTTTCTCACTCACAGGTGGAGGGGAACACATCGATTTCCGTAAGTTTTTCCTTCTTTCTTTTGTTAACGGTTTCTTTGGGGATTGATTGATGCAATTTCTGCATGTTTACACCTGTCTGGTTGCCGAGAAACGAAGAGGAAAAAGGAAAAGCAGTTCTTATATACACTTTAGGTAATATTAAAAAAAAAAAAAATCCGAAACTTTTCTTGTTCTGGATGAAGAAAACAAAAAAAATTAACAAAATTTGGGAAGTGATCGTGTGTGAAATTTTCGCGTTTCTTTTTTCTTCTTTGTGAACGAAAATCTCTGGTAGTGTAGGGTTTAAATTTTCAGAAGCAAAGAAAGCAAATTTTGCCATTTGGACTGATTATATTTATTAAAAATGGTCTGAGTTTACGTGTGGATATTAGAAAGCACATGAGAAATATACCAATCTAAACAGAAATTCCTACTACAAATTTATAGGCACTACTAACAAATACTCATTCTCCCTCCATCTCTCTCACACAGAGAGCAATTTTGACAAAATGTAGTAGGCCATAAGAGATCGATGTCATGCCCATACTTGTTTATCTCCCAAACCTTCACAATATCCTTTTTTTTTCTCCCTCTTTTAACCAATAATAACAACGTATATTCGTTTGCATGATCTCCCAGTTGTAATATCAAACAAATTGAGAATTAGTTTTCGATTATATAAAACAATCCAAAATACTTGGTTGATTATATATGTGCACTAGGGTTCGATTATATTTCACTGTGATTTCTAAAAACCCTAGTCGTCGTCCCAGGAAAGATCAAAGAAGTTGTGAGAGTCGTGTTGTGGAGGGAAATCCTTTTAAGTGAAGGCTTCGGTTTTATTGACTCTCTTAATTTTTTTAGGTTAAAATGTTTAGAAAATTAAATCACGAGTGTTGAAATAAAAATAATGTCAAGAAAAATTAACAATAAAAAAAAAATTAGGGATTAATCATTCTTAAATAATTTAATAAAGTTGCGGAGTCAAATTATGAGTCTGCAAGGTTGGAGGGAAAAAAAAAATTGAGTCCTAAAAATACATGAATAATTGTATTTTGAAGTGTGGAAATTTGAATTTACCCCCAACATGGTTGGAGATGGCCTTATGCCATGGGTCTAGTCTAGTAGTCAATTGACTGTAATACCCCTTTATATTTGAAAAGACTGAGTAAACAAGAACCCAATTATTTGGAACTCAATTTGTAGCCCATTATTATTATGGGCTGACTAACAAGGACCAATTCCATAATTTTAAATCCATTTGGTCCACTTTCCAATCCACGGTCCAACCACAAAATTTGAAGTGTACAATTTGTTGTAACACCCAAATATATATATATATATATATATATATATTCACTTGATGTTTAGCTAGAAAAAAAAAAAAAAAGGCATTTTTATTCACCACTTTAATCTAAGGTGTGTATGCTCACCACCCTTCTTAAGACTTGACACATGTTCATAAGCATAATCATGATTACACAAATCAAAATAAAAAGTTAACTATAGTTATGCATATAAATATGTGTCAAGTATTAAGAAAAGAGAAGACCATACACCTTGGGTTAAAATAGTGAGCAAAAATATTTTTTTTAGAGTGCTGCTATTTCCACTCACCTGTCCTATTTTTCCACCCACCTTATCTTCCCACCCACCATGTAAATTTAAAAAAACACAATCCTATTTTTCCACCCACCATTATTCCTAAAATACCCTTTAATTATAATATTAAGAGTCAATTCTATATTTTTGCTTGTTTTCATGTTTAGGTGTAATAAAATATTCATAGAATTTATAAAACTCAATTAAAAAATAAGAAATTTTTTAAAACAAAAAACTCATCCGCACCCCTTCCCCGACCCCAATCCCTAGCCCCACCCCACTGCCCAAATTCATCCCCAAAAACCCAAATCTCTACACCACCGTCGCCTCCACCACTGAGAAACTGATGTGGATTCAATCAACTTCTTGACACAAATCAGAGCTCTAAAGCAGGAATCTAAAATCAATTTCCTTTCAAGGTGGCCATAGGTATTTTAATTGTTTTAATTTTGCCCATATAATCATTAAAGCATTGGCTTTGTTTAAAATACATGTTTGTTTTTTAGGAAGTGATTTGGAGGCAGCTGAAATTCTCATCAATGTTGACCATGAAGAACCAAGTTGGTGGGTTTGGGTAACGGAAGATATGATTCCGGGTAAAGTTGAGGATATGAGTGGAATTGACAATGAAAGCTATGTTCTTGTCCGTGGGTAAAGCTCCAGTTTCCCAATATTCATATGGTTCTTAACCGAGGGGGGAATGGATTGTGCTGGGTACAGTACAGAGGTGGGTGCTTGGGGAAGTGGGGGAGATGGCTGCCGTGTAGTGGAGGAAGAGGGAGAAGGGTAGGGTGTGCGTGTTGTGAGGGAAGGGGTTTGATATTTGTTAATAATCTTTTTAGTTTTTTTATATAATCATTTTCTTATGTTTTTTAATTGGTTTTAATGATTTTCCCCCAAGTGCTTAAAAGTCATTTTGTAAATGGATAAATTGGTCTTTAAAATTTACAAGATTAGGTGGGTGAGGAAATAAGACAGGTGGGTGGAAATAGCAGCACTCTTTTTTTAAAACAAGGGTATCAACACTATTATTAAAGAGAAAGTTCATTTTGAACCACTTTTCTAACAAAGCTCTGCCTCTATTTATATTTGCATTAAATAAAGAAAATTGATATTATTAAAGAGAAAGCTCATTTTGAACCACTCTTTTGGCAAAGTTCTGCCTCTATTTATATTTGCATTAAATAAATAAAAATTATATTATTAAAGAGAAAGCTCATTTTGAACCACTTTTTTGGCAAAGTTCTGCCTCTATTTATATTTGCATTAAATAAATAAAAATTATATTATTAAAGAGAAAGCTCATTTTGAACCATTTTTTTGTCAAATTCTGCCTCTATTTATATTTGCATTAAATAAAAGAAAAGTGATAGGTAAGATTCCAATAATAAATAATAACGGCCTCGCAATAACGCCCTCACATCCCCCCTTACCCAAATTTATCACCACAACCACGCACCTCAACTCAAGAGCTTCCAACTCTACGCCTTGCCCTGCATTACCAAGCTCAAGCTCAGCACCACCAGGCTCAAACCCATCAAAATTAGCAAACCCTCTTCCACCCAACTGACAGTCTACCCCAATCTCTCTGCCACGATCCTCCTCAAATAAATAAATAAATCTCTCTCTTGCTACAATTTTGCTTTTTATTTTTAATTTTGGTTACAACAGCAGAGCTCCTGATTTGTGTTTGCCAAAACACATTATTTCCAATCTGTTCTAGGAACATTTGATTTCCTTGATTTCAGCTCATTTACTTGCTGCAAATATGGCTGACCAAACCCTTCACATTGTGATGTACCCTTGGTTTGCCATGGGGCACCTGACCTCATATCTGCACCTCTCCAACAAACTTGCTCAAAGAGGCCACAGAATCTCCTTCTTTTCACCACCCAAAGCACAACAAAAGTTGGAGGCTTTTAATCTCCACCCTCATCGCATTTCCTTCATCCCAATCGACGTCCCACATGTCGACGGCCTTCCTCCCGGCACTGAAACCACAGCCGACGTTCCTTTCGCCTTGTACTCTCTCCTCGCGACCGCCATGGACCTCACACGCCCTGCCATTGAACAAGCACTTTGTGAGCTCAGGCCCAACTTTGTTTTCTTTGACTTCGCACATTGGCTGCCCGAGTTGTTGCATAAGCTGGATATAGGCATCAAGTCTGTGCATTACTGCACAATTAGTCCTACAAATGTTGGGTTTCTGTTAAGCCCGGAAAGAAAACTGTTGGAAAAATCATTCACAGAAGCTGATCTTATGGAGCCTCCACCATCTTTCCCTGCATCATCAATCAAGCTACAAACCCACGAAGCTCGATCGCTGGTAGGCGCCAAATTGATGGAGTATGGGCGTGGGATTACATTCCTGGAACGCCAAATGGTATCTTTTGGCAACTGTGATGCCATTGGTTTCAAAACTTTCAGAGAAATGGAAGGGCCTTATTGTGATTATGTTGAAACCCAATTTGGAAAGCCAGTGATTCTCGCAGGACCGGTGGTGCCAGAGTCCCCAAATACAGAGTTAGATGAGAAATGGGCAAAATGGTTTGATGGGTTCGAAGCCAAAACCGTGATATACTGTGCGTTTGGCAGTGAATGCATTCTGAACAAGGCTCAGTTCCAGGAATTGTTATTGGGTTTTGAGCTTACCGGTCTGCCGTTCTTCGCCGCCCTGAAGCCACCCATGGGAGTCGAATCGATTGAGGCAGCATTGCCAGAAGGGTTTGAAGAGAGGGTGCAAGGAAGAGGAATTGTTCATGGGGGTTGGGTTCAGCAGCCATTGATATTGAAGCACCCTTCTGTGGGGTGCTTTGTGACCCATTGCGGTTTGGGGTCTTTATCGGAGGCTCTGATGAATGAGTGCCGATTGGTGCTACTGCCCAATATGGGAGATCAGATGATCAATGCAAGAATGATGAGCAGGGATTTGAAAGTGGGAGTGGAGGTTGAGAAAGGAGATGAAGATGGGTTATTTACAACGGAGGGTGTCTGCAAGGCTGTGAAAACTGTGATGGATGATGAGAGTGAGGTAGCCAAGGAGGTGAGGACCAACCATGCTAAGTGGAGGGAGTTTTTCTCTGGCAAAGGGCTTGAGAACTCTTGCTTAGATAGCTTTGAACAGAAGCTGCATCAACTGCTTGAATGAATTTTCTGTGTGTAATTTGAAAGGTCCCCTGATTGCTTTATTTCACACACACGCACACATGCATAATTTTGCCAATCTTATAATTGAGTTTTATTATTATTGAGCTTAATCAAGGGTCTTCTTCTTTGACAAACAGACAATACTTTAATTCACCAATTTCTTTTGTTATGCGTGTGACAAACGATCTTCTTAATCAATTTTTTTTTTTTGAAGTTCGTAAACATATATTGAGAAGGAACTAAACATTGACTCTTCCTTCTCTAAGATAATGATACACAACTAACTTGTCGACGTTTTATTCTTGGCTAGTAAGTCTATATATCAAGCCACATCCACAAGAGTGACTTACACAAAGGTAACAAACCACAACCCACAGGGTGCATCTTCCAATATCTCAAAGAGGGGTGAACATTCTGGTTTGCTTCAGTCGATATATCTCAAAGACGCTCTAAGATCTAAAACTCCACACTGCAGGTGCCAAACCACATGTAGTGCCAATGGCATCACCGAGATGTGCATGCTCATCCTTACACGCAATTACCAGATGATAATCATCGAACTGGCCTGGCCAAAGCAAAACAGCCATCTGGCTTTACTGACATCAACAACTCTATGACAGCAACCTCATTTGGACGCTGGACCTTAAGACCCGGTTCTGTTAAACCTATTTGAGACAATCTCAAAGGTTAGTGGCAGCTCATAATACAATAATAATAGATTACAAAAGCAGCTAGCACTTACCAGGTGAAAGTTTTCGCCCTTTATATAATTCTTTTGCTAAGGGATTGGCAGCCCAATGGTTAACAGCCACACTGCTCAAAGGTTGGAAGCCCACTATCTTACCATCGGTTGACAGAACCACCTAAATTTTTCCAAAGAGTATGCAGAAATGTTAAAAGCATTGAAAAGGTACAAGGAGGATAATCAACAATAGAGTAATAAGCCGAAAGCTACATGATCATGATATTCCCTAATACCACATGATGGCAATGATATGGCACACCAGCATCCTAAAGATGTAACCTATAAGACATTTCTCCATATAGATGGTCCCAATATCTTAGAAATAATTGTGAAGGAGAAAGAGAACCAAATGGAATGGTAGCTGAAAAAACACAAGAAAGTAAACTTTTACACACAAGTTACCTGATAACTGGCGATATCTTGTGCTGATGCTTTCAAGTCTTCATCAATTTTCTCTGAAGAGGAAGAAAAAGTTGACATGTCTTCCCTGTTGGAAGAATCTTCAACTACCATCCTCAAGTAATTTGGTACTTTACCAGTCCAAGCACCCACATCTGTTTCCATCTTGATCTCACCCGGCCAACCCAAGGCATCTTTTATCTTTTTGACAAGTGAGACGCAAAATGCTTCCAACTGTCCAAATAAAGTCCCAAATTCATATTTTTCTCAGACCAATTAAGAAGCAGAGTAAGATGAGGCGAAAAGGTAAATATTTATTTTTCATTTCATATGTAACCTGCTTCTCATTCTCCCATTTTTGGAAGCCTCCAGTGAAAATTGTTCACAAACTAATTATAGATAAGTTTATTACATAATCCAAAATATTTTCAATTTGATTGACATGATAATACCATCCTCTCGATGCATGCATACCTTCACAGCATCCACTGACTGATACAGTGCACCATCAACTTCAGATGATGGAAAAGACCTGTCTTCTCTCAAGTACTTTGCACCTTTATGTGGATAGGGAAAACCAAGTTGGCCAAGGGCACTGATTGTAATGAGAAAAATTCCACTTGCAAGGGTGACAGATAGCATTCTTAACAAGAAAGACCCCGTCTGAAATAAACGCAACCAGTTAGCATTGCACCGATTTCAAATTCATTATCCAATCTGAACTCAATTGATCAAAGGGCCCAAGACATACCTGCAGCAATTGCAATCGGGGTTGAGAACAGATCTAATAACAAAATTTTACATTTGTTTTACAAAAATCTTCACATGCATGCTTCAGGTCTTAAATGATTAGCTTAACCAAGAGATAAAGAAAACATATGCACTGAAGTACCTTCTTATTTGACAAATTAGTGGAATTTGCAACAACACCACATGATAGTTGCTTATCCGGCATTGTGTAAAGATCTTCGTAATACATATCAATTATGTCCGCCAATCCAACCTACAAATTTTGTAAACCAGAGTCATAATATTCCATAAATCAATAGTTCACGACTGAGATTAAGTTACACTACACTTAAATGCTAAAGAAGCAATTGTTAACGTGGTTCTATCATAAAAATACTCCTATTATAGGAATGAGAGGGGGAGAATGAAAATTCTTTATCACGTACAACATCATCCTATTTCATATAGATTTGAACTAGAAACCTCATTACATGGACACTTAACATGTTTAGCATGTCTTCAGTATCCAAATTACAGAGACCATGACAAGAAACACTGAAAGCAAGAAGACTGAAGACAAGGAGAAAAAAGTACCATTTGGGAGTGTGTCAAAAGAACTTCACACCAATTTTCTGCAGATTTTCTCCAGCCTTCAAATTTCACATCCATATGTTGATTAGCATCAATTTGTAGCCTGTAAGCAGGAACATGCTCACTAGTCCAAGAACTAAACTCAGGACCACCAATCTTTTCCAATTTAGAGAGTGCAGTTGGTGTCCATCGATAGTACTTGGATTTTGTTTTTACAGGCTTAAAACTTCCCTTTGTTAAATTAAAATTCTTCAGCAAAGTCTTGGCATTTTCAACTATCTCATCTTCAAATAGTTTGTATATGACAACTGAGGAATCTTTTGATACAGTCCTTTTAGGCTTTCGGAACCAGCGGACCAGATTACTTTTAGTTTTGCCCATGAAATCTTCAAGAAATTGTCTTTCAGTGTTTTCAAGAGCAGATATGCACACGACTTCTGCGAGCACAGACATAATCCGTTCATCCGATGAACTAAGGGTGAAGGATGGAGGGACCTGCTGATACGAAATGCATAAGAGAACTGAACCTATCAGTATCACATGGCACCTGCAGGACAGAGATTATTATGATATTACATTTTACAAGAAAGTCATGCAGTTGTAAAATTCCTTAAGCAGAAACCATTACAAATAAATAACAATGACAAACCTCTCTTGGGTTCTCCAGATCCTCCATATTCCTTTCTGTTCCAGATCTAAAGACAACCAGTTCGAAGTTCCAAAGCAGTTGTAACACTACTTGTCTAAATGTCATGGAAAGTATGTTTCTGGACGTAGCGGTTGACAGCATATCTTCTGTGATGGACCTTCTCAGTTTACCAGCTTTTTCTTTAACTTTTCTAGCAGGCAGAAACTGTAAAAATGTCAATTTCAAACCAGCCATTCAGAGAAGAAAAAATCAAAAGGGCATTGCATGCTTTTTATGAGAAACAAAATTATAGATATAAATGAACTGACCAGCCGGGTCGAGACTGTGCTGTGGGGGTCCGAATGGCCCGGGAACAAGGTCTCCACAACCATAGCTGGCATGCCCGAGCTGATATGCTCGTCGGCGGCTTGTCCTCCATCGGCTGCAGCTGCCGTCAGAGCCTGCTCGAAGTCGACGGCGCCGACTAAAGCGAGACGAGCCGAGTCGTTCTCGTACGTCCTTACTCCGGGAAGGACTCTCTCGTTGGACTCGGCCACGGCTTGGAGGACCTCTTGCTCTGTAAATGGGACATCTTTCTTTGTAGAACGGGCGAGGGTAAAATGGAGATTTCGAGGGGTTCCGAGGGTTTTAGTGGAAAGAGAATGACGAGGTCTTAAGGGAAGGAGAGGATTGTAGAGAAAGACAGATTGAATGGACGCCATTAGTGAGTTTGAGCTTTGAACACAGCTTTAGGGTTTTGAACGTTGAGGTTGAGAGGTTAGGGATAGTGATTTCTTTTCTTCTTTTTAATTTGAAAATGGGCTATATTGGGTCGGGTTTAATTTAATCGGATCCTAAGTACGAAACGGCACGACGTCGTTTCGGTTCCCGCTTGAACCGCTTCGTTCTCCTTGGCACATTTTAAAGCGTTTCTAATTCACAGGTGGAGGGGAACACTTCGATATCCAAAATCTGCAACAATAGTTAACAAGTCGGCTGGTTCTTCATCGATTTCCGTAAGTTTTTCCTTCTTTCTTTTGTTAACGGTTTCTTTGGGGATTGATTGATGCAATTTCTGCATGTTTACACCTGTTTGGTTGCCGAGAAACGAAGAGGAAAAAGGAAAAGCAGTTCTTATATACACTTTAGGTAATATTAAAAAAAAAATTTCCGAAACTTTATGTGTTTCTTGTTCTGGATGAAGAAAACAAAAAAAATAAACAAAATTTGGGAAGTGATCGTATGAAATTTTCGCGTTTCTTTTTTCTTCTTTGTGAACCATAATCTGGTAGTGTAGGGTTTAAATTTTCAGAAGCAAAGAAAGCAAATTTTGCCATTGGACTGATTATATTTATTAAAAATGATCTGAGTTTACATGTGGATTTTTTTTTTTGGGTATGTTTGTGCTAATTTTGTGTCGAACGTAATCGTAACAAATTTTGCATTTCTTTTTTTCTTATTTTTTAATTTATTTTACTTATTTTTATGTTCAATTATGGGGATGAGATTATGCTGAGCCATTGTAAAAGGCTGAAATGCTTGGCTGTGGCTGTGAATTAAAGGTGGAATTAGCAACATTCTTGTTTAAGCACTAACTTTCTTCCATTGATGATGAGATATTGACATTAGAGAAAGGATTTGAGCAATGGGGAAGAGGAAGTCATCGGCAAAGCCGCCTCCTAAGAAGCGGATGGACAAGCTTGACACCGTCTTCAGCTGTCCCTTCTGCAGCCATGGCACCAGTGTTGAATGCCGCATGTGAGCATTTTATTCAATCTCATGTCTGATTTATGAGTCTGTTTAACCGTATGTAAAGGAATGCATAGCCCAGAATCAGTTTGGGAGGTTCATATTTAGCGTCAAGATTCTAGATTTTCTAGTCTTGTAACTCATTTTTATTGTTTATCTTACCTCAGTGACATGAAGAACTTGATTGGGGAAGCTTCTTGCAGAATATGCCAAGAGAGCTTCAGCACTACTATCACAGGTCTGTTCAACACTTGGTACCTTTGGCAGATTAATGCTTGTTTATGTATTTTGAAATCTTATATTCCTTTTCGTTGGAGTCGATTTTTAACTAGATAATGTTTGTCACTGGAAATTTGGGATAGTAAAAACACAGCCTGTGGGATGATATTGGGTTTAGCCACCTTTAATCACTGATTCACTTTGGCTGAGGAGGATATGAAGCACTACCGAGTAAACCATGGCTCCAATCGGGGACTGGGCTACTGAAAAGCAGTCTCAAACAGGGAAATGTGGGATGGAGGGCGGAAAAAGCTTGTCTTTGTTTCACAGAAAAAGGACTAAGGAAATTTTGTTTCCGTAGTGGTGATGCTGGCATCAGTTGACCTGGTTGAAAATTATATGAAGGGCGATACCACTAGCCAAATCGCACTAATGCAGTTTATTTGCCCTACTATCCTACGGGAGCAATTTAAACTCTTAGTAAGTCTAGGCTAGGGCCCAGGCAACTCATTCTAGCTCCCTGAGGTTTGGTAGGTGAAGCATTTAGCTTAAGGGGGGCGTGGCGAATCGCTGAAAGACCCTCATTTCAGGATCAGATTATGAATTTTGTGTTGCCATATATTCTACTTATGTCTGCCCTGGAAACTTGTTATGACAATGTAATTTCTTAGAAGTTTTTTTAATTATTTTTTTATAACCAATTCTGATTTTCTTCTTGTATTCGCAGCTTTATCTGAACCAATAGACGTGTAAGTAATCTCTCTCTCTCCATCTTTTCACACACTCATTTATGTGAGAGTTTTAACTCCGCAGCTATAATTACTCATGCAAAAGTTGCAACTCTGCAGCTACAGTGAATGGATCGATGAATGTGAGAGAGTTAACAACCTCGAAGATGATGGTGACGGTGCTTAGGAGAAAGCGAGGTTGATGGGAGCTTCACTATTTCGGGCGAAATCAGTTTGTATTGAATAATTTACTAATCCATCTTGAAACCATGCTTGTCAATGTCATGCTCTTTAAATCTTTAGAGATTCCAATCCCTATGTAATGCAAAATATCACTATGTAACTTCTATGTGATGGTGATGCAATGCAATATATACGATGTATGATAGCTTCTCGTTTTTGGATAAAATGGGGGCTGAAGCCGAAGGCAAACCTAACTACAGACCAAGCTAACATGATGGATGATGCGAGATGCAATGGTGTGGTGACCCTCTCTAATGCATTTAAGCAAGCTTACGAGAATTGTAGCCCTCTCTAATGCAAATGTTTCACTTATTATTTGTCACGGGAAATGCATTTGTTTCCTTTTAAATGCTAAGTTATTACGGTCAGCAGAGCCGTAAGTCACCATCGCTTTCATGCCAAACTCTCAACTCAGCTTTGGGGTTACGCATGATCCCCTTATCCTGTCGCTGCGATTGCATCAGATTTCTGAGTGACTGTTTTAAAATTTATGGAGGATAAAAGAAGAAAGTACATAAATAGATAGAAGGGTCATATTGCAGATATATACCATTCAAGGACGACATACCGTCTACACAATTTGCATAAATGTTTGAAAACCAAGACCAAGATAGAATAATTGTGGCAACGGTGTTCCATCCAACCTATTCCAGTTTCGGTGACAATTAGTTATAAAATTGTACTGAGCAGAAGTTAGAATATGCTCCAGCGTCCAGAACAGTCTAAAGCGGCATTCCGTGGGAGGATGAGCTATTCACAGTATGTCCATAGAGCAAAAAATGAGCTTGACTTTGGAGTGGAAGAAAACGGAAGACCCTCGACAAGTGAAGTGAAAATGCATGACCCCCGCCGCCGCTTAATATAAACTATCAACTAAGGATGGGCATGCAGCTTATTCACGCCCATCAAACTTCTTTCAGTTAAGTTAGATAGTAGCCGTTGACATTTTCGACAAGATAGTCGTATGGTGCACCAATCCCATAGTCAAATGTCCCATTTGTTGTTGCCCCTCGATTTGGAGTGTAATAGACATTTCCAACACCAACCTTCTCATTAGCTTTTGCCCTGCCCTTGACACAGCGCTTGTTATCCGAGGGGAACTCAGCAGAAAGCCTTCCCATCTGCTTCTGCAGATCAGCTACTGACTCATTAGTTAGCTTCCCCTTGGAATTCTTCTTCCCATCAACAAGTTTCAGTTCCAATCTATACAAGGCACAAGCATCACACTTGTTGATCTCATATTCGTAAAGGTGCCACTCAAAATGGTTCAGGGGTTGAGGATCCATATAGTAGGATCTCTTCAGCCCTCCAAATTCATTCATCACTTGCTTCCTCGACTCATGCCAACCTCGTCCATTGTAATCTGGCAATGACCTCTGCTTTCTGTTACCACTCTCAAAAGCTCTTCGAGGCTTATCAAAAAAGAGCCACTCCCTAATTATCTCGCCCTCAAGAACCAAAAGATCAAAGAGTTCTGAAATCACAAAGATTGATCAGATAAAATTCACAGTGAAAGAAACTCATGACTTCTATAGAATTTTCACAACTCAAAGATTAAAAACAGTAATAAAAAAAAAAAACAATGCACTTACCAGGTGCATTCCATGGAGACTTTGCAGTAGCAGCTCCCTCACACTCAGGGATACCTACATCTTTTCCTTGTGCCTTCGCACTAAGAGCAGCAAAAAGTAGGCCATCCTTCAGGCCAATGCCCCCAGGTCTAAGGACCGGACCCATGCCAGGTGGTCCTTCATTCAATGCTAAAGCAGCATGAAAGCTACTGCAGTAGTCTTGCCACCAGTCCAATCCTTGAGCAGGCCTTGGGCAATCCCAAAGTGCACATTTTGGGCCCAAGAAAGCAGAGGGTGGAGGGCAAATACTTGGTAGATAAGTAGAAACATGAGGCAACGCATCTTCCCCACTCAAAGCTGTGCTATTAAAACAAGTATAGAAGTTGTGCTCAAACTCTTGATGCAATTCATACTGATGATAGTCCAAATGATTAGCCCCTTCCAAATTGTTAGCAGCAGCATTGTGAACTCCTGAAGGGGAGCTTTTGCACTGATCAGCCAACGGGAAGCCAAGTTCATGTTGCCCCTGATTCACAGTAAATCCCTGAATATGTTGTTTACAATAACCGGTGAGTGCTCATATACAAACTGATTGACATTTCATTTCAAGGAAATGAAAAATTATAAAGCTTATAGATAGGATAGACAGCAAAAATGAACCAAAACCCCTATAAAGGATTTTTTTAAAGTTAAGAAAAGAAAGAAGAAGAGGGGAAGACAACCTCATGAAAGACCAAACTTTCCCCAACTTGCAAATTTTGATCATTAGGCTCAGGCTTCGGTGCAGCTAATGGACTAGTGGCATCATCTTCCTCTTCACAAAGCTGCAACAGCCGGCAAATGTCTGAAGAGAAAGAACCAAGACTGCCGCCCTATATTTACCGATAAACACCACAATTTTACAACCACAACTTTTCAAACAAAAGCATAACCAAGATATTCCATAAGTTGATGTATTACATACGTGGATAATCACATATGTCGATACACAAACTTGTAGTTAAATATCTAGTTCCACATACGCACTCAAAAAATATATGTATATTGTATAGGATCATGATGCTAACTTGCTGCAAGGAAGAAGCTGGTGAGGGCTCATTTAGCTCGGCTTTCCATTCGCGCAGCATCTGATGGACTTGTTCTTCGAGGAGGATAGCATCAGTGGAGCGGCTCTCCTTTCTGGCGAATAGGAGGTCCATGAACATTCCCTGCAAGTCATCCACACGGTTCTTTGCTTTGTCCTTGAAAAGCTTATGAGAAGCAGACTTGCAATTACTCTTGGAACCTTTCCTCATCACAAACCCCGCCCCCGCTTTCACTTCTTAAACCCTACAATTCACAAATCAAACACAAACCCATCTCAGAATATCAAAAACCCATCAACATTTTTTGAGCTTTAAACAGAAACACCAAGCACTGACTTTACAGTCCCTCCTCAGATTCCCAGAAGCCCTCAATGATTCAACAAAACACACACAACCATATTAAAATCAATAAATCTTCAGGTAGACTTCGTTGGAAATTACATAAAACAAACCCCAAAAAAAACCTGAATTCCGAATAACAATCACGAGAAATCACCAAAAGTTGAGACCAAATTCGTTAAATTAATTTAACTTAAAGGAAACTAATTATATGAACGAGAGTGAACCTCTGTAATCAGAAGCAAGCAAACCCAAATTGATATGAGAAAGAGTAAAGCAGTTAATCGGAGCTTATTTTCTTCCGACTGTCCAAAGAGAAATGGGATCGCAAAGGCTTGAAAGGGTTTGGCAGCAAGCAGAGGGGTGAAGCGAGAAAGCTAAAAAAGAAAGGGAAAGTGAAATATTCGACCCAAAAAGAGATGCTTACCTCCTCAAAGTGTTTGATGCCAATTTCCAATCCACACACACTTCTTTCTTTTGTGGATTTGTGTTGGGCTGAGGGCTCTCTCTCTCTCTTCTGTAGGATGAGTGATTTCTCTTTCGCTCTCGCTCTCACACTGCGAAAGTGAAAGTAATGCGCGAATGTGAACGCGGGTAGTAAAGAGTAAGAGGAATGATTTTGTTGGTAGGGCTTTATAGCTTCCGTATCTTCAAATGGGGATGGGTCGGTGTCCAATTTACCCTCTTTTATTTTTCCTTTTCTTCTTGTTTTTTGTCCGGATTGTTTACCCTTTATTTACCAAAAGAAAGTGCCTTTTAACTTTATAAAAATAAATAATAACAAGTATCTTCATAATAATAATGTAAGGGATGAAAAAGAAAATATTTTTTTTCAATTTTCGTTTGGAAAGGTTAAATTTTAACATCTATAAAAAGAGTTAGTACGTATGCCTCACAAATTTAGGATTAAAATGAACTCACATTTTTACATTATATATATGTATGAAGAGGTTCATTACTCTTTGTGTATACAAGATTTTTGCAAATTTCATTTTGATTAGAGTTATGTCAATGGGCTGTAACTCAGTGAAAAAAGGCATTAACTTGTGTATTAGTTGTCTCAAGTTCAAATTCCCGTGACACATTTTGTGTATGTATGTGTGAAAATCCCCCTCCTTTTTGTAATTTAGATAATTACTTGTATTTTTTTTTTTTTAAAAAAGAGTTATAAATATTATTCCACTTATGATTAGAGTTCGACTCGTTGTCACTTTGCCTCTTTATAATAAATTGCAAACCACGTTGACGGTGCTATGTAACATGTTAAAACTTGATTGGTGTATTGGAAGAGCTGTAAAGGATGATAATCTAAGAGGCAAAAAAAAGTCGTGTGGATTATAGGTTCAATAGTAAATCAAGTATCGCTAGTCTTTGGTGGGAGAGAAGGGAAAGACAAGTCGACCAAGGAAGGTATAAAGAGCGCATCCACTACCATCGACCAGATTCCTATTTCAATTGGATGCCACCTTTTAGATAGAAGATAATTAAAGGGATGGTTGTGCATGGTGTTATGTGTATGCTCACTACTCAATATAATCAGCATCTTATGTTTTAGATATAATGTTAGGCTGTTAAAGGGAAGAAAAACTTGGGATAGCATTGTTTTACTATCCCAATCAATCATATTCCGTCATGATTTCACATAACAAAACGTGATTGGATAATAATAGCAAAATAGTGTTATTTCCGTGACATGCAAGTTCTTCTCGTTAAAGGAGTGATAATGATACAATAGAAAAACAAATAAAAAAAGACTGGATTAGTAAATTGGTGAAGATACATGGGGAAATAGTTGCTGCTAAAAAGTAAAAAAGGAAACTTTATATCCGAGGAGACTCTTTAACAGTCCCAAACTTTTTTCCTTCATAGTTTGTACCCAAAAAAATAAAAGAATAAAAGGCTGCAATTTTATTACATGAACATCATCATGTAATGCTGTATGTCCGGCATTGAAGTCAAGATGCGAGATTATTCCTCTTTCTTTTTTCAAATTTTTTTTTTGGTGGATTAGCAAATGTCAAAAAAAGAAAGATGAAAAGGAACAACTTCACCTGCTCTAAAATATGATTAACCCAATCAAATAGGGAATATATAAAAGCTGACAGTGACTCAATCCCATTGCCAAATCTTAACGAGAAAGATTAGCTCTGATATCCCAAAAAAAAAATAAAAATAAAGGGCAATTAAATTTGGATTTTCAAGATAAATAGCAAAATTCACTTTCCCACTGAAGTATAGGGGAAAAAGAAAAGAGAGCACATCCATGCAAAAACCAACTTGTAGTTCTCAGCAGCACCTATCCACTTCTGTTGTATTGATTTCGACTGCCCTGACCAAAAGAGTCGGCAAATTGAAATCATAATGAATAATGTTACTTTCACTATATTCTCATACCACCTTATGTGACAAATAAGATGGACATCCACATCAATTAAAATTATTTAATATTTTCTTTTCTTTTATGATTTATTAACACTTTAAAAAAACTGTTAATTAAATTTTCTTTATTAAAATACACTTCATTGATTTAACATATGATATGGACATCTCATATTATGCTATATAAAAATGTGGTAAATGTAGCGTTACTCAATCATAATATCTCTTTGCTCAAGCTGTCTTCAAGTGAGAAAAAGTGTTGCATTCTAAAATCAAATTATGGGCTTGGATGTCTAACAGCTGGCCAAACTATAGACAATAGACATCTCATCTGTTTCAAATGATGCATCACTTGGATGAAACAATGATGCCAAACCACCATAGCCATCACTAGTTTGGCATGCCCTTTTTTTTTTCCTCTTAAGAATGTTTATACAAATCAAACAGAGCCTCAAATTTTCATTCAGTTATATTAATCTACATTTGGAAACAGTGAAGCCGGTCACCAATCTGAAATTATGACCCTTGGTTAAAAGAATTAAGGGGGAAAAATTTCCCTCTGTGAAGAGGGAAGCATTCTATGAATTAAAATTGGGTTGAAAACCAGATTTATTTTATGAATCTTGTGACCTGATCAGGCTGGTTTTTCTGTCTTTGCACCTTCTGTTTCAGCACGCTTGAAGTTGATGATACCACTAAGTCCTCGTCCCTTCGCAAGCTTCTCCAGTTCTTCAAATTTTGCCCTAAGAAGTACTACTTCTCTTGATAAGGCTTCATCTCTTTGCTTCATTGTCTGAAAAACGGTGAACATGCTGTGTGTTATGCCCATAAAAAAATTATAGGTATGGTTCTAAGACATTGTTAAAGACTTTATCACCCAAAACAAGTTATAGTGCTTCAATAATATGACAGTGCCCTTTTCTTTAACAGTTAGGTAATAGATTGCAGATTATACGATTCTGTTTCAAAATACAAGTCTAACAGAGTCACTAAAATCATCCTAGGCTATTCATGATAATCCACGAAGATTTTGTTGATACCTTAGACTAGCTCTTCCCTAAAGAGTGCCTTGGCTTGTAAGGATCATTTCATGATATTGGCCCATGTAGGCGTCTAGCTCTCATTTGGCTTTAGAAGGAAAAGCTAGATATGTCTAGTTTTATGAGATCTTCGTTCATCAGAGACAGAGAGACAGAGAGAGACAGAGAGACAGAGACTCTCTCTCCTGTTTATTCTTTTCAGGAAAGAATGAAAGGTAAATCTAACATGAGAATTACAATCTCCTTTGTTCATTTCCACTATAATCTAGTAACAAAATTGATCTCGGAAAAAGGACTTGGACTATTTCAGTAAGTGGAAAAATGTACATCTTCTGTATTTAAAGATATACAGATGAAATGCAAGCAATTTTGATCGCCAGCATTGAACTGCATTAGCAGTTTGAAAAGGATTGGAGGCTCAAAACAAGTGTTCAAAAGAAAGTAAATGTGCAACTGAATAAAATTCTATATAACTCATGCTATCTATGAAATGATTGCATGTGAAAGTTGCCATATAAATGCAAATCAACACATTGAGTCAGTATCATTTTAACAAAGAAGGTATTGCACAATACCTCCAGTTCTTGCTTGCGTAATTCCTCCTTTCTGGCTTCTGATCTAGAATTTCTTTGCACTTCAAAGATCAAAACTGCTACTGCAACCTATATATATTGAAATTTGGACATGTAAGTAAGCATGGAACAAACTATACATATACAGTTGGTTTTAGTGGGACAAATATGGCCAGTCAGTCAGACTCCTAGGCACATTAAGTACGACACCACACCACACCCCCTGTGTTATATACGAAGCATCCACATAATTCCCACCTACAGAGCATGTGTACTTCTACAAGGAAGCCATATTCTCAAAGATTCCCCAATAAGATTAGTCAGCAGCTTTTTGAGTCCTTGAGTGACAATAAAGCAATCAAATTTATTTCTTGTTACACAGGGACATGCATACAATTATAACCAAGCACACATCTTGATTCTTGACTTTCATCATCTACATGCAGACTCGCAATGGGTTCACATGTCTACATATGCACATAATGAGACAAAGCCCAAATCTACATATTTATCTTTTGGTTTCTGTCTTTCAGTGTGTACTGATAAACTGGAATCAGAAATTAATGAATAACCAAATAGCTCTGAGAAATTGCACAACCGAGTAACTAGCAATAAAATTACCGAGAAAACAAAGAGCTCCCCAATAAGGTCCACAGCAGCCTGCACAGCCTTCTCCTCATTCAAAGGGCGAATCTCCACATCAGTTGCATGACTATAGAGCCGTCTTTGCATTCTTGTGGTGATTTGATGGTTTGCCTGATTCCAATAAATTAGACAGAAAAACCCTTTATAGTTTAATGCATAGAATGAAAGTAGATTTCGAAAACAAATCAGCATGACAAATAAGTGTCTGTAATGTCATATTCATACACCAATATGCATTTACAAGCAACAAAAGTAACAGAAACCTGAAAGAACGATTCCATATAAGTAGAACTAGGAGTTCAACTCCAGCAGCATAACAGTAAGGCGAGCTATACACCATTGTCAACAAAAAATTCACAACTCTATCGAACACAAATACCCATATGTTGATTGGGATGATAAAGTAAATGCGATTCACAAGCACTAGATGGGTAGCTCAGAAATTGAAGTAGCAACAAAAAAAGCTATGATTTTATTGATTTCAGAGGAAAAAATAAGTAGATTTCAAATGGGGGCAAGAATAATTTATCAACAAATGGGAGAAAGAATATGTATTGTGGTCATATTTTAACGAAATATAAATGATCATTTGCAATGATATCAAATATCTTCAAAGTTCAAAATTTCCCAATCGTTGCTAAAAATAATAGCAATAACACTAATAAGATACACATACCTGTGCCATGCTGACGATGATCTGGCGGAACCTTGGGTGCAACCCAGCTTGCTGTTTGAGCCTGGCGGCTACGGGTTTGCTCAGAGTTTTTAGGAGCAAAGTCCCAAGCTTCAGGAGCGGCAGTACCATGGCTGCGCAAGCCGATCTAGAAATACAATTGTTTATTCTTCTTGCTTTGGTTTGAAGCTAATAAGGATAAGCACCAAATGCTCAATCGATGGTCAGAACGCAGTTCAAAATGGGCTGCTTATATATCATTGTGTGGTTGACTGGTTCAGAGGGTGTGCGAGTTTCTTGGAGAGGAAGAGAGCAGAGAAATGAAGAAGGTCAGAGGAAGTAGAAGACATGTGGGAGCGGTTTCTTTATTGGTTTCGAATTAGTGGATTTGTAGACAATGGTGGATTGGTGAAATTGGTGATTTGGGGAAAATGGAAGCTGCAAATTTGTAGTCTCGTCTGGCTCTGACTTTGGTTTGGTTTCACTCCCATCAATTTGGACGGTTGAAAGTGAAAATGGCCTCTTAGGAAAATAAAACTAAACGGAAAATTTACTCAACACCATGAAATATTTGGAATTAATTTTATAAAATAGTTTTATTTAAGGGGAATGCTAGCAACTTTTTCTATGAACTTCTTTTTTGGAGGCCATTCTCAAGGGACTAAGTTATAAAAGTCAAAATATAATTTATGTAACATTGTTTTGCTATCTTGGTCAAGCATGATATGCCAAGTGAAAATTTTATCACATGTGTCATAGTGTGATTGGCGGGAATAGCAAAATAGTGCTAAACCCTAAGAGCACTTCCACCCATTTGTCATGGCAAAGGGCAAAAGCAAAACAATGGCTGTTACTATTTATGTGAATAGTGGCAACCTTTGCAAAAGGATTGTGGTGTTTCCACCCATTGTCATAGCAACCCAAGGGCAACCACTATTCACATGAGATATGAGAAAAGAAATTTGTATGGAGTTTTGGTGTGGGAAGTGAAGAATATGACTAAGTATTTATTTTTTTTAAATCGGAAATTTTTAATTTCTTTTTCTTTTTTTTAAAAAAAAAAATTTTGTTGCTTACGTTAGCAAACCCAAGCAACAACCCAGGCTATTCTTGCTTTTGGGCCAGCCTAGGCTTGTGGAGCCCACCAGCTACCCAGGTTGCATTTGCTCGCTGGAACATTGAACTGGGGCTTGGGTCCCCTCTTGCCCAGGCCACAACTATAGCTGGGCGTGCTCTAAACCTATCCCCGTTGCACACAAGTGTTTCTCATATGTAGCACCTCCTTGGGAAAATTCTCAACCCAAATACACAAATCCACATAAGTATGTCCTTTGTTATCTAAAATATCCACCACTTGATTGGTTTCACGACAGGAATGTGATAAAAAAACAATGTTGAAAATCCTATAGAATTTTTCAAATGTAGGATTGTAAGTTGGATTGGAAATTCCGATTCTGACCCAAAAATTTCCAATTTTGGCAAGTCCTAATCAATTCCGAAATAAACTGGGGTTCCCACCTGGACTACATATAATTACTAATTTTATGTTGAACTAAATATGACTTAATAACCAAATATACATAGACAAGTAATTTCATAACTCTCTGTTTGGATGAAGGAAGATAACTCTCAATTTAGCTAAAAGTCGGGAATTTAAAAGGAGAAATTGACAATTACCTTGTTTGGTAACTTTAAGTGCGAAATTTTTTAAATGACATGCAGAAAAAATCGTGGAAATTGGGGCATTAAATTCCCAAGTTTAATTTCCACAAAAATATGCGTCATTTCACAATTTCCATAGTTCCATTACAAAATTCAACATACATAAATCTAAACACTGAAATCTTTAATTGACAGAATAAATCTTCAATTGCCAAAAATTGAAATGATGGAAATCTAAATTACGTCATTTTATAATTCCATATAATTTTCAATTCCTTCATCCAAACGGAGGATAAATGATAACATATGTGTAATAATATATATATATTTTTTCAAGTTTTTCCTATGATTTTTAAATTTGTAGTCAATTTTAACATTTCAAATCATTGGACATTTATTATATTTTCAATAAAACTCCGAAATATGTAAGTTTCGAACTCTTCCGAAAACTTTGAGTTTCTGAATTGAAATGAATGTTGAAATTCCAAAATATTTTGGAACATAATTTTTATTCCGATATTTTTTAGATTGAAATTAGAATTCCCTTATTGGGAGTTTCACTAAAACACCCAAAATAGGTGTTGAAATTATAAAAAAACCAAAACACTATTTAAACATATAAACACATTCAAAACCCATCATTACACACACTCAAAATCCATTTATAAACACACCAAAAAAGTTAACTTTGGGGTTGATTTTGGGTGTGTTTCTATGTTTCAATAGTACTTAGATTTTTTTATAAATACATGTCTAGGATTGGGTTTATTTATAAATTTGTATAATTGGTATTAAAATTTTGGAATTGCCTCTAATTTATAGCACGGATAGCTTGACATGAAAAGCCCATATCGAAGCATCCTTAAAACCATAACTTCAGACTGCAAAACAGAAGAGAGTCAATAAGATATTAAAGCCCAATCACTGAGCAGCCCAAACTTCCAAATACAGCAAGGCAGCCACGTCACCGATCCTCGATCCGTGGCCATACCACCCGAAACACTAAATCAACTACACTCGTTGATTACCACGGAATCAGCGGCTGTAGTCTCTTCTATATCCGCGCCATAAATTTCAAACTCGCGCTCAGACACAACCCAAAAACCTTCCACGTCATCGATCCGCAACTAAAGTAGCCCACCAAACCAAGCACAGCCGTCGATAACGCAAAATGAATCAACAGCCACGATTAGTCCTCTCCCATCTCCATTTTTAACACACTGACTTATATAAAACCCTCCGTACCCAAATTCATACTCACTCCACTCCGAATTCAATCGGCATCCCCAATTCTCTGCAACCCTAATCGTCTCTCGATCTTCCATTCAATTCATCAATGGCTCGTACCAAGCAAACCGCCCGCAAGTCCACCGGAGGAAAAGCTCCTCGCAAGCAGCTGGCCACCAAGGCAGCTCGTAAGTCTGCTCCGGCCACCGGTGGAGTGAAGAAGCCACACAGATTCAGGCCCGGAACCGTGGCTCTCCGTGAGATCCGAAAGTACCAGAAGAGCACTGAGCTCCTCATCCGGAAGCTCCCATTTCAGCGTTTGGTCCGTGAAATCGCTCAGGATTTCAAGACCGACCTGAGGTTCCAGAGCTCTGCTGTGGCTGCTCTTCAGGAGGCTGCTGAGGCCTACCTGGTTGGTCTCTTCGAAGACACCAACCTGTGCGCGATCCATGCCAAGAGGGTCACCATCATGCCCAAGGATATTCAGCTCGCTAGGCGCATTAGGGGAGAGAGGGCTTAGGTTTGTGATGGGTTTTAGTACAGAGAAGGACTTGTATTGGGTATGGTGTGTTCTAGATGAAAAGCTTATTTTTTTTTCCTTTTGCTCTTTTGTGTTCTTTGGGTAGGTGTAGAATTGTAGTTAAGAATCTGAAATCTTGTAATGTTAACATCTACGTTAATGAAATTCAGCGCCTTTATTTCAATTCTATGAGTTTTTAAAGCAGCCCATGTTACATATAAAACGCTTCATTTTACCCTCATCTGTACCCATGTTAAGAGTTGACATTTCCACAACATTATTTGAAATCAAAATCACTCAAAATGCCAAGAATTGACATGTGAGCTTAAAATTCAACAACCCTTTTGTCCTTTTTCGTCTTCAAAAGTCCTGCCTTTATCCTTCCAGGACAGATGGAAAATTATCCTTATCTTTAGGGTATCTGATGATAAGGCTTTGCTGAGTTTGACTTTTATCTTCCTATGAGTAATTCATGAAATCATTTGTTCTTAAAGAGTTATATAAGCAGGACTGGTTTGTTAGTAGCAAAAAAATTTGCAGAAGAATTATGGATGGTGATGAAGCAAGAGACTTGTTTCAAGCTCAGTCTCATTTGTACAAACACATATTCAACTTCATCAGTTCTATGTCACTCAAGTGTGCAGTTCAGCTTGGCATACCGGACATAATCAACAGCCACGGCCAACCCATTACTCTCCCTGACTTGGTCACAGCACTTCAAATTAATCCGGCAAGAACTGGTCATGTGCACCGGCTCATGCGCCTCATGGTACACTCTGGCTTCTTTGCTATAAAACAAGTTCGGAGCAATCAAGAAGAAGAAGAGGCATATGATCTTACACCATCTTCTAGGCTACTCTTGAAGGATAAAGTTCCCAGCTTGTCACCTTTTGTTTTGGCGATGCTCGATCCGGCCTTAGCAACCCCATGGCAGTTCTTGGGAAATTGGTTCCGAGGGAACGAGCTAACCCCATTTGAGAGTGCACATGGAATGGGATTTTGGGAATATGGAGACCAAAACCCTGAGTTCAACAGTCTTTTCCACGAGGCAATGACTAGTGATTCTGGAATGGTGAACTTGGTCATTAAAGATTGCAAGCCAATCTTTGAAGGGTTGAGTTCATTAGTTGATGTAGGGGGTGGTACAGGCAAAGTTGCTAGGATCCTTTGTGAGGCCTTCCCTCACTTGAAATGCACCGTTCTTGAACTTCCACAGGTTGTTGCTAATTTGGCAGACACTGAGAATTTGAAGTTCATTGGAGGTGATATGTTCCAGGCCATCCCTCCAGCCGATGCTATTTTACTCAAGGTATGCAAATTTCACTTTTCAGTGATGTTCTGTTTTGGCCTATATGTACTTTTAGCAACTACATGGTTTTCGAAATCTGATGTCAAAATTGAGTAATTTGGCAGCTGACTTTACATGCTTTGAGCGATGAGGAATGCTTGAAGGTTCTGAAGAAATGCAGAGAAGCCATTCCAGGCAATGGTCAAGGGAAGGTCATCATCATAGACATAGTGATAGACGATACGAAAGATGAGCACGAAATAACAGAAGCAAAGCTCTTCTTTGACCTGCTGATGATGGTTGTGGTTACTGGAAGAGAGAGAAGTGAGAAGGATTGGAAAAAACTCTTCCTTGAGGCTGGCTTCAGCAACTACAAGTTAACACCAATATTTGGTTTGAGGTCTCTTATTGAAGTCTATCCTTAGAAAGAGTCGTGTATTGCAAGATTTATGTGGCTGCTGAATAAATTAAATCACATTTGCATATCATGATTATTAATGGCTAATCTCTTTTACCCGTATGAAAGTCCTAATCCTGAAATGTCAATCTTTGAAATGGTGATCATATCAAGTCCTTACAAGTTACATGATCATCCAATAAGTCGGCGATGTGGTGGCTGCTATTCAATAATTCTTTGTTTTTATAGATAGAATTTTGATTAATTATTGGTTTATACTGTTAATGAGACTTTTACTACTTGTTCATTTTCACATTAAACAAATGGGACATGCCTAACATTCTTGAAACACAAAGACCCCACGTAGTTCTTTAAAATTCAGATTTGGATATTGAGCAAACCTTCTCTTAAAACTGTGTGATTTCTATCCTTCCTTCTCGGTTCTCTGATTTCGGTCCTTTCTTTCGTCCCTTCGATCTATATTTTCGTCTCCTCGATCTCTTATATTCTTCTATGTTCTATTGTTTGAGTGCTTAATCTAATACCTACGGGCTGTACTACATCAATCGGACACCCATAAACAGACAATCCTGTTATATTAATATTCCCCAAAAGAAAAAGAGAGCCCTCATAATTAGTACTTGCTCAATAAATTAACACACTTCTAGACCATCCTTGTTTTTTCTTTTGAAGTGTTCTGAAACGTGGGTTGAGCTAAAAAATAATGCAACTTGTTCGTGCTCGCAGCCCCATTTGAAGTCAAAGGTCCCTTCAACAAATATATAGAAATTATTGTGTCCTTCCAACCATAAAAATCCAGTAACAAATTAGATCTCCCATCTTCATTCTTTTATCAGTTAGCAAACCAGCAAAGAAAGTTATGGCTTTTGGAAAGGAGGATCTTGATTTGGTGTTGGTCCCAAGTGGATTGCTGATCATGTTTGTCTATCACATCATCCTTCTCTACAGATATCTTCATCTCCCTCACACCACAGTCATTGGCTTTGAGAACAATGACAAAAGAGCTTGGGTTGAAAGAATTATGCAGGTAACTGGAAACTCTTCTTCCTCTTTCTCTCTCTCTCTCTCTTTCCAATGATGTCTTTAATTCTGTAACAAATTTTAGCCCAAGACAGCTTAAATTGATCTCCTCTGCCTACCTTCATTTGCAGGTTGATAAAAGAGACATTGGCACAGCCCTCAATGTGATTTCATCCAACATATCAGCAGCAACTTTTTTGTGTTCCATCTCCTTAACTCTCAGTTCTCTCATTGGAGCTTGGCTTGGAAGTAATTCCACCAATGAAGTCTTTACGAGCGAATTAATCTACGGCAACGTCAGCCCCTCAATCCTTACCATCAAGTACATAAGCCTCTTAACTTGTTTTCTTCTAGCCTTTGCATGCTTTGTTCAATCAGCAAGGCACTTTGTTCATGCAAACTATCTGATAAGCACACCAGACAGTAATATTCCGGCTTGGTACGTCGAGCTGGCAGTTATAAGAGGAGGTGATTTCTGGTCACTTGGGCTTAGAGCACTCTATTTTGCTCTGACTCTGCTTCTGTGGTTTTTTGGTCCAATACCAATGTTTCTGTCCTCCATCGTTTTGGTCGTACTCCTCCATTACATGGACAAAAACACCAGACCTTTGCACGACCACCAGCTTCCGGGAAGGCAGCTGGTTAAAAAGGTTGGTCAGAGAATCACAGAGGTGGCTGTGAATATTCATCAGCATACAGAAGCAGTTGAAGCTACTGTGTAATTGTTAATTTATTGGATTGGAAGCACCAAATTTTTTTTTATGTGAAATTGTAAATGCAATTACGTATGCGTGTTAATTTGGAGTTGTTGGATAGTAGGTAGCCTTGAGAAAGGTATTTTGATTGAAAAAACGAATGTAATAGATTTTCAAAGGCTAGAAATTAGAAGATTAACTTCATTTTTTCCAGTCTATGGTCCAAAATTTGGTTTCTAAATTGAAATTTTATATTGAATGGATAGTACTAGTAGATGTCTACAATCTATGAACAGTTGAATTTTCACCTAACCTGAATCGTGGTTGAATATTCTATCTACAGAGAAAATAAGCTGTAGCTTTCTATATTATATTTGAAGGCAATAGGATTGACATAATTGGTTGATTGAGTTGACCAAATAGAATTATTTTTTCAGAATTGTAAAGCAAACACATGCGTGTGTGTAACTTGTTTTATAAAACATCCTGCCAAACCGTCCGTATAAACGAACATTGACTGGCAGTTGTACAAGTACACCTCAAGTTTTTCAAGTCCAGGACTTCCTGTAACCTTGAGATTAAACCCAAAAAGAAAAGCAAACAAATGCTATGTTGCAGAGCACATAAAAAACTGGAAGTTAATTGCATTTATGATCAATGAAATTTGATCCAATTCTACAAACTTGAAGCTCAAGAAATTAATAATGCACTTTCATTTACAGCTACAGCTGAGGCAGGCCACTTTTGATTATTATCTGACCTCTTGAAGTCGTGGCAAGATAGCATCACAACCGTTGTGACAGACGAAACGAACATGGGCACAGGTCCAAAAAACCATAGCAGAAAATTAAGAGCAAAGTATAGTGCTCTAAGCCCCAGTGACCAAAATTCACTTCCCCTTTCAACCGCTTTCTTAGCTTTTCTCACATCAGCTTTAGAAGTAGCTCCTGGAGTGCTTAGCAGGTAGTTTGAATGGACAAGGTGCCTGGCTGATTGAACAAAGCATGAAAAAGCCAGGAGAAAACAGGTCAAGAGGCAAATGTACTTGATAGAAATAATGGATGGGCTTGTGTTGCCATATATTATTTCTCTTGGGAAGAAATTGTTGGTGGATTTTGCCATCCAAGCTCCAATGAGAGAACAAAGAGTTAAAGATATTGTTGCCAAGTAAATAGTTGCAGTTGTATTGGTGGAAATCACAGTGACAGCTGTAGCACTATCTTGACCCTGTAGCCACCAACACAGTAAGAAAATTGGGATCAACAAGTTTGTTTGATCAGGAACTTGAAGAAAAAAAAATAGATATGGAACTTTACCTGAAGAATTTTTCCAACCCAAGTTTTTTTGTCCTTGTTTTCATAGCCCATGGCTGTGGAGAGAGGATGTTTGAGGTACTTATAGAGGAGGAAGAGGTGGTAAATTAGCATGGTCAATAGCCCACTTGGTACCAACACCATATCCAGATACTCCTTCTGAAAGTTCTTAAAATCCATAGCTTCCTATCTCTTGGTGCTGCAGAGGACAATGCAGTAAGGAGGTCTTGTTCTGTTTATAATGGAGCTCTCCTCTCCTGCCCATGATTCTTGGGATTGTTTTCGGATTTGTTTAAAGAGCGTATGCTTTGACTTGCTGCAAATTTGAACTTGCTTTCAATTTCCAATTCATATGCAGCCAGTTGACAGTGAAAGCTGTTGCCAAAAATGAAAGCAACTGGTAATCTTTAAACTAAAACTAGACTCCCATATGTTGAATATTCTCTGTGGGTTCCTTTATTCCATAAAACTAGAGACATGAACAGGAGGCATAGAGCATTCCCACCTGGCATTCATGAATGAAGCTAGGCTGCAATAGTATATTATGCAGTTTTTATATTATCTTTTATTGCAACCAACAATTTAGAATGGTAATCAAATATGTGGAAAAGATAAAGAAACTATAAAATCAATTTTGTTTAATTAATTGGCCTTATGACTACCATCCCCTTGCATGAATTATTATTAATTAGTTTAGCTCAAAAGATAACCACTTCCCAAAGGCATCAACTGGCTCCAACGTTACACAAAGTCAAGCCTAGGTTTAAACAAATCCAACTACAATGGACTGCTCCTTTATAAAATCCCTGCAACTCCATTGCCATTTTGAGCAGCAGCAGCAAGAGACCATAGGAGACCATGGATTTTCTTCATGAGTACCTTGATGTGGTGTTGGTTCCAAGTGGGCTGCTAATCATGTTATTCTACCACCTCTTCCTTCTTTACACATACAGAAAATACCCTAAATACACATCCATGGGATATGAAATCAATGACAAAAAAGTTTGGGTTGAGAAAATTTTGAAGGTCGGTCAAGTACCATATTTTCTTTAATTGCCCAATTTTTTTTGGTCCTAAACCTAATTCAATTTAATTTCTTTTGCTGATACTGTTGTTGTGAGCTGGCTGCAGGGTGATAATGATGATATAGTCAGAAAGAATGTTAGCAGAGGCCTTGGTGTGATTGCCTCCAACACAAGTGCAACTATGTACTTAGCCACAATCTCCTTGACTCTCTGCTCTCTTATTGGAACTTGGATGGCAAACTCCACAGACAACTTCATCCCAAGAGAAATTATATATGGCAACACAAGCCCGTCAATTATTTCTATCAAGTACATATGCCTCTTGTCAAGCTTTCTCTTTGCTTTCTCATTCTTTGTTCAATCAACCAGGCACTTCGTCCATTCAAACTACCTACTAAGCACTCCAGATCTATCAGATTTGGAAAAACAGGACAGAGAGAAAAAAGTGGAGAATGCAGTTCAAAGGGGAAGTGAGTTTTGGTCACTTGGGCTCAGAGCACTGTATTTTGCTCTCAACTTTCTGCTATGGTTTTTTGGGCCCATACCCATGTTTGTTTCCTCCATGATCATGGTGCTCATCCTGTGTTGCCATGACTTGAGGTCAGACACCAAAAAAGACTCGAAGTCAAAGTCAAACAATCAAAAGGATGGGTGAGAGAATCTCTTTGAAGTGTATAATTGATTTCTTGAGCAACAAGTTTGCAGAATTGAATCAGATTGATGAATACAATTATATATGTCTTGTTATTTATTTTCTCTTCAACAAAAGCTGGGTAGCAACCCTACAGAAAACCCAGACATGAGATTGTGTAGTTTTTTTTGCTAAATCTTTCTTAATAATCAACCTCAAATTGCATGAAGTCATCATGATGTTGAAAGTTTTGTCTTCATTAAGTCTCCAACCTCATGTTGACTTAATGCAGTACAGCTCAAATTATAAAACTATAGGTGCTGATCAGAGCTGGATTTAAACAACCTAAGAAATTTTGTTTAGTAATGTTGGGTTGCTCTCTATTAATAATCAAATATTTTCTCGTTATTATTTTTTATATTTTTGGCTGAAAACTAAATGGAACTAGTGGACGAACATGGTTGTAATTGTAAGGAGGAGCTCCTCCTCAATTTTAAGGAGACAAGTCATACTTTCCTTTTTAGTGTTTTATGATTTGGGCTCATAGGGCTGGGCCTGCAAAAATGTTCGTATTTCTTGCATATATATATGGGGTTTTGAAATATAGTAGTTGGACTGGACATATGGATTTAGCCACAGTTTAAAGCCCATCTACAGTTATGGGCAAATTCCACCATATCAATGAGATTTCGAGCTAAACCGAAGCTAGATATTTCAATGCATTGTGAATCACAACTCGATTGTCTTCCGTGAATCAAATAGTATCAAAATTTTATTCTAAAAATAAATTACATGAATTACAAAGCTTGTAATTCAAATAATTAAGGTAATTACCTGCATTCGAAGTCTTGTATTCAAATCTCCTCCTCAATATCGCTTGCATCCGAAGTCATTGGAATTATAACATTGTGACTATAGTACTTCACAATCCTTTTTTCTTTGGGAGAGATTTGCAATTTTTGGGTAGCAAAAATTTGCAGATTTTTCTTTTTAAAAAAACATAAGGTGTGATTATAATATTAAAAGAAAAAAGTAGAGATTGGGTAGTTTGGTATTTGCCAGTTATCCGTCTCAGTTTTGGCCCATTCATGAATCCTGGCCGTACGATCAACTTAACCTTTAACCTTATATCAGTAGCCGACAAGCCTCTGCACGGACAAAGACCGATCCAGTTCCTAAGTGGGTTCTATCCACCACACATCTCCCGCCACGTGTTCCACTGCATCTCGGGATATGATATATGAGTAAGTACCCTGCAACGAAGAAGAAAAGCAAAGAGGGAGAAAATTTTCTGACCTGCGCCTATGGACTGTTGCAGCTGGCTGGTGGGAGGTAACTTATCCGAAAATGACGGAAATAGCCCTTCCTCAGCGACACGCGTACGGTGGGGAGGGAGGCAGAGAAAGAGAGAGAGAGTAAGCACAGAGGCGAGGTCGGGGCGCGTGCAGATGATTGACGTGACAAAAGTACGATGAAAGGCTGAGAGAGGCAGAGAGCGCAGAGGCAGCACCCGCGTAAAAGTCGAGGGGCCTTCTGCAAAAGCGACGCCTTTAGTCATTCGGGCCCTCCCCTTTGATCTTGACCCTTTTATTACCCCCACGCGCCTTTTGTACGCGTGTAACTGAATACTTTTTGGCTTGCAGAGGCGGAGGAGAGCACGCACGGGGATCGAGAGTGGGGGTGAAGTCCTTGGTAGAGATTCCTGTTTAGGTTTGGGTTTGGGCTTTGGGAGCAAAGGGGACAATAGAGTGAAGAATGGTGCTTAGATAAGGTAGGGGTGGTGGCCCACTTGATTTGTATTTCTAATTTTCTAATGTGTTCACATGGTTGAGCACAAGTGGGGGACTCTAGGGTTTTTGTAGGTGGGGTTGTTTGTGTTTTGGTTTTATTCTATGCTCAAATTCATAGGTTTTAAGTGAAACTATGTGTACATATGTGACAAAAGCACATTTTGATGTACGCATACATATTTTTAACTCTCTTATCTTATAACTTTTCTTCTTAGCTTTCTTTTCCCGACTTACATGGACTTATTTCATTGGATTCTATAATATAATTTGTTTTCTGACGTAATTATGTAATATGCACATCAACTGCCACATAAATTGAGAAATATATTTTCAAATTTGAGTTTGTTGATAGATGATGATATAATATAAAACAATGACCGAATTATTACCGAGGCCGAAAAATATACATTGCCATGAACGCAAATGATGGATAGCCATTATCAATCACTTAACTTTAAAAATAAGACCCTTTCAAATGATGTGATTAGCGACAAAATTGAGATGATAGCATATTGGATCAACAAAATACGTACAACACAATCGTCCTTAAAAATCTTGACTAATATGGTTATATGTCTTTTAGCATTTTTGTATGGACCAAGCTCGAGATTTTGTAAGATTCCTTTCGGATTTTAACTTTTCCAAAATAAAGAATGAATCTTCTTAATTAAACCAAATGTTTGTTTTTCCTTTTCGATATTTAGTCGTAAAAAAGGTTACCAAACCAATAAAACTAGTCAATTTGAAATCATTTGAATTGGTAAAATTCATACTGATAGCAACACTAATCCCTACATCTACATTGACCTTCTTTTTTCTAAAATTGGACCAAATCATAGATTGTGGAAAACAAAAATTAGCGGGAATATGATGATTAGGGTTGTGTCCACACTCCGCACTTATAGGTGTAGCTACTGTGAAAAATTGC